>JASEVX010000001.1:200785936-201468436 GCA_031761405.1 Serripes groenlandicus
TGTGTTGTTGTGTTCCAATGGGTATTCTTAATACACAGGTTCAACTGTAAATAATGCATCTTCAGCAAAGAACTTTGAAAACATCTTGGTAAAAAGTATTGAAATTCTCTTGACTGGTCTGGATCAGTCGTATTTGTCATCTAGGTTTACAAGCATTCACAATGTCCAAAGACTGACTGTTGAAAAGTGCTATTTTATCATTATACCTTGCCTATTTATGCTGTAGCAAAATTGGGATGCCGCCACAAGTCCACATGTCAACAGAAGCCACTAATGCGATAGCAAAATGGGGATGCCGCCACAAGTCTCCATGCCAACTGAAGCCTTTTATATTTTTCTTCATCATTGCAGAAAATCTAGGTGGCCTACCGTTCACACATTTCTCTGCTGTGTGCTGGCTGTATGGAAAATACCTCTATCAGAAATTACAGAAGCCAATAGGTAAGACCTTATTGCATCAAAATCTAAACTTTTCTCACATACATCAGTTCTGTCTACAGCAGACTTATTTTGATTAGGGTAAATCCCTTTCCAAACTATAGACACTTTCTGACACCTCTGCAGCAGACTTTTGAATACATGGTGACAAAAGGAGAAATTGCTCATAATGAGCAATTTTTCCTTCTGCCACCATATTTCACCTCTATGCAATAATTCAACTTTCATTTATAGAGGGTTTTTTCATATTTTTGCATAGACAGTTTGAAAGTTGTCTGCTGCAAATTTTTTATATGTGGGATTGGGTTAAATGAAAATACATGAAAAATATTATGGCAGAACATAGTTTTGGGGCTATGCAACATTTGGGGACGGGTTCAGTTTTCCTTTTTGCTAATTAATAGATATCAAAATAAAGGGTGTATGGCTTGAAAAAAGAATTACTATTATTCATGGGCTTGGCTAAGAATTTTGGGTAAGCATTACAACTGACTCACTGGTGTCAGGATAAATGAAGCAGTAGTTCTGGTAACTAACCCATGTAAAACTGGAAAATGTTTAAAGCAGCGAAAAACACATAACAAACCAAATACTCAAGGGCTATGTTGGTTTTACTACATAGTATCTATTGTTATCACGATGTAACAACTAGTGAATATTCATAACTTAAATGTCTTGATGCAGGTTTGATTGACACTTTATGGGATGGGACACCTGTAGAGGCGTGGTCATCTAAAGATGTAATGAATAATGAATATTCATAACTTAAATGTCTAGATTGACAGTTCATGGGGTGGGACACCTGTAGAAGCGTGGTCATCTAAAGATGTAATGAATAATGAATATTCATAACTAAAATGTTTTGATGCAGGTTTGATTGACACTTCATGGGGTGGGGCACCTGTAGAAGCGTGGTCATCTAAAGATTTAATGAATAATGAATATTCATAACTTAAATGTCTTGATGTAGGTTTGATTGACACTTCATGGGGTGGGACACCTGTAGAAGCGTGGTCATCTAAAGATGTAATGAATAATGAATATTCATAACTTAAATGTCTAGATTGACAGTTCATGGGGTGGGACACCTGTAGAAGCGTGGTCATCTAAAGATGTAATGAATAATGAATATTCATAACTAAAATGTTTTGATGCAGGTTTGATTGACACTTCATGGGGTGGGGCACCTGTAGAAGCGTGGTCATCTAAAGATTTAATGAATAATGAATATTCATAACTTAAATGTCTTGATGTAGGTTTGATTGACACTTCATGGGGTGGGACACCTGTAGAAGCGTGGTCATCTAAAGATTTAATGAATAATGAATATTCATAACTTAAATGTCTTGATGTAGGTTTGATTGACACTTCATGGGGTGGGACACCTGTAGAAGCGTGGTCATCTAAAGATTTAATGAATAATGAATATTCATAACTTAAATGTCTTGATGTAGGTTTGATTGACACTTCATGGGGTGGGACACCTGTAGAGGCGTGGTCATCTAAAGATGCACTGAAGAAATGTGGACTCTCTGAGGAAGACAGTTTGTAAGTTTTACGAATGTAGCTTAACCCTTTCCCACATACAGCAAGTCTGCAATAGACGAATCGAAAGCATCTTGACAAAAATTTGAAAAATCTCCAAGAGAGGATTTTAATATCAAATAGACTTGAAAATGTTGTGGCGAAAGAAGAAATTGCTCATTCTGAGCAATTTCTTCTTTTTATACGACCGTTTTTTAAAAACGGTCCGTATTATGGTATCGTCATGTCCGTCCGTCCGTCCGTCCGTCCGTCCATCCGTCCGTCCGTTCGGGTTTTCCGCACTTTTTTCTTACATACTTTGAGCTATTGAGCTGAAATTTTGTATAAGGCTTTGTAGTGATGTGTCACAGATCAAGTTCATATTTCCAGGGATTTCGTCAATTTTTGAATGAGTTATGCCCCTTTTTGGACTTAGAATATTTTTTAGAATATTTGTTTTCCGCACTTTTTTTCTACATGCTTTGATCTATTGAGCTGAAATTATGTATATGGCTTTGTAATCATGAGTTACAGATCAAGTTCACATTTCCTCGGATTTCGTCAATTTTTGAATGAGTTATGCCCTTTTTGGACTTAGAATATTGGTTTTCCGCACTTTTTTCTTACATACTTTGAGCTATTGACCTGAAATTGTGTATTAGGCTTTGTAGTGATATGTCACAGATCAAGTTCATATTTCCTGGGATTTCGTCAATTTTTGAATGAGTTATGCCCCTTTTTGGACTTAGAATATTTTTTAGAATATTTGTTTTCCGCACTTGTTTTCTACATGCTTTGATCTATTGAGCTGAAATTATGTATATGGCTTTGTAATCATGAGTTACAGATCAAGTTCACATTTCCTCGGATTTCGTCAATTTTTGAATGAGTTATGCCCCTTTTTGGACTTAGAATATTGGTTTTCCGCACTTTTTTCTTACATACTTTGAGCTATTGACCTGAAATTGTGTATTAGGCTTTGTAGTGATATGTCACAGATCAAGTTCATATTTCCTGGGATTTCGTCAATTTTTTAATGAGTTATGCCCCTTTTTGGACTTAGAATATTTGTTTTCCGCACTTTTTTTCTACATGCTTTGATGTATTGAGCTGAAATTATGTATATGGCTTTGTAATCAAGTGTCACAGATCAAGTTCATATTTCCTGGGATTTCGTCAATTCTTGAATGAGTTATGCCCCTTTTTGGACTTAGAATATTTGTCAATTTCTGCATGAGTTATGCATTTTTCATAGTTTCCCATTATTCTTTAACAACTTATTCCTGAACGACTTTATTAACTTTTTACAAACAAACAATATATCAAAACAAAGAGGAAACTTACAAAGAAGTTCCTGACGGGCGTATTATGTACCGTTTGCGGTACTCTTGTTCCACAATAGTTTCAAAAGTCGTCTGCTTCATGGGTTTAGTCAAAAATATGGAAACTCTCTCAAAAATGTAATTACAATTATTGAATAAAGTTGAAAACATTGTGGCACAAGGAGAAATTACTTTTTTTCTCACACTGTTTTCAACTCTGTATCAAAATGTAATTGATTTCAAAGCAGGCAACCCTAGAAATAGCCAATTAGGTATTTAATGAATCATTTTTAACTGTTTGCCTGATCTAATATTTCCAGGGTTCTCTGCTTTTATCCCACAAACACAAATTTGAATCAGACAACTTTGAAAACACCGGGCAATATTATGTTATATCATTATAGGGAAAGGTTTAATTATCAAAAGGAGTTGAAAACATTGTGGCAAAAGGAGAAATTGCTCATCTTGAACAATTCTCTTTTTGCCACAATGTTTTCAAAAGTCATCTGCTGTAGAAGCCTCAGAAAGCGTCTGTATGTTGGAAAAGGTTAAGAAGATTTAAATCAAAATTGTCTTATATTTTCAAAAAGTCATTTTCATATCATATGTGAAAGCAATGTGGGAAAAGTGGAGACGATTCATTTTGAGCAATTTCTTGTTTTCTCACAATATTTTTAAAAGCTTTAACCCTTTCCCTCATACGACAATTCTGCAGCAGACGACTTTGAGCATATTTTGACAAAAAATGGAAAATCTCTATAATTGAATGGATAACCTATGACTAAAAGTGGAAAACATTGTGTCAAAAGGAGAAATTGCACGTTTTGTGCAATTTCTTCTTTTGTCACTATGTTTTCAAAAAGCTGTCTGCTGCAGAGTCGTCAGAAAGTGTCTATATGAGGGAAAGGATTAATATAAGAAGTTTCAAGTATAAATATATTCTAGTCTGTTTCACCACCAGGTTACAATTACACTACTACAAGTCTATGGATCGTTTCGATGGTCCACAAAATTATACACAGATATGGAACGCCATGGTGAACCCTCTATTGAAAATGACAATCTATGGTGTCATCTGGTATCAAGGTATTATTATAATGGCTATGGAAATTCTCTTTTAACCCTTTTGCCACTTACAACAAATCAGCAGCAGACGACTTTGAACGTATTTTGTAAAAAAGTAGAAATTCTCTATAATTGAATGGATAACCTATGACTAAAAGTGGAAAACATTGTGTCAAAAGGAGAAATTGCACGTTTTGTGCAATTTCTTCTTTTGTCACTATGTTTTCAAATAGCCCTCTGCTGCAGAGGCTTCAGAAAGCGTCTATATGGGGGAAAGGGTTAACCCTTTCCCACATACAACAAATAAGCAGCAGACAACTTTGAAAACATGAACTGAAGATCTGGAAAATCTTTAGAAATGGAAGGTATACTTATTAAAAAAAAAGTTGAAAACATTGTGACAAAAGGCTCAAAACAAGCAATTTCTCATTTTGTCATAATGTTTTTAACCCTTTTCCTCATGTAGACGCTTTCTGACGCCTCTGAAGCAGACAACTTTTTAAAAACATGTTGACAAAACAAGCAATATCTCCTTTTGTCAGCATGTTTTCAACTCTATTCAATTATTGTACTTTTATTAAACGGGAGTTTCCATATATCTTTTTAGGTATGTTTTCATAGTCGTCTGCTGCCGATTTGTTGCATGTAGGAAAGGGTTAATGAAAGTTTAATTTTGTAACAGGGTAGAAATTCTGTGATTGTTTTCACAAATTGTTAACTGCAGATGCGTCAAAATGTGTCTACATGTGGCAAAGGCTTGCCCTTTCCCACCTGCAGCCAGCGATATTTGAAAACTTAGTGGCAAAAGGAGAAATTACTTATTATGAGGAACTTTTATTTTTTCAACAAAGATTTCAATTATCTTTTTTCAATGATTCTACTTACCTTTATAGAATTTTCCTCCTACATGTATTTGTTTTGATCTGCTGCAGATTTATTGTTTACTCCATTGACTGAAAACATCTTGCTTTCCTTGTGTAACTGTTAGCCTAAATTTCTAAAGACTTTAAATAAAAACACAGGAGCCAGGGTAAGTCTTATAATAGTTTGAGGAAAATTGTCTGAAACTCAACAGAAACATTCCCTTGTGTCATGTTTTGCCAAATAGTTCAGGACATCTTGATCGCTTAAAAAAGTTGGTTTACTTTTTCATATCAATGGTGCTCACATTGAGTAATTCAGCGACACCTTGGTTTTATAATACTAAATAGAGTTTCTTTTTTATAAATTTCTAGGTGAGAACAATGCACAACTCAACAGACACAAATACAACTGTACTTTCCCGGCAATGATAGATGATTGGAGAAAGAAATTTAGTACTTACGGGGAATCTGATCAATTGTTCCCGTTTGGTTTTGTACAGGTACGATTCATTAACACTATTCCTCATATAGACCTTTTGTTATGTGACACTGCAGCAGACTCAAAATGTGCAATTTCAATTTTTGTCACCATGTTTTCAACTCTATTCCATTATTTTATTTTCATAATTAGTTTCCAAAAGAATTGCGGGTATGTTTTCAAAGTTGTCTACTGCAGAGTTGTTGCATGTGAGAAAGGGTTAACCCCTTTTTTAAATTCAGATGCATTATGATGCAACTGAAGCAGACGACTTTTGAAACCATTGTGGCAAAAGAAGAAATTGCTGTTTTCAACTCTGTATCAAAATGTAATTATTTTCAAAGCAGGCAACCCTTAAATTCGCCAATTAGGTATTTAACCCTTTCCCATTTGTAGACACTTTCTGACACTTCTGCAGCAGACGACTTTTGAAAACATTCTGGCAAAATAAGGAATTGCTCAGAATGAGCAATTTCTACTTTTGCCACAATGTTTTAAACTCTATTTCACATTTTTGTCAAGAGGCCTTCAAAGACGTCAGCTGCAGATTTGGTGTATGTGGGAAAGGGTTAATATACCAAAGAAATCCATGATTGTCATGTTTCCGTACATATATCAGGAATTTTATTGCCATTCAAGAGTTTGATATTAGAACCACAAGTGGGTGCCAAATCTCATAAAATGTTATTAACCCTGTCAACATATACAAAATATCTTGACTTTGAAAACATCTTGACAAAAAAATGGAAAATATATGCATAATTTAAAGTACAAAATAATTACATTAAAAGATGCTTACTTCTGGGGTTCAAGAAACCATAAACCCATTTACCCTTGGGAACTTAACCGTTAACCTCATACAACAAATCTGCAGCAGACAACTTTGAAAACATCCAGGTAAAGCTATAAAATACCACCATAAATGAAAGTAGAGTTGAAAACATTGTGGTTAAAGGAGAAATTACTCATTATGTGTGTCTGTATGTAGGAAAGGGTTAACATACATATATAATATGAGGAAAAATCTTGCAGTTTTATGAAATTTTGTCAATTTGAGAAAATGAGTAAAACTTGACCTTCATTCATTAAAGGTTCTCAGGAAGGAAACCTTCAATGTTTTCTCTTGAAAATGTTTGCATTTTGTTGCCAATAATTATTAGCCCTTGAAAAAGTTACAAATAGGGGCTTATTTGACCCTTTATTAAATGCAATCTTTTGAGCAAGAGCTTAATAAAAAAAAAAGTCTAAATTTTAGATAGAAATAAAAACATATTGAGAAAAAGTGAAATTGCTCTTTTCCTCAAAATGTGTTCGAATGACGTCTGCTACAGAGGCATAATGATCCTTTCCCCCCATGTAGACGCTTTCTGACGCCTCTGCAGCAGACGTCTTTTGAAAACTTTGTGACAAAAGAAGAAATTGCTCAAAACGGGCAATTTTCCGTTTGACAACATATTTTCAACTCTATTCATTTCTGGAGATTTTGAATATATTTTTTTGTTATATGTTTACAAAGTCGTCTGCTGCAGATTTGTTTTATGTGGGAAGGGGTTAAATGTCGTCTGTAATATGTAAATGGTTGTTTATAGTTGGCAGGTTATAACCCCAGTTATACAGAGGACACAGGGTTCCCAGAAATCCGGTGGCACCAAACAGCTGACTATGGCTACGTACCTAATCACAGACTGAGGAATGTTTTCATGGCCGTAACCATGGATTTACCAGATTTTACATCACCCTATAATGAGTAAGTTTTCAAAAGTTCAAAGTCTTTAAACCTTTATATGCAACTGACAACATAGAAAATATATATGTAAAACTATGGAAGATCTAAATTAATGAAAGTATTTTAAATAGAGTTGAAATTGATCATAAAGAGCAATTCCTGCTTTTGCCACAAATGCGTAAAAATCTGTCCCAATGTGGGAAGGCATTTTGATCAAATTACAAAATCAATTCTCTCTTAACTGTTTTACTATAATTTCTTCTATCCGGCACACAATTGGTTCCTAAGTAAAACATAAACAAAATATTTAACCCTTTCCCTCATATAGATGCTTTCTAACACCTCTGCAGCAGATGGCTTTTTGAAAACATGGCGACAAAAGAGGAAGTTGCTCAAAACAAGCAATTTCTCCTTCCATCACCATGTTTTCAACTCGATTCAATTATTGTACTTTCATTTAAAGGGAGTTTCCAGAAAATTACGGGTATGTTTTCAAAGTCGTCTGCTGCAGAGTTGTTGCATGTGGGAAAGGAATGGCGATTCCTTCTAACCTTAAATTTGCTGTCCTGAGTTTCAAATTATTCTACAGAAATGATTGTTCACCATTCACCAAACTAGCTCAACTTGTTCTTCTTCCTTCAAAAAATGGCTGCCAGAACTTTAAAGAAATAAAGAATATTTTTCAAATGATATCTCTTCCTTAAACCTTACCCACTTACAATAAATCTGTAGCAATTTCTTATTTTGTCCCAATGTTTTCAAAAGTTGTCTGCTGCAGATGCATTTGTTTGAAAGGTTTAACCCTTTCCCTCATATAGACGCTTTCTGACGCCTCTGCAGCAGACGGCTTTTTGAAAACATAGTGACCAAAGAAGAAATTGCACAAAATGTGCAATTTCTCCTTTTGCCACAATGTTTTTCCACTTTTTGTCATAGGTTATCCATTCAACTATGGAGATTTTCTATGTTCAAAGTCGTCTGCTGCAGAATTGTCGTATGAGGGAAAGGTTTAACCCCTGGTCACATTTTAGAGTTTGTTTGCTGGTTTGACACATATCATATTATGAAAAGGTCTTAACCCTTTCCCACATACAGCAAATCTGCAACAGACGATTTTGAAATTATCAAGTCCTAAATATAGAACATCTGAATTTAACCCTACCCTCATATAGCCGCTTTCTGACACCTCTGCAGCAGACGGCTTTTTAAAGTCATAGTGACAAAAGAAGAAATTGCACAAAACGTGCAATTTCTCCTTTTGCCACAATGTTTTCCACTTTTAGTCATAGGTTATCCATTCAATTATAGAGATTTTCTATTTTTTGACAAAATATGTTCAAAGTCGTCTGCTGCAGAAATGTCATATGAGGGAAAGGGTTAATAAATGATAGTTTGTTAACTGAATAGAGCATTATGGGCAATTTATCCTTTTCACACAATGATTTCAAAAGTAGTTTTCTGCAGATGTGTCAATATGCGTCTATGTAGGAAAGGGTTAAATAATTGTTATAGCGATATTTTTACAAGAAACTTCTGTTAAAATTCAGTATACACCCAAGAGACAAACAAGATGTTGCCGCCCGTCTTGCACTAGGGGGGTTAGCCCTTGGGTATGGGTATAACATATCCTACCAGGGTCCATACCCGGTCAAGGTCACCATATACCAGGAGGAGCCCTATAACTACACCCAGGTACAGATAGAATATACGATGAACCTTCAGGAAAAGTGGTTAGATGGATTTGAGGTAAGTGTCCCAATTAACCCTTTCCTTAATAATGACGCTTTCTGATGCCTCTGCAGCTTTTTGAAAAACATAGTGACAAAAGAAGAAATTGCTCAAAACGAGCAATTTCTCCTTTTGCCACAATGTTTTCCACTTTTAATTATAGAGATTTTTGACAAAATATGTTCAAAGTCGTCTGCTGCAGAATTGTCGTATGAGGGAAAGGGTTAACCCTTTCCCGCATTCAGCAAATATGCAGCTGACAACTTTGAAAACATTTAGTCAATAATATGAAAAATCTTGATAAATAAAAGTATGTTTACTGAAAAAAGTTGAAAAGGTTGGGGCAAATGTTTGACACAATGATTTCAATAGTCGTCTGCTGCAGAGGTGTTGGAAAGGGTTCACTTTTACATAAATAGTCTGCTTTGAAGACGTCGGTGAAATATTAAATTCTGTACTTTCTTGGATTTTAACCCTTTCCCTCGTATAGAGAGCTTTCTGACAACTCTGCAGCAGACATTTTTTGAAAAAAATCCGGCAAAAGGAGAAATTACTCATAATTAGCAATTTCTCATTTTGCCACAATGTAGAAATGTAGAAATGTAGAAATGTTCCTTGGGTGACCCTCTATCAGATTCCTTCAAGCCATGTTGATTGGTCGAAAAACATGGCCACCAGGGGGCAGCGATATTTTTTCTCATTTGGCTATAGTGAAAACTTAAACAATCTTCTCCAACAAAAGTATCTGGCTGATTTTCAAATACTTTTGTAGAAATGTTTCTGTGTGACCCTCAATCAGATTCCACTTAGCCATGTTGATTGGTTTTAAAATATGGCTGCCAGGGG
This sequence comes from Serripes groenlandicus, assembly GCA_031761405.1. Classification (NCBI taxonomy): domain Eukaryota; kingdom Metazoa; phylum Mollusca; class Bivalvia; order Cardiida; family Cardiidae; genus Serripes; species Serripes groenlandicus. The sequence continues at coordinate 200,795,927 of JASEVX010000001.1, forward strand.
GCGGGCTGTTAGCCTTATATTGGCTTTCGTGAAATCTCAAATAATCCTCTCCTCCCAAACCTTTTGGCCGATTTTTAAATAATTTTGAAGGAAAGTTCCTTGGGTGACACTCTACAAGATTCCTTCAAGCCATGGTTATTTGTCAAAAAACATGGCAGGGCTGTTTAAAGATTTAATTTTTGCCTTATGGCAGTGGATCGATACTGGCCCTCTTGGGCCTCTTGTTTATAAGAATTATGGCTCCTTTTCAACTTACAATTTAATTATATATTTTGTCTATATTTCTATTAATTTAATGGTGAATATTTCAGATCTGCTGTTCCTTCGTAATGCCCGCCGTATGTTTGCCAGGAAAATCATGGTGGCTACCCACCTCGACTTTACAAGCCTATACTCAAAGTGAGTACAGTATGTGGTTTTATTAACCTTTTTCCACATACAACAATTCTGCAGCATAAGACATTTGAAACATACTTACAAAAAGTATAATTGTTAAATAGAGTTGAAAATGTTGAGGCAAAAAGAAATACATTGCATTCCAAAATCAAACAAATCTGCAGCAGACTACCTTGAAAACATCTGACCAAAGTTATAACAAGTCTCTACAAATGGAAATTATTTAAACGAGTTGAAGTATTGTGGCAAAAGGAGAAATTGGTCATTTTGAGCAATTTATTCTTTGTCCACAATTTTTTCAAACGTTGTCTGCTGCAGATGCATCTATATGTGGGAAAGGGTTAACCATTTAATGAGAATTGCCTGCTGTGAGCATATATACTGGTAAGGGTAAAATGTAAATTGGCGAGTACAATATAAGCCGTTTCAACGAGAAAACCAACATTGTGGAATCTGCGTAAAGTATCGACCCGTGTCAGCCTAAGTATACCTCGCACAGGCTAAACCAGACAGACACGTTTCACCTTCTGTGGATTTTTATGCTCCCCAGAGAGAGAGCATATAGTTGTCACTTTGTCTGTCCGTCATGTCCGTCTGTCTGTCTGTCCGTCAAACTTTATTTGCATTGAGCATAAATCTAAAATTACTGAAAATATTTCAATGAAACTTGAAATATACATACATATCAATAAGAGAGAGTACATAATACAAGAACCATAACTTTATAGTGAATACAAATGATCTCCCTTGTTAGACTTTATATTTCCATGTCAGGACTATAACTCGAAAAGTACTAAAGATATTTCGATGAAACTTGAAATGTATACAGATATTAAAGAAAGGAAGTGCATTACACAATTAAGAACCATAGCTCTATAATAAAAATTAACTCCCTTGTTTTTATTATTTTCTTTTTTGTCTGTCACACTTTATTTGCATTGAGCATAAATCTAAAAGTACTGAATATATTTCAATGAAACTTGAAATATACATACATATCAATAAGAGAGAGTGCATAATACAAGAACCATAACTTTATAGTGAATAATTTTCAAATGATCTCCCTTGTTAGACTTAATAACTCCAAAAGTACGAAAGATATTTCGATGAAATTTGAAGTGTATACAGATATTAAAGAAAGGAAGTGCATTACACAATTAAGAACCATAGCTCTATAATAAAAATTAACTCCCTTGTTTTTATTTTTTTATTTTTTGTCTGTCACACTTTATTTGCATTGAGCATAAATCTAAAAGTACTGAATATATTTCAATGAAACTTGAAATATACATACATAGTGCATAATACAAGAACCATAACTTTATAGTGAATAATTTTCAAATGATCTCCCTTGTTAGACTTAATAACTCAAAAAGTACTAAAGATATTTTGATGAAACTTGAAATGTATACAGATATTAAAGAACGGAAGTGCATTGCACAAGAACTATAACTTATAGTGAATAATTTTCAAGTTATCTCCCTTGTTAGACTTAATATTTCAATTTCAGGACCATAACTCCAAAAGTACGAAAGATATTTCGATGAAATTTGAAATGTAGATAGATATTAAAGAGAGGAAGTGCATTACACAAGAACCATAACTCTATAATAAATAATAAAAATTAACTCCCTTGTTTTTTATTATTTTCTTTTAATGAAGTCTGTATTATGTAAATAGGTATGATCACTAGTTAAAGGTTACGAGTTCTATAAGAATTGTCTGATGCCTATTATTCACTTGACAAAGCCCTCATTGTGAGCATCATTTGGTTCCACCGATTCCTTGTTTGTTTAAAGAATCATTACTCTATTCCCCTGAGACAGACTGCCCAGGCAGAGTCCATAATGTTGGTTTTCTCTTTAAACAGCTCATTTGATGTTTTACTAACCATTAAAATCGTCTGCTGTGAGCATATGTACTGGTAAAGGGAAACTTGGAAAAAAATATTGAGAAATGTTTACTTTCAACTATCCAGGCCTTAATACTTTTTTCCCAGATGTTTTTGTTCAAAGCTGACAACTTTAAAGAATTGCAAATCATGTAGTGACATGTAGTGACAAGTTTTAATATTAAATGGCCGAAAACCAGTTTAGCTTATGTCATTGCACTTTCAAATAAATTCTCTTCTGTGACCACTGGTTCAATTGTTGCATTTCTCGACGTCCTTACCCAAATTCTTCCCTTTCCTACATATAGACACTTTCTGACACCTCTGCAGCAGACACCTTTTGAAAACATTATGGCAAACGGAGAAATTTCATCATTTGTCACAATGTTTTCAACTTTATTCAATAATGATTCTTTCATTTATGGAGAGTTTCCATATTTTTGACTAAAAGTCTCCAAAGTTGTCTTCTGCAGATTTGCTGATGTGGGAATGGGTTAATTAAGACATTTTGGTCCTATTTTCAAATTGTTTTGTTGAATTATTCCTCAGGTTCCTTCAAGCCCTGTTTCTTGGTAAAAACATGACAGCAGTTGTCTTTTTTGAAAATATTCGAAAAAAAGGAGAAAATTGCTCAGTATAATTTCTCTTTTCAATACAATGTTTCAACTGTTTTCCAAAAGTACATTTTTTTTATTTTTCCAAAGTATAAAATTCAAATAGACGACTCTAAATATGTCAAAACAGTTATAGATCTATAGTGGCTAAATACTGAAATAATATTATTATATCATTTTAACTCTTTCATACATACAACAAATCCGCTGCAGACGATTTTGAAAAATCATTGAAAAGGATTGAAAAAACATTGTGGCAAAATGAAAAAATTGCTCATCATGTGCAATGTCTTCTTTTGCTACAATATTTACAAAAGGTTGTCTACTGCATATGATTCTGTTAACCCTTTCCCTCATATAGACGCTTTCTGATGCCTCTGCAGCAGAAGGCTTTTTGAAAACATAGCAACAAAAGAAGAAATTGCTCAAAACGAGCAATTTCTCCTTTTGCCACAATGTTTTCCACTTTTAGTCATAGGTTATCCATTCAATTATAGAGATATTCTATTTTTTGACGAAATATGTTCAAAGTTGTTGCAGAATTGTTGTATGAGGGAAAGAGTTAAAATGCATGTGCAAGTGGGTTAATCAACTGTAATGTGAACTCCATTTAAGGTAATGTTACGCTAACCTACGCCTCAGAATGTGCCGCAGACAAGCTTGTTGGGATACGGTACGCCTGGAGAGACTCGCCATGCCCATTTAAGAAGTGTGCCCTCTATGGCTACGACAACGAATTACCTCTGCCACCATTTACCTACTACGGAACAGAATTCCAGAAAATTCAAACGGATAACTATAAATATGTTGTGAAAATTAGATAGTTGATATACATACTTACTATATATATTCTATCACATGAGGGGTAAGTGCCATTCCTAACTGGAGATGACCTTAGGTTAACCTTCAATTTACCTGTCTGTCCGTCTGTTTTAAAGATCTGAATGATGCAATAACTCAAAAAGCCTTAGAGGTTACAAAACACTAAAACAATTTCTTCTTTGTTTCCATGTAAATCTACCAGTTTCAGTCCTCGATTGTCACACTTTCTAAGCATTTCTCATGTAGAACACCATATATCATTGAAAAGAGTTGCCTCCTAGCTTTAAAACAATCCAAAGAAAATGTGGGGTCATGCATTATGCATTATGCAAGAAAGAACTCACCAGGTGAAAATGGTAACCGTCATTTTGGACCCGGACAAAACTGGTGTTTAGCATTCTCTACTTTCACTTTCAAACAAGGTCAAAATACTAAAAGTGATCAAATCAATCATTGCCAGTACAATCCTATACACATAGTACTGTAGATTAGCAAGTCAGCGCATGTATTTAGCGTAATTTGACCTTTAAGACAAAAAAAATGTTCTTAAGTATATGTTTTTTCTAATTATTTATAAAGTATGATATAAAATCACATCACAAAAGCAAAACTTTTTGGTAAATTAAGTAGTTATTATCAAAGAAATTATTTGTTTCTATATCACCTAAATTTAGTTTTTTTCGGCTAAATCAGCCAAGGTTTATGCTTTCGCGCAATACATAGGTTTTTGCAAAGGTAAAATAAGAAAAAACATCACATATTTGGTTTTACTGTGTCAATTGTTCATAGAGATGATCAAACTTTAGAATAATGCACTATTTTCAGACATTTTAGGCAACCAGTATCATCATTTTCAACCAGTTTGACTGTATCCAAACATTTTTACTTTTCTGTTTGATTGAAGTCAAGGTCAAATATGCAGTCCAACCTGTGTTTAAAGATCATCCATGTGAAGAGAACAATCTGGTCTTTGTTCACTGGTGGTCTTTTATTATAGGATCATTTATGTAGAACATGAGTAAAATGGGAAATTGAAAGTGTGTTTGCAATAGACAGCGAATTACTATATACAAAGGTAGTGTTTAGAAGACAATTTGGGAGATAACGCACATCATTGAATTATTTTTTTTTTTTTTTTTGTTGAAAGGTCAATGTCACACTTTAAAGTCAGTTAAAAGAGATTTTTATTTTTAGTCCCCTACCGGCGTGCCGAAGGGGACTCTTAGGTTTGCACTCCGTCCGTCAGTCAGTCCGTCAGTCAGTCCGTCAGTCAGAAATTTTGTATATGCCTTTGTAATCATGTGTCACAGATCAAGTTCGCGTTTCCTGGGATTTCGTCAATTTTTTAATGAGTTATGCCCCTTTTTGGACTTAGTGCAAACCGGTAGGGGACTATGGTATTGCTTGCAATCCAGTTACTTGTTGTTATTATTATATGATAACTAGGCAAGTACTGTATTCAAGCTTATGCACTAAAACTTGTATAATGTACATGTATAAAGTGGGCAATAAGGAGGTTATGCTGCAGCAACAATTTTTAAAGTTTTCTGTCTGGGTAAAGGTCAAACTTAAACAATTGAGAATTTTTAGATAACTAAGAAAGTACTTTGGCTTATTGCATGAAGATTGATACATGCATAGAGGGCAATTAGGATATTGTGCATGGAAATATGATTAAAGACAATTTGCTCTCTGACCTTGAGGTATAAGGTTTGATCCAAAGTCAAAATGTGGTCACCAGGGATTGGGCTGTTATGCGTTATATAGATATATTGAAAGCTTTAAAAATCGTCTTCTCTGAAAGTATCTCGCCAATTACTAAATATTTTTGTAGAAATGTTCATTGGGTGACTCTACAAGATTACTTCAAGGCATGTTGGTTGGTAATAAAAAAGTAATTATACCCCCTTCGAAGAAGAGGGGGTATATAGGAGTCACTGTGTCGGGCTGTCTGTCTGTCGGACGGTCGGACGGAAGCCATATTTTGTCCAGCCTATATCTTACAAACCACTGGGTGGAATTCAATAAAATGTAACATGACGCTTCTATACCAAGAGGAGAAGTGCATATCCTAAAGGGGTTACCATTGCATGTCATTTTACAGAGTTATGGCCCTTTTACTTATTAAGTTATGGTGTAGGTCAAGGTGCTGTTTAGGGGGTATTTATCATCTTCAGTGATAGTTCTAGTTGTGGTAGGCATGACAAATTACATTGCATAATTCGGTGAGCAATCAAGGGCCATCATGGCCCTCTTGTTGTTAAGATGTTGTCATGTGGATTGCTTCAGATTTGTTTAGCTAGACTATTTGAAAAATAAAGATGGATTTGGCAGTTGTTTGACTGAATTGTGCCCCTTTTTGGACTTTGAAAATGTGGTTAAAGTTTTGCATGCAATGTCTTTTCTCACAAACCACAAATACTTTTGATTTAAAACTTCACTCACTTATTGGGATTAATCAAATGGCCTTGCAGGACAAGTTCCATAACTTTAAATAAGATTTTGACTGAATTATACCCCTTTTGGGACTTGGTTAAAGTTCTGTATACGATGCCTTTTATCACAAATCACAAATGCTATTGCTTCACAAACTTTTGGTCCAATAATTCAACATCAGATTTTGGCTGAATTTCTCCCCTTTTGGGGCATAGAATTACTATCACCTGAGTAAGGTAATGATCTGAGGTTACCAATGGCTCAGTTAATGCGTGTTTGTTAACATTCACTGTCCAAACAAAATAATCACTATACTTTCAAGCCACTAGCTCATTAACCACTGTTTACTACAGTATCAAATGGCCGAAAAAGTTGAGCATACTGTCTTATGGACTGCTCTTGCTTTGTGTTAGAGAGGTTTAACCCTTTCCCTCATACGACAATTCTGCAGCAGACGACTTTGAACGTATTTTGTCAAAACATAGAAAATCTCCATAATTGAATGGATAACCTATGACTAAAAGTGGAAAACATTGTGGCAAAAGGAGAAATTGCACGTTTTGTCACAGTGTTTTCAAAAAGCTGTCTGCTGCAGAGGCATCAGAAAGCGTCTATATGAGGGAAAGGGGTTACAGTTTTGCAGTGTGTATGAGTTTGAAATGCTTCAGGGAATTGTAGTCTTAGAATTAACTTGGTTGCCTTCAATTAATAATATTTTATTATTATTATAAGGGCGACACTTATACGGCATTGCTTCTGAACAAGTTTTTCAGGTGATATGCATGAGTAGTCTTAGAAATAACTTGGTTGTCTTCACAAAATAATTTTTTATTATTATTTTTAAGGGGCGACACTTAAATGGCATTGTCTCTGAACAAGTTTTTCAGATGATATGGCAGTAGTCTTAGAATTAACTTGGTTGCCTTCACAAAATAATTTTTTATTATTATTTTTAAGGGGCGACACTTATACGGCATTGCTTCTGAACAAGTTTTTCAGATGATATGGCAGTAGTCTTAGAATTAACTTGGTTGCCTTCACAAAATAATTTTGTATTATTATTTTTAAGGGGCGACAATTAAATAGCATTGTCTCTGAACAAGTTTTTCAGGTGATATGGATGGCAATTCACTTTCTTTTCTTGAGGTTGAAGATTCGAGCGCTGGTCAGCTCGAGTCCATTTAGGACTTTTTTTTTATGTAAACCCTTTCTCACATGCCAAAGGCTCTCTGATGTCTCTGCAGAAGACGACTTTTGAAAACATTGTGGCAAAAGGAGAAATTGCTCATGTTTTTATGCCCCCCCGGAATCTCTGATTCGGGGGGCATATAGTTTTTGGCCTGTCTGTCTGCACGTCTGCACGTCTGTCTGTCTGCACAAAAAAAACTTTAACCTTGACCACTACTTTTGAACCATAACAGGTACGGCTACCATATTTCACATGTGTATTCCTTGTGACATGACCTTTCTGTCAGTACCAACATTTTTGCCCTTGCGACCTTGACCTTTGACCTAGATGTAGTTTTTGGCCTGTCTGCACAAAAAAAACTTTAACCTTGACCACTACTTTTGAACCATAACAGGTAAGGCTACCATATTTCACATGTGTATTCCTTGTGACATTACCTTTCTGTCAGTACCAAAATGTTTGACCTTGACCTTTGACCTAGATGTTGCCATTCTCGAAAAAAACTATAACCTTGGCCATTACTTTTGAACCATAACAGGTACGGCTACCATATTTCACATGTGTATTCCTTGTGACATGACCTTTCTGTCAGTACCAACATTTTTGACCTTGTGACCTTGACCTTTGACCTAGATGTTGCTATTCTCGAAAAATACTTTAACCTTGGTTATTACTTTTGAACCATAACAGATACGGCTACCATATTTCACATGTGTATTCCTTGTGAAATGACCTTTCTGTCAGTACCAACATTTTTGACCTTGCGACCTTGACCTTTGACCTAGATGTTGCCATTCTCAAATTTTTGTTTAACCTTCCCCACCTCTTTTGAACCATAACAGGTAAGGCTACCATATTTCACATGTGTATACCTTGTGACATGAACTTTCTGTCGGTACCAAAAATTTTCACCTTGCGACCTTGACCTTTGACCTAGATGTTGCCATTCTCGATAAAAACTTTAACCTTGACGACATCTTTTGAACCATAACAGGTACAGCTACCATATTTCATATGTGTATACCTTGTGACATGACCTTTCTGTCACTACCAAAATGTTCACCTTGCGACCTTGACCTTTGACCAAGATGTTGCCATTCTCGAAAAAAAAACTTTAACCTTGACCACTATTTTTGAACCATAACAGGTACAGCTACCATATTTCATGTGTATATCTTGTGACATGACCTTTCTGTCAGTACCAAAAATGTTTCACCTTGCGACCTTGACCTTTGACCTAGATGTTGCCATTCTGGAAAAAAACTTTAACCTTGACTTAACTTTTGATTTTCTATGTTTTGACAAAATATGTTCAAAGTCGTCTGCTGCAGAAATGTCGTATGAGGGAAAGGGTTTAAATGCTTTATAGACTCACACACTTTGGCTCATAACCCTTTCCCACATAAAGCAAATCTGCAACAGACGACTTTGAAAATGTCTACTCTAAAATATGGAAAATCTGTATAATTGTAGGCATAATTACTTAAAAAATTTGAAAACATTGTGGCAAAAGGAGAAATTGCTTGTTTTGAGCAATTTCACATTTTTTCACAATGTTCTCAAAATTCGTCTGCAGATGTGTAAAAGTGCATCTATAGGTGGGAAAGGGTTAACACTAACACTAACAACTTATTTCTTTTTTTATGTCATAGGCAGGGTAGTTCTTTGAACGCTTTATAGACTCACAAACTTCGGCTCATAATCGGGCGGAAAATAGTGAAAATTAAAACGGTTTCATCATACATGTTTATAATGGTACAGCTTTAACCTTTTCCCAACTACACATTTGGTTAATTAATTGAGATACAGTGCAGCCTGTGTCTAAAGACCACCCATGGGAAAGCAGAAATACGGTCTCTTTTCACAGGTGGTCTTTAATTGCAGGTTCATTCATGCAGAGAAATGATTAATTGGGAGACGTAAATTGTAGTTGCTATAGACAGGGAAGCGCTATTCCAAGGTTGTCTTAAGCACAGGTTTGACTGTATATGAAGAACGGATAACAAAGTACTTAATACTTAACTCTTCCCCATATACAACAAACTCTAGCAGACGGCTTTTTGAAAACATAGTGACAAAAGAAGAAATTGCACAAAACGTGCAATTTCTCCTTTTGCCACAATGTTTTCCACTTTAAGTCATAGGTTATCCATTCAATTATAGAGATTTTCTATGTTTTGACAAAATATGTTCAAAGTCGTCTGCTGCAGAATTGTCGTATGAGGGAAAGGGTTAAGCACAGGTTTGACTGTGTATGAAGAACGGATAACAAAGTACTTAATACTCAACTCTTCCCCATATACAACAAACTCTAGCAGACGACTTTGAAAACGTCTAGGAAAGTCTGTAAACATAATTTTTGAATATATAGTTGACAAAATGGGGGCTACAAGTGAAAAATGCTCTTAATGAGATATTTCTCCTTTTGCAGCAATGTTTTCAAGAGTTGTCTGCTATAGATGCATCAATTTGTGTCTGTACGTTGGAAAGGGTTGGGGCTCTAGCTGAATCGGGCTAAATGGGATGGTTTTTTCTTTTACTATTTTGACATAGGAGCAGTTCCATGAGAAAACCAACATCATGGACTCTGTGTAATGTATCGACCTAGATCAGCCTTCGCAGTCAGCGCAGACTAATCCAGGTCGACACATTCCATCTCAAGGGGATAAGGGTATAGAATAATGATTCCTGAAGTAGAAAATCCACAGGAGGCAAAAAGTGTCTTGCCGGATTAGCCTGCGTGGCATGCTTAGTCCACAATGTTGGTTTTCTCGTGGGACGGCTCTTACCATAAAAAAGGTATAAGAGAAGAACCAATGAGGTTTCAATTCAAGTTTGTCATCGGAAGCTGCACATGTGGTTCTTCAAAATGTAGGCAGACAGTGAAGACTGCCGAGACAGGGTCTATGTACAGGCTCTCTTGAGTCTAATAAATATTGTCTGTATCAGGGAAAAAGTAAACATGATTCTATGCATTTGGGGTTGTTAATGTTGTTGTTGTATTTTAACTCATCTGAGCACAAAGTGCCGGGGGGAGCTATTGTGATCATTCTGTGTCCAGTAATGGCATCAGTCAATGTTCCTTTTAGTTTAAACTTATTTATTTTAAATCGATTGCGAAACAAGCTTTAAGCTTATATTATTAATCACGCTCGATGTCTGCTTCCTGGATACTTAACCAGTACTCGCGCCGTTTGTGTGGAAAAATCCCAAAGGCAGAACCCGCTCATCACGGGATTCGAACCCGGGACCTTTGGTACAAGAGGCCGACACTCTACCTCTGTACCACTGTCTTCCACATGTTCCTTTTGGTGACCCTCTACCAGGATTGTTCAAATTCATTCTATCAGTTTATGTGAATAAAGTTAAAACATTTAAAAATCTTCTTGTACAAAAGTACTCGCCCCATATTTGGCCGGATTACTCTAGCAATTCCTGTCTATAGATTGGCGATGTCCATCCGTCCGTCTGTCTGTCCGTCAACATTTCGGTTAAAGTTTCAGGTTGAGGCAAAATCTCAGCACTGGAAAGGGTTACAAACATGAAACTTTGCCTGAAGGTAACCAGTAACAAGTTCTATTGATTTTCTATGGTTACTTTGACCTTGACCTTGGTTTGTCAATTTTCAAGGTAAAATTGCCGACAATCCGGCCTTACCGTCTTCAGCGGTTTCTTGGTAAAAAATCCAACAATTGAAAACATGCCCACCATTGCATGGCCACATGGCGCATTTTAGTTATATGTTTAGATTAAATCTATTGTAGTTTGATCAGGTGAGCAATATAGGACCATAATGGTCTTCATGTTTATTGGTTTATAATTCAGCTGTATATTGCAAGGTTAACATTTATTAAAATTATCTATTTTATGAGAATTATATTTTCCACACATTGTAAATAATGCAATAAAATTGCTATACTTTTTTTTGTCTTATTGTTCTTATACTTCATCTGATATATATTTCTGAGCCATTTCTATTGATTTGTTGTATATTAACCATTTCCCACATACAGTAAACCTGCGGCAGACGACTTTGCAAACATAGTGACAAAAACATGAAAAATCTCCATAAAAGATAGCTTAATTGTCAAATAAAGTTTAAAACATTTTGGCCGAAGGAGAAATTGCTTGTCTTGAGCAATTTCTTCTTTTGTCATAATGTTTTCAAAAGTTGTCTGCTGCTATTTCGTCAAAAGGTGGGAAAGGGTTAAGATGCATGTGTGTACATCCCCACAACCTTAACCCTTTCCCGCATACAACAATTCTGCAGCACACGCCTTTGTAGACATCTTGACAAAAATATTGCAAATGTCTTTACCAGTAAATGAATATATGATTATTAAATTGAGTTGAAAACATCGTGGAAAAATGAAGTAAATTTCTTTAACTGGAACTATAAATTTTATGTAGAGTTGAAAATATTGTGGCAAAAGGAGAAATTGCTCAATATGAGCAATTTCTCTTTTTGTACAGAATGTAATCAAATGCATTCTGCTCAGATGTGTCAAATTGCGTCTGTGAGTGGGAAAGGGTTAATTAATAGAATCTTCACTGTCCACCTACGTGTTATTAACCCTTTCCCACATTTAGACGCTTTCTGACGCCTCTGTAGCAGACTACTTTTGAAAACATTGTGACAAAAGGAGAAATTGCTCAAAACAAGCAATTTCTCCCTTTTGCCACAATATTTTCAACTTTATTTGATGATAATAATATAATTTATAAAAAAATCCACATTTTTGCTTAGGTTTTTTCAAAGTCGTCTGCTGCAAATTTGTTGTATGTCCTAAACCTAAACCTAAATACATCTTCTGAACAAAGCCTAGAATTGTATCCCCTCTAGTTGTACCTCAATTTAACCTTAACCCTTTCCCTGATACGACAATTCTGCAGCAGACGACTTTGAACATGTTTTGTCAAAATTGAATAATTGAATGGATAACCTATGACTAAATGGAAAACATTGTCGGTGTTTTTTCCAATTTTTTTTTTCAAATGAAATTTCGGACGTCTGTTGTATCATCTGCTTTAAAAAATATTGTAACATCTATAAACTAACCCTTTGCCACATATAGATGCTTTCCAATGGCCTCTGCAGCAGACACCTTTCGAAAAATATTGTTGCAAAAGTAGAACTTGCTCAACTTTTTTCCAGTAATTATACCTTCAGGTTTTCTATGTTTTCAAAGTTGTCTGCTGCTGATTTGTTATATGTGGAGACTGGGTTAATTAAGAAGTGTAGTTTTGAAAAAATTGTTTGAAAGACAAAAATTGCTTAAATCAATAAATTTCTTTTCTCCGTGAACGAAATCAAGGAAGCAAACATTAGGCAAACTGGTTGCCATGACATAACTGAAATACCATCTTGAGCAATTTCTCCTTTTGTCACAATGTTTTCATAAATCATCTGCTGTAGACGCTTCAAAATGCAAGTAGGAAAGAGAGAGCTTGATAAGGGAAATCATATGTGTGGGGAGCCCTTGTGAAAGAAAGAAACCTTTGGGGTTTTCAGATTTACATAACAGTAGTAAAGTGTTTGGTTGGTCCCCTTATCTGCCTATCAAATTAAAACGCTTTAACCCTTTCCCTCATATAGACGCTTTCTGACGCCTCTGCAGCAGACAGCTTTTTGAAAACATAGTGACAAAAGAAGAAATTGCACAGAACGTGCAATTTCTCCTTTTGCCACAATGTTTTCCACTTTTTGTCAGAGGTTATCCATTCAATTATGGAGATTTTCTATGTTTTGACAAAATGCGTTCAAAGTCGTCTGCTGCAGAATTGCCGTATGAGGGAAAGGGTTAAAGCAGACGGCTTTTTGAAAACATAGTGACAAAAGAAGAAATTGCACAGAACGTGCAATTTCTCCTTTTGCCACAATGTTTTACACTTTTAGTCATAGGTTATCCATCTGACAAAATACGTTCAAAGTCGTCTGCTGCAGAATTGCCGTATGAGGGAAAGGGTTAACCCTTTCTTACGTGCAGACATATTTGTAGCAAACAACTTTTAAAACAGGTCAAAAGGATAAAAAGGCAATTCCTCCTTGTACTGTAATGTATTCAACTCTTCTAAGGATTTATACTTCCAGTTTCAGAGATTTGTCCACAGATGTTTTCAAAGTCGTCTGCTGCAGATTTGATGTATATTGAAAATGGTAAATTAATTTGAAAACTACCAAAACCACAACTATTTTAGGTCTCTTTAAATAAGCTTGAACAAATATATAGTTAAACCTTTTATGTTATGTGCAAAGAAGAAATTAATACAAATGATATTGAAATTAACATTTTTATACTTTGACCATACTATTATTCATAGTGGTCATATACAGATTTATTCAAAATCGTTCCTATGCAGAAGCCGAGCCCCGGTAGCTCAGTCGGTAGCGACGCGGGCTGTCAATCCAGGGTTTGTGAGTTCGAATCCTAGCTCGGCTAACATTCTTTCCGACGTTTGACAAAAGTCATTGTGACCTGCGTCATTCGTCTTTCACCAATGGGCTGTTCAACAGTCTATGTGGAAAAGCAGCCAGTTGCTTGGAAAGTATGTTGTGTGGTGTGGGAAAACCAGGAAACACATGAGTAGGTGAACTGGTCGCCGTGATATGACTGAACAATTGTTGAAAACGGCGTTAAACCCCAATCAATCCTATGCAGAATGAAAGAACAAGTCAATTGCAAGTCGTATTTCATAGTATCAAAGGAATCAGCTGTGGTCGAGTGGTTAGCGTCGGGGATTTCGAAACCGGGTGTCCCGGGTTCGATCCCCAGTCGCGGCACTACGGTCATGGTGGAGTGCCCTTGGGCAAGGCACATTTTCTAGCCTAGTACTGGTTTGTTTACCCAGGGTCATGAATAATTAAATTTAATTGCGCGCTAAATGACCTTAGCTGTCGATGCGCCATAAAACAATATACATTCATTCATTCATAGTATCAAGACTTATAACTCTTGCAAATTAAATTTCTTGAGTTTTGTAGAATTTATCTCCCTTGGCCAAGTTGTTAATCCACCGTCCACCTTATAGAAAGATATTGAATTATCAAAAAGTTTCTAAATTAACCATTAAACACATAACCCTTTACCACATATAGCCGCTTTCTGACAACTTTTGAAAACCTTGTGACAAAAGGAGAAATTGCTCAAAACGAGCAATCTCTCAATTTGCCACAATGTTTTCAACTTTTTTCAGTAATTTAACCTTCATTTATAGAGAATTTCCATGTTTGTGCCTAAATATGTTCAAAGTCGTCTGCTACAGATTTTTCGGATGTGGGAGAGGGTTTACAATACACTGACAATGACTTATAAGCCATTTCACACTTTTCCTGATACAGACGACATTTGGCTATTTTGCACAAGACGACTTCTCCCACTATGTTTTCTATTAAAAAGATACCATATAATTATACATGTGTACATGATACATCTTTACCCCGACTTTTTTCAAACAGAAATTATATCAAATATGGTAAAACGGTTAAGTAACCCTTTCCAACATGTTGCCACTTTTTACACATCTAAAGCAGACGACTTTTGAACATGGAATCCGCCGTGGTCCAGTGGTTAGTTTAAACATATTTAATTCTCATATATTTTTACATAGTAGGTTACATCAAGAAATATACAATGGAGAAATGGATTGGACCGAAAGCTCATAGCTTATTGAAGGTCCTCTCCAATAAAGATTAATTTACAGGAAGCACGGTGAATATTTAACATGTGCAGAAAATATCAGCTTACTTAAGCTTTGTAATTTATAATACAAGAAACAGATACATAAAAGAGAGTGGGGAGAGAGAGCAAGGAAGGAGAAAGAGGAAGAAAGAGATAGATGTAAAGAGAGCAGAAATAGACAAAGGAGGGTGGTGCGCGTATGGGAGGCTAGTTAATGTATATATGTCGATTATCCATACCGAATAAAATATAACATAAAAAGATACTTAAAAAGTTGCAAGTTAACAAAAAAGCAATTAAGGAAAAGGGTGAATTATCGTGAGCTAAACCGTTTGGTTCCGATTATAAATTGTTGGACTGATTCAAAAATAGCATTATTTTCTTCGATTGGTGAGTTTGGATTTCCGTATAACAACGTATCAAGCCTAATGTTTTGAGGAAGTTCTCTTAGCATGCCATGTCTCCTATCGTTATAGCGGGGACATTCAAGTAGGTAATGTAATGTATTTTCAATTTGTCCACATGCACAAAGGGGAGAATCAATAATATTCCTGAGAAAAAGATGATGGTTGAGTCCACTACATTGTGTTCTTAATCGGGTATGTAATACCTGAGAATACCTATCCCCAAGGTAATAATATAGAGGTGGTTTCCTATTTTCTTTATTTAATAATAGTTTAAAAGATCTTACTGATTCAGCATTTTGTATTTCTGGAGACAATGTATTCCATTCTCTTATTGATGATGGAAGAAACGAATTATAGTATAGTGTTGTTCTAGAGTGGATTGTTTGTAAGTCATCAGAGTTTCTTAAGGAATATTGAGAATTTTGACCTACCATAGTTGGGACTTTATTAGATAAATATGCTGGAGTTAGATTGTTTTTCATTTTATACAACATGATCAACTTGTGTTTAGTTCTTCTATTTTCTAAAGATTCCCACCTCACTTCATTGTAAAGATCACAAATTGAAATAAGTTTAGTAGCTCCGGAAACAATTCTCGCTCCTTCATGTTGTATCTTTTCTAATCTATCCTTATCGTTTTGATTACAGTTATCCCAAACAACATCTGCATATTCCAAAATAGGTCTTATGAAAGAAAAGTAAATAATTTCAAGGGAGTTTCTATCCAAAACAAATTTTAATTTTCTCATTATGTTGATTCTTTTCCAAGCTTTAGCCGCTACATAATCAATATGTTCGTGCCACGTGCAATCAGAAGCAAAATTAAGACCTAGATGTTTATGTATATTAACTTCTTTTATTGGCTGGGTACGCATATATAAGGGATCGTGTGCATTTCTGTTAAGTTTGCGCGAGAAGAGAAGAGTTTCAGATTTGGAGGGATTAAAATTAACTAGCCATGTATCAGCCCAATCGGATATTTTAACTATATCAGTCAATAGATTGGAAGTTGCTACTTGCGGATTTTGTACTATAACATACAGACTAGTATCATCAGCAAAAAGACGGATACTGCTGTTTATTTCCGATGTAATATCATTTATAAAGATTAAAAACAGAAGAGGACCAAGTATCGAACCTTGGGGTACCCCAGAATCAATAGCTGCCCAGTCCGATTCGACTCCAGGAAGTACAACACGTTGCCTACGGTTAGATAAATAACTTTTGAACCAAGAGTAGAGTGATTCTGTAATACCAGCGCTTTGAAGCTTATGGAGAAGTCCCTTATGCCACACCTTATCAAACGCTTTACTTATATCGAAAAATACAGTTCGGACCTCCAAACCATCGTCCAGAGCTTTACAAAAAGTATCATACAAGAAGGTCAGTTGGTTTACTGTGGAATCACCTGGAACAAAACCTGACTGTGCGCTAGTGAGAAAATGTATATCTTGGAGATGGTTAAAAACATGTTTAAAGATTAGGCGTTCAAACACCTTTTCAATGGTATTGAGAAGTGAGATAGGTCTATAATTGTTAGGTTTAGTATTATCACCACTTTTAAAAACAGCGGTTACGTGCGCCTCCTTCCAACAGTCTGGCACAATTTTACAAGATAGAGACTTATTGAAAAGTGCACATAATGGCCCAGAAAGTTCGATAGAAGCCTCACGCAACATTGTATTACTTATACCATCTGGACCAGATGCTTTCCCAATTGGCACATTTTTGAGAATATCAACTACTTCTGGGGTTGTTAAAACTATAGAGTCGATTACTTTGTCAGGGATAAGTAGTTCTGGCACATTCTTGCCGAGATCATTTAAACAGTTTTGTGATCTAAAATAATCATTTAATACATTAGCCTTTTCCATATCATTATTTGATAATCTATTTAATTCCTCATTATAAAGTGGTGGAATGTTTTGTTTATTGGTTTTTGATATAAACTTTTTCAGTGTTTTCCACCAATCATTTTGACTAAGGTTATTTTGCTTATCTTTTAATTTTCTTGCAAGGTTTTTAAAATAATTTGCTTTAGCTTCACGTAGGTCAGAGACTATCTCATTTCTTAATTGTTTGAAAGAATACCAATCTTGATCATACTTAGTTATCTTTGCTTTTTTGTATGCGCGTTTTCTTTGTTTGATTTTATGTTTAATACCACTATGTATCCAAGGGATGTCGTCAGGGTTTACAACTACAACTTTGTTTGGAATGTTTCGATTTGCTATCTCGAACAAGCAATTTGAAAATTTAGATGCATGATCATGAATGTTATTCATTTCAAGTTCTTCCCAGTTAAAATTTCTAATATCAGCGCGAAAACTTCCGAAATTAGCTTGGTCATATTTCCACACCCTACGTTTAAATGATTTCCGCTTATACGAATGGTGTTTAAAGACTACATAAACCGGGCAGTGAAATCGTTGCTGCTGATTAAGAAAGGGCTCACTAACACCTGATGTAAGGATATCATTGGAGGAGGACACAAGGATCAGATCTATAATCGAAGAACTATTTTCTGTAAAATGTGTTGGCTCTTCAATCATTTGTGTCAAGGCAAATTGTTGACATATCGATTCAATTTTACGAGCAGACATAGGGTTTAGTAAATTGTAATTAAAATCTCCAGTAATAATAATGTTTTTTAAATTAGTATCTCGAGCGAGCGATATAGAATCTTGTATTAAACTGTATGTAGTGGAATCTGAATTCGGTGGTCTATAAAAAACGCCTAGTAGTATATTTGTAGACTTACTAACAATTATTTCAATCCATATACATTCAAGATTATTAATTTCAAGATCAAACCTACGTTTAAAATGTAAAGTATCTTTAATATAGACCATGACTCCACCGTGACTATCGCCTTGTCGGTCTTTCCGAACTGGTGAATGAAATGACCCAATTTCTAGATCATTTGAATCTACGGAGTCGCTTAGCCATGTCTCAGTGAAACATAAAATATCAAATTCATAGAGTTCCGGACCGATTAAATCGATTTTGGTAGCTATACTTTGAACGTTATAGTGGACTATGGAAAAATGTTTGGATAAAACAGGCGAAGGTATCTGCTCTTGAGAGGAGAAACTTACATTAGCAGACTCGTTGGACTCTTTTAATGGACCAGGATGCGGATGTATATCTCCAGACAAAATGAGCAAAAATACAAGAGACACATTTGTTATAAGTGTTTTAAGTACTGAGCATATTCTTGGAATTGTCACAGGACTTATGAGAACATAACCTAATGTTTACGAGTAACCGCCACAGGGCTATACTACAAGCTAAATGTAACATAACAACCTCTCCGCCACCAAGGATATAAAAAGAATGAAGAAAAGATTTAGAGAAGACATATAAACAAAGATATAAATGCATACGAGAAAAATAGGATCGAATATGGGTCAAATTATAAATCAATGGGATCTAAAGCCTCAAAAATAAAAAAGGCATACATACAAATAATGTACATATAGAACATCAGACAGTTACAAGTTTCAAGTTGTAGGATGTAAATTTTAAAGTTTTATTATATATCCTTTTAGTTCAATTTTAGGCTATAGCATTTATATAGAATAAGAGGATGCATGACTTGTAAAAAAGGTCTAACATCTCCACAGTTCTATTATAGGCTATAACATTTACAAATATAAACAGAAGCTATTTGTTGTAGATTTTGGATAAAATTGCAGTACAGATCTTCGAAGCTGCAGATAGACACATGCCAGTAATATTTCAATATGTTAATGGCCAGTTAGCAGTTATTCCAGTGGTTAACGTCGGGGATTTGAAACCGGGTGTCCCGAGTTTGATCCCCAGTCGCGGAACGACGGTCATGGTGGAGTGCTCTTAGGCAAGGCACCTTTTCTAGACTAGTACTGGTTTGTTTACCCAGGGGTCATGAATAAGTGAACTGTCGCCGTGATATAACTGAACTAATGTTGATAGCGGCGTAAAACCCTAATAAAACAAAACTTTTGAACATGGTGGCATATGGAGAAATACCTCACGATGAAGCATTTCTCCAATCGCTACTACGATCGATGTTATTCTACTCTCAATAACAATGCTTTTCGATGGCTTCATGCAAAACGGTTGTAACTACATATTGAACAAGGTGTAGTTACAACCGTTTTGCACGAAGCCCTCGTTTTCTTTGCAGAGATATTTTTGCTGAGATTGTTTTAAAATCGTTTACATTGAGTACTCCATTGAGTTGAATGGAAACGAGATTAAAACCCACAGTTGTACCCGGCCGGGTCCATTATCCGCCATTTGTTACGCTCACACCGTAACCGGATTAGCCGAGTGCGAGTTTCGTGCGGGGAACCGGCATGCACAAAAAAATCCACAAAACCCTTTTCTCATATAACAACACATCTGCAATAGACGGTGGAAACATCTTGTCTAAATACGTAAATTAAGGTAATTTCTCTTCTTCAGAGCTAGAAAGTTATTTTAAAACTGTAATATTATATCACTACTGTTAATAAAACACCATGTTCACATAAAAATACCTTTCAAACCATAAAAAGTTTTAAAAACACAATCTTTTCATGAGCAAATAAAAACACGTGCATCACCAAACACCGTCACCACACCATCTCGACATTACACTTACAACACTAAGAATCACAGTTTATTATTATCTTTATTTCCTCCATATTTGAAGATTTCACAAACAATACAAACAGATCGCAAATTAACTATTACAAAAACAAGCAACTACAAAGAAAAGTAAAAACAGAAAATGAGAACGAGAGAGAGATTGAGAAAATGAGAGAAAAATGCATAATTATATTTTATATATACAAGTCAATTGCCAGAAAGAGATACAGGCAATCATAAGTTAAAATCATAATACACATGAGTAACATTTTTCGAACATGCTACTATACTTCCAACTGCATTCAGACATACAATATTAACTGTTAATAAAACACCATGTTCACATAAAAATACCTTTCAAACCATAAAAAGTTTTAAAAACACAATCTTTTCATGAGCAAATAAAAACACGTGCATCACCAAACACCGTCACCACACCATCTCGACATTACACTTACAACACTAAGAATCACAGTTACCTGAGAATTTCCACACCCTGAAATATAAATGAATAAAATCTAAATTAGCTGTTTACCTAATATGATAGTTTAAGAGGTATACATTTTTGGAAAAACATACTGAAAACATTGTTACAACTGTAAACAATTGGAGTATGACTATGATACAAAGTTATAACAAGAATTACGCGTAATTAAATGTCTCACTGTCCCCTGCTTTGACTATCAATGCAAGTGTAAAAGACAAAAAGTAAAATAACAAAACTATACAAGAAATTAAAAACAAGAGGCCCAAGAGGGCCAGTATCGCTCCACGGCCATAAGGCAAAAATCAAATCTCCAAACAGCCCTGCCCCCTAGTGGGCATGTTTTTTACCAACCACCATGGCTTAAAGGAATCTTGTAGAGTGTCAGCCAAGGAATGTTTCTGCAAAATTATTTGAAAATTGGCCTGACACTTTCGGAGGAGAGGATATTTTAAGTTTTCACTATAGCCATATAAGGCAAAATAGCCCAACCCCTGGCGGCCATGTTTTTCAACCAATCAACATGGCTTGAAGGAATCTGATAGAGGGTCAGGGTCAGCCTAGGAACATTTCTACAAAATTATTTGAATATCAGCCAGACACTTTCGGAGGAGAAGATTTTTTAAGTTTTCTCTTTAGCCATATATGGCAAAATAGCCCGCCCTCTGGCGGCCATGTTTTTTTACAAATCAACATGGCTTGAAGGAATCTGATAGAAGGAACATTTCCACAAAATTATTTGAAAATCTGCTCAACGCTTACGGAGAAGAAGACTTTTTAAGTTTTCACTATGGTCATATAAGGCAAAATAGCCCCGCCCTCTGGCGGCCATGTTTTTCGACCAATCAACATGGCTTGAAGGAATCTGATAAAGGTTCACCCAATGAACATTTCTACAAAATTATTTGAAAATCGGCTGAACACTTTTGGAGAAGAAGATTTTTTAAGTTTTCACTATAGCTACTACATAAGGCAAAATAGCTCCGCCCTCTGGCGGCCATGTTTTTCAACCAATCAACATTTCTTGAAGGAATCTAATAAAAGGTCACCCAATGAACATTTCTACAAAATTATTTGAAAATCGGCTGAACACTTTCGGAGAAGAAGATTTTTTAAGTTTTCACTATAGCTATATAACGCAAAATAGCCCTGCCCCCTGGCGGCCATGTTTTTCAACCAATCAACATTTCTTGAAGGAATCTAATAAAGGGTCACCCAAGGAATATTTCTACAAAATTATTTGAAAATCGGCCTGACACTTTCGGAGAAGAAGATTTTTTAAGTTTTCACTATTTTTTTCTTTTGTTTGCCATGGAAACCAGAATTATGGATGGATCAAAAAAAATTAGAGGAATTTAAGAGAGGACATAGAGAGGTTGCTTCCTATGAAGTTTCAACCAAATTAGCCAGGTTGTTAGGTAGAAGAAGTCGTTTAAAGGAAAAAGTTAACGCACGCACGCACGCACGACGGACAATGCGCCATGACATAAGCTCGACTGGCTTTCAGCCAGTGGAGCTAAAAATGAGGAAGCTATGACCAAATCTCAAAGTCAACCAAAAACAACCAAAATCATGTTTTTTACCCCAAAAAGAAGGTCACACTCAGCATCTTCAGCGTACAATGTGCAGAAGGGTATTAGATGTAACTATATTCCAAATATGAAGGCCTAGTATCAGTACTTATTCAAAAAAGTTAAAAAAAACTTTAACGTTCAGCGAAACAAAATAGTTGACGCCGTCACCATCGCCAGAAAAGCAACACCTTAGTCTCGCTTTCGCAACTTCGTCGCAGCGAGACAAAAACGTTGTGGGGAAAGGAGAAATTGCTCTGTTTTTGACAATGTATTGTGCAAATTGAAGATAATAACATGTTGATTTGACGTAATATAATGATTTTAGTTTTTGAAAGAACTCAATAGTCGTCTGATGGAAAAGGGATAAATTGAACACAGGTGTCGGAGTTTTCATTTAAGTAAAAAGGGGAAAAACACACAAAACATCGTTAAGAGACTACACATTGTCTCTCTATTGTGTCCATATGCTATAATAATAATAACCGTAATGATTTCATATGAGAAAATGTTAATAGCCTCTATATGGTTCATATAGTATAATATTAATTATATTTATATAATACCATATAGAGAGGCTATTTATAGTAACACTGTCCTGTGTGGAATTCCCCGAATTAACATTATTATTACAGCATAAGGGACCATATAAAGAGACAACTTGTAGTATCATAACGTGGTATTGTATGGTGTGTTTTTTTTCCTGTTTTTTCTCAAATGAAAACTTCAGACACCTGTGAATTGACGACGAAAAAGAGAATGGACTCTACCTGATGTGTGTCCAGTTTCGGTCACTTTCTTGGCATACAGGATCTTCTCTTTCCATTGTACGAGGACATCTAAATCCAACATGGTTTTATTCCTATCACATATAAATGTTGTCTTGTCATCGGCCGCCGAATCTTCCTTTGTAACATCTAACGGGATAGTGTTTTGTGCATAGGAACAGCTTAACCTCATGTCTGGGAGATGATTGGTGTCCCCCGACAATACGAAAGAAACTTTATCGTCATTCCATATCACCTTCAAACCTTGTAGGAGAAAGTTTAAATTGTTAAAGAAAGTTGAAAGCTTATTCCCCATACTGTAGACTTTTAATCCTTTCTCATATACAGACACATGTTGACGGCTCTACAGTAGAGGATACTTGAAAAGGAAAAGTTGCTCATGATGAGCAATTTCACCATTTGCCACAATTTTTTCAACTCTGTTCAATAATTTAACTTTCATTTAAAGAGGCTTACATGCAGATGACTTTCGATAACAATAAGGCAAAAGGATAAATTGACCTTTCCCTCAGTGCAGATGACTTTTGATAACAATGAGGCAAAAGGATAAATTGACCTTTCCCTCGATGCAGATGACTTTTGATAACAGTGAGGCAAAAGGATAAATTGACCTTTCCCTCAGTGCAGATGACTTTTGATAACAATGAGTCAAAAGGATAAATTGACCTTTCCGTCGATGCAGATGACTTTTGATAACAATGAGGCAAAGGGATAAATAGACCTTTCCCCCGATGCAGATGACTTTTGATAACAATGAGGCAAAAGGATAAATAGACCTGTAATCGGCTTGGGATGGCATAACAATAATAGCACATCAAGAAATGTAATGTATAAACTCCTCACAACATGAATCTTCAGCGGAAGTCTTTTGAAATACTTGGGACAAATTATTCAAACTCTATTCAATAATTATACTTCCATCTGTAGAGATGTTCCATATCTTTGTCCTAGATGTTTGAAAAGTTGTCTGCATCAGATTTGCTTACTGTGGGAATACTCTTTAAGAATAGGTTATGACTATCTCTATTTCAATAATGAGGTTTTGAAAAAGGAGTACTGTATAAGATGTTTATATAAGATTATGAATACAATACCTATCAACGGTTTTGCCAGGTTAAATGTCACTTGCTTTTCTACGGCCTTCTCTAGTGTTTTATAATACAGCAGGGCATCATCTGAGACTATTACGAAATCATGGTAACCAACATCTGTTTCTGTAGAAAGAAAGTTCCTGCTAACTCTTAACCTCGTACAGACACATTCGCAGCAGATATATGTTAAAACAAGAGCACCGGGTACGGCACAGACGCTCGACTGATAGAAAACAGAAAAAAAGCTGAGCTGAACAAAAAACCTTAACCGGACGACCACGCCGCAGCCGCCGCAGCCGCCGCCGACGACGAGGCCAGGGTCATGACAAAAGCTCTCGGTTTTTCAAAAGCCGAGCTAATAATAATATTGTCATAAATGTTAACCCTTTCCCACATACATCTACCGTCTACTCTATAGGTCCCGGGCTGTAGGTAGAAAGAATCCCAGGAACGTTCTGTTGGAGTTTTCGACTTTTACGCAGGTCGGGAATAGACAGACCCCCAAAATATGCAGAATTTCTGAGCCCACTCTGAAAACTATGACCTTTCGAATCCGTATCGATGCCTACATCCGGCGCCGATGTCTGAGAGCTCTGAAACCTATACCGTCTACTCTACATGTTCCGGGCTGTAGGTAAAGAGTCCCGGGAACGTTTTGTTGGGTATTTCAACTTTTACGCAGGTCGGGAATAGATAGACCCCCAAAATATGCAGAATTTCTGAGCCCAATCTGAAAACTATGACCTTTCCTTCCTATCTGTATCGATGCCTACATCTCTGAGAGCTCTGAAACTTTTTTTACTTAAAGTACTGACATTAAGTGTAACCCTTTATCAACTGCAGAGGCACTATGACGCGACTGCAGCAGAAGACTTTTGAAAATATTGTGGAACAATGTTTTTTATCATAAAATAATAATAATCATTAATGTTAACCCTTTCCCACATACATACGCTTTTCTGACTCCTCTGCAGCAGACGACTTTTGAAATCATAGTGGCAAAAGGAGAAATTGCTCATTATGAGCAATTTCTCCATTTGCCACAATGATTTCAACTCTATTCAATTATCATACTATCATTTATACAAATTTTCTAAATTGTGAACATGATAATTTCAAAGCCATGCTGCAGATTTATTGTACGTGGGAAAGGGTTTATCGAGATTTTCCAGATTTCTGCCTACATTTCTAGTGAAAGTATGATTGTTTCAGATTTTGGGATCTGGGCTGAATATCTGCCCCAAAAATGCCTTTACAAAAGGGTTGACTTAATCCTTTCCCACATACAACAAATCTGCACCAGACGACTTTGAAAACGTATGACAAAAATCTGAAAAATCTCCATAAAAGATAGTTTAATTAAGTTGAAAACATTGTGGCCAAAGGAGAAATTGCTCATCATGAGCAATTTCAACTTTGGTCACAATGTTTTCAAAAGTCGTCTGCTGCTATTGCGTCAAAATGAATCTGCAGGTGGGAAAGGGTTAAGAACCATTGTCTCTAGCACTGCCATCTCTTGCATATATATAACTTGAATATGAGCCGTTACACCAGAAAACCAACATTGTGAATAGACACTTTTCGCCTCTTGTGGATTTTCTGTTTCAGGAATAACTAGAACTGTGAGTGAACTCACAAAAGGATACCCCCCTATGAGACCTGTCACCACATATTGCAATATTGGACTAAGTAATGGCAATTATCTCCCTTGAAATATTTCCGACCGGAATAGTCCTAC
The DNA here is from genome assembly GCA_031761405.1 of Serripes groenlandicus. Taxonomy (NCBI): domain Eukaryota; kingdom Metazoa; phylum Mollusca; class Bivalvia; order Cardiida; family Cardiidae; genus Serripes; species Serripes groenlandicus. Next base: position 200,821,647 of record JASEVX010000001.1, read on the forward strand.
TTCATGCACATCCTCAGGTTGTGTACTACAACTGTGTAAAGTTTCATCAGAATCGGTGAAGCCGTTAAGGAGGAGTTGCGCTGACAAGACATATGGCCAGACAGACGGACGGACAGACAGGGTGATTCCTATATACCCCCCCAAAACTTTGTTTGCGGTGGTATAATTACTCTATACCTCTATCTCCTGAGACGAAATGTGTCGGTCCTGATTAGCATGTGTGGACTGTGCAGGCTGATCTGGATCGATACATTTACTCAGAGTCCATAATGATTGTTTTCTTGTGGAACCGCTTGTATGTTGTTAACCCTTTCCCTCATACGGCAATTCTGCAGCAGACGACTTTGAACGTATTTTGTCAAACAAGAGGGCCATGATGGCCCTGGATCGCTCACCTGTTTTTTTTTTTTCAATTTAACTATATAAGCCCCGACCCCTGGCGGCCATAGTTTCTGACCAATCAACTTGGCTTGAAGGAATCTGATAGAGGGTCACCCTAGGAACATTTCTACAAAATTATTTGAAAATCGGCCTGACACTTTCGGAGGAGAAGATTTTTTAAGTTTTCACTATAGCCATATAAGGCAAAATAGCCCTGCCCCCCTGGTGGCCATGTTTTTTTACAAATCAACATGGCTTGAAGGAATCTGAAAGTGGGTCACTTAAGGAACATTTCTACAAAATTATTTGAAAATTGGCCTGACACTTTCGGAGAAGAAGATTTTTTAAGTTTTCACTATAGCCATATAAGGCAAAATAGCCCCGCCCTCTCCCTGGCGGCCATGTTTTTCAACCTATCAACATGGCTTGAAGGAATCTGATAGAGGGTCATCCAAGGAACATTTCTACAAAATTATTTGAAAATCAGTCTGACACTTTCGGAGGAGAAGATTTTTTAAGTTTTCACTATAGCCATATAAGGCAAAATAGCCCCGCCCCCCTGGCGGCCATGTTTTTTGACCAATCAACATGGCTTGAAGGAATCTGATAGAGGGTCATCCAAGGAACATTTCTACAAAATTATTTGAAAATCGGCCTGACACTTTCGGAGAAGAAGATTTTTTAAGTTTTCACTATAACCATATAAGGCAAAATAGCCCCGCCCCCCCCTGGCGGCCATGTTTTTTGACCAATCAACATGGCTTGAAGGAATCTTATAGAGGGTCATCCAAGGAACATTTCTACAAAATTGTTTGAAAATCTGCCAACCAGTTTGGGAGAAGAAAAATTTTGAAGTTTTTTTCATTTCGTTGCCATGGAAACCAGAATTCTGCATGGATCCCAAAAATTTGAAGGAAATCTGGTGAGGTCATTGAGAGGATGCTTTCTGTGAAGTTTCATCCCAATTGACCCACTGGTTACTGAGGAGAAGAAGTTGACGCACGACGGACGACGCACGATGGACGACGGACGCCGGACAAAAGGCGATCACAATAACTCACCTTGAGCAAAGCTCAGGTGAGCTAAAAATAGAAAATCTCCATAATTGAATGGATAACCTATGACAAAAAGTGGAAAACATTGTGGCAAAAGGAGAAATTGCGCATTTTGTGCAATTTCTTATTTTGTCACTATGTTTTCAAAAAGCCATCTGCTGCAGAGGCGTCAGAAAGCGTCTATATGAGGGAAAGGGTTAAAGCCTACAGTGAGCCAAATCAGGTTCCCTTTCTAGAGGCTTGGTATTTTCCTGTTTATTTTTGAGAGTCGTCTGCTTTGAAAAGAATATTAGAAAAATGATGTCTAGAAATTAAAACATTTTTGATACAAATTGTAGGAAAAGGAAAAATTGCTGCAGAAGCGTGTCATCAGTACTGCCCTGGTAGCGGTGAAAGGATTAAATGCTGTAAAATTACCAAACATTTAGTTCAATCCCACATGGATTACTTTTCTCTACAAACAATAAAGTTGCGGCAGATGATTTTGATAATATCTAAGAACAAATATTAAAATGATATATATAGCAAAGTATTATTATTGACAAGAGTTGAAAACATTGTGGCAAATGGAGAAATTGCTCATCAGGAGCAATTTCTCCTTTTGCCAAAATGTTTTCAAATGTCAGCTGCAGAGGCATCAAAAGGCGATTTATATGGGAAAGGGTTAAAACCATTTCCTTTCTAAATGATAACAAAAGGTGTCTGCTGCAAGACTAACAACTTGAAAAAGACATTGACAGAATACAAATCATTGTGTGAAAATGAGAAATATCTCCTTTTTTTCAAACTTTCAGTCACCCACATGTACAAAAGGAGACTTACCAGTAACTTTGATGTTCATTTTACAACCTAGAGCCTCTTTGAAAGGTTTGTGTGCAGTGAAACATCGAACATCCGGGTTCGGCCTACTCAGAAGGATTAATTTGAGGTTAGAATTAATTTCTCCTACAGCTGGATTGTCGTCAACTAAAGATAAAGAAATATTTTGTAAATCAATTTTTTTCTTGTGAAAAAGAAACTCCCCATGTATATAAGATATAACAAGAGGCCCATGAGGGCCTATGCTCTACTGGGATGGTTCTCTGGTCATTTTCAATCCAGAGCATGGATGTATGGTGAAGATCGGATAGTAAATGGAGGCTCTATTGTGTTCACAAGCTGTATCATAGCAATTTTGACAATTTCAAGGGCCATAATCCAGTCATGCAAGGGGACATCTGGCTGGTTTTGGAAAGGAACTGAGCTCTCATCAATATTTAACTACTATCTAAGTTTGGTGAAGATCAGATAGTAAATGGAGCCTCTATTGTGTTCACAAGCTCTATTATAGCAATTTTAACAATTTCAAGGGCCATAATCCAGTCTTGCATAGGCACATCTGGCTGGTTTTCGAAAGGAACTGAGCTCTCATCAATATGTAACTACTATCTAAGTATGATGAAGATCAGATAGTAAATGGAGCCTCTATTGTGTTCACAAGCTCTATTATAGCAATTTTGACAATTTCAAGGGCCATAATCCAATCTTGCATGGGCGGATCTGGCTGGTTTGCGAAAGGAACCGAGCTCTCATGGATATCTAACTACTGTATAAGTTTGATGGAGATACAATCAAAACTGAAGAATTGATCGTGTTCACAAGCTGTATTATAGCAATTTTGACAATTTCGAGGGCCATAATCCAGTCTTGCATGGCCGGATCTGGCTGGTTAGCAAAAGGAACCGAGCTCTCATGGATATCTTACTACTGTATAAGTTTAATTGAGATACAATAACAAGAGGCCCATGAGGGCCTATGCTCTACTGGTATGGTTCTTTGGTCATTTTCAATCCAGAGCATGTATGTATGGTGAAGCTCGGATAGTAAATGGAGGCTCTTTTGTGCTCACAAGCTGTATTATAGCAATTTTTATAATTTCATGGGCCATAATCCAGTCATGCATGGGCGGATCTGGCTGATTTTCAAAAGGAACCAAGCTCTCATCAATATTTAACTACTATCTAAGTTTGGTGAAGATCAGATAGTAAATGGAGCCTCTATTGTGTTCACATGCTCAATTATAGCAATTTGGACAATTTCAAGGGCCATAATCCAGTCTTGCATAGGCGGATCTGGCTGGTTTACGAAAGGAACTGAGCTTTCATGGATATCTAACTACTGTATAAGTTTGGTTGAGATACAATCAAAAGTGAAGACTGTATCGTGTTAACAAGCTCTTTTATAGCAATTTTGACCATTTCAAGGGCCATAGTCCAGTCATGCATGGGCGGATCTGGCTGGTTTTCGAAAGGAACCGAGCTCTCATGGTTATCTAACTACTGTATAAGGTTAGTTGAGATACAATCAAAAGTGAAGACTGTATCGTGTTAACAAGCTCTTTTATAGCAATTTTGACCATTTCAAGGGCCAAAATCCAGTCATGCATGGGCGGATCTGGCTGGTTTTCGACAGGAACCGAGCTCTTATGGATATCTAACTACTGTATAAGTTTGGTTGAGATACAATCAAAAAAGAAGACTGTATTGTGTTAACAAGCTCTTTTATAGCAATTTTGACCATTTCAAGGGCCATAATCCAGTCATGCATGGGCAGATCTGGCTGGTTTTTGAAAGGAACCGAGCTCTTATGGATATTTAACTACTGTATAAGTTTGGTTGAGATACAATCAAAAGTGAAGACTGTATCGTGTTAACAAGCTCTTTAATAGCAATTTTGACCATTTCAAGGGCCATAATCCAGTCATGCATGGGCGGATCTTGCTGGTTTTCGAAAGGAACCGAGCTCTCATGGATATCTAACTACTGTATAAGTTTAGTTGAGATACAATCAAAAGTGAAGACTGTATCGTGTTAACAAGAAATTGTTTACGGACGCACGGACGCACGGACGGACGCACGGACGACGGACAAATCGCCACGACATAAGCCCTTCTGGCCTTTGGCCAGTAGAGCTAAAAACTGAAGACAGTTTTAGCTTAGAAACGGTTTATATTTAAGATATACATGGATAAACAATATTAACCCTTTCAGCGCTAAGTTTATCACAGAAAATTCCAGCCAGCGCCAGGTTTATTTCACACTTTCTCAGTTGTAGTAGTAGTAGTAGTAGTAGTAGTAGTAGTAGTAGTAGTAGTAGTAGTAGTAGTCATAGTAGTAGTAGTAGTAGAAGTAGTAGTAGTTGTAGAATTGTCGACTGCAGTTGCCTATTGGGCTCTATTGTAATGTCGACTGCAGACGCCAACGGCGCCGAAAGGATTAAATGAATTCTTCACAAACCAAGACATTTTTTTGCACATGAAAATAACATTCAGTAAGTTAAATTTGCTATTAAAAGGAGAATTCTTCTTCGACGTGATTTTTATCTCGATATTGTCACATAACAGTCTGCAGCAAGTCTAATTGGGACTCTTTTGTCTTAGTAAATAACACAAAAAAACATAAAATGCGAGTCAAAATAAAGAAACTGCAAATACTTGAAACATCGGATTATTTATTTCATTTTAGATGTGTCATAACTCAGTGTTTTTAAACAAACACAATTGTAATATGGTCAAGACATTTAAATTTGTTTTTTTCTAATAATAACTCGCCTCCCATGTCATTTCCGAAAAGCTATTAAAAATATATGTCGCGGGCTTCTGCCAGGCGACTAATAAAGACAATGTTGACATACCCATTACTTCCATCAGGGTAGTGGAGACAATTGACGGATCGCCTTCAACCGTACAGCTGTATCTGCCCGCATCATTCCTACTGGCTTTATCAATTACCAACTGGTATGAGAACCTTTGGTTGGAATCATCCAGTGAAGTTGGCGGTCCAATGACCAGTGGTTTCGGGTCTTCGTTATGGTGCCAGATGATGTTGATGTCCGTTGGTGGTTCGTTATCGATGAAACTGCAGGACAATGTTACGGTTTTATTCGTCCTGTACACTACGTCCTTGGAGATCATAAAATCCTCTACTGCACAACTAGCTTGTACTAAAGAGAAACAAAATTATAAGATTAAATGATCATTATACAGAAGGAGTAAATGTGTCTTCTCACCACAATATCTCTCTTATTGCTCAACCAAACCCTATGTTGTTTGTACTCAAAAGAATAGTCTCATGAATATGATTCTTTTGAGTACCAACAACATAATGTATAAATGTGAAAGAAGGATTTCAGAACGTATAAAATGGCTCTTTAGTAGGCCTCGGTATTTATATCAGGAAAAAACAAGAGCACCGCGTACGGCACAGACGCTCGACTGATAGGGAGAAAAAAAAAAAAAAAAAAAAAGAAAATGAGCTAAACAAAAAACCTTAACCGGACGACCACGCCAGGGTCATGACAATAGCTCTTGTTTTTTTCAAAAGTCGAGCTAATAAAAAACCTTAACCGGATGACAACACCTTCAGTGTAGATTTTCTAAGTCCAAAAGGGGGGATAATTTGGTCAATATTAAGTTCAGGGTTATGGAACTTGTTGTATCAAGTTATGTTAAGACATTGAATAAGTTTAGGAAGTTTCAAAGCTATAGGTTAAATTGTGTTTCAGTTATCACCATTTTTCTCCCTTCAAAGTAGATTTTCTAAATCGAAATGCCATTATGGGGAGATAATTTTGTCAATACTATTTACAGAGTTATAAAACTTGTTATATAAGGTCAACTTAAGACACTCAGCAAGTTTGTGAAGATTCAAGCAAAAAAAAGAAAAGTTTTTAAGATATGAAAAATCATGAGTAAAAAATTGTCAAAAACCTGAGCTAAACAAAAAACCTTAACCTTACGTTTTGAAGTTTTAAGTGAAACAAATAAAGATTTCCAGCTATATACTTTTATTATTTAACATATTATGATTATGTTTATGAAGTATAGTGACTTTAACAGTAGTAGTTTGTTAGAAAACAGAAAAAAAGCTGAGCTGAACAAAAAACCTTAACCGGACGACCACGCCGCCGCCGCCGACGACGCCAGGGTCATGACAATAGCTCTCGTTTTTTTCAAAAGTCGAGCTAAAAAGGTACCAGCACAATATTTCTCTTCTCAATATTAATAATATAAACCTGGTCAAAAGTTATGCACCTTACACCTTTCTTTTTCATACGTTCAATTGTATAAAATTACTAGTTTGACTACAGATTAATGACTTTTTAAAGATAAGTTGATTGATGCAACTACAATGTGTACCTCCCCTGGTAGCCATTTTGATAGGCAAATGTACTATATGCTAAATAGAGAAATATCAAATATAATTAAATTAAAGAATTTCATGTGCAAAAATAATTAAATCAAGGTCAATATAATCATATCATAAAAAGGCATCAAACTCTAATTCCTTGTTGTTTTCCTAGTTACCTTGTTAGCCAAGTGCAATATGTAAATTAATTATGTTTGTTCGATTTACGAAGAGAATACCTCATCAATGGTAGTACAAGAGAAAGTTGATGATGCAACGCATCAATGTCGCCAGAAATCTATACTGCAGTTATGCATAACACTTACATTATAGTAGTTGAAAAAACAGTTATCAACTGTGGGGATTAATTGGAACACCAGGGGTGGGGTCAAGTGAAAATGTATCATAACTAATGATAACTTGCATATTATTTATTTTTTGTCAACAAAGTGAATGTCCTTCATTGAAATATAATTGAAGCCTTTAATTGTTTATGATCAATCTCCATTCAATGGACACCTTTGCAGCAATCTACTTTAAAACAATGAGAAAAGAGTTAAATCGCTGAAGACATGAGTTTTCTCTTTTTCTCAAAATGATATTAGCTTGGCATCCTAATTATATCATACTTTGACGAATGGTAAAATGTAGTTCTATATTTATAAATTAGACCACCCTCGAAATATAATATCAGCTAAACAGTTAAATTTCATTGAAATTGTTGTATAATTTCAAACTTAATTTCGAACATAAACTGAACCCTACAACATGTTAATTTATTTTTATTTATTTTATTATTTTCACTTTAGCTATATAAGCCCGCCCTCTGGCAGCCATAGTTTCCGACCAATCAACTTGGCTGAAGGAATCTGTTAGAGGGTCACCCTAGGAACATTTCTACAAAATTATTTGAAAATCAGCCAGACACTTTTGGAGGAGAATTTTTTTAGTTTTCACTATAGCCATATAATGCAAAATAGCCCTGCCCACTGGTGGCCATGTTTTTTGACCAATCAACATGGCTTGAAGGAATCTGAAAGTGGGTCATCCAAGGAACATTTCTACAAAATTATTTGAAAATCGGCCGGACACTTTCGGAGAAGAAGATTTTTTAAGTTTTAACTATAGCCATATAAGGCAAAATAGCCCCGCCCCCCTGGCGGCCATGTTTTTCGACCAATCAACTTGGATTGAAGGAATCTGATAGAGGGTCATCCAAGGAACATTTCTACAAAATTATTTGAAAATCTGTCCGACAATTTCGGAGGAAAAGATTTTTTAAGTTTTCACTATAGCCATATAAGGCAAAATAGCCCTGCCTACTGGCGGCCATGTTTTTTGACCAATCAACATGGCTTGAAGGAATATGATAGTGGGTCACTTAAGAAACATTTCTACAAAATTATTTGAAAATCGGCCTGACACTTTCGGAGGAGAAGATTTTTTAAGTTTTCACTATAGCCATAAATTATAAGGCAAAATAGCCCCGCCCCACTGGCGGCCATGTTTTTCGACCAATCAACATGGCTTGAAGGAATCTGAAAGAGGGTCATCCAAGGAACATTTCCACAAAATTATTTGAAAATAGGCCTGACACTTTCGGAGGAGAAGATTTTTTAAGTTTTCACTATAGCCATAAGAGGCAAAATAGCCCCGCCCCCCTGGCGGCCATGTTTCTCATAGAGGGTCATCCAAGGAACATTTCTACAAAATTATTTGAAAATCTGCCAACCAGTTTGGGAGAAGAAGAATTTTGAAGTTTGTTTCATTTCGTTGCCATGGAAACCAGAATTTTTTCCCTATGTCTAGTTATAAATATGTGACATTTGATGTTATCGTTTTAATTCTTACAAATTACTTAGTCATTTATAGAACTTAAAAAATGTATTGATTATACTATAAGCGACCAGGTCTGTATCAATATTCTGATTCTTACAGGGTCTATCATAGACCCTGATAAATAGTCTACAAAGATAAATATTCGCACAAACACAATGAAAAGTATAATAAAATGGAGGTTTAACAAAAACTAATTCACAAAAAATGATGTTGGTGTTACCATTTATTATGTATTACACGCTTAAAATCTTTTCAATTTCTATAAAGACAAGTGTAATCTAGAAATTAACGGTCTGGCATGACGTCACACCAGAATTTGTCACGGGACAAAAACAAAATCCATTTCGCCTCACTGCTGTTGTAAGTTTAAAGCTTTAAACAAGAGGGCCATGAGGCCCTGGAATCGCTCACCTGAGATTGGGCTATTTAAGACTTAACTCTTTCAGCGCCAATGGCAATATCATCAAGACAAACTTTCTCACAAAAAGTCAAAAATGTGATCTATTAGTGTTAACTAGATTGTTCTACAATGCGGCTTCCAGAGTGTTAACAAGATTTTCATTAAATTTGGCCTAGTGACCTAGTTTTTGACCCGACATGACCCAGTTTCGAACTTGACCAAGATGTGATCGACATATATGTTCTGATGAACTTTCATGAAGATTAGATGCAAAATATTGCCTCTAGAGTGTTAACAAGCAAATGTTGACGACGGACGGCGAACGACGGACAAAAGGCTATCACAAAAACTCACCTTGAGCACTTTGTGCTCTGGTGAGCTAAAAAACATAAAAACAAAGTTTATTTTTGTTCAATGATGAATCGAATTATTTTATGCTTAATATCTGATTCGTGCAGTATTTACAACATGTTGAAATGGTTGCATGTCCGCTTTAAATTACAAGGTAGTATGTTGCAACAACACTCTCGCTAATGTTAATTAGACAGAACTCTGCTTATGTGAAATACGTGAGATGATTTTTTTTTACTAAATTCAAGAACTGTTTCTTAAACTACATGGCCGAATTTCTTTTAACATGACATAACATGCTGCAGAGGTGTCAAATGTTGTTTGTATGAGGTAAAGGGTTAACTCTGACTATGAGACAAGATTAAACACCTCTCTCTTAACAGTTTCCCATATACAAACAAGAGGGCCATGATGGCCCTGGAATCGCTCACCTGATTTTTTTTTTCACTTTAGCTATATAAGCCCCGCCATCTGGCGGACATAGTTTCCGACCAATCGACTTGGCTTGAAGGAATCTGATAGAGGGTCACCCTAGGAACATTTCTACAAAATTATTTGAAAATCGGCCTGACACTTTTGGAGGAGAAGATTTTTTAAGTTTTCACTATAGCCATAAAAGGCAAAATAGCCCCGACCCCTTGTGGCCATGTTTTTTGACCAATCAACATGGCTTGAAGGAATCTGATAGAGGGTCATCCAAGGAACATTTCTACAAAATTATTTGAAAATCGGCCTGACACTTTTGGAGAAGAAGATTTTTTAAGTTTGCACTATAGCTATATAAGGCAAAATAGCCCCGCCCCCCCTGGCGGCCATGTTTTTCGACCAATCAACATGGCTTCAAGGAATCTGATAGAGAGTCACCCAAGGAACATTTCTACAAAATAAGTTCAAAATCTGCAAACCAATTTGGGAGGAGAAGAATTTTGAAGTTTTTTTCGTTTCGTTGCCATGGAAACCAGAATTCTGCATGGATCCCAATAAATTGAAGGAATTCTGGTGAGGTCATTGAGAGGATGCTTTCTGTGAAGTTTCATCCCAATTGACCCACTGGTTACTGAGGAGAAGATGTTGAAGATTTTTAAGTTTTCACTATAACCATAAAAGGCAAAATAGCCCCGCCCCCTGGCGGCCATGTTTTTCAACCAATCAACATGGCTTGAAGGAATCTGATAGAGGGTTACCCAAGGAACATTTCTACAAAATTATTTGAAAATCGGCCTGACACTTTTGGAGGAGAAGATTTTTTAAGTTTGCACTATAGCCATATACGGCAAAATAGCCCCCCCCCCCCCTGGCGGCCATGTTTTTCGACCAATCAACATGGCTTGAAGGAATCTGATAGAGGGTCACCCAAGGATCATTTCTACAAAATAATTTGAAAATCGGCCTGACACTTTCGGAGGAGAAGATTTTTTAAGAATTTTGAAGTTTTTTTCATTTCGTTGCCATGGAAACCAGAATTCTGCATGGATCCCAAAAATTTTAAGGAATTCTGGTGAGGCCATTGAGAGGATGCTTTCTGTGAAGTTTCATCCCAGTTGACCCACCGGTTACAGAGGAGAAAATGTTGACGGACGACGGACGACGGACGACGGACGACGGACATAGGGCGATCACAATAACTCACCCTGAGCACTTCGTGCACAGGTGAGCTAAAAATCAGCAGCAGGCGATTTTGAAAGAACAATTATTCAGGTAACTTGAACACTTGTGTCATAAGGAGAAATTTCCCATGATGAGTGATTTCTCCTTCCGTCACAATGTATTCGGAGATGCGTCAGAAAGCGTGCGTTTGTATTTGGGAAAACAGTTAAAACACAACATGAGTCACATTGAGGGAAATAGAGTCTTAGCACCTCTTACTTTTGGCAATTATATAAACAAGAGGGCCATGATGGCCCTGGAATCGCTCACCTAATATTTTTTTTTCACTTTAGCTATATAAGCCCCGCCCCCTGGCAGCCATAGTTTCCGACCAATCAACTTGGATTGAAGGAATCTGATAGAGGGTCACCCTAGGAACATTTCTACAAAATTATTTGAAAATCGGCCAGACACTTTTGGAGGAGAAGATGTTTTAAGTTTTCACTATAGCCATATAAGGCAAAATAGCCCTGCCCACTGGCGGCCATGTTTTTTTACCAATCAACATGGCTTGAAGGAATCTGAAAGTGGGTCATCCAAGGAACATTTCTACAAAATTATTTGAAAATCGGTCTGACACTTTCGGAGAAGAAGATTTTTTAAGTTTTCACTATAGCCATATAAGGCAAAATAGCCCCGCCCCCCTGGCGGCCATGTTTTTCGACCAATCAACATGGCTTGAAGGAATCTGATAGAGGGTCATCCAAGGAACGTTTTTACAAAATTATTTGAAAATCAGCCACACACTTTCGGAGGAGAAGATGTTTTAAGTTTTCACTTTGGCCATATAAGGCAAAATAGCCCCGCCCCCTGGCAGCCAAGTTTTTCGACCAATCAACATGGCTTGCAGGAATCTGATAGAGGGTCACCCAAGGAACATTTCTACAAAATTATTTAAAAATCGGCCTGACACTTATGGAGGAGAAGATTTTTTAAGTGTTCACTATAGCCATAAAAGGCAAAATAGCCCCGCCCCCTGGCGGCCATGTTTTTTGACCAATCAACATGGCTTGAAGGAATCTGATAGAAGGTCACCCAAGGAACATTTCTAAAAAATTATTTGAAAATCGGCCTGACACTTTTGGAGGAGAAGATTTTTTAAGTTTGCACTATAGCCATATAAGGCAAAATAGCCCCGCCCTGGCGGCCATGTTTTTCGACCAATCAACATGGCTTGAAGGAATCTGATAGAGGGTCACCCAAGGAACATTTCTAAAAAATTATTTGAAAATCGGCCTGACACTTTCGGAGGAGAAGATTTTTTAAGTTTTCACTATAGCCATATAAGGCAAAATAGCCCCGCCCCCCCCTGGCGGCCATGTTTTTCGACCAATCAACATGGCTTGAAGGAATCTGATAGAGGGTCATCTAAGGAACATTTCTACAAAATTATTTGAAAATCTGCCAACCAGTTTGGGAGAAGAAGAATTTTAAAGTTTTTTCAGTTTCGTTGCCATGGAAACCAGAATTTTGCATGGATCCCAAAAATTTGAAGGAATTCTGGTGAGGTCATTGAGAGGATGCTTTCTGTGAAGTTTCATCCAAATTGACCCACTGGTTACTGAGGAGAAGAAGTTGACGCACGACGCACGACGCACGACGCACGACGGACGCCGGACAAAAGGCGATCACAATAACTCACCTTGAGCAAAGCTCAGGTGAGCTAAAAAACAAGGCTAGAAGGGCTATACTTCTAGCTCGTGTATTTGATCCGTTCCTCGAGAAAACCAACATTGTGGACTCTGCGTAAAGTATCTACCCGGATCAGCCTAATGGCCCTGTCACACTATTGCTTATTGTACTAGCGTATGCCAGCATATGAAAAATATAACTCATACGCTGATATACGCTAGGGGTAGGCATAGGTTGTATATGTTTCAAGCACGGTCGCATACGCTGGCATATGGCTTTTTTTTTTTTAAATCATGCCTAAAAATTGTGTGCGTATTCGGACATATGGTTTATACACAAAGCAGACGCAAGGCATACACTGAAAAAGCTACAGTTACGCTAGATGGATTACTCATAGGTCGAGTACGCTGGTCATACGCTGGCATGAAGGTGTACCGTACAGCTAGCGTATTGATGGCGCATGAGTAACATACTTCTAACGTATGTCTGACTTATCTGCAACGTATATAGACATCTTGTTGTATGCCTGACGATTGAGTAACGCATACATAACGTACAACTAGCGTATGATTGGCAGGCGTATCCCCTGCGTATTTGATAAATTGTATATATAGGATATTCTACAGATCTTCATGGACCTTTATATGGGCACTTTATCACGTGATAGCGGTACTCTAGACATGCACAGTTCATACCCTACTCATTCGCTAGCCATACACAGACTAAGCTGTACATACGCTGGCGACAAGCTACTCATAGGTTCAATACGGTAAGTATACAAACAATTCTGTATTTTCAAGGGCTTTGGCGTGTATGAAAAATAATTTATGTATGTTCCTACGCAACTTATACGTTTCTCTCATATGCAATAGTTTGACAGGGCCATAAGCAAGCCGCACAGATACTTTTCTGTTTTAGGAATCATTACTCTATACCTTTCTCCCCGAGAGACGGAATGTGTCGGCCCAGATTAGTCTGTGTGGACTTCGCAGGCTGATCTGGGTTGATACATTACGCAGAGAAAATAATATTGGTTTTCTCGTGGAACGGCTCATTTATATATAATTTGGTCCATGTCACATATAGACAGACAGTGAAGATCCTGGTTAGACTGCACAGAGTCAACATTTTCACTGATGTCAAAAGCATCAAAACTCCAATTCTGCAAGATCTATGCAGCTTAACATTTTGCACATGGTTAGAAAGATCCAAGCCCCTGTGACTCAGTTGTTTGTGTTACGCCCCTTTTACACAGTTCACAGACAGCTAGCACGTTGAATTGATTAATATATTGATTCATATAATTACAACTTCACTGTCACAGTTATATAGTTAGCATAACCACGTGTTCCCTGGTTTCATTGCGCCCGTGTTCACGCAAAGTCTTCCCAGGCCACCGACTACCTTCCCACATCTATGTTTAGCCCATAGGTGGTAGTTACAGTGAATTTAAACAATTATCGGATGGCTGAGCCGGATATATCTGTAGCAGACGACTTTGAAAGCAGCTATGGAAAATCTCTATACACGAACAAACAATTACTGACTAAAAGATGAAAAGATTGGGGAACAAGAGCGCCAAATGTCACAAAATACGCCCGTCCTGTTTTTTTGAGACCAAGTATAGTGATAATTGGTTGTACATCAGCCAAACTTAGAGAGCGGACACTATAAGTGCAGTTTTGGCCATTTCGAAGGACATAATTGTGTAGTAACTAAGATAATCTGCCCATCAACATATTGTCTAAATTTGGTGATGATCGGATAAAGGCTTCACAAGTTATTTAGCTGACAAAACCAATTTTAGGTAATTTATATAATTAAAGGGCAATAATTCTCTATCGACTAGAGCAATATGGCTAGTTATCGAACTTGTCCGAGATATTACGCCAATACACATTCTGACCAGATTTGGTGATGATTGGACAAAGGCTTCTGAAGTTATTGAGCTGACAAGACCAATGTTAGGTAATTTCTATAATTAAAGAGCAATAACTTCACGATTGACTAAAGCGATATGGCAAGTTATCAAACTTGTCTGAGAAATTATGCCAGTACACATTCTGAATATATTTGGTGATGATTGGACAAAGGCTTCTAAAGTTATTGAGCTGACAAGACCAATGTTAGGTAATTTCTATAATTAAAGAGCAATAACTTCACAATTGACTAAAGCGATATGGCAAGTTATCAAACTTGTCTGAGAAATTATGCCAATTCACATTCTGACCAAATTTGGTGATGATTGGACAAAGGCTTCTAAAGTTGTTGAGCTGACAAGACTAATTTCAGGTAATTTCTATAATTAAAGGGCGATAACTCTCGATTGACTAAAACCATATGGCTAGTTATCAAACTTGTCCGAGATATTATCCCAATACACATTCTGACTACATTTGGTGATGATTGGACAAAGACTTCTAAAGTTATTGAGCTGACAAGACCAATTTTAGGTAATTTCTATAATTAAAGGGCGATAACTCTTGATTGACTACAGCGATATGGCTAGTTATCGAACTTGTCCGAGATATTATGCCAATACACATTCTGACTAAATTTGGTGATGATTGGACAAAGGCTTCTAAAGTTATTGAGCTGACAACATACTGGACGCCATCCGCCCGCCCGCCGCAGGTAAAACTATAATACGATCCGGTTTTTTTTCAAAACGGGCGTATAAAAAGGGGAAAGTGCTCCTTTTGTGCAATACTGAAACATTATAAGTGACTGATTTTCATATTTCACTCATGCCAAGTCAGAAGAAATGGTGCAACATCTTTAACATTTCGTAAGTAATTGAAAAAGTAACTTCCGTTTTCAACAATAATTTAACTTTTTCTCGTCTTATCTAGTTCTGTATTTTTCTACAATATGGCCTAGTTTTTGACCCGACGTGACCTATATTCGAACTTGCCCTAGATATCACGACAAACATTCTGACAAAGTTTCAACATGCTCACGCCAAAAATGTGTTTCCAGAGTGTTAACAAGATTTTCCTTAAATTTGGCCTAGTGACCTAATATTTTACCGGACATGACCCATATTCAAACTTGGCTTAGATATCATCAAGACAAAGTTTCAACATGCTCAAGTTTAACAAGAGCACCGCGTACGGCACAGACGCTCGACTGATAGAGAAAAAAAAAAATGTGGCTTCCAGTGTGTTAACAAGATTTTCATTAAAGTTGGCCTAGTGACCTGGTTTTTGACCCGACATGATCTATATTCGAACTTGGCCTAGATATCACTAAAACAAACATTCTGACAAAGTTTCAACATGCTCAAGTTTAAAATGCGGCTTCCAGAGTGTTAATAAGAGTTTCATTTAATTTGATCTAGTGACCTAGTTGGTGACCCCCACATGACCTAGTTTCTAACTTGGCCTAGATTTCATGGAGATATATGTTCTGATAAACTTTCATGAAGATTAGATGCAAAATGTTGCCTCTAGAGTGTTAACAAGCAAATTTTGACGACAAGCGAATGACGACGGACAAAAGGCGATCACAAAAACTTACCTTGAGCACTTCGTGCTCTTGTGAGCTAAAAAGTAATGAAAGAATAATAATGAATTTCCATGTTATAGACTAGTGGTATGGTACGGTTTATGTTCGAAGAAAATCTTGAAATTATACAACAATTTCAAGGAAAAATAACTTTGGTTTATATGGTATTTCAAGGGTAGTCCAATTTGTAAACATATTTAGATTACATTTTAACATTTGTGAAATTGAAATTATATTTATGATGTAAAGTTTTAATCAAAACTTTTTGAGAAAAGGAGATAACTCATGTCTGTTTTCAGCAATTTAACATTTGTCTCAATGTTTTAAGACTAGACTGTTGCTAAGGTGTCCAATGTTGCCATTAACAGGGAAAGGGGTTAAATGTCTTTTCATTGCATGTAAATCCCTAATTGTCTATTTTGTGGTTTTATTGACAATATTATATACAAAAGATCCAATATGTTTACCAAAAAAATCTGAAATTTGTATGTGGAATTTTACAAATTCTTGATTTAGTTCTTAATGAAAGCACTATTTTTTGTTAGACTAATGAATGTCGAGATGACTAAATGTCACTTTTGTTTAGGATCAATATCTGATGAACAGGTGGCTTAATGTCTGGTCAACCTAGCTTAGATTGGAGATTGGTCATAAACAGAGAAATGCTTCAATTATATTTCAATGAAGGACATTCGCTTCATTGATAAAAGAAATATAATTTAAGAGAACATTTAACTTGATCCAACCCCAATGTGCTAATATGCATCGCAGTTGTTTTGCTGTTTATTCAACTTCAATTATTGAAGTGATATGCATTATTACAGTCTAATTTTTCGGCGACTTTGATGCCTTGCACTGTGACCTTAACCTTTGACCTGATGACCTCTAAATCCATAGTTCGTCTACTGGTTATCCCCAACCTCCAAGTTAAGTTTGAGGACCATTAGGTCCAGGCACTGTTGAGTTATCACTCCAACAACCTTTGATCTACCGACGGACGGGCGGATGGACCAACCGTCCGACATGTGCAAAGCAATATAGCCCTCTTAGAAGAAGAGGGCATAATTATATAACTATACAATTATCCGTAAAGAACTGTACTCTCCTTTGTTTTATCACAGATCTTTAAAGTTAAATAATCTCCGGTAATATCTATTTGTATTTACCATTACTATTTAGTTGTGTAGATCAAGATCAGGCAATTGGTATTTGCATATATATATATATACATGTTAGATCATTATACCATTAAATCAATTGAAATACCAGATATTAGATTAGTAACTATTTACTAAATATTTTCAATACTTGTTTTTACTGGGATTGTTTAATGAAAGGAGAGAGAGAGGAGAGAGGAGAGAGAGAGAGAGATATTCATATATATATATAACAATGTTTATGTATAGGTTCATATATTTATTTACATCGTACAGGAGCAAGGCCCTTTGTTCCAGCTAACAATGTATCGAAGTATTAATATTCAGAGATAACTAGTCAGTTGATACAGAAAATCATTAATAATATCAGGGTATATCAATTAATTCTCATTCCTGTCAGAAAATTTTCTGTTCAGTTTATTATAAGACAAGAGCGCCAAATGTCACAAAATACGCCCGTCCTATTTTTTTGAGACCAAGTATAGTGATAATTGGTTCTACATCAGGCAAATCTAGAGAGCGAACACTGTTGATATAGTTTTGACCATTTCAAGGGATATAAGTGTGGAGTGACTAAGTTAACGTGGTTAGTTGACCAAGATATTCTGCCCATCAACATATGATATCGTCTAAATTAGTGATGATCAAATACAATGACTCAAGCGATATCGCTAATTATAGCATTTGTCTGAGATATTATGCCCATACACATTCTGACTAAATTTGGTGATGATTGGATAAAAGCTTCAAAAGTTATTGATGGGACAAGACCAATTAGAGGTAATTACTACAATTAAAGGGCAATAACTATCCAGTGAATGAAGCGATATGGCTGGTAATCAAACATGTCTCGACATATTTTGCCAATACACATTCTGATTCAATTTGGTGGTGACAGGACAAAGGCTTTTAAAGTAATTGATCGGACAATACCTATTTCAGGTAATTTCTATAATTAAAGGGCAATAACTCTTGATTGGCCACAGCGATATGGCTGGTTATATAACTTGTTCGAGATATTATGCCAATACACATTTTAACTAAATTTGGTGGTGATTGGACAAAGGCTTCTAAAGTTATTGAGCAAACAATATCAATTTTAGGTAATTTCTATAATTAAAGGGCAATAACTCTAGAACAACTATTGCTTTTAGCAATATGGCTAGTTATCAAACTTGTACGAGATATTATGCAAATTCACATTTTGACAAAATTTGATGATGATTGGACAGAGGCTTATTAAGTTATTGGGCTGACAAGACCAAGTTTTGGTAACTTCTATAATTAAAGGAAAATAACTCTTGATTGACTAGAGCAATATTGTTAGTTATTGAACTTGTCCAAGATATTATGCCAATACACATTCTGTCCAAATTAAGTGATGATTAGACAAAGGCTTCTAAAGTTATTTTTAGCTGACAAGACCAATTTTAGGTAATTTCTATAATTAAAGGGTGATAACTCTTGATTGACTAAAGCGACATGGCTAGTTATCAAGATATTATGCCAATACACATTCTGTTCAAATTTGGTGATGATAGGACAAAGGCTTCTCAAGTTATTTAGCTGACAAGACCAATTTTAGGTAATTTCTATAATTAAAGGGCAATAACTCTTAATTGACTTAAGCGATATGGCTAGTTATCGAACTTGTCCAAGATATTATGCACATACACGTTTTGACCAAATTTGATGATGATGGGACAAAGGCTTCTCAAGTTATTTAGCTGACCACATACTGGACACTGCCCGCCCGCCGCAGTTAAAACTACAATACGATCCAATTTTTTTAAAACAGGTATATAACAAGAGCTATCGGAGGACAGCGCGCTCGACTATATGCCGCTTATTCACATAAAGCACATAAAGCACTACTTCATTATATTGCACTTAAGTACTATTAACCCTTTCCCTCATATGGCAATTCTGCAGCAGACGACTTTGAACATATTTTGTCAAAACATAGAAAATCTCCATAATTGAATGGATAACCTATGACAAAAACTAGAAAACATTGTGGCAAAATTTTCTAAGTAATTCAAGGGCCATTACTCCATATTTAGGAAACAATGGAGTTATCTAACCTAATTGTACGATGGTCCTTAACAAATGTGTGAAGTATGAAGTGATTTGAATTATGAAACTTTAACGTTGAGCTAAACGCAAATGTTAAAACTGACCGAGTCCAAAAATAGCAAAACCTTAAAAAAAGGTTTACCAAATGTTTGACATCATGCAAAACCCGTTTGATATGTTGAAGAATTATATTTGATAAATGAATGATCACAATTAGAAAGGAATGTAACCAAAAATTATGAATTTATCTAAAATTCTTAAAATCAAACAAAAATCATGTTATTTATTCCCAAAAAGTCACACTCAGCATCTTCAACATACAATGTGAAGAAAAGTATTATATGTAATTATATTCCAAAATATGAAAGCCCTAACACAAGTACTTATTGAGAAAAAATAAAAAATTAAATGAAAATGCCAACTTGCCCTAAAACTTTAACCACCCAAAATCATGTTTTTTACCCCAAAAAGAAGGTCACACTCAGCATCTTCAGCATTCAATGTGAGGAAAGGTATAAGATGTAACTACATTCCAAATATTAAAGCTGTAGCACAAATACGTATTGAGAAAAATTAAAAAATTAAATGAAAAGGCCAACTTGCCCTAAAACTTTAACCACCCAAAATAACGTCTTTTACCCCAAAAAGAAGGTCACACTCAGAATCTTCAGCATACAATATGAAGACAGGTATTAGATGCAATTATGTTCCAAATATAAAAGCCCTAGCATAAGTACTAAGTGAGAAAAAAAAAATAAAAAAAAAAAATTCCAACTTGCCCTAAAACTTTAACCACCGAAAATCAGGTTTTTTACCCCAAAAAGAAGGTTACACTCAGCATCTTCAGCATTCAATGCGAAGAAAGGTATAAGATGTAACTACATTCCAAGTATTAAAGCCGTAGCACAAATACTTATTGAGAAAAATTAAAAAATTAAATGAAAATGCCAACTTGCCCTAAAACTTTAACCACCCAAAATCACGTCTTTTACCCCAAAAAGAAGGTCACACTCAGAATCTTCAGCATACAATATGAAGACAGGTATTAGATGTAATTATATTCCAAATATAAAAGCCTTAGCATAAGTAATTATTGAGGGAAAAAAAAAAAAAAATCCAACTTGCCCTAAAACTTTAACCACCGAAAATCAGGTTTTTTACCCCAAAAAGAAAGTCACACTCAGTACCTTTAACATTCAATGTGAAGAAAGGTATAAGATATAACTATATTCCAAATATTAAAGCCCTAACACAAATACTTATGAATGAAAATGTCAACTTGCCCTAAAACGTTAACCGGACGCCGACGGAGACGCCGACGCCGGGGCGAGTAGTAAAGCTCTCATATTCTTCGAATAGTCGAGCTAAAAACTATTCTAATTATTCTCACCAATAATTAAATAACATCAACATACTTTGTAGTTAACAAGACTATTATAAACACTAGATCATTAAAGTTTGTAAGTCAACAATATGTCTTTTGAATTTGTTTTTCTTCTTTATTTACTTACCCTTAAACTTTATTGACACTCAATCAGTTATAATAAAAAACATCACATGATAAAAGGCGGAGATTTCCAAAAGGGAAACAACTAATATCATCTTACTAATTACGACTCAACTTTTTTCATAGTGATGATTAAACATCTTTAAAATTGATAACATTTGAGGTTAATTAAATTAGTCTACTCGCTTCAACTTCCATATTGCCGGCTTACCTCTTCGCTTTCCTAGGCGTTGGTGTTTGATGAATTATTTTCCTTTTTTGTTGCTTCACTGGAGTTGACAGTTTGAAAAGCACGTTAATGTGTATTTGCTCCTTAAATCAACCTTCTGTATTTTAATTAACTTACTGAAGCAAAAATTGCAAAATACGATGATTCGCCATCACCAATATTCTGCAGTTGCCTAAAACCTCACTTAATAATTATTTAATTGTAAAGATACATTAAATGTGGCGGAAAAAATCGTCCTTCTACACTTTTTATTTAGAACTTCGTCGCAAATACGGCATTTTTTTACCAACTCCCGGGTTGCTACGAAATCTTTGTATGCATCCAATCAAATTGCAGATCGGGGATTTCAATATATAAAGAGGCTTTCAGCCAAGGGTACTTATGGGAATGCTAATGTATGAAGTAGTCTTGGCTAGCGAAGATGCAAAAAGACAGACAGTGTAAATATCATTGGCTCATTGCGAAACACTTGTAACTGCTTCTTAAATTACATACAGTTACAACCGTTTCATGCAAAGTCATCAATTAAAGGTCTTAATCTAAAGGTGTCCTTGAACTTGAGCAACATGATCCCTTGTTTAGTAATACAGTATAACTTATCTTAAGCAGCCTCCCAGGGAAGACTAAACATTTGGCTGCTGAACGCAGGTGGCTGCTTTATACAAGTCAAATAAAGAAGAAAAAAATTGCTTAATCTTCAAGTGGCTGCTTATTACAAGTTAGCTGCTTAGCAGAGGTGACCGCTTAAACAAGTTTGATGGTATATAGGATAGTCTCCCATATTTCGATTTTACATAATTGCACATAGGGCCATTCGATACTTTCTGGGGGTACATAGGTTTGCACCGCTGTTGGCTATACACGGGGGATATAGGATGGATCCCTAGTATTTACAGACGATGGATAAGCCTGATTCGATACTGGAACAGATTGGTAAAATTCGATGAGAACAGACTCACAAAGGTTATATTTAATAGGGACTATAGACTGTGTCGTAATAACTGGTGCAGTGAATTAAAAGATGTGCTAAACAAACTTGACTTAATAACCTTCTACGACAATAAAACCACGATAAACATGAAAACAGTAAAAGATAAAATACACCTTTATTATAGTAGCGTATGGGTAGATAGTGTGCAAAATGTCCCGAAACTAAGAACATACATCAAGTTTAAGACCGAATTCAAAACTGAGAGCTATGTTATGTTTAATCTGACAAAATGTGAGCGTTCAATGCTAGCCCAATTTAGGTGTGGGATTCTCCCCCTTAGAATCGAGACAGGGCGGTATATTGGAGAGCACCCCGAGGAACGACTTTGTAATATGTGCGAAACAGATTCAGTTGAAGATGAAACTCATTTTCTAATAAACTGTGAATTTTATAAACATATTCGTTTAGAAATATTTGAAGACCAATTCAATGATGCTACATTTAACCAGTTAAGGGATCATCATAAAATGAGATACCTTATGAACAATCATCCTCGTAAATGCGCTAAATTTATTGTAAAGGGTTATCGAAAGAGAAGATCAGCCATGTATCATAACTATCTGATTGGTGTTTATCTTCCCTGTATTAGACTCTGAAATAGAAACCTGTCTTGCGAAAACACGTCATGCCTCAGTGATTAACCGCGAATACCTATTTCGTTTCGTTGAAATAAAATTGGCTCTCGCGTTTAACGACAACGTTTTTATGTGTATCGAAAACAGCACATAGCTCTCAACTTATTATAACCAAGGGATCAACTACGTCTGAAAACACCGCATAACTTATGAACATACCGTAGAGTTCTTCACTGTGAAAGGGTAGTTTTCTTATAGTCACTGCTTAAGGAAAATGCTGACTCCCTTGATTACGACGTTTTCAAAGTGTCTACATTCAGCAAGTTTCTCTGAAAACATCTGATATTAAACTTAGCGACTGCGGATTATAAATAATATGATGTGTTATGACTTTATATAATTATATGTAAATATGTATATACGTATACACATATAGGTGACTTATAGGCCCAAAGGGCCGGGTGTAATCATTTTTGTTTTTTATATAATACTGTTAATCATAATATGTTTCACACATGTCACTTTAATAAACAATTTCTTATCTTATCTTATAACGGATGCAGTCAAAATATAAATAGGATCCAAGAACCAAAACCTGGACTGATAGATAGATCTAAATATATATTAGATAGTTGGAGTGTCATGTTATCAAATACCACATCTTTGTTGTAAACCTAGAATTTAAAACAATAATTTATAATGTTACTTACCGATAAATACAGGCAATATGATCAACGAAAACTTCATGGTTCAACGATGTTCTGATTCTTGAGATTTCGTCTTACTGACAATATAGAAGAACAGAACAGAAGTTTATTTACAACACAAGCATACAAGCTCATTGTGCATAGCATAGTATACATAATTAACATAGTTTACATGGTAATGAAAATAGTAATCATTCAATTTATAGATTTCAAACAAAGTAAATACATTTATTAGTTGATGATTATGTTATTTAGTTGATTTTCCTTAACCCTTTCCCTCATACGGCAATTATGCAGCAGACGACTCTGAACGTATTTTGTCAAAAAATAGAAAATCTCCATAATTGAATGGATAACCCTATGACAAAAAGTGGAAAACATTGTCGCAAAAGGAGAAATTGCACGTTTTGTGCAATTTCTTCTTTTGTCACTATGTTTTCAAAAAGCTGTCTGCTGCAGAGGCGTCAGAAAACGTCTATATGAGGGAAAGTAAATAATGAATCTTGTTTAACCAAGTTAGATACTGATACGTATCTAAGTTGGGAAAACTAGACAAATTATGATTTTATCGTCTGCATAACTCCAAATGGCTGCCAGAAGAATCGACCCCACGCGAAATCAACCCCATTTTACTCAGAAGAATCGACCCCAATTTTAGTCAACCCCGTTATCAGTTTTAATAGGTGTGAATGGATGATGGTTCTTTTGTTGTATAATCACTACATTTTGATAGAGGACATATCTCCTTTTCTCACTATGTTACTAAATTATCCAATATCATGGTTTCAAAGTATGCCGAAGTTTTGTAATAGTGTTTGATAGAGGACATTTCTCCTTTGCTCACAATCTTACTAAATTATCCAGTATGCCGAAGATGTGTACTATTGTTTGATAGAGGACATATCTCCTTTTCTCACAATCTTACTAAATTATCCAATATGCCGAAGATGTGTACTACTGTTTGATAGAGGACATATCTCCTTTTCTCACAATGTTACTAAATTATCCGATATCATGGTTTCAAAGTATGCCGAAGTTTGTAATAGTGTTTGATAGAGGACATTTCTCCTTTTCTCACAATGTTACTAAATTATCCAATATGCCGAAGATGTGTACTACTGTTTGATAGAGGACATATCTCCTTTTCTCACAATGTTACTAAATTATCCAATATCATGTTTTCAAAGTATGCCGAAGTTTTGTAATAGTGTTCAGGCGCGTAGCTAGGCTTACGCATGTACGTAAGAAATATTTTGAGAGTTCTAAAAATTAAAATTAAACAAATGCGAAAAATGCAATAAAAACTGGACCCTAAGGAGGGTAAGGGTGAAAACGGAAAAATCAGAACAATTCAGACATGATCAAATTGTCACATGAATAATCTATATTTATTGATAATATCATATCAGGGGTTGAAAATTTTTCTATATGCCACTACCCAGCAAACATGCATATATGGGTCCCATATGGGCTATTTCTGGGCAAGCCCATATGGGTATGCCCATATTGGACCCATATGGGACCTTTGTGGGCAAGCCCATGTGGGTATGCCCATAAGGGTCCCAGATTGGTCCCATATTACAGCATTTTTAGGAACAACGAATATTTATTTATTTATTTATTTAAAAAACATTTACTTTGAGCTAGTATGTGACTACCTTGATCTAAACTGCTATTATTTTATCTAAAAATAGTAATTCAACACATACGCTTATATTTTACAACCCATGTGGGACCCATACGGGTCCCATTTGGGCTTCCCGATAAACATCAACACCCCTGAACAGGTGCGCTAAATTAATTTATTTTATTTCTAATATGGGTTTTAATTGTTATGAATTGAAATATATAATGTTCTCATTTAGACATAGTTATTATCAAGAATTTAATCATCGCATGATTAAAAATAAAATAAATTTCGAGCATGCGCAGACGTGAATTCCGCTGTCATAATATTCAAATGTTTCTTTGTTTACATTTAAGTTGAATTTTGATTTATTTCTTATTCTGATTATATGCATATGCCTTTATATGAACCATACATGAGATTACTTAATAAAATGTTAGTGTTAAAGCATAGAGTGTGTTGTTTTCTTGCAGGATAATATTATAATATAGTCGTTTGCGCCATAATATCTCTCTGTTCCAGGAAAAGGAAAGAGTTAAAATATTAAAATGGAAGTACAAGAGTCATGCACCTGCTGTTACATTCCAGCTTAAAGAATTCCGCTTGTTTGTATCCGATGTTTCTGACAAGTGGTTGTTTATTGAAAGTCCAGCAAACTTAAAATTGAAATAAATGCAAATGGATCTAGCCAAGAAATGCAAGATTTGCCCAAAATGGAAGTATCTGGGCTGCCCATGAGGGACCCATATTGAGTACAAGGGCTGCCCATGTGGGACCCATATGGGTCCCATATTGCATGTTTATGGGGCAGCCCATATGGGGCCCATGTGGAACCCGGTTGCACTCCCCACCTGGGTCCCATATGGGCAGCCGATATGGGACCCATGTAGGTGCCCATAAGGGACCCATATGGGTCCCATATAGATTGCTAGCTGGGTAGTCCTGTAGGACTAGTGCTATCAAATTTCTACTCGCCCTGAACTGAAAACCACTCGCCCATATAATATTTACTTTGCCATATTAATTAATGCTGAAAAGTATGTTTGCTTATGTAATTAATAGTTTTTGTTAAATAAACTTGATTGGAACAAATATTAAGATTGTTTTTTTCATGAACTTTTCTGATACACTTTGCCATGGCAGACTGACCGGATTTGGTATCGGCATTATGTTTTTCTACACAACATTTGTGTTTGGTACTTTTGTCATGAAAACGTACTTTCTTTTTTAAAATTAACGGAAATACCTTGAAATAGGTTTGACTTAGTGTCGGCAATAGATGGGTATGAGGTACATATCGCGCAAAACAGATGTAGGTCCCGAACCTCCGCCCACGGGAACTCTTCTAACCACGATTCTTGGATAACACGTTGTCTCTTTCCTTTGTCATAGCTCCTTTGATCCGATTTACGTTTTTCAATTTGTCGTTTAGATCGATCCGACTCTTTTTTCTCATCATCGCCTCCCCCGGCTTTACCAAAGAAAGATCGTATGTCCTTACTAGCCATTTTTGAGTTTGACAGATAGCGGGAGAAATACGAAGCGATGACTGGTTTGTTTATTGGTGATGGGTGGGTATAAAACACGTAGACCGTCGGATAACACGTGCTTTTTTTTATTTCATTATTTCGGTGTATCTTAAAATCCTAATTCCTGAGAACTTTTATCATAACATCAAATATCTGTACATGATCTAGAAAGATATACTTTAAAAAGCAAAAAAACAAAACGTATTAGAGCGGGTTTATTTTCGCTTACATTTTTATGTGATCCGCGTTTTATTCCATACCCTCAGCGATGATGACGTCACAGTCATAAACGCCTGGTAGCAAGTGTCTGAGTGACACTGATTGTTTTGTTTTACCGACGATGATACTTTTAAGTTTTTTAACATATTAAATCGCATATACGCAACTACAAATAATACAGTACTATTCTGCAACTTATTATATATCAACTAGTGAACGTACATGATCTGTTGATTTTTTACTCGCCATGTCGGACTAGTGTTTTGTGAAACCTCCTCGCCCAACACTAAAACATACTCGCCAATGCGAGCGGGCGAGTGTAATTTTCAACCCCTGAATTAATCATGATATGTCCTATGTAGTTTGTATACAGTCATATAGTATTTTCATATTGTACATGGGAGTACGATATTCGAAGTCTATTGTTGGAGCGATTTGTGGTTCGTGCCATTTATTTCGATTTTTCTGAGAAGAGATCGCTAGTGTCGCAAACCTGCAACAATCAACCGACCCATGCAATCTTGGCAAGGTCATCACCGCTCACACATTAAGTGCAAGACACATGCGCATTCGCTTGAAGCGGCTGAACATTTCACTGAAGTTATGCCTGGAATTAAGAAAAGCATTGCCAAATCAGTTTAGCAAGAACATAATGTATTAAAAGCATAATTGATACAATTATCTTCTTTGTTGTAAACACAATCTAGCTATACGTGGTCATGAGGATACAAATAGTACCTTTAAAGCACTTTTAGAATACCAAGCCAAATATTACCCTCTGCTGCGTGATCATTTGAAGAACGGTGACGCGATACACTTCATCCGCTATACAAAATGAAGTAATCACGATATGCGGGGAGCAAGGCAGAGAGGAAATTTTGCGCAAATGCAAAAGTGTTCCGTTCTTTGAGTTTATGACACATGAAGCCACCGCCTACTAAGAACCATAATCGCGGAAGTACAACTTTTCTAAAATTCTAGCATGGGTTACTTCCCCTCCTAATTTCCGGTTGTGAAAAATCTTCAGATTAATATGTCAACAATCAGTAAAAACATGAAACGTAGATGAAAAGGAAAGTTTGTGAAAGCAGGTAGACAGGCAAGACTTCTAGAGCTTTCGCTTAGAGACAGAGAAAGATCCCAATAATATGAAGAAGGCGAAATCCAGACAGACAAACACACAGTTGAAGGCATGAAAACTGGGTGGGGGTAATGGGCGACATCTAGCTGACCATCTTAGAGCCTGCAAAAACTGTTCAATGCCTTTTCTCTTACTCAAAATTGAAAGAGAACAACATGTAGGATATGCCAGCATTTTATATATTGCCTGTGACTGACTGAGGATTAGTCAACTCGGTGACAACTGGAAAGAGCCATATCCCACCTGACGAAAATGAGAAAGGAATGCCAGTTTATGACATTAACATTACTTGGTTAGTATTAGTATTCACATATAAAGTAAATTTTTTAGTGGGTTTACATGTTTTTAACTCTCCAGAAACACATTTTCATGTGATTTTAACATATATAATAGGTTTGTAAGAAGAACATTATCCCTTTCCCACATACAACAAATCTGCAGCAGACAACTGAAAACATCTAGACAATTTTACAAATTCAGGAAATCTCAACAATTTTACAAATTCAGGAAATCTCAACAATTTTACAAATTCAGGAAATCTCAACAATTTAAGCAAATGAAGAAATTGTTATTAAAAAGAGTGGAAAATATTCTTGCAAAATGAGTAATTATGTCTCCCCCTGTATACAGGGGAGATATATTGTTTTTGTCCTTGATGTCTGTCTGTCTGTCTGTTCGTCCCCAAAATCTTGTCCGATCCATATCTCCCAGACGGCTTGAAGGATTTTCATGAAACTTGGGTCACATGTTCACCTCATCAAGGCGACGTGCAGAACCCGCGTCTCGACAATATAGGGTCAAGGTCAAGGTCACGCTTGAAGGTCAAAGGTTTGAGGCTTTATTTCGTGTCCGCTCCATATCTCCCAGACGGCTTGAAGGATTTTCATGAAACTTGGGTCACATGTTCACCTCATCAAGGCGACGTGCAGAACCCGCGTCTCGACAATATAGGGTCAAGGTCAAGGTCACGCTTGAAGGTCAAATGTTTGAGGCTTTATTTCGTGTCCGCTCCATATCTCCGAGACGGCTTGAAGGATTTTCATGAAACTTGGGTCACATGTTCACCTCATCAAGGCGACGTGCAGAACCCACGTCTCGACAATATAGGGTCAAGGTCAAGGTCACGCTTGAAGGTCAAAGGTTTGAGGCTTTATTTCGTGTCCGCTCCATATCTCCCAGACGGCTTGAAGGATTTTCATGAAACTTGGGTCACATGTTCACCTCATCAAGGCGACGTGCAGAACCCGCGTCTCGACAATATAGGGTCAAGGTCACGCTTGAAGGTCAAATGTTTGAGGCTTTATTTCGTGTCCGCTCCATATCTCCGAGACGGCTTGAAGGATTTTCATGAAACTTAGGTCACATGTTCACCTCATCAAGGCGACGTGCAGAACCTGCGTCTCGACAATATAGGGTCAAGGTCAAGGTCATGCTTGAAGGTCAAATGTTTGAGGCTTTATTTTGTGTCCGCTCCATATCTCCTTAAAGGATTTTCATGAAACTTGGGTCACATGTTCACCTCATCAAGGTGACGTGCAGAACCCGCGTCTCCACCATACCGGTTAAAGGTCAAGGTCACGCTTGAAGGTCAAAGGTTTTATTTCGTGTCCAGTCAATATCTCCAAGACGGCTTGAAGGATTTTCATGAAAATTTGGTCACATGTTCACCTCATCAAGGCGACGTGCAGAACCCGCGTCTCGAACATACTGTGTCAAGGTCAAGGTCACGCTTGAAGGTCAAAGGTTTGAGGCTTTATTTTGTGCCGCTCCATATCTCCCAAAACAGCTTAAAGAATTTTCATGAAACTTGGGTCACATGTTCACCTCATCAAGGTGACGTGCAGAACCCGCGTCTCGACCATACCGGTTCAAGGTCAAGGTCACGCTTGAAGCTCAAAGGTTTTAGGCTTTATTTCCTGTCCACTCAATATCTCCAAGACGGCTTGCTTATGTTTAGCAACAGTTGTTAACTGTTTTGAAGAATACTTCAGTCTTGAATGTTACAGCTGCAGTAAAAATATGTGTTTCTGTAAACCATTTGAAATCATGTCCACTTTGTACCAGGTCAAGACAAAACATTAGTAATTAAAAATTGAGTACTGTCCAACTTGGTCAAATTTTTGTTTGTCTGCTTTATAGGTTGGAATGTTTTGAGAGATTTTGACAGATATTTGAGGGGGAGACATATGTTTTTGTCAAAACAATTCTAGTTACTCAATGTTTTTCAAAAGTTTTCTGCTACACAGATGTCAAAATGTGTCTGTAAGTGGGAAAGTATTTACATAAGTGTCTTTATTGTATGCAAAGACAACAAAATGTATTCGGTTTGTCTGTATGAGTGGAAAACATTCTTGTTAAAGTAGAAATTGCTCATCATGAGCAATTTCTCCTTTAGCCACAATGTTTTTCAAAATTGTCTGCTGCACAGATGTCAAAATGTGTCTGTATGTGGGAAAGGATTTACATTAGTGTCTTTATTGTATGCAAAGACAACAAAATATTTTCGGTTTGTCTGTATGAGTGGAAAACATTCTTGCAAAAGTAGAAATTGCTCATCTTGAGCAATTTCTCCTTTAGCGGCAATTAGCCACAATGTTTTACAAAAGGTGTCTGCTGCAGAGATGTTAAAATGTGTCTGTAAGTGGGAAAGTATTTACATAAGTGTCTTTATTGTATGCAAAGACAACACAATATATTCGGTTTGTCTGTATGAGTGGAAAATATTCTTGCAAAAGTAGAAATTGCTCATCTTGAGCAATTTCTCCTTTAGCCACAATGTTTTACAAAAGGTGTCTGCTGCAGAGATGTTAAAATGTGTCTGTAAGTGGGAAAGTATTTACATAAGTGTCTTTATTGTATGCAAGGACAACACAATATATTCGGTTTGTCTGTATGAGTGGAAAATATTCTTGCAAAAGGAGAAATTGCTCATTATGACTCAATATTTTTTTATTATGAGTAATTTCTCCTTTAGCCACAATGTTTTTCAAAATCTGTCTGCTGCAGAGATGTTAAAATGTGTCTGTAACAGGGAAAGGATTTATATTAGTGTCTTTATTGTGTGCAAGGACAACAAAATATATTCAGTTTGTCTCTATGAGTGGAAAATATTCTCGCAAAAGGAGAAATTGCTCATTATGAGCAATTTCTTCTTTAGCCACAATGTTTTTCAAAAGTTGTATGGCGTCGAAATGCTTCTGTACGCGGGAAAGGATTTAGCTTAGTGTTTTTATTGTTTGCAAGGTTAACAAATTAAATCGGTGAATGTGATGATGAATGATGAAATACTGATTTGACAGGTTTGAAAACATAGTTTTTGAGAATTTAATAATTGATCAGAATTTTTTTTTTCCATAGATCTATGACATTTGTTATTATATTTACATTGTAATATTTTAGATTCATCTACTTTGGTAGATATGCAGAATTTCAATGTCATTAAATCATTTGATTATTCATTACAGCTGAATTATAAGAATCAATGTTTTGTTTTACAGGTGTCATGCACGCAGGCTTAACATACAGGCAGATGAATGGGCTAATGGCGACAAAGGAAATAAAATGCCTTCACCACACAGCATTTATGAGACTACGGGAAGAAGTTGACCCACACAGTCAGAATGTGGCAAGAGATTCCTGTGCGGCAAGGTGATTTTTGGGAGTAAGTTTTCTTTCATCGTCCGATATCTTCACTGTTTTGTGTTTTATGTTGTTTTCAACAGTATTTCAGATGTATGACATATCCCTCAAATTCTTTGCATTCAAAAGTTTAAATATATTTAAGAATAGTAAACATTTTGGTTCAAGGAGAAATTCTGAATTATTGCTTCTTTTTCAAAAAAGGATTTCAAAAGATTCCAAAAACTTCTGAAGATTGATTGTTTGGTGTTTAACCCTTTCCTTCATACAACAATTTTACAGCCGTCGACTGAACATATTTTGTCAAAAAATAGAAAATGTCTATAATTGAATGGATAACCTATGACTAAAACTGGAAAACATTGTAGCAAAAGGAGAAATTCCTCGTTTTGAGCAATTTCTTCTGTTGTCACTATGTTTTCAAAAAGCTGTCTGCTGCAGAGGCGTCAGAAAGCTTGTATTTGAGGGAAAGGGTTAATGACGCTTTCAACAATGGTTCAGTTATATCATGGCGTTTTCTAGGTAAGTTATGATATCAGAAAATGGGAAAAATGGCAAAACTTTAAAATTTAATTCCAATTAAAGTTTTCGTCCGATTTCAAGATAGTTTAGCTGTCTAGTTTGCAGGTCGTTCCCACTCTTTGTCAAATTTTCACCTTTATAAGCAGTAGCATTTGCTACTATACTATAACTCAAATGATAGATTTAGAGCCATCTAGGCCCTCTTGTTTTTTTCTCTATCTCTGTTGTCTTGAATAGGGGCTTTACTCCCTGATTTTTTCCCCTTCATACGAGTGTTGACATAAAGGTTATATTTGTTTCAGGGTGCCTACGGATAATTCAGAAATCTCCAGGGAGGTCACTTTCAAGTATGACATGGGTTAGAAGAATCGCGGCAGCAGTAGAGCTTATGACAGTAAATCAGGTGTGGGGACACTCTTCGGCAAAACCTCTGAGAAAATCTGCATATTTGCTGTACGGTATCTGACTGCCAAACCTGCAGTAAATCTGAATATGAAAAAACTCCATCTCAAATGTGTAAAAAAAACCTGGTCAGGTTGTGCTAACGCTATGGAATCAGATGTTTGTGTAGATTTATAGTCCAGTCAGTAAGTGGGGAAAAAGGGCTTAACATCAAACTAATTGCAACAGAAATGATATTATTGTTTTTTGATAGTTTAATACCTATACTTTCACTGGTAAAAAATCTACAAAAATCTATAGAGGGGAAATCCAAAAGGTAGAAAACACCAACTGTTTTCAACATAATGTTTCTAAGTATCTATGCAAGGAACACATTTAAGTGGATATTGTACCTTAGTTTTTACATATATCTAACACACATGTAATCTGAATATAACATGAACTTATAAAAAATGATTTTGCTAACTTTATTATCAATTTATAGACATTTGTGAGCATACTTCGAGGTATATCTTACCCCACCCACTTGTGCAAGCAGGCATACACATAACACTAAACATGGCCATAACGTAACTTAGATATAGAAGCAATCAATCAATTTGAGCAAAGGCTTGCGCAAAAGACAGGCAACAAACAGGCTGACTAATGCACACCTGAAGAGAAATATTAAAAACATTGTAGAAAAAGAGGACTTTGCTCTTACAAAGCATACCTTTTCAACCCGGTTTCACATTTTGTCCCAGATTTTAATAATTTTGCATACTCAATAGCTATTCAAGGATGGTTTAAATTTCTCCGAAATGTCTATGTTTTGACTCCCGTATTACAAAACAAAACAAAGAAAACATTGCTGACAAAAGGAGCCATTTCCACTTTACCTACAAAGTTTTCAACACTGTTTATAAACAGTTCTTCAAAATTTCAAAATATTACATTTTGCTTCATAATATTATCAAAGATAATGCATTCAAATCTGCACATCGGGGAAAAACAGTATAGTGCAAGACTAAGGATACAGGGAGATATACTTATTACTTTAACCCTTTTCCTCATACTAGGATATTTCTGCTTTGGAAACAATGAGGAAAATAGTCAACATACAGAACATATGTTTGGCTAAAATGGACAGTTGAAAAACATATTGAAAAAGACAAATTGCTCTCTGAAAAATTTCTTATATTCCTATTGTTTTGTCGGCTAACTGTATTTTGCGGAACGGAACGAAACGGAACGGAACAAGTGATGGGGCACCAGGCAGGGAATATCTGTTTTCATACTTATATATTGTACCTGCGTTTTAATCAACATTTAGTAATATCTGGTTCAGGAGGGACATACTGTTATTAACTGTCCCTTGTATGAGTCGACATAAATAAATAAATAATAAATCAAAGTTGTGTCTTTAATCACGTATGCATGTCTTTACTGTCATACGATAGAAATATATATCATGTGCGGAGTTAAATCTATAACTCTGTGAAAGCTAGTGAGGAATAATCGGCAGATATTCATGAAGAACTGGTCAAACTAAAACCCATAGCAAGTGAACTTTGATTTACCTCCAGACGTCACTATTATGCACAGGTTACAAGAAATGAATAGTTATGTAGGTCGTTGTTCCGTTCCGTTCCGCAAAATACAGTTACCCACACGGGTAACTGTATAATGCGGAACGGAACGGAACAATATATATATATATATAATTCCAACCATTAGGCAAGTGAACTTTGATTTACCGCTAGACGTTCCTATTTTGCACATCTTTACAAGAACCAGGGCTCGAAATCTGGTCATCTAGTCCCAGAGGCGAACACACGTCCGCGTCGCTACAAAACCTAGCTATGTAGCAAGGCAAGGCAATATAAGTTTTTCATTATACATTCACATATCTGCATATTACCTACCAAAGTGACAGACCCCTCTTCTACAAAGTCTCCCTCTTTATGGAAATTCTACCTCGAAACCTTTGCAGTTTCAACAACTACTAATCTCTTACATTACCATTGGTTATTTATGTTGGGCGCAATTGCAACCTATCTGAAAAAGTTCGACCAAATCAGGGGTCGAACTCCAGACTTATTGTTCACATCGATATGCTAGGTATTATAACCTGTGTACAATCGAACTCCCCACTACAGTTTTCTTTTTGTTACAGTCCGTCTTGCCACATATGTTTGAACCTATTTGTGAAAGATGATCAAAGCTTGTCAAAGTGACTATGTGCAAGCGGTGCTTTAGAAACACCACGTGTAGAGAAAGATACCAATGCATGCGCACCCATGCTAGACGATACTATTATGCACATGTTGCAAGTAATGAATAGTTATGTATTTCATTGTTCCGTTCCGGGCTCAGGAACTTTGGGGTGATCTGAACGGGCTTCAGTTGAGCAGGTGCTTTGGATTCTTTTAGTAGTGGCAGCTTTAGCACACCCTGTTTGTCTGGCTCTACCCTTCCTTGGAGGCATGATGATCACAAGGATGAGAGATGGTTACGATGTTTGTCACAATTGTTGTGGAGTTCGTCTTCACAGCTTGAAGCGGTGAACGAGATTGAGGACTGGCAGAAACGTACCGGGTTTTTATATCCGTCCGGTTAGGACGTGATTGCAATTACGTTCTGAACGGACCAGGAATGAGAAGAGGACGTTCTCAGAATGAGTTCGACTGTCTCGGTCGAGTTACGAACTAGTTAGAACGGATTTCGACGTATAAGGAACGTAGTAGAACTAGTTGTGAACGGGTTCGAACTGACTAAAGACGAGTTTGAACTGGTTGGAAACGGTGTCCCCATGAGGAGAATGGGGCAATTTTACCCGATCTGAACTTTATATAACGGGACTGTAGACGGGATAAGGACTAGATGGACGTATTGGGAACTGTTTGTGAACTAACTATGCTCGTTTTATATACATTTTCCTGCTAAATCTACACGTTCTAGCCAGTTCACAACCCGTTCTACTATTTTTGTAGGACGGGGTCGGACGTTCTGAGAACTAGTTTGGTGTAACGGAAGCATTAGCAGTCACGTGACAGTGACAGTTCAACGTGCAGTATGAGTATATAAGATCAAGATCAGCTAGTGCATCCGCCCAGTCTGATCAAGATCTACTGTTGATACATGTTGTTTCGAACCCATAGCAAGTGAACTTTGATTTACCTCTAGACGTCACTAGTATCCACATGTTACAAATAATGGATAGTTATGTAGGTCGTTGTTCCGTTCCGTTCCGTTCCGCAAAATACAGTTACCCACACAGGTAACTGTATAATGCGGAACGGAACGGAACAATATTAATGGACTCTGTACCAGTTCAAATCCAAATATTAAACACATATGTTATAACAACGTGCATACTAGTGACGGTGTAATAGGATTTAAAATGACTTTTAATAATTTTATTCCAAAATTTAATCGACTAGATTATCAAAATGTGCAATGTATTCCGAGTATTTTTAGCCAGGTTTTTCCGAAGGAAAAATCTGGTTATTAGTTTGGCGAAGTCGGCGGGCGGGCAGTTGGGCAGTTGGGTGGGCGGGCGATCGTCAACTTTCCTTGTCCGGACCATAACTTTGCCATGCATAGAGATATTTTCAAATAACTTGGCACAAACATGCACCATATCAAGACGATGTGCCAAATGCAAAAAAAAATCTGTAGATTCAAGGTCAAGGTCACAGTGATAAGAAATAGACTTTAATTGAACTTTTCTTGTCCGGACCATAACTTTGTCATGCATAGAGATATTTTCAAATAACTTGGCACAAACATGCACCATATCGAACCCATAGCAAGTGAACTTTGATTTACCTCTAGATGTTACTATTATGCACATGTTGCAAGTAATGAATAGTTATGTATTTCATTGTTCCGTTCCGTTCCGCAAAATACAGTTACCCACACAGGTAACTGTATAATGCGGAACGGAACGGAACAATATTAATGGACTCTGTACCAGTTCAAATCCAAATATTAAACATATATGTTATAACAACGTGCATACTAGTGACGGTGTAATAGGATTATGTATTAAAATGTTTTGTCATCGGTTTTGTGAATGATGGTGAGTGTTCGGGTCCGTTGTTTAGTGTCTAACTTTGTTGAGTAGAAAATAACAGCAAACTCGCTATGGGTTATTCCATGTAATTTTGTTCGTAACCACACAATGCATTCACCCGACAAACCCATAACAGAACTGAGAAGAAAACAATATTCATTTGAGAATGAACTACTGATAATGTAATTATTCTTTCAACAATTAATATAAAGATATATATATATATATATTGTTCCGTTCCGTTCCGCATTATACAGTTACCTGTGTGGGTAACTGTATTTTGCGGAACGGAACGGAACAACGACCTTCAGAACTATCCATTACTTGTAACATGTGCATAAAAGTGACGTCTAGAGGTTAATCAAAGTTCCCCTGCTATGGGTTCGAATCAACATGTATCAACAGTAGATATTGATCAGACTGTTCGTATGCACTAGCTGATCTTGATGTTATATAATGTTCACAGAAGCCAACTTTTAGCGTTTCTCATGCGCTGGCTCATACATCCCCGTTGCAACTGGAATATTATTGAAACAGCGTAAAACCGAAATAACCAATAAATGAATATTCCTCCTGCACGTTGAACTGTCACTGTCACGTGACTGCTAAGTTAGAGAACACTCTTTACTTCTACAAATGTGTGTTAATCAACCAATCAGATGTTTGAAAGCTCATTCTGAGCACAGATTAAACCTTTATTGTTTCGAGCATGGGTGCGCATGCATTGGTATCTTTCTCTACACGTGGTGTTTCTAAAGCACCGCTTGCACATAGTCACTTTGACAAGCTTTGATCATCTTTCACAAATAGGTTCAAACATATGTGGCAAGACGGACTGTAACACAAAGAAAACTGTAGTGGGGAGTTCGATTGTACACAGGTTAGAATACCTAACATATCGATGTGAACAATAAGTCTGGAGTTCGACCCCTGATTTGGTCGAACTTTTTCAGATAGGTTACAATTGCGCCCAACGGAAATAACCAATGGTAATGTAAGAGATTAGTTGTTGTTGAAACTGCAAAGGTTTCGAGGTAGAATTTTCATATAGAGGGAGACTTTGTAGAAGATGGGTCTGTCACTTTGGTAGGTAATATGCAGATTTGTGAATGTATAATGGAAAACTTATATTGCCTTGCCTTGCTACATAGCTAGGTTTTGTAGCGACGCGGACGAGTGTTCGCCTCTGGGACTAGATAACCAGATTTCGAGCCCTGGTTCTTGTAAAGATGTGCAAAATACATGTAGGAACGTCTAGCGGTAAATCAAAGTTCACTTGCCTAATGGTTGGAATTATATATATATATATATATATTGTTCCGTTCCGTTCCGCATTATACAGTTACCTGTGTGGGTAACTGTATTTTGCGGAACGGAACGGAACAGCGACCTACATAACTATTCATTACTTGTAACCTGTGCATAATAGTGACGTCTGGAGGTAAATCAAAGTTCACTTGCTATGGGTTTTAGTTTGACCAGTTCTTCATGAATATCTGCCGATTATTCCTCACTAGCTTTCACAGAGTTATAGATTTAACTCCGCACATGATATATATTTCTATAGTATGACAGTAAAGACACAACTTTGATTTATTATTTATTTATTTATGTCGACTCATACAAGGGACAGTTAATAACAGTATGTCCCTCCTGAACCAGATATTACTAAATGTTGATTAAAACGCAGGTACAATATATAAGTATGAAAACAGATATTCCCTGTCTGGTGCCCCATCACTTGTTCCGTTCCGTTCCGCAAAATACAGTTAGCCGTATATATATAAACATACCGAAAATGTCCATATTTTTACTTAATGTTTTTAAATGTCGCAGTTATGGTTACACATACAGTATATATATAAACATACCTAAAATGTCCATATTTTTCCATAATGTTTTCAAATGTCGCAGTTATGGTTACACATACAGTATATCTATAAACACACCAAACATACATTTCAAATGTGGTGTTAACATGAATTGATGTTAAATTATTCAGAGAGTATCTGGTGGTCGTACATACTGGACGTGTACAGTTAGGGGGGAAAAGAACAAGTGCTATGCCAACGTGAAGCAGTTCAGCGAACTATTTACACCAAGTCTTGAAGGACACAACCATCCCCCATCACCAGACGTTTTGAAAAATGTTATAATTTCTGTTAAGGTAATAAACGTTTAAATTATATCAGAAAATAGCTTGAAAATTTTGAAAACATTGTGGCATACAATATTGCCCACTTTTCGTCATAGGCATAAGTAAGCCATTTAATTATAAAGATTTTCGAAAAAATCTGTCCAAAGTTGTCTGCTGCAGATTTGTCTTTTGAGAGAACAGGTTTTTACCAAAAAGAGTAGTAACGAGCACAGCGAGTTATTAGATAACATCTTTAGTCAAGATCAAGATATATATCAGAATTCAATGGTAAATTAAAATCAGTATGGCCTTTTTTCCGGATGTCATTTCATGGGCGACTTTCAGGTTCGCAGCCCACGCTCTGATTGGATATAATTCGAAAATTGAAATATTTTTGTTGATGCATTCGTAAAAGTGTTATGGTTATTCATCATCTCATATTTTTAAGACATTTCTTATACATGATTGGCGTAGATAAATTAAACAAGAACATTTATTGTTTATCTAAGTAGTCCGCAGCGACGAAGGCTTTGGTTTGTTTGTTTGTTTGTTTGGAGTTTAACGCCGCTTTCAACAGCTTTACGAAGGCTTTGGTGTCAAGGAACTGTCTTCAGTGCAACTCGAAATGTTGTGATTGTCATTGTATAACAATATAAAGCGACAAAGGCTTACAATTATAGT
The DNA here is from genome assembly GCA_031761405.1 of Serripes groenlandicus. NCBI lineage: Eukaryota > Metazoa > Mollusca > Bivalvia > Cardiida > Cardiidae > Serripes > Serripes groenlandicus. The sequence continues at coordinate 200,860,820 of JASEVX010000001.1, forward strand.
CCAGTGTCTGAATAAAACGTAATTCCACTTGAAATACATAATTTTGACAACAGAATCAAGTGCAATCAGGTTTATTTTATGAAACAAGTGACCGGTAAAATAAGAATGTTCCATTGTTGCTATGAGAGAACTTCAGTACAGGTGCGCGATAATCTAGCGCGGAAAAGTCATCATTAACTCCTAGATTATTTAGTTTGTTTGTCTAATATGTATCTCAAATAATAAATTATTTACACATTTAGGGATAACAACAATTTAAAATATGCAAGATTATGCCCAGAATACATATATAATCAAGCACAGTCACTGGCTGGTTTCCTGCATTTTCGATACATTGAAAGCGAATCGGTTACTAGATTTCGCCCGCCGGATCTACACGTTTATCAAGTAAGTGTCAATTATAGCGTTTTTCTTTAATATCGAGTGCATTTTTGTTGCAAACAAACATCACATTTGTTCATTTACAAACATTATAATCTATAAGAATTATAGATGTTTTGTATTCAGTCGCAGATGTTCCCAGTGACGGAAATTGCATTTTTCATTGCCTGAGACTGAGTTTAGCACTGCATAAACATTTGATGGCAACATTTTACGAAAAGTCATGCATACGAACAGTGGCTTGCGCAAACCTGTCAGCAAAACTGTCACGGCCCACATTTCACAATCTATTTGTATGCAAATGGCATGATGATTAAAGGAAGCAGGTGGGCGGCTGCTAAATGATTTCAATGGCCTTTATGAAACAAGTGACAAAAAAATTGAGAATGTTCTTTTCGTTCTAGGAGATAAGTTTGTCACAGGTCTTTTATATTACTTTCATATGTCTACTTGTCACAAAACCATATTGGGGCGAAACGTTAGATCTTGTTAACATTTTACAAGGTTCTGGTTAGTTTGACTATTTGTTTAAAACCAAACCAAACCAAATTGTGCAGATTAGAAGTATTTTGCTGGGCCATAATGTAAGTTTGAGCTGCAATCGCAAGTATACATATATCGTTGGACATTCCATTTTCGTGAGCCTCCCTTTTTCGTGACGTCACTATTTTCGGGCTTATATCACGTGACTTTATCCTTGCAGCCGATTTGGAACTGTAAAATTATTTCCCAATGGCCAAAGTATTTGCTGACATATTTCAACAATAAAATGCATCTTAAACAGTTTTGTTACTTGTTGTCATGGGAGGAATAGCCAAAATACCCTTATTTTTATATACCAAATTTAAAGAACAGTTTAAACCCCCAAAAAGTGGAAAAATCGGACATGAACATTTACCGTAAAAAGGGTCTTTTGTTGTTTACAAAATGGCGGCTAGGGTCATGTGATTTGTTTGACCTAGTTAGGTCAATGCAATTTTTCATTGTATTTCACATTCCTTAAGGTGCTTACGCATAGAGATGTAAAATAACTAAACTATTTTAAATAATATCCCATTAGAAATATGGCAATTTTGAAATCTGTATTGATCTTTGTGATGATATAAATATAGGATGTTTACAGGGTACCAAATATCCATGCAAACCCTTTAGGTTGACACAGTGGGATAAAAAACGAGAAAGGAAAATAAGCTTAACGAAGATTCAAAGTTCAGTAATTAAAAAAAAAAAAAATCATATTTAAATCAAGGATAATTTCAAATTAATTGGTTTAAACTATATAAAATGTTTAATTGCTTCAGTTTTTTTAGTTTTCAATATGTAACGACCTATTGCCTCTTTTAATATTTTTTTGTTTTTGTGTGTTGTCTTTATAGAAACTGCAAAGTGCCAAAATAATGACGTCACGAAAATAGGATAACAATTTCGGCTTCGGACTTGTTGAACACATGTGTATTCAAGATTATTTTTTTTGTGAATTATTAGTTTTCAAAGGATTTTTTGCTCGAAACTTGGAGGAAATAAATAAATCTTTCAGATAAGACATGACATTTCGTATCATTCACTAAGCCTTCTGCATGTTTTGTCTTTGAAGCCTTACACTCACGAATTACGGATGCTTGAGGATAGTATAGTACTATAGTATATAGTAAGCACCTTCCAACATTCTTATTATGTCAGACATGTTCATTGCTTTTTGTTGCCTAAAATGAAACTGGGATTGCGTTCCAAATGTGTATCGCACTCATAGTCATATGTAAAGTTGTCCACAGTGTATGTCGTCTTTTATTTATCTGCTTTTCTGATAAGTAAATTTAATTAAAACCACTGATGATATTCTCTGTTCATATATGATGTAATTTTGCATCACATTGATTGTGTAATTGTTATTTAATTATGTATAAAGATTAGATTTCTGTATATTTTGTTCATACCAATTTATAATTATATTCATTTAACCAATGGATCGGCTAATTAATTATTAGTGATTAATTGTTGGGTCCATCGATGGAAATGCATTGGCAGATCTGTGTCAGACTCAATTCACTATCCAATCCAAGTTGCACAGGTTTGAACCAATGACAAGTCAATCCAACAAGTAGTGAATTTTATGGGGGGTTTTAATTCAGCTTTTTACGATAATAAAAAAAAGACATCCTGTCATTAGGTCTTGTTAGTTTTTCGCCCTGACATTGTTTGGTTACACTTCTACTCAAACGTCACAGCTGGCTGGTTTATCTGCTTTCTCCATACATTGAAAATGAAATGGTGACTAGAATTTTGACATTTGGCCTGCCTGATTAAGTGTCAGATTTTGCATTTCTTTGTATTAGGTTTGTTCACTTACATTACACTAATTAGTTCCAAACATGCCTCCATATCCAAATTCAATGGCTTTTTTGTTATAATAACTCGATCCACAATGTATTGACTTTATATCCAGTCAAGGATGTTACCATTCAGCACTTGCCCATGGCTGATTCATCTGAAATAATTCAACAGATAGGCATAATCCTTCCCCACATAGAACAGTTCTGCAGCAGGCGACTCAAAACAGTAATCCAAAGTATGGAAATTCTCTATATAAATGAAAGAACAATTAATGAATAAAATTGAAAACATTGTGACAGAAGTAGAAATTGCACATTATGAGAAGTTTTTCCTTTTGCCACAATGACTTCAAAAGTCGTCTGCAGCAAAGGGCTAAGAAGAAAGGCTTTATAATCTTCAGTTGCATCATTTTTTGAGTGCTGAAAAAGGAACACTGACAGCTTAACCCTTTTCCCACATACAACAAATCTGTAGCAGACGACTTTGAAAACATCTTATTCAAAATGTGAAAACTCTCCAGTAATTAATTTACTAGAATTGAAAACAGTGTGGCAAATGGTGAAATTGCTCATCATGAGTAATTTCTCCATTTGCTATGTTTTCAAAAGTCGTCTGCTGCGGAGGTGTCTGAAAAAATCTATATCTGGGGGAAAGGGTTAATAGAGTTAAACCATTGTCCAAATTGAAAACCATATGATATACCAGATACTTAAGATTTTAGTACAGGTATATTTTAACCCTTTCCCTCATATAGACACTTTCTGACGCCTCTGCAGCAGATGGCTTATGAAAACATAAGTGACAAAAGAAGAAATTGCTTAAAACGAGCAATTTCTCCTTTTGCTACAATGTTTGCCATTTTTAGTCATAATGTTATCCATTTAGTTATAGAGATTTTCTTTTTTTTGACAAAATATATTCAAAGACGTCTGCTGCAGAATTGTCATATGAGGGAAAGGGTTAAAGTATCTATAGTCATAGCCAGCATGCTGGAAAATTTAAGGTGTGTTGTGGACGTAGTGATCCTTGGGTCAAAAGTGGTGTGAGTACATTAAACTAGGATAAACTTAACTATGTTAAGGTACAGCAGAATTTAGGTGATGAGCCTTATGTTGGCCCTAGCAATCCTTACTTTCTGCATTTATCTGTAGTTGAACATACTGTAATGTAACAATAGCATACAGTACTGTTACATACTGTAACGTAACAATAGCATACATACTGTAACATAACAATCACAAAATGTTACATGTATACAATAGCATACTGTTACATACCAACATGTAGCTATTAACGTAGTTGGACAAACTGTAACTTAGTCTACCGTGATGGGGACCCATACTGACATCCACAGTGTACTTTAACGTAGCATGACGTAGCAAAGACTGCACTTGAACGTTCTTACCTCTTCTCGGCCGTGAAACTGGTCAGATATTTGTTTTGTGCGGGGTAATTAAGTACGTTAGAGTACGCTAGAGTACGTTTAGAGGTATGTTAGACTACGTAAGACTTTGCTAAAGTACGTTAGCATCATTGATGCAAATTTTGCCTCTATCATACCTCTCTTTTGAACATGTCCAAAAATTGAATGCCAGTATGTTCAACTACCTTCAACTACATTCAAATATGTTCAACTACGTTATCCTCCTCTATGTTCAACTACGTCCACAAATGGCTATGTGACCACACCTTTAACCACTTACCTTATGCAACAAATCTGCTGCAGATGGCTTTAAAAACATTTAGGCAAAAGTATGGAAAAATAGTCAATATAGAGTTTCACATTTTCTATAGTAAACTATATAAATTTAAACCCAATTTCGAGTAACTGTTGACAACCATGGGTTTAGATGTTAATATTTTTTAATCCTGTACAGTCCTATATATTGATGTTTTCTGATACCTCTGCTCATGTTGCCATCATGTTCTTAACATTATTCAATAATTGTTCTTACATTTAAAGTTATCAATGTCATCTGCTGCAGATTCTTTGTAGGTGGGAAAGGGTTAAGGTTAATTATGATATTATACCCCTTAAAGTATTGAACACTTGCAGATTAAAAACTTGATGATAAGAAAAATAAGTGAAATTCGGACAAATAAAAAGAAAAAGAAATGTCAGACAGATTTGAAAACATGTCTAAAAGAGGAGATGATCATCAGTTTTCGTTTATGCACATATTTAATTGCGATTTCTACTTGGATTTCTGATTATGGAGGAATGAATTAAAACTGAAAGCATTTGTTATTATCATAAAAGCATCCATTGTTCACATCAAGCTTTTAACACTTTCCCACTTTAATATAAACACATTTCAATGTTTCTGCAGCAGACGAATTTTGGAAAAATTGTAATAAAAGAAGAAATTGCATATGACGAGCCTATAATGATTTCTCCTCCATGTTTGCAACTATATTTAATGATAATCCTTTCATTTATAAAAAGTTGACATCATTTTGCAAAGATGTTTTCAAATGCATCTGCTGCAGATTTGTTGTACTCGGGGGGAAAGGTGAAGAAATGAGGGAGAGGGTTCAACAGGCCACCAGTCCTACCTACGTCAGATAAAAGCAAGTACATTATGAGGTGTGCTGGTTTAGCCATAAACTAAATACCTTCATGAAATGCTGACTAGTTTCCAATTCCTTCTACATGTTAACCCTTTCCCTCATACAACAATTCTGCAGCAGACGACTTTGAACGTATTTTGTCAAAAAAACAGAAAATCTCCATAATTGAATGGATAACTTATGACAAAAAGTGGAAAACATTGTGGCAAAATTGTCACTATGTTTTCAAAAAGCTGTCTGCTGCAGAGGCGACAGAAAGCGTCTATATAAGGGAAAGGGTTAAAGGAGTTAATTTTTAAAGCATTGTAAATAATAAATTACTCCCGAAATACCTATTCACTTAACATTGTTTTCTTGTTGTTTTACTATAAGCAAATGATAATGGGAATGTAACATCTGAAATTTATTTAAAATATTTACTTTCAAAAATAAATTTCTATGAGTGAATTAAAAACTCTATAGATAATGGGGGTAAACCAGGACAATCTAGTCTGTTTGAAGTTGACCTCTTTCTTTACATGTTATCTGATCCCCTTCACAAGTTGAGGTGTTGCTGTTTTGAATGGTTTGAAAACCTTATGAATGAAATAGTTTTCAACCTGTTATTGTCTCCCATTTTTGCCTACTGCATATATTTTGTCATGTAGTGGTTTGTTTTTTCGATGAATATTTTCTTACATTTTAAGCTAGCCAGGATATTGTACTCTGTCCCACGTAAAACAAACCCGCAGCAGACAATTTTGAAAAACTTTAGGCAATATTATTGACTATCCCTGTATAAGAAAGTATTTTAATTGAATCGAGTTGAAAACATTGTGGCCAAAGAAGAAATTGTTCATCATGATGCGTCTACAAGCGGGAAAGGGTTAACTTATTTTGTCGCCACCCTGTTGTTGGCATCATCTCTGGTATTACAGATATATGTTCAAGTTTTGTGTTTAAGATTTACAATTTAACCCTCAAAGCGCTAGCTATCATGTATGCTGTACTGTACATGCTATATTTATTTTGTTGTCCAGTGTGTGGGTCAAGGTAGAAGTAATCAAAACACTTATATGATCCTAAATGAGACAAATAGATCCACATCCAAAATGAAGTCAACTCTTTCCCTCATATAGACGCTTTCTGACGCCTCTGCAGTAGACAGCTTTTTGAAAACATGGCGACAAAAGAAGAAATTGCTAAAAACGAGCATTTATATTACTTCAATTTAAAGAGAGTTTCCAAGTTGGGGTATGTTTTCAAAGTCGTCTGCTGCAGATTTGTTGTATGATGGGAAACCCTGTTTACACATTACAGTCCTAGAAAAGGAGGAATGTTCAAACTGATAATCTCTCCACAATAACTCTTATTACCAAATCAAAGTCTCGGTAAACACAACATAGGGTTTAGAAGCCAACAAGTATTCTAAAATATTTCCTACCAGTGCAGATCCAGATCAGCCTGAACATCTTAAATGTTTGAATCTGACTAGGTTTGCACTGTTTGCCAATAATGAATCAGATCAACAAGGTTGCATGAAATTTTGTTCATTTGAATCAGATCATTTAAATATGCAGAGAGGTTTACATTTATAATCTTTGAAAACAATTTTACTCTAAGGTTGTTTTCCTTGAAACGTGGCTCTATTATATCATGATGAGATAAATGGGTTTCAATTTGATTAAACAGTAATTTAACCCTTTTCCACTTACAGCAAATCTGCAGCAGACGACTTGAAACATGGCTCTAATATTATGATGTGATAAGTGGGTTTCAATTTGATTAAACAGTAATTTAACCCTTTTCAACTTACAACAAATCTGCAGCAGACGACTTGAAACATGGCTCTAATATTATGATGTGATAAGTTGGTCGTTTGCTGAATATTTGTTGAATGTGGGAACGGTTTAAGCATGTGTAAATCACAAACAACAGAGTTCAATAAGATCAATAAGTTCAATGTTAAGGACAGAAGATTATTTATGCATCAATATGTTGTTGTAAAACAATCCCCCTTTTATGCTGGTAATTATGATGATGATGATGATGATCACAACTAAAATATCTTTCCGCTGGCTCATTATTCGAAGTATCTAACAATTTATGCTTAACCTCAAAATTTCAACAACCATCCTTTCAATAATGTAAAACATGTATGTTACCTATAGATGAATTTAAGGTATACATACAAAACATGTAATTATAGAAACACACCTTAAATCAGGTCAGTAAGGTGAAGAGAAAAAAGTGTAAAAAGTAAGTTCAAACAAAGTTTATCCTCTGTTTATTTTTAGTGTCGTTTGCTTTGAACACATCTGATAGAAAAGTAAATAAGTATGCTTTTGTCACACATCTTTAAATCATTGTGGGAAAAAGAGAAATTTCTAAATGTCTGGAGCATTTAATCCTTTGTCCACGGATTTTTTACAAAAGTCCTAAAAGGTTGACCATACATTGTTGGTCATCACCTTAGTGTTCCTTAGAACCTACTTTAATGTGTGACAACAACATAGGGCATTAGGGATAAGAGATTATGTGTTATATGTGGGTTTATTCATAAAAAGTATTCAATTCATCAAAAACCATGCTGACTCAATAGCTGTTACAAGCTTAACACTTTCCCACATACAGACACTTTCTGACGCTTCTGCAGCAGACAACTATTGAATTGAGCAATGATGAGCAAATTATCCTTTTGGCACAATGATTTCAACTCTATAAATTAATTACACTATTTTTACACAGAGATTTTCCATATTTTTTGTGAATATGTTTTCAAAGTTGGCTTCTGCAGATGTGTTGCTTAGTGGGAAGGGTTAACCCTTTCCCTCATACGGCAATTCTGCAGCAGACGACTTTGAACGCATTTTGTCAAAACATAGAAGGAAAATATTGTGGCAAAAGGAGAAATTGCACGTTTTGTGCAATTTCTTCATTTGTCACAATGTTTTCAAAAAGCAGTCTGCTGCAGAGGCGTCCGAAAGTGTTTATATGAGGGGGAAGGGTTAACAAGACAGTTAATTTCCATGTGACATGTTTATCTGTAATCCTTACATTATGACCTACTCCGACCTAGTCAGTCAAACTTTCCTTTATATATCCCTTTCCTTTCCCACATACATGTACAGACACTTTTTGACGTCTCTGCAGCAGACGACTTTTGAAAACATTGTGCCAAAAGGAGAACTTGCTCATAATGAGCTATTTCTCCCTTTGCCACAATATTTTCGACTCTATAATTTTTATCATTAAGCATGTTATTTATTGAGGTTCATGGCCGTCTTTTTGAGGCTTGGGATCAGTAAGTAAAAATAATTTATATCCTTAAAATATCTGGCTGATCTGTCTATAAATAAGAAAGGCATCACATATATTATATATAATTAATTGTTGCAAAAGGAGTATTTATTTACCAATTTTGAATCAATAGCAAATACTAATCTAATTCTTTACTTTTTGTTTAAATACGAAGATGATGAGTTAACAACATCCCAGCTGTTGAGGACCTGCAGCCAAATTTCCGGACTGGCTACAATATGCAGCAATGACAGAATCCACGACGAGGAATGATTTGTTATATTGGACTAAACCTAAAGTGTTTACGTGTAAAAATTGTAAAAAATGTAAATAATGTAAATAATGTATGTTAATAATAAATAATGTTGCAAACAAGTGTTAAAAACTATATATATTTAGAAACCATATTTTTGAAAAAAAATAATTTAATTTTATTATGATAATGAAAAAAATAATATATCGAACCAATAAAAAGAAAATAATTTACAAACTCATTAAATATTATGAATAAAAACAACATTATTTTAAAACTGATTGAATTTGTTGTTATTATTTCAATCCAATCGGTCAATTAACACCTTACTTTAACACTAACACCTTTATATCGATATTGATTATAAAGTACTATATAATCCTTATGTTGACGACTTCTCCTAATGGTTACTCTATATTACTAGTTAGACGAGTTTGTAGGTAGACGACTTCTCCCGAACTCCATGAAACAATATACAAGTTAAATTGTACAATAATTAGGCATGACCTTGAACATTCTACCGTCATTCATCTTAACACTGAAGAATTATGAGATGATAATTAAACTTTTAGACATCCAAATAAACCTCAATTTATCTAAATATTACTAGGGACATAGATATCTATGTCCCCGATATTATTCAGAATAAACCAAATAATTTCCAATATTAAATAGAAGTGGGTGGGGTGTGACAACGTCCAACTTTAAGTCAAATTCTCACATAAACGGGCGCTAAGCTTTAAAGCATGTACATGTATCGGATAAATCATATAAATATGCAACAAACTCGACCAAAACTTACATCATGTGGGGCAATATTGGACCTTAATCTTGTGAAACGACGAGCTTGATAATTAATGCAAGCCAAACACGTTGTACGTGATTACGACTTCCGGAAGTAAAAACAACCGGCAAGGAACTTCCGCCTATGTCATAACAAACGGCAAGGAAATTCCACCTATGTAATAAATTAGCGAAAAGAGCCGAAAGGCAACGCTACCTAATAAATAGAGCGCGAGAGCGGTGACAGCACAATGATGGTCATCTGACACAAGTTATGCATTAGTTAGACGGAAACTTCGAATAAGTCATGAAAATGGTCTGAAAACTCTGACAGTTTCGTGAAAATGGTGTATATCGCTCTGATAGACGGTCATTTGGTATACGTTATACCTTAGATCAGACGGAAACATCAAATAAGTCATGAACATGGTCTAATAGCTCTGACAGACGGTCATTTGACACAAAATATGCATAAGTTAGACGGAACCAATGAATGAATTATGACAATGGTCTATATCGCTCCGACAGGCGGTCATTTGGTATACGTTATACCTTAGATCAGACGGAAACATCAAATAAGTCATGAAAATGGTCTAATAGCTCTGACGGACGGTCATTTGACACAAAATATGCATAAGTTAGACCAGGGACACTATATTACTGTAATATAGTGTCCCTGGTTAGACGGAACCAATGAATGAATCGTGACAATGGTCTATATCGCTCCGATAGACGTCACTTGGTATACGTTATGCCTTAGATCAGACAGAAACTTCGAATAAGTCATGAAAATGGTCTAATAGCTCTGACAGACGGTCATTTTACACAAGTTATGCATAACTTAGACGGAACCAATGAATGAATCATGACAATGGTCTATGTCGCTCTGATAGACGGTCATTTGGTATACGTTATACCTTAGATCAGACGGAAACATCAAATAAGTCATGGAAATGGTCTAATAGCTCTGACAGACGGTCATTTGACACAAGTTATGTATAAGTTAGACGGAACCAATGAATAAATCATGACAATGGTCTATGTCGCTCTGATAGACGGTCATTTGGTATACGTTATACCTTAGATCAGACGGAAACATCAAATAAGTCATGAAAATGGTCTAATAGCTCTGACAGACGGTCTTTTGACAAGTTATGCATAAGTTAGACGGAACCAATGAATGAATCATGACAATGGTCTATGTCGCTCTGATAGACGGTCATTTGGTATACGTTATACCTTAGATCAGACGGAAACATCAAATAAGTCATGAAAATGGTCTTATAGCTCTGACAGACGGTCATTTGACACAAGTTATGCATAAGTTAGACGGAACCAATGAATGAATCATGACAATGGTCTATGTCGCTCTGATAGACGGTCATTTGGTATACGTTATACCTTAGATCAGACGGAAACATCAAATAAGTCATGAAAATGGTCTTATAGCTCTGACAGACGGTCATTTGACACAAGTTATGCATAAGTTAGACGGAACCAATGAATGAATCATGACAATGGTCTATGTCGCTCTGATAGACGGTCATTTGGTATACGTTATACCTTAGATCAGACGGAAACATCATGCAAATAAGTCATGAAAATGGTCTTATAGCTCTGACAGACGGTCATTTGACACAAGTTATGCATAAGTTAGACTGAACCAATGAATGAATCATGACAATGGTCTATGTCGCTCTGATAGACGGTCATTTGGTACACGTTATGCCTTAGATCAGACAGAAACTTCGAATAAGTCATGACAATGGTCTAATAGCTCTGACAGACGGTCATTTTACACAAAATATGCATTAGTTAGACGGAACCAATGAATGAATCATGACAATGCATGAATGGTCTATATCGCTCCGACAGACGGTCATTTGATATACGTTATACCTTAATTCAGAAAGAAACTTAGAATAAGTCATGAAAATGGTAAAATAGATCTGACAGACGGTCATTTGACACAAGTTATGCATAAGTTAGACGGAACCTATGAATGAATCATGACAAAGGTCTATATCGCTCTGATAGACGGTCATTTGGTATGCGTTATGCCTTAGATCAGACGGAAACTTCGAATAAGTTATGAAAATGGTCTAATAGCTCTGACAGACGATCATTTGACACAAGTTATGCATTAGTTAGACGGAACTAATGTATGCATCATGACAATGGTCTATATCGCTGCGACAGAAGGTCATTTGGTATACGTTATGCCTTAGATCAGACAGAAACTTCGAATAGCTCTGACACACGGTCATTTTACACTAGTTATGCATAAGTCAGACGGAAAAAATGAATGAATCATGACAATGGTCTATGTCGCTCTGATAGACGGTCATTTGGTATACGCTATGCCTTAGATCAGACGGAAAATTCGAATAAGTTATGAAAATGGTCTAATAGCTCTGACAGACGGTCATTTTACACAAGTTATGCATAAGTTAGACGGAACCAATGAATGAATCATGAAAATGGTCTATGATAGACGCTCTGATAGACGGTCATTGGTATGCGTTATGCCTTAGATCAGATGGAAACTTCGAATAAGTCATGACAATGGTCTATGTCGCTCTGATAGACGGTCATTTGGTATACGCTATGCCTTAGATCATACGGAACCAATGAATGAATCATGACAATGGTCTTTATCGCTCTGATAGACGGTCATTTCGTTTACGTTATGCCTTATATCCTATAGACGGTCATTTGACACAGGTTCTGCATTATATCAGATGGAACCTCCGAGTGAGTCATTACAATGGTCTTTATTGCTCTGACATTTTTATTTTGTATAGGTGTATATATAACACCAGTTGAAACATCCGAATTAGTCGTGAACAATGGTCTGAAGGTAATTTGGAAAAAAGTTATGCAATAAATTCAGACGGACACTGAGAACTACTCATTAAAATAGAAACTACTGATTCCTATGGGGGTCATTTGTGGATTGATAAACTAAAATACATGGCAAAGGGTCCGGATTGAAATAGACGTCGGTCTTATGAAATAATGCAACAACTTCCACAAGCTTATGACCTCGTCGGTTGTGTTTGCCCTTGCACACGGCTATACAGACGTGTGTCGAGCCTTTGTATATATGTGGATTGTTTTATTGGACCACCAGTAGTGAAATGACCTTTCAGGATTTATCGGGATATATAGACACGTTATGTTAACAGCTTTAAGTGTATATACCACGAGGAGAGATACTTTCATTACTTGATATGAAATAGACAGTGCTGGCTCACAACCGTCTAGGGGTTGTGAATTCGAATCCAAGCTAGGCCAACATTCTTTCCCACGTTTGACAAAAGTCATTCACCGATGAGCTAAAAGTCTATGTGGAAAAGCTGCCAGTTGCTTAGAAGGTATGTTGTATGGAGTACTGGTGAGAGAAAGCTTCTAAAAAGATATGAGTAGGGTCAACTTGTCGCCGTGATATGACTGAAAAAATGTTTAAATCGGGGCTTTGGAGCAAATACCTCAAGGGTAAATATCCATGGCTGTCGTGAATACCTTTGTATTTAAACTAGAACTGTGAGTGAACTCACAAAGGATACCCCCCGTCTCGCGCTTACAAGACATATGGACGGACAGATATACTTCCGACCGGGATAATCTTACTTCATGCACATCCTCAGGTTGTGTACTGCAACTTTGTAAAGTTTCATCAGAATCTGTCCAGCCGTTAAGGAGGAGTTGCGCTTACAAGACATATGGACAGACAGACGGACACGGACAGGGATAATCTTACTTCATGCACATCCTCAGGTTGTGTACTGCAACTGTGTTAAGTTTCATCAGAATCGGTCCAGTTGTTAAGGAGGAGTTGCGCTTACAAGACATATGGACAGACAGACGGACGGGGTGATTCCTATATACACCCCCAAAATTTGTTTGTGGGGGGTATACTAATAAAATAACAATCAAATTGACAAACAAGATTCACATTAACTCGTTTTAATGTTTTAAAACATTTATTTCTAAATTTAATCCAAAAGTCGATTCGAAGTCGACAGTTACATTTTTAAAATACAAGCATTGTAACCATAATTGACTGTTCAAAGAAGAAGGTCAGGTCAGGGTGATCACAAATCGAGTTCCTTTCATTTCAGTTTCATATCCAGGCACCTTACCAATATGTAATGTAAAGCTTTAAAATACAACAATTTTAAATATGTAATCTTTAAATAGACCAGTGGCAATCAATGTTCTAGTTTACCCTTTCCTTCATACAATACATATGCAGCAGACGAATTATAATACATCGAACAATATATATCACTGAATTGAAAAAATGAAAATTACCAATTGGATTTTTGTAAATGTGACCTAGTTTAGACTTATTATGATCCAAATTTGAACAATCATCAAGACAAACTTTCTTAAAAAGTTTCAACATGCTTTAGTTATAAACTAGAACTGTGAGTGAACTCACAAAGATACCCCCCGTTGCGTTTACAAGACATATGGACAGACAGATATATTTCCGACTGGGATAATTTACACTTATCACAAGATATCTTAAAGACAAACAATCTGACTCTTGTCTCATTATTCTTTAATCCCAGGTACCTCCTGGCCAAATATCATGACTCTAGAACCTCCAGTTCTTAAGAAGAAGTCTTTCAAAGACGGACGGACGACAGACAACACACGAAGAAGTCTTTCAAAGACGGACGGACGACAGACAACACACCATAACATAAGCTCAGAGGCACTTCGTGCCAGGTGTCAGAGCTCAAAAACATTGGTTTTAACTATATCATTATAACAAGAGGACCATGATGGTCCTATATCGCTCACCTGATTTAATCAAACTTAAAAAGTTTTCAGTGTTCACTCTATGAAAAACAAGTGACCCCCGGGGAGGGGTCATTTTTGACCCCAGGGCTATAATTTGAACAATCTTGGTAGAGGTCCACTAGATGATGCTACATACAAAATATCTTTTAGACAAGAAGATTTTTAAAGTTTTGTCTCTAAATGAGTCTATGTAAAACAATAGACCCCAGGGGAGGGGTCATTTTGAGTCCAGGGCTATAATTTGAACAATCTTGGTAAAGGTCCACTATATGATGCTACATACCAAATATCAAAGGTTGGGCCCTCTTCTTTTAGACAAGAAGATTTTTAAAAAAAAATCTCTATGAATCTATGGAGAACAAGTGACCCCCCGGGGAGGGGTCATTTTTGACCCCAGGGCTATAATTTGAACAATCTTGGTAGAGGTCCACACTGATGCTACATACCAAATATCAAAGGCCTTGGCCTTCTTCTTTTAGACAAGAAGATCTTTAAAGTTGTTTCCGTTTATGATTCTATGAAAAACAAGTTACCCCCGGTTAGGGGTCATTTTTAACACCATGGCTATAATTTGAACAAGCTTGGTAGAGGTCCACTAGATGATGCTACATACCAAATATCTTTTAGACAAGAAGAATAAGTTTGTTCCCTATTTGAGTCTATGTAAAACAATTGACCCCCGGGGATGGGTTATTTTTTACCCCAGGGCTATAATTTGAACAATCTAGGTAGAGGTCTACTAGATGATGCCACATACCAAATATCAAAGGCCTGGGGCCTCTACTTTTAGACAAGAAGATTTTTAAAGTTTTGTCTCGATATGAGTCCATGTAAAACAATAGACCCCAGGGGAGGGGTCATTTTTACCCCAGGGCTATAATTTGAACAATCTTGGTAGAGGTCCACTAGATGATGCTACATACCAAATATAAAAAGGCCTGGGGCCTCTACTTTTAGACAAGAAGATTTTTTAATTTGTTATCTCTATATGAGTCTATGTAAAACAATAGATCCCAGGGGAGGGGTCATTTTGACCCCAGGGCTATAATTTGAACAATCTTGGTAAAGGTCCACATACCCAATATCAAAGGGATTGGCCCTCTACTTTTAGACAAGAATATTTTTAAAGTTTGTCCCCTATATGAGTCTATGTAAAACAAGTGACCCCAGGGGAGGGGTCATTTTTTACCACAGAGCTATAATTTGAACAGTCTTGGTAGAGGTTCACCAGATGATGTTACATACCAAATATCAAAGGCATGGGCCTTCTACTTTTAGACAAGAAGATTTTTAAAGTTTTTCCCCTATATGAGTCTATGTTAAACAAGTGACCCCCGGGGAGGGGTCATTTTTGACCCCAAGGGCTATAATTTGAACAATCTTGGTAGAGGTTCACTAGATGATGCTACATACCCAATATCAAAGGCATGGGCAGATTTTTTTAAGTTTTTTCTCTATACGAGTCTATATGTAAAACAATAGACCCAAGGGCTATAATTTGAACAATCTTGGTAAAGGTCCACTAGATGATGCTACATACCAAATATCACAGGCCTGTGCCCTCTACTTTTAGACAAGAAGATTTTTAAAGTGTTTCCCCTATATGAGTCTATGTAAAAAAAAGTAGAGATTTCGTCTAACTTATAAATAAAAAGGATTATAATGTCTTATATACATGTAATATATACTTAGAAGCTATATCTTATCATTGTTTATAAACTAAATTAATAAATATCACTTACGATTTATTGTCCAATGTGTTCTTATATTAATAATATGTTGTTATTCATTACAGAACAAAATAGAATAGGATTTGTAACATCCAGATGTACTGTAGGCAACTTGAAAAAAACATGTGTTCCAGAAAAAGTTAAATTTCCTCGAAATGATGGTTTTATTTATTCGTTACCTTGCTAATGTTTTTTGTCATAACATTTTCAGTTATATAGTTTATTGCAATTTATTTCAATTAACTGTTTGCCGACTTGTGTGTCGACTGTATGAACTCAATTGTTACGTAAATGAGTGACGGCATACTTCTAATTGTGTTTTGTTGTAATTCATTATTAATAAAATAAATGTTTTCTATTGATTGGACAGTCGGCTTTAATCATACATGTTTAATGCTTATTAAAAACAACTTGTCAATTAAACAGTTCATGTTTGTCTTTAGTTAAACCTCTGTTTGTTACGCTATTTGTATCCATGTTCCAGTAGGGTCAGTGAACGAATGCACGCAACATGCTACATGACAGTTGGCGCTGGATATATATATAGTGTACAAGAGAAAGTTGATGCAAGGCATCAATGTCGCCGGAAAAGACTGCATTGATTTATTTATGTATTCTTGACTTTCCTTAGTCTATTCAAACATTAGGAACGTAGTAATGAAAACATTTGCTTATAAATTTTATATACATACCTATACATTAGGGTATCTATAAAAAATTAACGAAATGTGTACACATTTATCTGGCTTAAATTTAATTTTGCTGTTGTTACTTATTTAAATAATAGTATTCATTCATATAATTTCAATGTTTGTCAATCTTATTCGAATCACAAGGTAAATATCCTGGTATTGCTTTAAAGGGAGGTAATTTGAAGAAAACAAAAGTCTTCAAAAGGAGAAATATATCAGCATTACCGTCTACAGTTTAAATTGTTCTATTGTTTGTGGATTTAAAAATGTTCTTTTTTTCTTATTTCTACATGTACAACGAAATATTGCGGCTTCTCTTTGACGCTTTGCGTCAAACATTCGTCTTGTAGTTGTCTAAAATAAAATAATATCACTCGCTTTTTCATATCGAAATGCGCATGCGCGAAAATCGATGTTAAAGGTCACGAAACTACACAACAGAATAGGGTCTATATTTAGCTTAGAAACAGTTCCTACTTTATATATTCATGGATAACATTATTAAATGAATTCTACACAAATCAAGACATCTCTTTGAACATGAAAACAACATTTAGTAAGTTAAAATTGCTATTAAAAGGAGAATCCGAAATTGACCTCAATGATGACACATAAGAGTCTGCATTAGGGGGTGTTGGTTCACGTCTTGAAGGGACCACTTTTGTCTTCGTAAATAAGACAAAAAACTTAAATGCGAGTGAAATAAAAATCAAAGCGCTGAAGGCACTGCATTTCTTTGGGTACACCTACCTGTACACTTATTGAGTTTCCATGATATATTACATTAACATATATGTATGCATTGTGATGGAAATGGTTGGAAACCATATACAATTAGGTGGAAGTTTAAACAGCACTAAGTAAAAACTCATGCCAATGCCAAATTCATCAGTGTATATAAAAACAAGAGGGCCATGATGGCCCTATATCGCTCACCTGGTTTAATATAACTTCAAGTTTTCAGAGCTTTTACCCTTTACATAATAAGGAATGTAAGCTCAGCACGCAAAAGCTGTGCTTTATGAAGTAAAGAAACTATTAGTTTCCCTCTTTCTTACATACAAATAATATTTAAGATTCTATCAGTTTTGTCAAGTGAAAACATTACCCAATAAACTGTCAATCAAACAGACAAGATTACTTCAGCAGATGACAATAAGAAAGTATCTGTGATGTGGCATCTGATCTTTTTCAAATCAAAACATCTCATGCTCAGACTAATATTGGTGGTAATAAACCATATAGTGAGTCGATAAATTCTTAACACATAAACACAGAGAATGAATTCACCAATCTTTTATATTTTTATTATTATTTTTAAATATTACTTTTGGGAAACAGGCTGGATACATGTATCACCATTACTCATTATAATAAGGTGACAGTCTAAAACACTGACAAATTAAGTAGACCCAGATCAGAAAGCAATACTTCTCTAAAATGGGTATGCATACTGTACCAATTTCAGTTCATACTACTTGTGTCAACACATTTTAAAATGCATGCATCAACCTTGAACAATAAATTGGGTTTCATGCCATTTCAACAGTATATGGGTTATATCTAAGTATAACTGTGCTTATACATACTACAATTAAATTAGTATTGCTAAGAAATGTGCAGTACACTATGACCTGCTGTGGACAGAAATCCAGACTGCCTTTTCAAAGAGCAATGCAACAGTTCTAGTTATTCACACATGCGAATAATTAGAACTGCTGCATGGCTGTTTCCTTGATGCGCTATTAAAATGTGTTTACTTTTCATAACAAGAGGTTCATGATGGCCCTATATTGCTCACCTGATTAGTTAGATTGTTAATGTGTTTAAAACAACCATGTTTTTTAAGAAACATTTGTGCCAAATTTTAACAGTTTACAATTTACATATAAGAACAAGAGGCCCATGAGGGCCTTTGGTCAAAAGGAAACAAGCTCTCATGCATACATAGATACTGTATAAGTTTGGTAATCATTGGAATGAATGTATATTGTTTTATGGCGCATAGACAGCTAAGGTCATTTAGCGCACAATTAAATTTTATTATTCATGATCCCTGGATAAACAAATCAGTACTAGGTTAGAAAATGTGCCTTGCCCAAGGGCACTCCACTATGACCGAATTGCCGCAACTGGGGATCGAACCAGGGACACCCTGTTTCGAAACCCTTTACGCTGACCACTCGAGCACAGCAAATTCCTAGTAATCATTGGAACGTAAATGATGACTCTTATCATGTTCACAAGGTCAATTATAGCAATTCAGCCAATTTAAAGGGTCATAATCCTGACATGCATAAATGGTTTTCGAAAGGAACCAAGCTCTCACAGATATCTAGCTACTGAATAAGTTTGGTAAGCACCAGGTGATAAATAATGATTTATTGTGCTCACAAGGTCAATTATAACTATTTTCCTGATTTTAAAGGGCCATAGTCGTGTCATGCATAAACATATCTGGCTGATCTCCGAAAGAAGCCGAGCTCTCACAGATATCTAGCTATTGAATAAGTTTGATAAACATAAGATAATGAATGAAGCTTTTATCGCGTTCACAAGGTCAATTATAACAATCTTGCCAATTTTAAAGGGCCATAATCCAGTTGTGCATTGATGGACCTGACTGGTTTACGAAAGGAACCGAGCTCTGGATAAGTTTGATATAAATCTGATTAAAATAAGAGTTTATCGTGTTATTAAGAAATTGTGGACGTATGGCAGACAAAGTGTGATTACAATATCTCACCTTGTCACTATGTGACAGGTGAGCAGATAAACGCATCAGAGAAATGAATAACAGATCTGCCAAAGCAAAAATAATTGTATCATTATATATCTATTGACCACTTGAAAACATCAATAACTCTTTACGATAAACATCAATCTGAGCATGCATATTATCTGATCAATCAGATCAAATTGCACAAAGGTGGAGGTTTGTCTGAATGTATTCTAGTCTCAAAGACCTTTGTTTCTGTTACAGAATGACACTCAACTATGCTACTTAAACTGTTTCATTGTGTGCTTATAGAAATACAGCAAACAGTGTTTATACACATATCCATTTACATCAAAATTTAAGACCAAGATTAGTAAAACATGCAGGTTTACAACATAGGAGCAAGTTTTAGTGTTACTCAAAATGAACATTTGTTTTCAAAGTGACTCTAAATGTTCATTTTTATAGCATTGCAAGCTTTGTTGTAACATTTTGAAAGTTGAATTGTAGAACAGTTAACAAGAGGGCCAAGATGGCCCTAAATCATGCACTCTTAGTGATAGTAAATTAGCAACAAATATTTAACTGCAAATATCTGTGAAAATTTGAACAGGAGCTCATGTATATGATATTGCAAGGAATGGACACTCTGTTAAAGAAATAGCTTATCAGTAAAGGTCATTTGTTTCTTGAAATGTAACAAGTTTTGTCGTTTTGTACCTTTCCTAATGCCACATTGCTGCCCTGTTTGTCAACAAAATCAATAAGGCTTCAACAGATTTTGTAAGAGGATCACTTTAAGAACATTACTGCCAAAATATCTTGGAATCTGACCAATGAACTTTATTGAGGAAAAGGTTTTGAAAGTTTGGGTACTTTTCTCAATTTCTGATGATGCAGCAATCAAAGTTCTACACATAATGCCTACACAGATTGTAAGTTTTTGAAGAGATTGAAAAACACCCATCAAAGAAAAATTCCTATAAAGTTACCTTGAAATTGGTAGAGTGGAATGGTAGGGGTTGTCATTTGTAGGTAAAGGTTCAATTTACCCCTTTTGTAATGACGCATGGTTGCTATGATTTTGTAACCAATCACAACAGCTTGAACAAATTCAAAAACTGTATTATGGTAAACAATTTTTTTTATCTAAGGACACGTTGTTCAATAAAAATTATTATAAGCAACATGTCAAAGTCCATACAGCAAACTTAAAACAAACGTACCATGTTTCGGTTATAATTTGGATTTACACCATTTCAACAGTATTTCAGTTATATACCGAAACCATTTAACTTAACCCTTTACCACTGCAACAATTTTGCGGCAGATTGACTTTGAACATTATTTAAAAAATATCTCTATCATTGCATCAGAATGGATAAACTATTACTTAAAGTGGAAAACATTGTGATGAAAGGATAACTTGCTTGTTTTGAAATATATGTTTGCAAGTGTTTATGAAGGTCACGTTATCGTTACTTTTAGTAAATTAATACAGTGATTGTATTAAGTAGTAAATCGTATTCGTTTTGTTTGTGCAAGTATTGAATTTGAGAATGAATTCTCCTTTAGGCATTCAGAAAAATTAATATAGTCTCTTTCATCACAACATAATGTCTACAATTTATCAAAGTTATTAAATTTAGATGGTTCAATGTTTTTAATAAATATCACTGGCGATGCTTTAGTATCTGATTTGGCTCTTGTATGATTCAATGAGGAAGTTAGCGATTGATTTAGAGTCAATATTTCTCATCATTGTTTTTAGAGTGTTGTTATCACTGTCCTGCCCTAAGATGTCACCAAAATGTTTATGTCGTAGTTCCTTGTTGCCTAGGCACGACACAAGGAAGTGTGTCTTGTCTTACGTGTCCTTGGTTACAGGTTCTTCTATCTAGTGGTACTCGGGTCTCCTGTATCACTCCAATTCTATGGATAGTGGGAAAACACAGCATCTGAATCACACCAATGCGGATCTTTGTTTTATTGACAATTGTCTATCTACATATTGCTCAGTTTTAAAGCAGTCTTTGAACAGTCTATACGTCTGCAGCTTTCGCGATTGATGTAACCCATCTCTCCAGGTTGTTTCCAGCTTGTGTCTCATACTAAGGTTCAAACACTTAATTATGTATTCACGCGACACATCTTTTATGGTATAAACATCAAAAAGGTTTATGAGGTAGTTGTCCTCCAGTATTTGCTTAACGTCTGCCACGTGTCCCCTGAAAGCGTTGTTTTGCCTTTATCCCAGACAAAACGCAATGTGCAACGCGTGAAACAGGTAAGCAAGATAGTCTATGCCAAAGACAAATTATATCAGTGTCTTCTGTAGAGTGGGCTATTAAGTCCTGTTTCACCGTCCAGGGCAATAAAAGAAGTTTGCTTTCGATGCCCAGAAATGTTTGTATAGCCATGTGTTGGAGTTTGTTCATGTCGTCACAGTTTTTAAATCCCCAAACACCAGCTGTGTAGGGAAACAATTGGAACAGTTTGATTGTTTACAGCCTTCAGATCCAATGGACCACAATTTTCTGACTTTGGCTATGATAGCTCCATCCGATCCATCCTTCTGGGAACTTCTGTCACATTGGAAATTTATAAATGATGTGTTACAGCACTGGAAAATAAAACAAAAGGTTAATAAATTAAATCTTCAAGATACTTTTTCGCCTTTTTACCCAATTGTGTGAAATTCAACAGGCGACTCATAAAATATTAATGACTATATAGC
The DNA here is from genome assembly GCA_031761405.1 of Serripes groenlandicus. Lineage (NCBI taxonomy): Eukaryota > Metazoa > Mollusca > Bivalvia > Cardiida > Cardiidae > Serripes > Serripes groenlandicus. The sequence continues at coordinate 200,883,111 of JASEVX010000001.1, forward strand.
ATTTCCCAACTCTGATTAGCGTAACTTAGGCCTCAATGATAAAGGGGAAAGCAGCTGGGTTTTTTAACTACAATACGTGTGTCCAGGCACGTAGCTGCTGTTACGCCAAAAAGCCCAAGCTTGTACATTATTTTCTTGATTCTACTTTTCTTCATATCAATAATTAATTCATTAAAGTACATGCATGATTTCTGTATAGCGGCTTGCAAATCCTATTCGGTCCAGCTACGCGCCTGGTGTCAGAGAGTTTTTTTATGTTATAGTAATATACTTAAAAACCTGTTAACTGAATGAAAAATTTAACTCTGGAAAATCAGTAACAATAACACGAGTCAACACACATTTTAAAACAAAAATTGCATCACACATCAATTAAATATCCTTTCCCAGATACAAAAGATAGACGACTTTATTGAGGTGTTATTAAGGCATATTTCTATAAATGAAAGTTATTGAAAGGAGTTTGTAACACTTTAACGAAAGTAGAAATAGCTGTCAAAATGAGTACAAAATAACTAGGGTACGAAGATAACTTTGTTTCAAATAAACAACATGGCAGATTGACAGTTCAATTGAACAATCACATTTTTTTATAAAAGCAAAACACAGAAATAATACTTACAGAGAGGCTATGCAACTTATTTCAAAACACCGAAATTGCATATAAAAGGAAAAACGAAAACATAACAGGTTTGCACGCTCGGGATACGTGGGAAATACCGGAATACATTGAAATATACCGAAATATACTGAATATATACCGAAATACTCTGAATTACACTCGTGTAGTACACAAATAAGCAGTTTTGAATCGACATACAGCACAGAAAAGTATTGTCTTTCATTACTTCATATTTGTTGAAATTTCCCGGGTTGGATTCCATCTTGTCAGCTGACAACTTTACACCCGTTTTATCCTTTTGACAGGATTGTGTATTTCACACTTTACTTGTTTTATTGTTGTGTAGTGTTAATTCATTTTTTAATCGGACTGACCAACAACTCTAAGCGGTATTGATACATATAAAAGGCCATGAGTCGATTCAAAAATGCTTATTTGTGTAATAACACAAGTGTATTTCAGTATATTAAAGTCTATTTCTGTATATTCAGTATATTCCGGTATTAACACGTACCCCATATTTGAAGTTACCGGTAGCATATGTTAGTATATTCTTGCGCTATAAAAGACCATCAATTATACATATGTCAATGCGCTTTTGAAGATTAATTAAATCCTAATTATATTTTTTTCAATTTTCAGCAATTACTGGGTTCCTTTGATTGTACTTCAAGCGTAAGCGTTTAAAATCAGGTACTACATTGCGCGTAGGCTAATCATTTGGTACCGGTGTATCGGCAAATCGGTTGTGTGTACTTCGGTCGAAATAAGTGTAAGGATCAATTCTACCGCGTTCGATTATTTAAAACACTCTATTACATATCAATACGAAATTCCTTTCCAAAAACTAGACGACACTATACAACTTATAAGATAACTATTGTGTTTCTTTATCAATAATGCTGAATTATTTGAAAATGCAGTGCATATTGGTAGAACTACATTCAGGCGTAGGCAACATGAGAACTGGAATTAACGAGGTTAGCCCTGAGTTTCCCGTAACTATACTTCTTTGGTAAACCAAAGAAATAAAAACTGCAAACATTAAAAAATCGGAATATTTATTTCATTTTAGATGTGTCATTTATTAGTGTTCGTAAACAACCACAATTGTAATATGTTCAAATCATCTAGATTTGTTTCTTTCTAATAATAAGCCGCCCTCCCATGTGATTTCCGAAAAGCTATTAAAAATAGAAGTCGCGGGCTTCTGCCCGGCGACTAATAAAGGAGCCCTCGATTATCCTTAACAACTTCTATTTTTCCTATAATGATTCAATAATTTATGAGCGACTGAATGTGATATAGTTATTCCATTCCTGTAATCTTGATTGAGTCGAAAAACGTTGACATTATTCTCCGTAGTTCTTCTTTTCCCACAATTTTGATTGTTATAGTCAAAAACATGAAAAAGGCTGCATACAAGCTCCGTCTATAAAAGATGAACCCATAATGTAGATATATAAGAAGTCGATTGCTTGGGAAAGATTACAAAAAACGTTGACATTTTTCACCGTAATTCTTCTTTTCCCACAATGTTGATTGTTATAGAGTCGTAAACATGGAAAAGGTTACATACAAGCTTCGTCTAAAAGATGACCCCCATAATGTCGAAATATATGAAGTGTATAATTTGAATTGAGGAGTGACTGAATGTGATATAATTATTCTATTCCCGTAATCTTGATTGAGTCGAAAACTTGGAAAAGGTATTATTCATGTTAGAAAAGGAGCCGTCACTAATTTTTAACGACTGCTATTTTTCTTCTCTGAAATGGCGAGTGATTGAATGATATATAATAATTCTATTCCTGTAATCTTCATTGAGTCGAGAACTTGGAAAAGTTATAATTCATGTAAGAAAAGGAGCCGTCGCTAATTCCAGAGACATATAAATGTGTTTATATGTCTCTGCTAATTCTTAACAACTTCTATTGTTCTTCTTTGAATTGACGAGTGACTGAATGTGATATAATTATTCTATTCCCGTAAGATTGACTGAATGTGATATGATTATTCTATTCCCGTAATCCTGATTGAGTCGAAAACTTGGAAAAGGTATAATTCATGTAAGAAAAGGAGCCGTCGCTAATTTGTAACGACTTCTACTTTTCTTCTTTGAATTGACGAATGATATATATAATTATTCTATCTCCTTAAACTTCATTGAGTTGAGAACTTGGAAAAGGTATAATTCATGTAGGCCTAAGCTAGAAAAGGAGCCATCGCTAATTTTTAACGACTTCTACTTCTATTTAAACCATTGAGGACAAGTATTGAATCACTTTAAATAATAAATTATATGATAACAAGTACAAATTAAAATCAAATTAAAATTACAAATTAAAATTACAAATTACAAATTAAAATTACAAATTAAAATTACAAATTAAAATTACAAATTAAAATTGAAATGGTTAGTTGTCTTTCACTATAATCGGTCAATTAACACCTTACAATAACACCTTCATATCGATATAGATTATATTGTACTATAATCGATAAGTTAGACGAAATCTCTACCCCATTTACTCTATAGGGGTATCTCTTTTTTCAAACTCCAAGACGCGGTTGAAAACAAACCGTAAACTACAACCTTGACCCGGTGTAGAGGTAAAATTTATTCCATTTAGATCTATAAACAGAGAAAATTGTAAACGTGGATCTGGAGGTGTTGGGGTTTTTATAAAAAATTCTCTGATCAAAAATGTATTTTTTCTTGATCACTCCACTGAAAACTGTTTATGGTTTAAATTTAAAGACAAATCCAGCATATTTGGAATAGTGTATATTCCTCCGGAGAGTTCTAAATATAGTTCATTAGATTTGTTTGTTGAATTGGAAAATAGTATTCTTAATTTCAACACTGTTTATGATGACTGTGATTTTTGTATTTTTGGAGATTTTAATGCAAAAAGTGGTAAACTTGCTGACTTTACAGACTTAAATAAGTACATTGCTGATACTTTTTTTTGATGACAGTACAAAGCAATCGATTGGACAAAGTCGTCTTATTGAGTTAGGATTTCCTGTTGATCGTTACTCATGTGATATAAATAACTGTAACAATTATGGAAATCGACTTCTTCAGCTTTGTAAGTTTACAGATGCCCATATTGCTAATGGTCGATGTGGTGCTGATGCCTATATTGGAAAATGCACAACTACAAATACTAGTCTGATTGATTATGTTTTATTGTCTGCTATTAACTTTCCCAAAGTAACCCACTTTGATGTGACAGACTTTAACCCATTATTTTCTGATGTTCATTGTGGTATAGAATTATGTTTTAATATTATCGGAGAGGATCTTGCTTGTAATGTAGATAATCCGGTCTCGAAAAACGATAAAAATGAGACAATTATTAAATCAATATGGAATAAAAACCTGAAGGATGATTATATAAATCAGTTTGATAATACCGATACAAATAATATTACAGAAGAGATGATTAAAATATTAAATGATAAGAATTATAATGATGAGTGTATTAATTCTTTAACTGAAAAACTGTCAAGTATCATAACTAACGCTGCTAAAAGGTGTAATTTAATACAAGAAAAAAAATTAATTCACAGGAAGAAAAAATGCAAAATTAACCAAAAATGGTTTGATAAAGATTGCTTGAAATTTAGAAAGGAATATTACCTAAGCAGAAATACCTATAGGAAAAATAAAACCGAAGGGAATAAAAGCCTAATGATGATAAGCAGTAAAAGATATAAAAAGAATTAAATGAAAAGTTTAACAGTTTCAATGACAATGTCATAAAAACTGAGAGGACTTAAACATAGTGATCCTAAATCTTATTGGAGTTTATTAAATAAATATTCTTCAGATAAAAAAGTGATAATAAATAAAATAACTAATGAGGCTTTCCATGAGCATTTCAGTAATTTGAATGCAGATCTTCTTAGAAATGAAAACGACTTAGAAGATTTTAATGTTAACAACGTATCATCGTTTAATGAGGCACTGAATTCGCAATTTACGGAGCAAGAAATAGATAAAGCTATAAGGGCGCTAAAGAATAATAAATGTCCATCTATATTTGATAATATTATTAATGAGTATCTCAAAAATGCTCCTGCTAATCTACTGGCTGTACTTAAACTGTTTTTTAACATTATATTAGACTCTGGTATCTTTCCGGATGTGTGGAGCAAGGGAGTTATCTTACCATTTTATAAAAATAAAGGAGATGTTAATGATCCGGATAATTACAGGGGTATAACAATACTCAGTTGTTTTGGAAAACTTTTCACATCTGTACTTAATAACAGATTAAATGACTTCTTGGAATCAAACAACATTCTATGTGAAGAACAAGCAGGTTTCAGGAAGCACTATAGTACTGTTGATCACATATTTTCTTTAAAACTTCTAGTGGACGTATATCTAGCACATGGAAAAAAATTGTATTGTGCATTCGTAGATTATCGCAAGGCCTTTGATTCTGTAAATCGCACGGCCCTGTGGCATAAATTATTAAGTTACAATATTGACGGGAAATGCTTTAAAATAATTCACAATATGTACGACAAGACTAAGTCATGCGTTAGTTCGAAAAATGCAATTTCAGATTATTTCACTAGTCATACTGGAGTAAGACAAGGTGAAAACTTATCTCCAATATTGTTTTCTCTTTTCTTGAATGATCTAACTAATTTTATGTCTGATAAATATGAAGGTTTGCAGTCTCTAAAAGAAAATATAAATGATATGTTAAGTGATGATGAAGTGGAAGTTTATCTTAAACTATATCTACTCTTATACGCAGACGACACTGTAATATTGTCAGAGAGCTCTCAGCAGCTTCAGTTAGCATTAAATGCTATGTCTGATTACTGCAAGCTTTGGAATCTTCAAGTGAATACAAATAAAACCAAAGTTATTATATTTTGGAAAACCAAAAGAGGTTTGCGTAATATGCCTAACTTTCACTATGAGGGAACTGTCCTTGAGATTGTTGATCATTTTTCATATTTGGGGGTCCAATTTTCGTTTAATGGTAAATTCAGTAGAACTAAAACATTCCTTATTGATCAAGCCCGTAAAGCCATGTTTTCTGTAATTAGAAAATCTAGGAAACTTAATTTGCCAATAGATATGCAATTACACTTATTTGATACAATGATAGCACCCATTTTATTGTATGGGTCCGAAGTTTGGGGTGTTGAAGATGTGAGTGTTGTGGATAAATTTCAATTAAAATACCTCAAGATAATTCTACAGTTGAAACAGAGTACTCCAAATGTTATGATTTATGGGGAGTTGGGTATTACCCCACTTTCAACACAAATTAAAAGTAGAGTTCTTAATTACTGGGGTAAAATTGTTAATTCTAAACATGATAAGATAACCAGCATTCTATATAGAACAACTCATAACTTATATACTCTGAATAATATTAAATCAGATTGGGTCTGTTTTATTCAAAAAAATTTAAATGATCTTGGATTGTCGCATTTTTTGGATAAATCAAAAAGTGGACTCTCCTGCTTCATTCAGGAGTACTGTCAACTTAAGACTGCGTGATCATTTTATACAAAATTGGAGAAGTACAATTAATAATTCCAGTAAATGTCTAAATTACAGGATTTATAAACAGGATTTTTGTTTTGAGCCATACCTCAGCAAGTTACCTATGAATTTAGCTTTAATTCTCTTTAAATTTAGAAGTATGAATCACAAACTTCCTATTGAAAAAGGAAGATTCGATGATATTCCAAGAGAACTTAGAACTTGTAACCTATGTCCTAGTAACTCTCTAGGTGACGAATTCCATTATCTTTTTGTATGTTCACATTTAGTTAATACAAGAAAGTTGTATCTTGATAAATATTCCTATGAACATCCAAGTGCTTTAAAATTTGAAAACATAATGAACCAAAGTAATAGGAATATCCTTATGAAACTTGCCATATTTTGCAAAAATATTATGTTATTATTTAAATAATGCTAACTTGTTAGACTTATGTCTTTTCTTTTTTTTTCGCAATGATTTTTGATTTTGATTTTTCTCTCTCATCCTCCATTACATCATGGAGTTGTATTACCATTTATAATTTGTTGTATATTATTTGCCATTTTGTATTATTTTGTTTTTACATATTATTTGCCATTTTGTATTATTTTGTATTCATGTACCGTTTCATGTTGTCACATGCCCATATGGGCCTTGACTTATTCAAATAAACCTTGAAACCTAACGAATTGTCTCCCTTCCAAAGATGGCGGCTTTCAAGTTTCAAGTTTAAAACGCTCGAGGATGCCCTTGACGGTCTGAAAAACCACGAAACGGACTACAACTGTCGTTATGCAGTGCTGAAAAGCACAAAAGGCTTTGGTGATGGAGGTATGAATTACATTTGACCATCTTTAACTCCCGTAGAATATATTTATTGCGATATATTGCAGCCGTTTGTTTTGACAGTGAACATCAACGGTCAACCTGATATATCGTGTGAAATAAAGGTCGTTTTATTTGGTCAGGGTAAATACTATTAACTGTTCTCAACAACGATCAATCATTTTTGGGATAGGGGCGTTTCGCCACTATCTCATAGCGAAGCTGCTTTCGAAAAGTCGGATTAAAAGCTGCAACCGCAGTCCACATGTGTATACCTACACCAAAATCGAGTTTTGATTGGTTATAATCTGCCTTTTCAACGATTTCATTGGTTCGACCGAATCACAAAACCCTCCGCTTGCATAATTTTATGAGACAAAATAGTTTCTATGAATGAAACACACTCTGAACTATGGTTGACCTCAATGTCAGTAGTGCGAGGTAACGTCGACCGTTCTGTGACCCCATTAGTTAACAACAGTCGACTTAAAGAGAAATGTGCAAAGCACTGTAAATAAATTTATTGAAAGGAGTTGAAACCATTGTGGCAAAAGTAGAAATTGCCTACGAAAAGCAATTTCCCCTTTTGTCACAATGTTTTCGATTGTCGTCTGCTGCACATGTGTCTGTAAGCGTCTGTAGGCGGAAAATGGTTACATCCTTCCCATGGAAGCGGAACCCTTTCCGTGATACTGTAACAGTTCGAATATTTAAAAAATATTGTTGAAAATGGAGCTATTGCTGACAATGAGCAATTCCTCCTTTTCACACAATGCTTTCAAACACGTTTCAAATTAATTCTTTTCATATTTAAACGTTTTACTATGGACGTTCTTTCCCTCTTTCTCCCTTCCGGACACATTTTGAATAACATGCTAGAGATGAATGATTACGAGCAATTTTGCCTTACATCAAGGGGAAAAATATATAGTTGAAACCTTTGTGGAAAAAGAGGAAATGGGTCATGATAAACAATTCTGCAGCCGTCTGCTGCACATGCGTCAAAAAGCGACTGTAAGCGGGAAAGGGTTGAACCGTTCCCGTTATAGCTACTTATTTACAAACAAATGTTGAAAGTATATTTGCAAACGGAGCAATTGCTGACAATGAGCAATTCCTCCTTTTCAAACAATGCTTTCAAACATGAATCAATTTGTTTCTATAACCTAGATAACGAAAACATTTGTCTACAGTTATTATTTTAACCTTTGCCCCTTTTAGACACATTTGACTAACCTTAACAAATGAATGATAATCAACAAGTTTGTCTTTTTCCACAATGTTTTCATCACTATTCAAAATCATACTTTTATTAATCCAGGTCAATAGTTATGCCTTAGTTCAATGTTGTTTGCTGTATATTTAGTCTATGTGGTCAAGGTTAAGGAATACTGTAAACAAACTTGTTACAACATAATTCGTCCAAAGAGAGAGGTCATACTGTGTATACATGCCATGAAATAATGTTACAAACGGTCTCACCGCTACTGGGGAATTGTTGGTAAAACAGGTTGCGTTTTGTGTTGAATATTCTCATGTGTCGCTGTATGTAGACCCTACTAGCAAATAGAAATTAAATCTACAAATTATACATAAGTTAATTTCAACATTGATTGATTGGGGTTTAACGCCGTTTTTAACATTTCTTCAGTCATATCACGGCGGCCAGTTCACCTACAAATGTATTTCCTGGTTTTCTCAAACCAGTACTCCTCACAACAATCTTCCCAAGCAACTGGCTGCGTTTCCACATAGTTTTGTTTGTTTGTTTGTTTGGAGTTTAACGCCGCTTTCAACAGCTGCGTTTCCACATAGACTTAGCCCATTGGTGAAAGACGAATGACGTATGTCGCATTGACTTTTGTCAAACGTCGGAAAGAAATTTGGCCGAATTTGTCAACACATCCGAGTTATAACCACAAGGTCATTATTTATTTTATAGTTGAGAAGCTTCTAGCGATTTTGCGACTAAAATTATAATGTATATATGCATTTGCGTTAATTGAAGACTCAACGTTCATCAACGTGTAATATAGTCCTAGATGTATCTGTTGACAAATAAACTAGAAATGTAGTCTAAATAGGTTTTTGAAAATTAACCTTGACGGTCCGGTCCCGTTTCGGAGATACAATTAAATTGCAAATACTTTACAAATACCATAATCTAAGCTGACGTGTTTTGACGCATCGAACCAGTCTTCTGTAATCAATACTTTATGAGTTGTCTCCGTCTGTAAAGCTTGGAGGTATAATCCGGCGTCCGGCCGGCTGTCTGCTTGAATGTGCATTCGTCCGTCCGTCATGGATTGCATGTATTGGTTAACACGTTGTTTCTGTATGGCAGATTTATTTCAAAGTGGTCACAATTATACCCGTGTGATCAGGAAAACGGCAAAGTACTAGGTACATAACTCTGGTCTGTTTTTTCAGTTATCTCCATTTTTCCTTATTTAGTTCAGCGATTGTCTCAATTAACTTTCATTGTATCAATTTCAAACTTGGTTTGTAGGTAACTTATGACCTACAGATTTGCAGTGCACCATAACCATAAATTTAGCATGCTGCGTTTGGAGTGTGTATATTTTTGTCTTTCAATGTTCTCACTTATTATATGCAACACATGCGTTCCGTGAAATTCCCTTTTTCGTTAATGAGTGCTTCCCCAAGCTTTGTACTTCGTCAAATCTAATCTGTTTTTTAGGTGTAAACTCAATTTTTTCATTTCTTCGGTTATTGTCTCAATATATGTCCAATATATCAATTTAAGACTTGGTGTTTTTTTTTTGTCAATCCTTTGTCCTTCGATATTTTGTTTATACAAGAAAAGGGTAAAACTTTGACAAATGAGGTATATGTTCTTGGCAGGCAATATGTGTTGCTTCAAACATTTTTGGTTTGGTTTGTTTAAAGGTCATTGTTTCATTGTTTCAACAATGTTTGTCCATATGATCTATGCCATATGTTTTCAACTTACATATGCCCCCTATACCATCAGCGCTTTCAGTGCTTTGATTAATATATAGTATATATAAGTGTTGTGAAAGTCTAATTTGTCCTTTGTGTTTTAGACCATTCCTTTTGGTCAGTTGCTGGGCCCAGAAAACTCTGGTTCCCAGTTTAGAGGAACCAGCAAAACATGTGATTATTACAAGGCAGCTAAGCAGTACAGACGTGATGACTGAGACAAGACAAGACTCTTTAAGACCAAGCAAATGATAATATAATGCAGGTTATAGTGTTAGCTACGGGTGAGTGACACTTCAATGGTGTCAGAAGTGAAGCAGAACCCATGTAAGTTTGTTCCATTTTGTTGTTTTCCAAAAAATTTGGGGAAGGAGAGAGAGGTGACCATTTTGAAAACAGCATGGAAAAAGAAGTTCTGCATTAAACCCTGGTGGCTAATTTAATGGATAATAATTGCAATGGAGCTTTTCAAAGTTAATTGGTCCCTGTAACCAATAGTCAGGCAGCTTTCAGCATTTATTTATTATTATGATTTTGGAAACTTGTTTGGAATTGTATTTTAGCCACCGAAAATGTGTTATTCATCCGTAGCAGTGCTTGGTTTGCATGTGTACATAGCGAGCGTATTACAAACAACGCCTGTGTTATTGCAATGGGCATCAATAGGCAGTGTTTAAGAATGCCCAGGCCGTTTAAATGCACGAGACTGAGGGTATTTTTGTTTTCACAAATTAAGGCCTAATGCAAGCTCAAAAAGAGAAAGAGGGGGGTAGGAGTTAAGTAAAAGAGACAACTATTTCCATTCTATTGAACTGTCCTGACAAACATAGTTGCTGTCATTATTTTAGGTTTAAGAGATATCCTTAATAGCTAAGGTAATTCAGTGCCACTGTAAGAAGCCCATGACAAGGACGTGTCATGATACAATGCGATTACTGTGCCGAATAGTATCATGACGCTTGCATGGATATTACAGCTGCGGATGCACTGGATATTGCCGAAGCAAATGAAATAATGATAGTAATCAAAAGAAGTTGAAATGAACAATGCCAACTGTTCCAGTCTTCATTTTCCAAGTGCAGTGTGACAAGGGCTCAACGTATCTACCATGAACTTGTGGATTGGTGGTCATGGGGACCCGTGTTAATATGACGGGATGACTATGACTATTAACCACTTGTTAACTGACGAGAAAGAATTCCGAGAGATTTTACAGTGATGATACAACGCATCTACCATTAACTCGTGGATTGGTGGTCATGGGGACCCGTTATAATAAGATGGGATGACTATGACTATTAACCACTTGTTAACTGACAGGAAAGAAATCTGAGGGATTTTACAGTACTGGTACAGCAACCAATTATGACACTGAAAACGATTCAAGCATGCCTCAATAGCAGGGGACTGGTCATTGCCCGCTGGGAGACAAGACAAGCCGGCGGAGAAGACAAGGTAGAAGGGAAGTAACTCTGGTAACTGGTCTCTGCTCACTGGGGGACAACAAGACGAGCCAGTGGCAGATGATACAGTTCTAGGGGATACTGACCTGGGAAAGCAGAACCCTAAGACAAGGTAGAAGGGAAGTAACTCTGGTAACTGTTCTCTGTTCACGGGGGGGACAACAAGACGAGCCGGTGGCAGATGACACAGTTCTGGGAGATACTGACCTGGGAAAGGATTGAGGTTATGTTTATTTTTGGCTATGAAGAACCACAGGGGCAGTTAGCAAGATGGTTGGAAGAATTATCACAGTACAATATGATTCTTAAATACCGACCTGGAAAAGTGCATGGGAATGCGGATGCATTATCAAGGAAGCCTATGGCCGACATGTGTTCGCACTATTCTAGTCATGTAAAGATTGAAGAGTTACCTTGTGGTGGCTATACCTATTGTAAGCGAGTAGAGGCTCAGTGGGCCACTTTTTCCGGAGAAGTGGTGAGGCGATTCCATTGGCTGCTTCAAAGACAATGCGGTTCAAGGGAGGCTTGGGTTTGGATCAACAATGCGCGTTGGGGGACAAAACGACGAGCAGCTGAGACAGATTCGAAGATGCCCTGGAGTAGACACGCTGGGGGACAAAAAGACGAGCTGGCGTGTAGAACACTCAAAACCGTTATACGGATTACAGGATCACTTTGCGCCCCAGGCTTTGGGGGACGAAAAGACAAGCCGGAGGCTGAGGTGCGCTGAGTGTCCTGGGACTAAATTGCAGGGGAAGAGAGTAAGACCAATGGACAATCATTTCCCACTGAGTGGTGGATAACCATGGACACGTTACAGAGAAGGTATAGTCCAAAGTCAAGATAAAATAACATATAGGCATGAGAATCTTTAATATGAATTGTAGTACCCGTGAGAGTTCGGGGAAAAACATCAGAGTACCTGTTTGAATTCAGGGAATGTCATGTAAGCCCAAGGAAAGGAGCGGTTTAAGTTGAAACAATATCCGGTGGCCATTTGGGGGATTCCAGCTGGGTCAGTGGGGTAGGATATGACACTGGCTCATGCGGAAATCTTGCTTAATGGATGGGAGACAGGTAATTGTTTCAAAACAGATCAACCATCACACAAAAAGGGAGTTTAGAAACATGAATGGTGTTGATTGACCCGAAGATGCAGTACTGTCATCTACAGTATCGTTGAGTGTGTGCCAGATAAACAGATTGAGTCTGCTTTGGATGTTAGTTTTAGTATTTCAAGAATGAAGTATTGACTGAGAATGTACAAGATTTACAAGATCCAATAAGAAGGAAACTGAACATCCGTGAAGACAAATATGGACCTACTGACACAGGAATACAGAGATGACAGTTTAGCCTATAGTAAAGAGGGCATATTAAGTACATAAATGACAGCCGGTTAAACACTGACCATTTCACTTGATATGCCAGATAATCAACCCGTATGGTAAATTAAATAGACCTGAAACCATGGTGCGAGTAAGATACAAATTATCTGGCTCAATAATACATGGGTTTGGTTTGTTTAGGAAGTCATTGGTATGCTTCATAGAATTTGCACGAAGACAGGGATGCTATGCAGCAAAAATGGTGCAACTGCTAAGAGGGCATGGTACAACACAAGTCATCGAAATGGTACAACAACCTGATTTGGCGATGCCGCAATGTAGGGCTGAGAGGCATTCTCCCAGGTTGGGTCTAATGATAAAACCGGGGGGAGTGTTGTGAAAGTCTAATTTGTCCTTTGTGTTTTAGACCATTCTTTTGGTCAGTTGCTGGGCCCAGAAAACTCTGGTTCCCAGTTTAGAGGAACCAGCAAAACATGACGTGATTATTACATGGCCCACTTGGACCAAGGCAGCTAAGCAGTACAGACGTGTGTTACTTAGACTGATGACTGAGACAAGACAAGACTCTTTAAGACCAAGCAAATGATAATATAATGCAGGTTATAGTGTTAGCTACGGGTGAGTGACACTTCATAATCTATAATATTAGTGTATTTGAATTTGATATTTTTCTACCGGTTCGACAGTGGGTCTATACAGATTGAGATCTCGCCTCGGATAATCTCTTTGTCTATAATAATGTGTCTATACAGATTTGAATTTAATGATTTTCTACCTGTTTGACAGTGTGTCTATAATAATAATAAAGGTTTAGATCTCACCTCGGGTATTCTCTTCAGTCTTGGTCGTTAAAATTAGTTGAAAACTGTCTAAAGGAATCTTGTTATCTGTGTGTCTATACAGATTTGACTTTTTTTTTATAGGTTCAATTGTGTGTCTATAAAACTGTCTATACAGATATTTAGGGACACATCAGTAACTCGCTAGTTATCAATTGATTGTTTGGGGTTTAACGCCGTTTTTAACAATTTCTGTTATATCACGGCGGCCAGTTCACCTATTCATGCATTTCCTGGTTTTCTCACACCAGTACTCCACACAACAATCTTCCCAAGCAACTGGCTGCTTTTCCACATAGACTAAGCCCATTGATGGAAGACGAATGACGCATGTTGCATCGACTTTTGTCAATCGTCGAAAAGAAAATTGGCCAAGCCGGGATTCAAACTCACAACCCCTGGATTGACAGCCTGCGTTGCTACCGACTGAGCTACCGGGGCTCTACCTGTAAGTTATCAATAAGTGTCCATACAGATTTAAACTTCATTTTACTACAAGCTCGACAGTGTGTCTATACAGATTTGAATTTGATTTTTCTACCGGTTCAACAGTGTGTGTATGATCTATACAGATTCAGATCTCACCTTAGGTAGCTTCTTGGTCTATATAATTAGTTGAAATTTGTCTTTAGCAGTGTCCGACAGAATTATCGCTGTTTCTTGAGTATTTTAATTGTTTTTTAGTGTTCTTTTTCTACTTCTGTTTGAAGATAATATTAAGAGCACAACATGTACATGATTTAAGGGTAGTCACCAATTCAAATAATATTACTGTGTTGCAAAAGACCCGTAGTGCAGCATTCAGTTAAAAAAAAAAATGAAATTTGGAAAAGAGATTGGAGAAAATTGGTACTAAGTTTTTCAAGATTATTTTTCACTAAGTTATTTGAAATTTTCTGCATAAAATGTATGTTTTTTATCCATATTTACAAAAGATTCAAAAGCTAATGACAGAAATGCTTTAAATTGAGATCACATAATCAAATTATGCAATAGAATTCTATAAATTGAAGATAACAAAATAAAAAGGTCACCGAAAAAAAAGGGCATACAATGCAAATGTCAGTTTTACAAAGCTAGACATATTAAATAAGATTCAATTTTATTAACCAAAAGTCAAACACTAGGAATAATTGTCACTGTTGTTTGGAACAACTTATCGGTTATTTATATCACGCTAATTGACTATTACTGACCCGATTCGGTTGGCTGAAACCACTCGATCTGACAGGTGGGTAACTCCGCCTACTGTTATTGATTTTTTTATGGTCACAGCGAGTGGTTTATTGCATGTTATAAACAGTCAAATACCATTGTTTATACACGACATGTGTGTAAGTAATTAATCCAGGCTACCAGACACCAGAATTTACAGTAGCCCGTTGGGCTTTCATTTGAAATTGACAGTAGACCGAGCAATTATTCAGGTAGCCCACGGGCTCCGGGCAATGGATTTGTCGGACACTGTATAGGAATTACATATTTAAAGGGAAACTACAGTAGTTACTCACTAGTTATAAATGTGTGTCTATACAGATTTGATTTTTTTTCTACGGGATCGAATGCACTAAATGCTGCCTTATATATAATAAGCATTTCATAAGAAGTCTATACAGATTCAGATATCACATTGGGTAGCCTCTTGGTCTATACTATTAGGTGACAACTGTCTATACAAAACCTTAGGGACCCTAGTTCTCGCTAGTTATTAATGTGTGTCTTAGGTCTATACAGATTTGTATTGGAATTTTCTACCTGTTCGATAGTGTGTCTATACATGTTTGAATAAGTTTTTTTCTACCAGTTCGACAGTGTGTTTTTACAAATTTGAATTTCATTTTACTACATATTTGAATTAGTTTTTAGCTCCACTGGCTGAAAGCCAGTCGAGCTTATGTCATGGCGAATTGTCCGTCGTGCGTGCATGCGTTAACTTTTTCCTTTAAACGACTTCTTCTCCCTAACCACTTGGCCAATTTGGTTGAAACTTCATGGGAAGCATCCTCTCAATGTCCTCTACTAAATTCCTTCAATTTTTTTTGATCCATTCAAAATTCTGGTTTCCATGGCAACCGAAAAAAAAAAATAGTGAGAACTTAAAAAATCTTCTTCTCCGAAAGTGTCAGGCCGATTTTCAAATAATTTTGTAGAAATGTTCCTTGGGTGACCCTTTATTAGATTCCTTCAAGATATTTTGATTGGGCGAAAAACATGGCCGCCAGGGGGCGGGGCTTTTTTGCCTTATATAGCTATAGTGAAAACTTAAATAATCTTCTTCTCAAAAAGTGTTCAGCAGATTTTCAAATAATTATGTAGAAATGTTCCGTGGGTGACCCTCTATCAGACTCCTTCAAGCCATGTTGATTGGTAAAAAAACATGGCCGTCACAGGGCGGGGCTATTTTGCCTATATGGCTAAAGAGCAAACTTAAAAAATCTTCTCCTCCAAAAGTGTCAGGCCGATTTTCAAATAATTTTGTAGAAATGTTCCTTGTGTGAACCTTAATTAGATTCCTTCAAGAAATGTTGATTGGGCGAAAAACATGGCCGCCAGGGGGCGGGGCTTTTTAGCTCACCTGAGCTTTGCTCAAGGTGAGTTATTGTGATCGCCTTTTGTCCGGCGTCCGTCGTGCGTCGTGCGTCAACTTCTTCTCCTCAGTAACCAGTGGGTCAATTTTGATGAAACTTCACAGAAAGCATCCTCTCAATGACCTCACCAGAATTCCTTCAAATTTTTGGGATCCATGCAAAATTCTGGTTTCCATGGCAACGAAACCAAAAAAACTTCAAAATTCTTCTTCTCCCAAACTGGTTGGCAGATTTTCAAATAATTTTGTAGAAATGTTCCTTGGATGACCCTCTATCAGATTCCTTCAAGCCATGTTGATTGGTCGAAAAACATGGCCGCCAGGGGGGGCGGGGCTATTTTGCCTTATATGGCTATAGTGAAAACTTAAAAAATCTTCTCCTCCGAAAGTGTCTGGCAGATTTTCAAATAATTTTGTAGAAATGTTCCTTGGGTGACCCTCTATCAGATTCCTTCAAGCCATGTTGATTGGTCGAAAAACATGGCCGCCAGGGCGGGGCTATTTTGCCTTATATGGCTATAGTGCAAACTTAAAAAATCTTCTCCTTCAAAAGTGTCAGGCCGATTTTCAAATAATTTTGTAGAAATGTTCCTTGGGTGACCCTCTATCAGATTCCTTCAAGCCATGTTGATTGGTCGAAAAACATGGCCGCCAGGGCGGGGCTATTTTGCCTTATATGGCTATAGTGCAAACTTAAAAAATCTTCTCCTTCAAAAGTGTCAGGCCGATTTTCAAATAATTTTGTAGAAATGTTCCTTGGGTGATCCTCTATCAGTTTCCTTCAAACCATGTTGATTGGTAAAAAAACATGGCCACCAGGGGGCGGGGCTATTTTGCCTTTTATGGCTATAGTGAAAACTTAAAAAATCTTCTCCTCCATAAGTGTCGGGCCGATTTTTAAATAATTTTGTAGAAATGTTCCTTGGGTGACCCTCTATCAGATTCCTTCAAGCCATGTTGATTGGTCGAAAAACATGGCCGCCAGGGGGGCGGGGCTATTTTGCCTTATATGGCTATAGTGCAAACTTAAAAAATCTTCTCCTCCAAAAGTGTCAGCCCGATTTTCAAATAATTTTGTAGAAATGTTCCTTGGATGACCCACTTTCAGATTCCTTTAAGCCATGTTGATTGGTCAAAAAACATGGCCGCCAGGGCAGGGCTATTTTGCCTTATATGGCTTATTATAGTGAAAACTTAAAAAATCTTCTCCTCCGAAAGTGTCTGGCCGATTTTCAAA
Organism: Serripes groenlandicus; assembly: GCA_031761405.1. Classification (NCBI taxonomy): domain Eukaryota; kingdom Metazoa; phylum Mollusca; class Bivalvia; order Cardiida; family Cardiidae; genus Serripes; species Serripes groenlandicus. Next base: position 200,900,528 of record JASEVX010000001.1, read on the forward strand.
TAATTTTGTAGAAATGTTCCTTGGGTGACCCTCTATCAGATTCCTTCAAGCCATGTTGATTGGTCGAAAAACATGGCCGCCAGGGCGGGGCTATTTTGCCTTATATGGCTATAGTGCAAACTTAAAAAATCTTCTCCTTCAAAAGTGTCAGGCCGATTTTCAAATAATTTTGTAGAAATGTTCCTTGGGTGACCCTCTATCAGATTCCTTCAAGCCATGTTGATTGGTCGAAAAACATGGCCGCCAGGGCGGGGCTATTTTGCCTTATATGGCTATAGTGCAAACTTAAAAAATCTTCTCCTTCAAAAGTGTCAGGCCGATTTTCAAATAATTTTGTAGAAATGTTCCTTGGGTGATCCTCTATCAGTTTCCTTCAAACCATGTTGATTGGTAAAAAAACATGGCCACCAGGGGGCGGGGCTATTTTGCCTTTTATGGCTATAGTGAAAACTTAAAAAATCTTCTTCTCCATAAGTGTCGGGCCGATTTTTAAATAATTTTGTAGAAATGTTCCTTGGGTGACCCTCTATCAGATTCCTTCAAGCCATGTTGATTGGTCGAAAAACATGACCGCCAGGGGGGCGGGGCTATTTTGCCTTATATGGCTATAGTGCAAACTTAAAAAATCTTCTCCTCCAAAAGTGTCAGCCCGATTTTCAAATAATTTTGTAGAAATGTTCCTTGGATGACCCACTTTCAGATTCCTTTAAGCCATGTTGATTGGTCAAAAAACATGGCCGCCAGGGCAGGGCTATTTTGCCTTATATGGCTATAGTGAAAATCTTCTCCTCCAAAAGTGTTTGGCCGATTTTCAAATAATTTTGTAGAAATGTTCCTTGGGTGACCCTCTATCAGATTCCTTCAAGCCAAGTTGATTGGTCGGAAACTATGGCTGCCAGGAGGCGGGGCTTATATAGCTAAAGTGAAAAAAAAAATAATCAGGTGAGCGATTCCAGGGCCATCATGGCCCTCTTGTTTGCGTTATATAGCTATAGTGAAAACTTAAAACATCTTCTTCTCCGAAAGTGTTCAGCCGATTTTCAAATAATTTTGTAGAAATGTTCATTGGGTGACCCTCTATCAGATTCCTTCAAGCCATGTTGATTGGTCGAAAAACATGGCCGCCAGAGGGCGGGGCTATTTTGACTTATATGACCATAGTGAAAACTTAAAAAATCTTCTCCTCCGAAAGTGTCAGGCATATTTTCAAATAATTTTGCAGAAACATTCCTTTGGTGACACTCTACAAGATTCCTTTAAGCCATGGTGGTTGGTAAAAAAAATAGCCACCACGGGGCAGGGCTGTTTGGAGATTTTATTTTTGCCTTATGGCCGTGGAGCGATACTGGCCCTCTTGGGCCTCTTGTTTTCTAGGTCACCTGAGTAATTGTGATCACCTTTTGTCCGGCGTCTGTCAACATCTTCTCCCCAGTAACCAGTGGGTCAATTGGGATGAAACTTCACAGAAAGCATCCTCTCAATGACCTCATTAGAATTCCTTCAAATTGTTGGGATCCATGTAGAATTCTGGTTTCCATGGCAACGAAATGAAAATAAAATGAAATTCTTCTTCTCCCAAACTGGTTGGCAGTTTTTCAAATAATTTTGTAGAAATGTTCCTTGGATGACCCTCTATCAGATTCCGTCAAGCCATGTTGATTTGTTGAAAAACATGGTCGCCAGGGGGACTTATTTGGCGATAGTGAAAACTTTAAAAATCTTCTCCTCCGAAAGTGTCAGGCCGATTTTCAAATAATTTTGAAGACATGTTCCTTGATTGACGCATTATCAGATTCCTTCAGGCTAAGTTGAATGGTGGAAAAACATGGTCTATATACGGGCTATTTTGCCGTATATGTCTATAGTGAAAACTTAAAAAATCTCCCCCGAAAGTGTCAGGCCGATTTTCAAATAATTTTGCAAAAATTTCCTTAAGTGACCCACTATCAGATTCCTTCAAGCAATGTTGATTAGTCGAAAAACATGGCCACCACAGGGCAGTGCTTTTTGCCTTAGGCCTTAAAAAAAGTATTGTGGGACTCTGATCACCCGACCGATCGTCCATTCAAACTCCGACTACATTTTTAGATCACCTGAGCCGAAGGCTCAAGGTGAGCTATTCTGATCACTTTTTGTCCGTCGTCCGTCCGGTGTTAACTTTTAGCTTTAAACATCATCTCCTCCCAAACTCCAAGGACAATTTCCGTGAAACATCACAGGACTGTTCCTCTGGTTGGCCTCTTTCAAAATTGTTCAAAGATTTAAATTCCATTGAGAACTTTGGTTGCTGCGGCATCAGAAAGGGGACAAAATGTCCAAACTTTAAAAATCTTCTCCTCCGAATTTGCCTGTCAGATTCAAATATAATTTGGTAGAAATGTTCCTTGGGTGACCCTCTATAAAAATTGTTCAAGCCATACTGATTGTGCGAAAAACATGGCAGTCAGGCGGCATCAAAAAAGGGGCAAAATGACAAAATTTGAAAATTCCATTTTTAGCTCCACTGGCTGAAAGCCAGTCGAGCTTATGTCATGGCGAATTGTCCGTCGTGCGTGCGTAAACTTTTTCCTTTAAACGACTTCTTCTCCCTAACCACTTGGCCAATTTGGTTGAAACTTCATGGGAAGCATCCTCTCAATGTCCTCTACTAAATTCCTTCAATTTTTTTTGATCCTTTCGAAATTCTGGTTTCCATGGCAACCGAAAGAAAAAAATAGTGAGAACTTAAAAAATCTTCTTCTCCAAAAGTGTCAGGCCGATTTTCAAATAATTTTGTAGAAATGTTCCTTGGGTGACTCTTTATTAGATTCCTTCAAGAAATGTTGATTGGTTGAAAAACATGGCCACCAGGGGGGCGGGGTTATTTTGCCTTATATTGCAATAGTGAAAACTTAAAAAATCTTCTTCTCCAAAAGTGTTCAGCAGATTTTCAAAAATTTTTGTAGAAATGTTCCATGGGTGACCCTCAATCAGATTCCTTCAAGCCATGTTGATTGGTAAAAAAACATGGCCGTCACAGGGCGGGGCTATTTTGCCTATATGGCTAAAGAGAAAACTCAAAAAATCTTCTCCTCCAAAAGTGTCAGGCCGATTTTCAAATAATTTTGTAGAAATGTTCCTTGGGTGACCCTTTATTAGATTCCTTCAAGAAATGTTGATTGGTTGAAAAACATGGCCGCCAGGGGCCGGGGCTATTTTGCCTTATATAGCTATAGTGAAAACTTAAAAAATCTTCTTCTCCGAAAGTGTTCAGCCGATTTTCAAATAATTTTGTAGAAATGTTCATTGGGTGACCCTCTATCAGATTCCTTCAAGCCATGTTGATTGATCGAAAAACATGGCAGCCAGAGGGTGGGGCTATTTTGCCTTATATGACCAAAGTGAAAACTTAAAAAATCTTCTCCTCCGAAAGTGTTTGGCTGATATTCAAATAATTTTGTAGAAATATTTCTAGGCTTACCCTCTATCAGATTCCTTCAAGCCATGTTGATTGGTTGAAAAATATGGCTGCCAGGGGGTGGGGCTATTTTGCCTTATATGGCTATAGTAAAAACTTAAAATATCCTCTCCTCCGAAAGTGTCAGGCCGATTTTCAAATAATTTTGCAGAAACATTCCTTGGGTGACACTCTACAAGATTCCTTTAAGCCATGGTGGTTGGTAAAAAATATGGCCACTAGGGGGCAGGGCTGTTTGGAGATTTGATTTTTGCCTTATGGCCGTGGAGCGATACTGGCCCTCGTGGGCCTCTTGTTTCAAATTTCTGACAGTTTCTGCCCGTCAGATTCAAATATAATTTGGTAGAAATGTTCCTTGGGTGACCCTCTATAAAAATTGTTCAAGCCATACTGATTGGGCGAAAAACATGGCAGTCAGGCGGCATCAAAAAAGGGGCAAAATGACAAAATTTGTAAATTCCATTTTTAGCTCACCTGAGCTTTGCTCAAGGTGAGTTATTGTGATCGCCTTTTGTCCGGCGTCCGTCGTGCGTCAACTTCTTCTCCTCAGTAACCAGTGGGTCAATTTGGATGAAACTTCACAGAAAGCATCCTCTCAATGACCTCACCAGAATTCCTTCAAATTTTTGGGATCCATGCAAAATTCTGGTTTCCATGGCAACGAAACCGAAAAAACTTCAAAATTCTTCTTCTCCCGAATTGGTTGGCAGATTTTCAAATAATTTTGTAGAAATGTTCCTTGGATGACCCTCTATCAGATTCCTTCAAGCCGTATTGATTGGTCGAAAAACATGGCCGCCAGGGGGGGCGGGGCTATTTTGCCTTATATGGCTATAGTGAAAACTTAAAAAATCTTCTCCTCCGAAAGTGTAAGGCCGATTTTCAAATAATTTTGTAGAAATGTTCCTTGGGTGACCCTCTATCAGATTCCTTCAAGCCATGTTGATTGGTCGAAAAACATGGCCGCCAGGGGTGGCGGGGCTATTTTGCCTTATATGGCTATAGTGCAAACTTAAAAAATCTTCTCCTCCAAAAGTGTCAGGCCGATTTTCAAATAATTTTGTAGAAATGTTCCTTGGGTCATCCTCTATCAGATTCCTTCAAGCCATGTTGATTGGTCAAAAAACATGGCCGCCAGGGGGCGGGGCTATTTTGCCTTTTATGGCTATAATGAAGACTTAAAAAATCTTCTCCTCCATAAGTGTCAGGCCGATTTTCAAATAATTTTGTAGAAATGTTCCTTGGGTGACCCTCTATCAGATTCCTTCAAGCAATGTTGATTGGTCGAAAAACATGACCGCCAGGGGGCGGGGGCTATTTTGCCTTATATGGCCAAAGTATAAACTTAAAAAATCTTCTTCTCCAAAAGTGTCGGCCCGATTTTCAAATAATTTTGTAGAAATGTTCCTTGGATGACCCACTTTCAGATTCCTTCAAGCCATGTTGATTGGTCAAAAAAAATGGCCGCCAGTAGGCAGGGCTATTTTGCATTATATGGCTATAGTGAAAACTTAAAAAATCTTCTCCTCCAAAAGTATCTGGCCGATTTTCAAATAATATCAGATTCCTTCAAGCCAAGTTGATTGGTCGGAAACTATGGCTGCCAGGGGGCGAGGCTTATATAGCTAAAGTGAAAAAAAATAAAAAATCAGGTGAGCGATTCAAGGGCCATCATGGCCCTCTTGTTATGAAAGTGCTTGTCTGATTTTAAGAAAATATAATACGAATCTTACTGTAATGATCCTCTATTTAATTTGTTTAAGCCGTTTTGATTGGTTACACAATCATAGCAACCAGGCGTCATCACAAAAGGGGTAAATTGAACTTTTAGCTACAAATGACAACCAACTCCTACCATTCCAATAGACCAATTTCCACAAAACATCACAGGAATGTTCCTTTGGTGGTCCTCTTTCAAAATTGTTCAAAGATTAAAATTCCAATGAGAACTTTGGTTGCTGCGGCATCAGAAAGGGGACAAAATGTCCAAACTTTAAAAATCTTCTCCGAATCTGCCCGTCAGATTCAAATATAATTTGGTAGAAATGTTCCTTGGGTGACCCTCTATAAAAATTGTTCACGCCATACTGATTGGGCGCAAAACATGGCAGTCAGGCGGCATCAAAAAAGGGGCAAAATGACAAAATTTGAAAATTTCATTTTTATGAAAGTGTTTGTCTGATTTTAAGAAAATATAATATGAATCTCACTGTAATGATCCTCTATTTAATTTGATTAAGCCGTTTTGATTGGTTGCACAATCATAGCAACCAGGCGTCATCACAAAAGGGGTAAATTGAACTTTTAGCTATAAATGACAACCAACTCCTACCATTCTAATAGACCAATTTCCACAAAACATCACAGGAATGTTCCTTTGGTGGTCTTCTTTCATTTCAAAATTGTTTAAAGATTAAAATTCCATTGAGAACTTTGGTTGCTGCGGCATCAGAAAGGGGACAAAATGTCCAAACTTTAAAAATCTTCTCCTCCGAATCTGCCTGTCAGATTCAAATATAATTTGGTAGAAATGTTCCTTGGGTGACCCTCTATAAAAATACTGATTGGTCGAAAAACATGGCAGTCAGGCGGCATCAGAAAAGGGGCAAAATGACAAAATTTGTAAATTCCATTTTTATGAAAGTGCTTGTCTGATTTTAAGAAAATATAATACGAATCTTACTGTAATGATCCTCTATTTAATTTGTTTAAGCCGTTTTGATTGGTTACACAATCATAGCAACCAGGCGTCATCACAAAAGGGGTAAATTGAACTTTTAGCTACAAATGACAACCAACTCCTACCATTCCAATAGACCAATTTCCACAAAACATCACAGGAATGTTCCTTTGGTGGTCCTCTTTCAAAATTGTTCAAAGATTAAAATTCCAATGAGAACTTAGGTTGCTGCGGCATTAGAAAGGGGACAAAATGTCCAAACTTTAAAAATCTTCTCCTCCGAATCTGCCCGTCAGATTCAAATATAATTTGGTAGAAATGTTCCTTGGGTGACCCTCTATAAAAATTGTTCAAGCCATACTGATTGGGCGAAAAACATGGCAGTCAGGCGGCATCAAAAAAGGGGCAAAATGACAAAATTTGTAAATTCCATTTTTATGAAAGTGCTTGTCTGATTTTAAGAAAATATAATACGAATCTTACTGTAATGATCCTCTATTTAATTTGTTTAAGCCGTTTTGATTGGTTACACAATCATAGCAACCAGGCGTCATCACAAAAGGGGTAAATTGAACTTTTAGCTACAAATGACAACCAACTCCTACCATTCCAATAGACCAATTTCCACAAAACATCACAGGAATGTTCCTTTGGTGGTCCTCTTTCAAAATTGTTCAAAGATTAAAATTCCAATGAGAACTTTGGTTGCTGCGGCATCAGAAAGGGGACAAAATGTCCAAACTTTAAAAATCTTCTCCTCCGAATCTGCCTGTCAGATTCAAATATAATTTGGTAGAAATGTTCCTTGGGTGACCCTCTATAAAAATACTGATTGGTCGAAAAACATGGCAGTCAGGCGGCATCAGAAAAGGGGCAAAATGACAAAATTTGTAAATTCCATTTTTATGAAAGTGCTTGTCTGATTTTAAGAAAATATAATACGAATCTTACTGTAATGATCCTCTATTTAATTTGTTTAAGCCGTTTTGATTGGTTACACAATCATAGCAACCAGGCGTCATCACAAAAGGGGTAAATTGAACTTTTAGCTACAAATGACAACCAACTCCTACCATTCCAATAGACCAATTTCCACAAAACATCACAGGAATGTTCCTTTGGTGGTCCTCTTTCAAAATTGTTCAAAGATTAAAATTCCAATGAGAACTTAGGTTGCTGCGGCATTAGAAAGGGGACAAAATGTCCAAACTTTAAAAATCTTCTCCTCCGAATCTGCCCGTCAGATTCAAATATAATTTGGTAGAAATGTTCCTTGGGTGACCCTCTATAAAAATTGTTCAAGCCATACTGATTGGGCGAAAAACATGGCAGTCAGGCGGCATCAAAAAAGGGGCAAAATGACAAAATTTGTAAATTCCATTTTTATGAAAGTGCTTGTCTGATTTTAAGAAAATATAATACGAATCTTACTGTAATGATCCTCTATTTAATTTGTTTAAGCCGTTTTGATTGGTTACACAATCATAGCAACCAGGCGTCATCACAAAAGGGGTAAATTGAACTTTTAGCTACAAATGACAACCAACTCCTACCATTCCAATAGACCAATTTCCACAAAACATCACAGGAATGTTCCTTTGGTGGTCCTCTTTCAAAATTGTTCAAAGATTAAAATTCCAATGAGAACTTTGGTTGCTGCGGCATCAGAAAGGGGACAAAATGTCCAAACTTTAAAAATCTTCTCCGAATCTGCCCGTCAGATTCAAATATAATTTGGTAGAAATGTTCCTTGGGTGACCCTCTATAAAAATTGTTCACGCCATACTGATTGGGCGCAAAACATGGCAGTCAGGCGGCATCAAAAAAGGGGCAAAATGACAAAATTTGAAAATTTCATTTTTATGAAAGTGTTTGTCTGATTTTAAGAAAATATAATATGAATCTCACTGTAATGATCCTCTATTTAATTTGATTAAGCCGTTTTGATTGGTTGCACAATCATAGCAACCAGGCGTCATCACAAAAGGGGTAAATTGAACTTTTAGCTATAAATGACAACCAACTCCTACCATTCTAATAGACCAATTTCCACAAAACATCACAGGAATGTTCCTTTGGTGGTCTTCTTTCATTTCAAAATTGTTTAAAGATTAAAATTCCATTGAGAACTTTGGTTGCTGCGGCATCAGAAAGGGGACAAAATGTCCAAACTTTAAAAATCTTCTCCTCCGAATCTGCCTGTCAGATTCAAATATAATTTGGTAGAAATGTTCCTTGGGTGACCCTCTATAAAAATACTGATTGGTCGAAAAACATGGCAGTCAGGCGGCATCAGAAAAGGGGCAAAATGACAAAATTTGTAAATTCCATTTTTATGAAAGTGCTTGTCTGATTTTAAGAAAATATAATACGAATCTTACTGTAATGATCCTCTATTTAATTTGTTTAAGCCGTTTTGATTGGTTACACAATCATAGCAACCAGGCGTCATCACAAAAGGGGTAAATTGAACTTTTAGCTACAAATGACAACCAACTCCTACCATTCCAATAGACCAATTTCCACAAAACATCACAGGAATGTTCCTTTGGTGGTCCTCTTTCAAAATTGTTCAAAGATTAAAATTCCAATGAGAACTTAGGTTGCTGCGGCATTAGAAAGGGGACAAAATGTCCAAACTTTAAAAATCTTCTCCTCCGAATCTGCCCGTCAGATTCAAATATAATTTGGTAGAAATGTTCCTTGGGTGACCCTCTATAAAAATTGTTCAAGCCATACTGATTGGGCGAAAAACATGGCAGTCAGGCGGCATCAAAAAAGGGGCAAAATGACAAAATTTGTAAATTCCATTTTTATGAAAGTGCTTGTCTGATTTTAAGAAAATATAATACGAATCTTACTGTAATGATCCTCTATTTAATTTGTTTAAGCCGTTTTGATTGGTTACACAATCATAGCAACCAGGCGTCATCACAAAAGGGGTAAATTGAACTTTTAGCTACAAATGACAACCAACTCCTACCATTCCAATAGACCAATTTCCACAAAACATCACAGGAATGTTCCTTTGGTGGTCCTCTTTCAAAATTGTTCAAAGATTAAAATTCCAATGAGAACTTTGGTTGCTGCGGCATCAGAAAGGGGACAAAATGTCCAAACTTTAAAAATCTTCTCCTCCGAATCTGCCTGTCAGATTCAAATATAATTTGGTAGAAATGTTCCTTGGGTGACCCTCTATAAAAATACTGATTGGTCGAAAAACATGGCAGTCAGGCGGCATCAGAAAAGGGGCAAAATGACAAAATTTGTAAATTCCATTTTTATGAAAGTGCTTGTCTGATTTTAAGAAAATATAATACGAATCTTACTGTAATGATCCTCTATTTAATTTGTTTAAGCCGTTTTGATTGGTTACACAATCATAGCAACCAGGCGTCATCACAAAAGGGGTAAATTGAACTTTTAGCTACAAATGACAACCAACTCCTACCATTCCAATAGACCAATTTCCACAAAACATCACAGGAATGTTCCTTTGGTGGTCCTCTTTCAAAATTGTTCAAAGATTAAAATTCCAATGAGAACTTAGGTTGCTGCGGCATTAGAAAGGGGACAAAATGTCCAAACTTTAAAAATCTTCTCCTCCGAATCTGCCCGTCAGATTCAAATATAATTTGGTAGAAATGTTCCTTGGGTGACCCTCTATAAAAATTGTTCAAGCCATACTGATTGGGCGAAAAACATGGCAGTCAGGCGGCATCAAAAAAGGGGCAAAATGACAAAATTTGTAAATTCCATTTTTATGAAAGTGCTTGTCTGATTTTAAGAAAATATAATACGAATCTTACTGTAATGATCCTCTATTTAATTTGTTTAAGCCGTTTTGATTGGTTACACAATCATAGCAACCAGGCGTCATCACAAAAGGGGTAAATTGAACTTTTAGCTACAAATGACAACCAACTCCTACCATTCCAATAGACCAATTTCCACAAAACATCACAGGAATGTTCCTTTGGTGGTCCTCTTTCAAAATTGTTCAAAGATTAAAATTCCAATGAGAACTTTGGTTGCTGCGGCATCAGAAAGGGGACAAAATGTCCAAACTTTAAAAATCTTCTCCGAATCTGCCCGTCAGATTCAAATATAATTTGGTAGAAATGTTCCTTGGGTGACCCTCTATAAAAATTGTTCACGCCATACTGATTGGGCGCAAAACATGGCAGTCAGGCGGCATCAAAAAAGGGGCAAAATGACAAAATTTGAAAATTTCATTTTTATGAAAGTGTTTGTCTGATTTTAAGAAAATATAATATGAATCTCACTGTAATGATCCTCTATTTAATTTGATTAAGCCGTTTTGATTGGTTGCACAATCATAGCAACCAGGCGTCATCACAAAAGGGGTAAATTGAACTTTTAGCTATAAATGACAACCAACTCCTACCATTCTAATAGACCAATTTCCACAAAACATCACAGGAATGTTCCTTTGGTGGTCTTCTTTCATTTCAAAATTGTTTAAAGATTAAAATTCCAATGAGAACTTTGGTTGCTGCGGCATCAGAAAGGGGACAAAATGTCCAAACTTTAAAAATCTTCTCCTCCGAATCTGCCTGTCAGATTCAAATATAATTTGGTAGAAATGTTCCTTGGGTGACCCTCTATAAAAATACTGATTGGTCGAAAAACATGGCAGTCAGGCGGCATCAGAAAAGGGGCAAAATGACAAAATTTGAAAATTCCATTTTTATGAAAGTGTTTGTCTGATTTTAAGAAAATATAATATGAATCTTACTGTAATGATCCTCTATTTAATTAGTTTAAGCCGTTTTGATTGGTTACACAATCATATCAACCAGGCGTCATCACAAAAGGGGTAAATTGAACTTTTAGCTACAAATGATAACCAACTCCTACCATTCCAATAGACCAATTTCCACAAAACATCACAAGAATGTTCCTTTGGTGGTCTTCTTTCAAAATTGTTCAAAGATTTAAATTCCATCGATAACTTTGGTTGCTACGGCATCAGAAAGTGAGAAAAATACCCAAATTTTAAAATCCTTTTCCTCCATAATCTACTTGTGCGATTGCAAGATAATTTGGTAGAAATGTTACTTAATTGACCCTCTAAATAAACTGTTGAAGCCACATTGATTTCGTTGAAAAACAGGGCAGCAAGGCGGCATCAGGAAAGGTGCAAAATGACAAAAACTTTATAATTCCATTCTTATTAAAGTTCTTGTTAGATTTAAAGATATAAAAGGCCTTTACTGATTGATAAGCTGTTTCTTGAGAAGTGTCCACTCCTTTGCAGTTTCATTTACACTCCCTGATAAAATTTTCCCAGATATTTGCAGTTAAATATTTGCTACTAATTTACTATCAATTAGGTGATCGATTTAGGGCCATCTTGGCCCTCTTGTTTTTTAAAGCGACTGAAATCCAGATAGCACGGGGGAAAAAAATCGAATTCGCCCTAAATGATATTCCTTATGTTATCCAAGTAAAACCAGGGTAGAAAATGTATCGTTTTTTATCAATAAAGTGAACTTGAGAGTCGTTTTCAATTGTCCCGATGAAGGGGTTTCCTATTTAAAAATACTTACCTCGTTACTGACAGGGTAGAATTTGGATGGAAAAAGTATCGAAAAACAAGAAAATCTCACCGATTATAGGGGTATGTAATATGTCAGTTATCATTTTAATGGCCCAAATACAAAAATAACTTATTTTCTTAAAATTGGGAATTTTATTTTTTTTCGACAGTTGGGTATCTGGAGTTCAGTCGCTTTAAAAACAAATTACGAATTTTTGTTATTGTTCTCCGAGGGGCATGGAAAATTAAGATACTGCAGAGACTGCATGTGTAGTCTGTCTAGAGTGATCAGGTCTCACAAGAAATAGTCTGCATGTCCGGCATTTGATAGACACTTGCTTTTCAATTATCCGCTTCAAATTATAAGACAAAAGCTGATTGAAATCAACAATGAATCGTATACGATAAACACAAATCACAATGTTTTCAGGTGTCTTCCGTTTACCGAATTTGATAACTAAACAAATCAAATATTTAACGAAATATTTGTATATATCTTATTCATACAAAAAGCATTTACAAGCATTTCAGATCTTATAATTTATTGCAAACGGCAAGTGATTTTCTTCTGCGTAAGACAGTCACGTAGGCTCTTGGATTAATTAAAAATGCATGCGTGACTTTTGAAATCTATACAGCAGATCCAGAGGACTTGAAAACATATTTGCAGAAACATATATTAAAATGAGATTTTAATAATTAATTAGTTTTAAATATTGTGGCAAAAGAGGAAATTGATTATTAAGAGCAAGTTCGTCTTTCACCACAATGTTTTCAGAGGTTGTCTTTGCAGAGGCGTCAGAAAGTGGTTTAAAAAAAAACATGATGCGAAACAAGAGGCCTTATATGGCTATAGTGAAAACTTTAAATCTCACCTCGGAAAATCTTCTCCTCCGAAAGTGTCTGGCCGATTTTCAAATGATTTTGTAGAAATGTTACTATGGTGACCCTCTATCAGATTCATCATGGCCCTCTTGTTCTATTAGTTTGACAGTGTGTCTATACATATTTGAATTTTCATTTAACTTCAGGTTCGACAGTGTGTCTATACAGATTTGAATTTTACTTTACTTCATTTCAAAAGAGAGAGAGAGAGATATATACATATAGAGAGATAGATACATATAGATAGACACATAGACAGAGACAAACAGAGAGATAGAGAGAGTGAGAGAGACACACACATACACACAAAGAGACAGACAGAGAAAAACAGAGATACAGATAGAATGAGACAGACAGGCATCAAGACAGCGAATGAGACGGACAGACATATATATATATATATATATATATATACATGTGACAATGATGTGTATAGAGAGAGACAGACATACAGAGACATAGAGACAAAGCAAGAGAGGGACAGAGATAGAGACAGAGAGACATAGAGAGGGAAAGAGAGAAAGACACACACACACATACACACACAGATACAGAGAGAGAGAGGGGGGAGAGACAGAGAATGAGACAGACAGGCATCAAGACAGTTAATGATATTGACAGAGACATATATATAGAGAGAGAGAGACAAAGCAAGAGAGGGAAAGAGAGAAAGACCAAGAGGCACATAGCGAGACATAGATACAGAGACAGAGACAGACAGATATACATACAGGCAGGCAGAGATAGAGAGACACACACAGGGCGACATACAGACATACAGACAGACGGATAGAGAGACCAACAGAGAGAGAGAGAGACAGGAAGAGAGAGAAAGACAGACAGCGACAGAGACACAGACCAATAGAGATATATAGAGAGACAGACAGACAGACAGAGCAAGAGAGAGAGAGAGACAGAGCTATAGGCAGAAAGACAGGAAAAGAGACTGACAGAGAGAAACACACAGAGAGACAGAAACAGACATAAAGAGAGACACAGACAAACAGACTGACTGAGTATGAAAATCATTCTGCAAGACGGTTTACGGCAGTTCATATCTGTATAGACAATGCCGACAAATACTTACTACCTGCTTTGAAAATATGTAGCAAATTCAATTTTCAGGTAGCATTAGTTAGCATGATAAACAAAAACATAAGCAAAGTTTAATCTTTATTTATCTAATGTCTAATTATGCTGTTTATGAGATATAGATGATTTCAGGTATGTCACAGAAAACTAACAGTCTCTCATTTCCTAACAGTGAAGACCCTGAACATACTGCATAATTACCTACTGATCAGGATCTTCATTATTATGAAATAAGAGAATTGTTTTTTTCTTGTGACATACCGGAAATCATCTAATAAACAATATATTAGTTCAGCACTAGATAAACATTTACTTGACCACCTCGATGTTGTTGTGGTAGAGCGTCCAACATGTGCATCCACTTAAATGGTTCATACATTTCTCCTTGTCTGGTGTAGTATTATGTGAAAACAAATCGCTTTGACAAACAGTTTGTTTGAAAATATTGATAAAAGAGTGTATAATTTAACTTGATTATGCACAGATAGGATTAGAAACAGAAACATCAAGCGAAAAAGGAACTTCTTCTCATTTCGAACCCTTGTCTAAATGGACCAGTAGCACTAGTAACTTACCAAGGAAATGTGTATAAGTGAAAAATTGTTGAAACTGAAAAAATACCCAAGAAATAATGCTATTATTTGAAAAGTAGAATTGTATGTCTAATGTTAATTACAGATGTTAGAAATGGCAAACAAGTGATGTTTCAAGACAAGGTAAATGTCAGAAAGGGCCACCAGGAATTTACTGGGATACCTTTTATAATTCTTGGACAAAAGGTCCTTGAATGCCAATATGGAAAAAGCAGAAAGATGAAAGACAAGATGAAACAGGTATTTTCATTTTTTAGCCCAACCAAGCATTAAGTTGTCTATAGAAGCTTAAGAGCTTATGCTCATTAAGAGCTATTGTTCTCTATAATTGCTCAGAATTATTGTCTTGATAACATCTGAACTATGTTCTAATATGAGTCAGTCAGTTTGTTTTTTCTTTTATTTCACCATCATCCTGGCCTCATCAAATCTGTCCTTGTAGTTTAAATTGGAAAAATCCCTGACCCAGAATTTTACTGTCAGGAGTTCTGAGTTCAAATCTCAGCAAGGACAAAAGAAAATGGTGGGTGTATGGCTTAAGCTAAATAAACCAAAACTTACTGGCTATTAACGGGTTATACATAATCTAGTAGTCGATCAAAGTAAAGTTTTATTTAAACTAAATTGGAATTGAGCTAACCTGTTTTGGCAAAGACACTGCATTAGTAACATGCTTAACAGGGGAAGTTTGTATTGTATTCTTGTAAATAACAATGTCATATGCAAATGTTAACCAAGTCCATACAGGCCCTTTTGGGCTTTTAAATTTGTAACTTTGTTTATATACGATGTATGCCGATAGTGAACATAATACCAAAGACTTACACTATCAGATAAAACCATACACTATTATTTATTGCGAGATATTTTGTCCGGTCAAAAACTAGGTCACTAGGTCAAATTTATGAAAAATCTTGTAAACACTCTGGAAGCTACATTTTTTGCTTGAGCATGTTGAAACTTTGTCTTAGTGATTTCTAGGCCAAGATCGAATATAGGTCGGGTTTGGTCAAAAACTAGGTTACTAGGCTTAACTTAAGGAAAATCTTGTTAACACTAAAAGCTGCATTTTAAACTTGAGCATGTTGAAACTTTGTTAGAAATTTTGTCTTGATGATATCTAGGCAAAGTTCAATTATGGGTCATTTTGAATCTTTGTCAGAATATTTGCCTTGAAGATATCTAGGCCAAATGTCAGAAAGTTTGTCTTGATGATATTGCCATTGGCGCTGAAAGAGTTAAGTCTTAAAAAGCCCATTCTAAGGTGAGTGATCCAGGGCCTCATGGCCCTCTTGTTTAACTTATTATATACTTGCACAAATTCCCCCCAATATACAGATTTTCCTGTGAATACAACACATATGATTAAAATCCAATATTTGACTATGTTTAGAAATATGGCACCATCAAAAACTGGACAGACTTCTTTTTATGTGAATATGCTAGTCTGATTTCAGCATAATTCTTTTAAGAAATTTTCCTTATAAATATGACCCAATACGAATATTGCACAAAGTTGTATGGATTATTTGAAAAAATGCTAGCCACGGTGTGTGGATAGGTACCCTAGTTATATTTCTAAAAAAAATTATATCTGCATATTCATTAAAATGCTTTATTACAGCAAATAACAAGTGTCCTATCTTATTATCCTGTTTTGCTTATAAGATCTAACAGTAATCTTTGCAGTACTTTGGGAAGTGTCCCAACATATAACAGCTATTTTCTTGTTTGTACGTTATCTGCCTGTGACACAGGAATACACTAAGGATCACTTTTCCCTTGGCTGTTTGTCCATCATGCTTTAATGATGGTTACAGTTAAAAGTTATAAGCAGGCAACACAAGTGTGATCTCAGGTTTTCATTATTATTTGTAGGATTATTTTTTATCCCACAGGTTGAAGGTACCATGAGCAGAGATGATCTAAGGAAAGTCTCTCTTCAGATTATGTATTGCATTTCAACAGGGCAGCAACTGTCCACTAGTGTGGAATACATTTTGTGTTTACCTAATTTAAATAACCACAAATGACATCCTGTTGATGAGGTAAATTGTTTAGTCTTCATATTTTACTCTTTGTATGCACTTAAATAAATTTGTTTGTTATTAATATTATTCTTTTCTGTAATATAAAGCTGTACTACCAGCACAAATCAAGTCAAAGTCAATAAGTAGCATAAACATAAAATATATTTTTTTCTATGGAATGTCCTTGAATAAATGGGTAAAGTGATAGTAACTTCTAAAAAAGAATTTAAAATATAGAACTACACTATCTCTTTGTGCTTTGTGCTTGTATGTATTAAAGATTTGGGTCTGGCCTAAATCCGTGTTACAAAAAATTGCCATGACAAATGTCACATTTTTGCAAATATTTCATCAGTGGACAGTAGTTTTATGGGAAGATACTAAACACACTTAAATGTGTCTGTATTTTAAATTTTATCTCCTGGCAGAGGGATAATGTTTTGTATAATGTCCAAATTTATATCAAGCATTTTGTTATTGCCTTTTTAGCTCGCCTTGAAGAAATAGGGGAGCTTATGTAGTCACCTTGGCGTTGGCGTTGCCAACTTGGTCAAACCTTTGTGTGCAAGGCCCTTTCTCAGACACTGTGTATGCTGTTGCTTTGAAACTTCATACACTTACTCAGGGTCAGTAGGTAACCTTGTATGTCAAGTCCCATATCTCTGGAATGAATATTTACTGAATTGTGCCCGTTTTTGGACTTAGAATTTTGGTCAAGCCTTTGCGTGCAAGGCCTTTTTTCAGACACTGTATATGCTGTTCCTATGAAACTTCACACACTTATTCAGGGTCATTAAATGACCTTGTATGTCAAGTCCCATAACTCTGGAATGGATTTTGACTGAATTGTGCCTCTTTTTGGACTTAGAATTTTGGTCAAACCTGTGCGTGCAAGGCCTTTTCTCAGACACTGTGTATGCTGTTGCTTAGATGACCTTGTATGTCAAGTCCCATAACTCTGGAATGGATTTTGACTGAATTGTGCCCCTTTTTGGTCAAACCTTTGTTTTCAAGACCGGGAATTTTGGGTTATAGTTAGGCATTCAAGTAGTATAGTTAGGCTTAAGTAGCCACCCAGGCATTGGCGTCAGCGTTGCCAGGTTAAGATTTGCATGCAAGTATTGAAAATTTGTGATATCTCGCAATAAATAATAGTGTGTGGTTTTATCTGATAATGTAAGTCTTTGGTATTATGTTCACTATCGGCATACATCGTATATAAACAAAGTTACAAATTTAAAAGCCCAAAAGGGCCTGTATGGACTTGGTTAACATTTGCATGCAAGTATTGAAAAGGTGTATTGTCTTGCAATAGGTGATACTGTGTGTCTTTACCTAATGCTATAACTGTTCTGAAGTAGGCCCTGATAGGCGAGCTATATTGTCCTCCAACAACTCTTGTTATAATTAAGAACAGCAGATACGTTTTGGCATCAACCTGCAATACTCTTTAAGTGATTGATTGATTTATTGTCTTTTATTGAATTATTTTAATTTATATTTAATATCCTTATAGTCATAAGAGGCATATCACAATAAAATATTCAGATGTTACAAAATGAATGGTAATTCTGATAAAATTGCTTATTGGACATTATCAAGTGACCTATCCGGACAAGTCCCAAAACTCTATATCAGATTTTGACACAATTATGCCCCTTTTTAGACTTGGACATTTTGGTTAAAGTTTTATATTCAAGATACTATCATGGGCATATCTCTATAACCACTAATGATATTGACTTGAAACTTCATTCATGTCTTCAGTGGTTTCAGACAGTCAAGTTAGATAACTCTTGTATGAATTAAATACAACTTATGGCCCTTGTTTGACTTTGACAATTTGGTTAAAGTTTGGCATACAACGTACTATCATGAACACATCTCATTAACCACTGTTTACTATAGAATCAAATGGCAAATAGTCGAGCATGCTGCCTTATGGACAAAAGTTAATTTTCAAATGACATGGTTCATATTTCAATTTATACATTTTTAGATTTCACAGCCACAACCTATCGATACAAATTTAGGTAAAAGAATTAAGGAGCTGAGTGAGCAGGGTGTTAGGACTGTTTCCGATATGAAGCTTCATATTAATAGTTTTATTAGGGAAACTATCAGTCCTCTACCCAACCCCACAAACAGACGTTTTTACCCAGTTGATAAGACAATATCCAATCATATGTATGTTGCAAAAGGTGTTAAACAGCAGCATCAGCAGAGGAATTTAAACGACTGGGTAATGATAATTATAATCCTTTGCCTTTATATCTGAGATATGTAGAGTACAAGAAACATGACTTGCTTCAAAAATGTATTTTTTGAAAAACTACAGCATTCAAGATACCGTATATGTTCGGTTATAAGTCGCACTTTTTTACCTTCAAAATCGAAAGTGAAGTGGGGGGAGCGACTTATAAGGGGGTCAAGCAAAATTTCAGAAAAAAATACCCTCCAATTCACCGATCGTCAAAAGCTGTGCTGTTCCGTAGATATTTTAACAAATGTGAGAGAATATGATGTAACACTGTTTGTATATGTATTTTCATGTTATGATGATTTCTTTCAATGAGAAAATGTAACTTAGACATCATTTTAACAAAGTGCTCAATGTAAGTTATTGTGATCCCCCTTTGTCCACTGTGGATCGTCTTGTGTGTCAACATCTTCTCCTCTGTAACTACTGGGTCAATTGGGATGAAAAATTAGATAGAGCATCCTATCATATCTTCAAATAATTTCTTTTAAAATATTTTTGATCTAGTCTGAAGTCTCGGATGCAGCTGAAAACAACACATTAATTAATACTCCCCTCATATGACCAATTTCACAACACAAAACATTGTCTCCTTTAAAAGTATCAGACTGATGTTCAATAAATTTAGTAGATATGTTCTTTGGATGACCCTTTACCCGGTTCTCTTAAGCCATGTTCATTTTACCAAAGACATGGCCATGAGTGGCTAGGGCTTGCTTTAGACAACTCTATCCTGCAAATTATGGTCTCTTTTTAGCTCGACTTTTCAAAGAAAAGGCTAGCTATACTACTCGCGTCGGCGTTGGTGTCACACCTTGGTTAAGGTTTTTGTACCAATTCCCTTTTCTGTCAAAACCATTACAGATATTACTTTGAAACTTACAACACTTATTCTCTATCAACAGACAAGAGTACATAACTCTGTCGTGGTTTTTGTAAGAATTATGGCCCTTTTTATGCCCCCAGAATCATAGATTCGGTGGGCATATAGTTTTTGGCCTGTCTGTCTGCACGTCTGTCTGTCTGTCTGCACAAAAAAAACTTTAACCTTGACCACTACTTTTGAACCATAACAGGTACGGCTACCATATTTCACATGTGTATTCCTTGTGACATGACCTTTCTGTCAGTACCAAAATCTTTGACCTTGCGACCTTGACCTTTGACCTAGATGTTGCCATTCTCGAAAAAAACTTTAACCTTGGCCATTTCTTTTTAACCATAACAGGTACTGCTACCATATTTCACATGTGTATTCCTTGTGACATGACCTTTCTGTCAGTACCAACATTTTTGACCTTGCGACCTTGACCTTTGACCTACATGTTGCCATTCTCGAAAAAAACTTTAACCTTGGCCATTACTTTTGAACCATAACAGGTACGGCTACCATATTTCACATGTGTATTCCTTGTGACATGACCTTTCTGTCAGTACCAACATTTTTGACCTTGCGACCTTGACCTTTGACCTAGATGTTGCCATTCTCGAAAAAAAACTTTAACCTTGGCTATTACTTTTGAACCATAACAGGTACGGCTACCATATTTCACATTTGTATTCCTTGTGACATGACCTTTCTGTCAGTAACAACATTTTTGACCTTGCGACCTTGACCTTTGACCTAAATGTTGCCATTCTCAAAAAAAAAATTAACCTTCACCACTACTTTTGAACCATAACAGGTAAGGCTACCATATTTCACATGTGTATACCTTGTGACATGACCTTTCTGTCAGTACCAAACTTTTTCACCTTGCGACCTTGACCTTTGACCTAGATGTTGCCATTCTCGATAAAAAAATTAACCTTGACGACTACTTTGAACCATAACAGGTACGGCTACCATATTTCACATGTGTATACCTTGTGACATGACCTTTCTGTCAGTACCAAAATTTTCACCTTGCGACCTTGACCGTTGACCTAGATGTTGCCATTCTCGAAAAAAACCTTTAACCTTGACCACTACTTTTGAACCATTACAGGTACGGCTACCATATTTCACATGTGTATATCTTGTGACATGACCTTTCTGTCAGTACCAAAAATGTTCACATTGCGGCCTTGACCTTTGACCTAGATGTTGCCATACTCGAAAAAAACCTTGACCTTGACCACTTCTTTTGAACCATAACAGGTACGGCTACCATATTTCACATGTGTATTCCTTGTGACATGACCTTTCTGTCAGTACCAACATTTTTGACCTGGCGACCTTGACCTGGCGACCTAGATGTTGCCATTCGGGGTCATCAGTGTTTCACAAACACATCTTGTTTTACTTAGAATTTTGGTTAATTTTTTTGTACCAATTTACTTTTTTTCAAAACCACTTCAGATATTGCTTTGAAACTTACAACACATATTCACCATCAATACTTCTATCAACAGACAAGAGTATATAACTGTGTCAAGATTATTGTAAAAATTATGGCCCTTTTTCAACTTAGAATTTTGGTTAAGTTTTTTGTACCAGTTTACTTTTTTTCAAAACCATTACAGATATTGCTTTGAAACTTACAACACTTATTCACCATCAATACTTCTATCAACAGACAAGAGTACATAAATGTGTCAAGATTTTTGTAAGAATTATTGCCCTTTTTAGCTCGACTTTTGAAAAAAACGAGAGCTATTGTCATGACCCTGGCGTCGTCGTCAGCGGCGGCGTGGTCGTCCGGTTAAGGTTTTTTGTTCAGCTCAGCTTTTTTTCTGTTTTCTAACAAACTACTACTGTTAAAGTCACTAAACTTCATAAACATAATCATAATATGTTAAATAATAAAAGTATATAGCTGGAAATCTTTATTTGTTTCACTTAAAACTTTAAAACGTAAGGTTAAGGTTTTTTGTTTAGCTCAGGTTTCTGACAATTTTTTACTCATGATTTTTCATATCTTAAAAACTTTTCTTTTTTATGCCCCCCCCCCCGGAATCTCCGATTCGGGGGGCATATAGTTTTTGGCCTGTCTGTCTGTCTGCACGTTGGTCTGCACGTCTGTCTGCACAAAGTACCAAAGTTTTTGACCTTGCGACCTTGACCTTTGACCTAGATGTAGTTTTTGGCCTGTCTGCACGAAAAAAACTTTAACCTTGACCACTAATTTTGAACCATAACAGGTACGGCTACCATATTTCACATGTGTATTCCTTGTGACATTACCTTTCTGTCAGTACCAAAATGTTTGACCTTGCGACCTTGACCTTTGACCTAGATGTTGCCATTCTCAAAACAAACTTTAACCTTGGCCATTACTTTTGAACCATAACAGGTACGGCTACCATATTTCACATGTGTATTCCTTGTGACATGACCTTTCTGTCAGTACCAACATTTTTGACCTTGCGACCTTGACCTTTGACCTAGATGTAGTTTTTGGCCTGTCTGCACGAAAAAAACTTTAACCTTGACCACTACTTTTGAACCATAACAGGTACGGCTACTATATTTCACATGTGTATTCCTTGTGACATTACCTTTCTGTCAGTACCAAAATGTTTGACCTTGCGACCTTGACCTTTGACCTAGATGTTGCCATTCTCGAAAAAAACTTTAACCTTGGCCATTTCTTTTGAACCATAACGGGTACGGCTACCATATTTCACATGTGTATTCCTTGTGACATGACCTTTCTGTCAGTACCAACATTTTTGACCTTGCGACCTTGACCACCTTTGACCTAGATGTTGCCATTCTCGAAAAAAACTTTAACCTTGGCCATTACTTTTGAACCATAACAGGTACGGCTACCATATTTCACATGTGTATTCCTTGTGACATGACCTTTCTGTCAGTACCAACATTTTTGACCTTGCGACCTTGACCTTTGACCTAGATGTTGCCATTCTCGAAAAAAACTTTAACCTTGGCCATTACTTTTGAACCATAACTGATACGGCTACCATATTTCACATGTGTATTCCTTGTGACATGACCTTTCTGTCAGTACCAACATTTTTGACCTTGTGACCTTGACCTTTGACCTAGATGTTGCCATTCTCAATTTTTTTTTTAACCTTCCCCACTACTTTTGAACCATAACAGGTAAGGCTACCATATTTCACATGTGTATACTTTGTGACATGACCTTTCTGTCAGTACCAAAATTTTTCACCTTGCGACCTTGACCTTTGACCTAGATGTTGCCATTCTCGAAAAATACTTTAACCTTGACCACTACTTTTGAACCATAACAGGTACGGCTACCATATTTCACATGTGTATTCCTTGTGACATGACCTTTCTGTCAGTACCAACATTTTTGACCTGGCGACCTTGACCTTTGACCTAGATGCCATTGGGGGGCATCAGTGTTTCACAAACACATCTTGTTTTTGCTTGAAACTTCACAAACTTGCTGAGTGTCTTAAGTTGACCTTATATAACAAGTTTCATAACTCTGTAAATAGTATTGACAAAATTATCTCCCCATTTCGATTTAGAAAATCTACTTTGAAGGGAGAAAAATGGTGATAACTGAAACACAATTTAACCTATAGCTTTGAAACTTCCTTAACTTATTCAATGTCTTAACATAACTTGATACAACAAGTTCCATAACCCTGAACTTAATATTGACCAAATAATCCCCCCTTTTGGACTTAGAAAATCTACACTGAAGGTGTTGTTATCCGGTTAAGGTTTTTAGCTCGACTTTTGAAAAAAATGAGAGCTATTGTCATGACCCTGTCGGCAGCGGCATGGTCGTCCGGTTAAGGTTTTTTGTTTAGCTCATTTTTAGCTCACCTATGCACGAAGTGCAAGGTGAGCTTTTGTGATCACTGAATGTCCGGCGTCGCCGTCTGTCCATCCGTCCGTCTGTTAACAATTTCCTACAAATGACTTCTTCTACCAAACTACTTGACAGATTTCAAAATAACTTCACAGGAATGGTCCTTAGGTGGTCCCCTTTCAAAGTTGTTCAAAGAATTTAATTCCAAGTAGAACTTTGGCTGTTGCGGCATCAGAAAAGGGGAAAATTGCCAAATCTTAAAAAATCTTCTCGTCCAAATGTGCTGGCCTGATTTGAAAATTATTTTGCACAAATGTTCCTTAGGGTACCCTCTACCAAGACTGTTTAAATATTTCCGATCCGTTGAAAAACGTTGCCGCAAGGGGGCGGGGCTTGTTTTCCTTATATGTGCATTGTTAAAACTTTAAAAAATCTTCTTGTTCAAAAGTACTGGCCAGATTTCAAAATAATTTCACAGAAATGGTCCTTAGGTGGTCCTCTTTCAAAGTTGTTCAAAGAATTTCATTCCAAGTAGAACTTTGGTTGCTGCAGCATCAGAAAAGGGGAAAATTGCCAAATCTTAAAAAATCTTCTTGTTCATAAGTGTTGGCCCGATTTAAAAATTATTTTGCACAAATGTTCCTTGGGGCACCCCCTACCAAGCTTGTTCAACTATTTCCGATCCGTTAAAAAACATGGCCGCAAGGGGGTGGGGCTTGTTTTCCTTATATGTGCATTGTTAAAACTTTAAAAATCTTCAGAAAAGGGGAAAATTGCCAAATCTTAAAAAATCTTCTTGTCCAAAAGTGCTGGCTCAATTTGAAAATTATAAAATCTACATGCTTCATATTATGAATCCTATAGATCAGGTGAGCGATCCAGGGCCATCATGGCCCTCTTGCTTTTTTTTCTTTTCTCCCTATCAGTCGAGCGTCTGTGCCGTACGCGGTGCTCTTGTTTTACTTAGAATTTTGGTTAAGTCTCTTGTACCAATTTACTTATTTTCAAAACCACTACAGATATTGCTTTGAAACTTACAACACTTTTTCACCATCATTACCTCATTCAACAGACATAGTACATAACTCTGTCAATGTTTTTTTATGAATTATTGCCCCTTTTTTTACTTAGAAACCATTACAGATATTGTTTATAAACTTACAACACTTATTCACCTTTAATACTTCTATCAACAGACAAGAGTACATAACTGTGTCAAGAATTTTGTAAGAATTATGACCCTTTTTCGACTTAGAATTTTGGTTAAGTTTTTTTGTACCAATTTTCTTATTTTCAAAACCATTACAGATATGGCTTCGAAACTTACAACACTTATTCACCATCATTTCAAGGCCTTTTTACCTATTATAAGTGACACCGTTAAACGTTGTTTTTTTCCCAATTGGAAACAAATATTTCCCAAAATCTAAAAAAAAAATAAAAATATTTTTTAAGTGAAGTGAAGTGGAATACACTATTACATATATATATTTGTCTTGTTTAAGGTAATATGATTGTTTAGTTTAATTGCATTATATAAACCAAAAGTCTTAAGTTATTGTAAAAAGGACTATTTATATAGCCACATGTTATATGTCTAATTTGTCCCAATTTGGCAAAAAATCTCGCTAAAATTTTCCAAAATGAAAGGCTAAGGCCTCTTCCCAATTTCTGGAAAAAAGGCCCTGCATTTACTCCATCAACAGATAAGAGTACATAACTCTTGCCAATATTTTTGTAAGAATTATGGCCCTTTTTCGACTTAAAATTTCGGTTAGGTTTTTTGTACCAATTTACTTTTTTTCAAAACCATTACAGATATTGCTTTGAAACTTACAACACTTTTTCACCATCATTACCTCCAGCAACAGACCAGAGTACATAACTCTGTCAATGTTTTTGTAAGAATTATGGCCATTTTTCGCCTTAGAATTTTGTTAAGTTTTTCATACCACCCCACATTTTTTCAAAACCATTAGTGAATTAGCTTATAAACTTACAATACTTATTTATCATCATTACCTCCATCAACAGACAAGGGTACATAAATCTGTCAAGCTTTGTTTAAGAATTATGGTCTGTTTTTGGTAAAGTTATTCATACCGATAATTTGTTCAAAACAATTAGAGATATAGCTTAAACACTTACACAAATCTTTTTACCATCATTACCTCCACCAACAGCCAAGAGTGCATAATTCAGTAAAGGTTTTTGTAAAAATGATGACTCTTTTTCGACTATCACCCAAAATAGGCAAGCACAAAAAAGTCGAGCATGCTGTCCTCCGACAGCTCTTGTTCTCTTTACATCTCAGTAACCACTTGATGCATTGCATTAAAACTTAATACAGCACGTCCCAACCATTACTCCTATGTACATAATCAAGTTAGATAACTTTATCCTGCATATTATGAAAATTATCGCCTTTTATTATTTGACTTTGAAAATCTGTTTAAAGTTTTGCATACAACTACATAAGTGTCAATATCTCAGTAACAAATAAGCGTTAGAATAGTTGAGCCGGCTGTTGTAGGCACAGCTCTTGTTAATCTCTTTTCTCACATATAGGATTTTATGATGATACCAAGAATTAATTTCAGCATACATCTCAATTACAGATACATTTCTATTTCTCTTATTGTTTCAATATTAGATAAATAAAAGAAAGGCTGATCATCCAGAAGATTTTATATTTTACCGAATGAAAACGGAGACTGATTTAGAAGCTGCTCAAGTAATCAAACAGTGATTCTTGTTTGTTCATCAGTTGCAAGAATAGGTTTGCCCACATATCTCAAAGTAAAAGATTGTACACATCTGCTGTGAACACTAAATATCAAATCATCATTTATATACACTTTCCTAAAAATATTTTCAATCTTCTAGCAGATATATCATAAGAATTTAAACAGGATGTCCTAGGGTGACTTCAAACTGAAGCCTTGTTGCATCTTTAAAATTTTAGATTCCTCTCTCATATTTCATGGAAATTCCACAATGAATGTTTTTTTGTATTTCTTATAAATATCACCTTTAGTAGGGACACAACCTGTCAAAATTTAACAAAACCGATACGTTCTACTTTGTCTTATATGAGTAATCTTTACCAAGACGTTGAACCATCATGTTTTTCAGAATTAACACTTTTCACTTGCATATTTATTTTTATGCATCTGAAGCAGACAACTTCGGAAAATATTGTGATAAAATGTGAGATTGTTCATGTTTGTCATAATGATCACTGTCTCCTTTTTACACCATATTTTTGACAAAATAATCCTTCATTTAGAAACATTAAAAAAAATCTTCAAGAAAAGAGAATGTGGACACACCTATTTTACAGTTACCTTTACAGGTTATTTTAATACCTCTCCAGGGCACAACATGATCATCTCCGATTCGGGGGGCATATAGTTTTTGGCCTGTCTGTCTGCACGTCTGTCTGTCTGTCTGCACAAAAAAAACTTTAACCTTGACCACTACTTTTGAACCATAACAGGTACGGCTACCATATTTCACATGTGTATTCCTTGTGACATGACCTTTCTGTCAGTACCAACATTTTTGACCTTGCGACCTTGACCTTTGACCTAGATGTAGTTTTTGGCCTGTCTGCACGAAAAAAACTAACCTTGACCACTACTTTTGAACCATAACAGGTACGGCTACCATATTTCACATGTGTATTCCTTGTGACATTACCTTTCTGTCAGTACCAAAATGTTTGACCTTGCGACCTTGACCTTTGACCTAGATGTTGCCATTCTCGAAAAAAACTTTAACCTTGGCCATTACTTTTGAACCATAACAGATACGGCTACCATATTTCACATGTGTATTCCTTGTGACATGACCTTTCTGTCAGTACCAACATTTTTGACCTTGCGACCTTGACCTTTGACCTAGATGTTGCCATTCTCGAAAAAAACTTTAACCTTGGCCATTACTTTTGAACCATAACAGATACGGCTACCATATTTCACATGTGTATTCCTTGTGACATGACCTTTCTGTCAGTACCAACATTTTTCACCTTGACCTTTGACCTAGATGTTGCCATTCTCGATAAAAACTTTAACCTTGACGACTACTTTTGAACCATAACAGGTACGGCTACCATATTTCACATGTGTATACCTTGTGACATGACCTTTCTGTCACTACCAAAATTTTCACCTTGCGACCTTGACCTTTGACCTAGATGTTGCCATTCTCGAAAAAAACCTTTAACCTTGACCACTATTTTTGAACCATAACAGGTACAGCTACCATATTTCATGTGTATATCTTGTGACATGACCTTTCTGTCAGTACCAAAATTTTTCACCTTGCGACCTTGACCTTTGACCTAGATGTTGCCATTCTCGAAAAAAAACTTTAACCTTGACCACTTCTTTTGAACCATAACAGGTACGGCTACCATATTTCACATGTGTATTCCTTGTGACATGACCTTTCTGTCAGTACCAACATTTTTGACCTGGCGACCTTGACCTTTGACCTAGATGTTGCCATTGGGGGGCATCAGTGTTTCACAAACACATCTTGTTTTTATCTTTTTTGAAGTTTCAATGTTTGTTATTTTACGTTGTTAAAAAGTTCAGTTTCATTTTTGTTTGTGATTCAAAGTCATAAAATTGTATGCATGTTAGAGAAATTTGAAAAAAAAAATGCATTAATGTGTTTAAAAGTTGTCTGCTGCAGATGTGTTATAAACTGCAAAAATGTTAACACATTGCAGCATTGGTTATGTTTTTTTGTCAAAAAAATAGCAAATCTACATCTTCAAGGAGGAATTTGTCTTGAGGGGTTTGTGGACTCACTTCTTATACAGTTAGTTTTTTCGGTTATTTTTATTAGCACACCTGAGGACATCTTGCTCATGATGAGCTATTGTGATGGCCTGATGTCCGTTGACTGTGCTTCCATTGTCAACATTTCTAGTTCACCTGAGCAAGAGGTGCTCATGGTGAGTTATTGTGATAGCCTTTTGTCCGTTGTTTGTCTTCCGTCATCAACAATTTTCTTTTTAATACAAGAGGCCACTATTATCGTCAAATCTTCATGTAACTTATTCAGTTTGTTTATCTTGCTGATTTCTAGGCCAAGTTAGAATATGGGTCATGCCAAGTCAAAAATAGGTTACAAGGTCAAATTGAAGGAAACAAACAAGGTGACTAGGCTCAACTGTTGGAAAATATTGTTAACACTATGGAAGCCCCATTTTTATCTTCGAATATGAGCTATGTCAAAAATTACAGCCAAATTGAGGGAAAATAGTGTTAACACTCCGTAAGCCATATTTCTAAATTGAGCATGTGGAAACTTTGTCTGAATTCATGTTTGTTTTATATCAAGGCTAAATTTGCATATGGGTCATGTCTGGTCAAAAGCCAGGTCACTAGGCCAAATTGAAGGGTTATCTTGTTTACAATCTAGTCTTTGCTTACCTGAATGCAAAATGAGTTATTGACTATGTGGTTGACTTAATTCCGGTGAGCAATCCATGGCCACTATGGCCCTCATGTCTTTAAAAATATACATCGAAAATGCTTTGGAAGTAATAATCTAACATGTTTGTACCTTTATAAATAGCTGATTACTTTAAGTATTGCCACATGTAAGAACCATGGCTGTAATCAAAGATCATTGTCACTTGAAGACTGATGAACAAGTGGAAAAATTGTCTGACAGGTCCTTTTTCCAGTGTGCTTTGTATTTAATGGTCTTCATCTATTCACTTCAAACTTGCAGATTTATATGTTATTGAATAGTTATTGGAAAATATTGTGTTTGATGAGATCCTTCTGCTGAGTTACACAAGCTCACGAGGTAAGAATTCAGCCAAAGGAACGACTCCAAACACAATAGTTCCAAATACCATATACCATATGTGGGGTTTTATATGCTTATCAATTTTCCACTACATTGCAATCTTAAAACAATGTAAAAAATGTTGCTGATCATGTTGGATGGGAGCGTTTTGTAACATTTATTTTATGGTAAATGTTCTGTTCATAGCAGTGCTTCACATGGAAAAAATCTGAGTGCAATATCAATAGAAGAATCAGTATTATAGGTTATTGCATCTATATGGGAAAATATTGTGTTGCACAAGCTCTTCGGCTGAGTTGCCCGAGCTTGCGAGTCCCAACACAATAGATTCCCATAATCATGCGATAACCTTTTTGTGTCACCTGCGTAGCATGGTAGGCACTTAGGGATTACTTTTTTTTTTGTCCGGCGTCTGTCTGTCCGTCACACTTTTTCGTCACGTTTTCAAATAACTTTTTTTCTACTCAAAGGATTGGATTGAAACTTCTGACAAATGTTTATATCAATCTTTGTGATGGGTTCACAAAAAGGGGATAATCCAAATATTTTTATATCAGAGTTATTGCCCCTTTTCTGTCAAAAATTAAAATTTTCTGACAAGGCCCCGGCAGGTGACACACGTGCTCCGGGGAGCACTCCATTCTATTCTAGTTATTGTATAATATGATATTGACTATTTAAAATTTGTCATTTGTTTTAAACACTTTACCTTTTAAAAATTGAACACTCGTTTTGGATTGTTTAGATAAATAAACATTAACGATCTATCGCACAATTAAACTTTCCTTTCTGATGGTTGCTAGGGTCTTGGAAAATATAATTTGAGAACCGCCATTGTTGTCGACTTGACCTAATTAGTTGTTTTTACCATTTTGATGGCCTCACTTGCCTGCAATGCACTAAGTACAGTAACAAAGTTGAAGAAGAGGTTAGCGCGTCTCTAAATCAACAAAAGTTTGATGAAAGTGCTTTGTAACTTTACTGTATGGAAATAGTTATGTCCTTAGCATTACATGAAATAGATCTGAGTGCAATATAAATCTGTGTAATATCGACGGATACTGCATCCTTTTTCCAAATGGAAAATAGAAGGAAAATATCAAAGTATACAATAACAAGGTATACATTACTTGCGCTTGTATATTTAATTTTGTATTTTTCAATATTTTTCAGAAGTTCTTGTTTGTTTACCAAACACCACATCAGAAGAGATTGCTGGCTCGGTATGGTAGCCTTGTATTTATGGATGCAACGTACAAGACTACCATGTTTGATTTGCTGCTTTTCTTTATAGCAGTTAAAACAAATGTGAACTACCAAGTTGTGGCGACCTTTATCATCGAAAACGAAACGATAAATGCCATTCAGGAAGCGTTGAGGCTTATTAGAGAACAAAACCCGGACTGGAAATATAAACACTTCCTCACTGATTTTGATGAAAGTGAGATTGGTGCAATTGAATCCAAATTCCCTGGTAAGTTGATTTGTAGGTATATCTTATGTTAACTTAAGATGCTTCTGCTGTAGAAAGCTTAAGAAACTGTTGACTAACCATTATAATTATGTCTCCCCCCATACATGGGGGTGACATATTGTTTTTGCCTGTTCCGTCCGTCACATTTGTTTCCGCTCAATAACTGAAGAATGCTTGGGCGTAGGAACTTCATACTTGGTATGCAGGTTGGTCATGACCAGTAGCTGACCCCTATTGATTTTGATGTCAGAAGGTCAAAGGTCATGGTGACCTTGTAAGGTAAAAAATGGTTGAAGAACGCTTGGGCCGAGGAAAACCATACTTGGTATGCAGGTTGGCCATGCCCAGTAGAAGACCCCTATTGATTTTGAGGTCAGTATGTCTAAAGTCAAGATCACAGCGACCTTGAGCTGAAAGGTAATAATGACAATGAGCTGAAAAATTGTTTTTGCTTGGAACTTCATACTTGATGTGCAGGTTGGTCACCACCAGTAAATGACCCCTATTAATTTTGAGGCCACTAGGTCAAAGGTCAAGGTCACATCCTTCACACTTGTTTCTGCTCAATAACTGAAGAATGCTTGGGCGTAGGAACTTCATACTTGCGAATGTGCTAGATTCCCTATTGCAATAAATTACCATATCAAATTCATAAAGTATTGGGTAAGATTAATTGAAATGGATTCCAGCAGATACCCCAAACAATGTTACAAAATGCTTAAATCACAAGACGCTGTAGGTAGGAATAATTGGGTTTCAAAAGTAAGGGAATTTTTATTTTCTTACGGGTATTGGATTTGTTTGGATTTCCCAAGAAATAGGTAATACAAACCAGTTTATTACATTATTTAAACAGAGATTAAAGGATTGCTTTTTACAAACATGGCAAAGTGACATAAATAATTCAACAAGATGTGACTTTTACCGGAATATTAAAACTTTATTAAATGTAGAAAGATACCTTAATTCTGATCTTAGGCCTTACTATAAACGCTCCTTAGCGCGTTTTAGATGTTCTAATCATAAGCTAAACATTGAAATTGGTAGGCATTTTAACGTAAATAGAGAAGACAGAGTTTGTCTTCATTGTTTTTTGCAAAAAGATATTTTAGTTATTGAGGATGAATATCACGCTTTTTTTATTTGTGAAAAGTTCGAAGAAATTCGACATATCTATTTAAATAGCTGGTATAAAGGGCTACCAAGCTTAGATAATATGTACAATATTTTTCAATCAGATAACCCTACTACTTTAAAAAACTTGGCTATCTATGTGTCAAAACTACTCGAAAATATATAGTCATAATTTATAATCCTTATTATGTCTCCTCCCTCCGGAGGAGACATATTGCTTTTGCCTGCGCCGTCTGTCTGTCTGTCTGTCTGTCTGTCTGTCTGTCCGTCTGTCTGTCAGGGCGTCCACATTTCTTGTCCGGCCTTTATCTCACAACCCCTTGGCCACATTTCTATGAAACTTCACAGGAGTCATCGGTACAACGTCTAGTTGCGCATATTACGAGGGCGTTTAATTTGACCTACTTTTGGATGAGTTATTGCCCTTTCTTAAAATTGCCATTTCATTCTTGTCCGGCCTTCATCTCACAACCCCTTTGCCACATTTCTATGAAACTTCACAGGAGTCATCGGTACAACGTCTAGTTGCGCATATTACGAGGGCGTTTAATTTGACCTACTTTTGGATGAGTTATTGCCATTTTTTTAAAATTGCCATTTCATTCTTGTCCGGTCTTCATCTCACAACCCCTTTGCCACATTTCTATGAAACTTCACAGGAGTCATCGGTACAACGTCTAGCTGCGCATATTACGAGGGCGTTTAATTTGACCTACTTTTGGATGAGTTATTGCCCTTTTTTTAAAATTGCCATTTCATTCTTGTCCGGCCTTCATCTCACAACCCCTTTGCCACATTTCTATGAAACTTCACAGGAGTCATCGGTACAACGTCTAGTTGTGCATATTACGAGGGCGTTTAATTTGACCTTCTTTTGGTTGAGTTATTGCCCTTTTTTTAAAATTGCCATTTCATTCTTGTCCGGCCTTCATCTCACAACCCCTTTGCCACATTTCTATGAAACTTCACAGGAGTCATCGGTACAATGTGTTGTTGCGCATATTACGAGGGCGTTTAATTTGACCTACTTTTGGATGAGTTATTGCCCTTTTTAGCTCACCTGAGCTTTGCTCAAGGTGAGTTATTGTGATCGCCTTTTGTCCGGCGTCCGTCGTGCGTCGTCCGTCGTGCGTCAACTTCTTCTCCTCAGTAACCAGTGGGTCAATTTGGATGAAACTTCACAGAAAGCATCCTCTCAATGACCTCACCAGAATTCCTTCAAATTTTTGGGATCCATGCAAAATTCTGGTTTCCATGGCAACGAAACCGAAAAAACTTCAAAATTCTTCTTCTCCCAAACTGGTTGGCAGATTTTCAAATAATTTTGTAGAAATGTTCATTAGATGACCCTCTATCAGATTCCTTCAAGCCATGTTGATTGGTCGAAAAACATGGCCGCCAGGGGGCGGGGCTATTTTGCCTTATATGGCTATAGTGAAAACTTAAAAAATCATCTCCTCCGAAAGTGTAAGGCCGATTTTCAAATAATTTTGTAGAAATGTTCCTTGGGTGACCCCCTATCAGATTCCTTCAAGCCATGTTGATTGGTAGAAAAACATGGCCGCCAGGGGGGGGGGCGGGGCTATTTTGCCTTATATGGCTATAGTGCAAACTTAAAAAATCTTCTCCTCCAAAAGTGTCAGGCCGATTTTCAAATTATTTTGTAGAAATGTTCCTTGGGTGATCCTCTATTAGATTCCTTCAAGCCATGTTGATTGGTCAAAAAGCATGGCCGCCAGGGGGCGGGGCTATTTTGCCTTTTATGGCTATAGTGAAAACTTAAAAAATCTTCTCTTCAATAAGTGTCGGGCCGATTTTCAAATAATTTTGTAGAAATGTTCCTTGGGTGACCCTCTATCAGATTCCTTCAAGCCATGTTGATTGGTCGAAAAACATGGACGCCAGGGGGCGGGGCTATTTTGCCTTATATGGCCAAAGTGAAAACTTAAAAAATCTTCTCCTCCGAAAGTGTCAGGCTGATTTTCAAATAATTTTGTAGAAATGTTCCTTGGATGACCCTCTATCAGATTCCTTCAAGCCATGTTGATTGGTCGAAAAACATGGCCGCCAGGGGGGGCGGGGCTATTTTGCCTTATATGGCTATAGTGAAAACTTAAAAAATCTTCTTCTCCGAAAATGTCAGGCCGATTTTCAAATAATTTTGTAGAAATGTTCCTTGGATGACCCACTTTCAGATTCCTTCAAGCCATGTTGATTGGTCAAAAAACATGGCCGCCAGTGGGCAGGGCTATTTTGCATTATATGACTATAGTGAAAACTTAAAAAGTCTTCTCCTCCAAAAGTGTCTGGCAGATTTCCAAATAATTTTGTAGAAATGTTCCTAGGGTGACCCTCTATCAGATTCCTTCAAGCCAAGTTGATTGGTCGGAAACTATGACTGCCAGGGGGCGGGGCTTATATAGCTAAAGTTAAAAAAAAAATATCAGGTGAGCGATTCCAGGGCCATCATGGCCCTCTTGTTTTAAATTGCCATTTCATTCTTGTCCGGCCTTCATCTCACAACCCCTTGGCCACATTTCTATGAAACTTCACAGGAGTCATCGGTACAACGTCTAGTTGCGCATATTACGAGGGCGTTTAATTTGACCTAATTTTGGTTGAGTTCGCCTTTTGTCCGTCGTGCGTCGTGCGTCAACTTCTTCTCCTCAGTAACCAGTGGGTCAATTTGGATGAAACTTCACAGAAAGCATCCTCTCAATGACCTCACCAGAATTCCTTCAAATTTTTGGGATCCATGCAAAATTCTGGTTTCCATGGCAACGAAACTGAAAAAACTTCAAAATTCTTCTTCTCCCAAACTGGTTGGTAGATTTTCAAATAATTTTGTAGAAATGTTCCTTAGATGACCCTCTATCAGATTCCTTCAAGCCATGTTGATTGGTCGAAAAACATGGCCGCCAGGGGGGGCGGGGCTATTTTGCCTTATATGGCTATAGTGAAAACTTAAAAAATCTTCTCCTCCGAAAGTGTCAGGCCGATTTTCAAATAATTTTGTAGAAATGTTCCTTGGGTGACCCTCTATCAGATTCCTTCAAGCCATGTTGATTGGTCGAAAAACATGGCCGCCAGGGCGGGGCTATTTTGCCTTATATGGCTATAGTGCAAACTTAAAAAATCTTCTCCTCCAAAAGTGTCAGGCCGATTTTCAAATAATTTTTTAGAAATGTTCCTTGGGTGACCCTCTATCAGATTCCTTCAAGCCATGTTGATTGGTCAAAAAACATGGCCGCCAGGGGGCGGGGCTATTTTGCCTTTTATGGCTATAGTGAACACTTAAAAAATCTTCTCCTCCATAAGTGTCGGGCCGATTTTTAAATAATTTTGTAGAAATGTTCCTTGGGTGACCCTCTATCAGATTCCTGCAAGCCATGTTGATTGGTCGAAAAACTTGGCTGCCAGGGGGCGGGGCTATTTTGCCTTATATGGCCAAAGTGAAAACTTAAAACATCTTCTCCTCCGAAAGTGTGTGGCTGATTTTCAAATAATTTTGTAAAAACGTTCCTTGGATGACCCTCTATCAGATTCCTTCAAGCCATGTTGATTGGTCGAAAAACATGGCCCCAGGGGGGCGGGGCTATTTTGCCTTATATGGCTATAGTGAAAACTTAAAAAATCTTCTTCTCCGAAAGTGTCAGACCGATTTTCAAATAATTTTGTAGAAATGTTCCTTGGATGACCCACTTTCAGATTCCTTCAAGCCATGTTGATTGGTAAAAATCAGTGGGCAGGGCTATTTTGCCTTATATGGCTATAGTGAAAACTTAAAACATCTTCTCCTCCAAAAGTGTCTGGCCGATTTTCAAATAATTTTGTAGAAATGTTCCTAGGGTGACCCTCTATCAGATTCCTTCAATCCAAGTTGATTGGTCGGAAACTATGGCTGCCAGGGGGCGGGGCTTATATAGCTAAAGAGAAAAAAATAATATTAGGTGAGCGATTCCAGGGCCATCATGGCCCTCTTGTTTTAAAATTGCCATTTCATTCTTGTCCGGCCTTCATCTCACAACCCCTTTGCCACATTTCTATGAAACTTCACAGGAGTCATCGGTACAATGTCTTGTTGCGCATATTACGAGGGCGTTTAATTTGACCTACTTTTGGATGAGTTATTGCCCTTTTTAGCTCACCTGAGCTTTGCTCAAGGTGAGTTATTGTGATCGCCTTTTGTCCGGCGTCCGGCGTCCGTCGTGCGTCAACTTCTTCTCCTCAGTAACCAGTGGGTCAATTTGAATGAAACTTCACAGAAAGCATCCTCTCAATGACCTCACCAGAATTCCTTCAAATTTTTGGGATCCATGCAAAATTCTGGTTTCCATGGCAACGAAACCGAAAAAACTTCAAAATTCTTCTTCTCCCAAACTGGTTGGCAGATTTTCAAATAATTTTGTAGAAATGTTCCTTAGATGACCCTCTATCAGATTCCTTCAAGCCATGTTGATTGGTCGAAAAACATGGCCGCTAGGGGGGGCGGGGCTATTTTGCCGTATATGGCTATAGTGAAAACTTAAAAAATCTTCTCCTCCGAAAGTGTCAGGCCGATTTTCAAATAATTTTGTAGAAATGTTCCTTGGGTGACCCTCTATCAGATTCCTTCAAGCCATGTTGATTGGTCGAAAAACATGGCCACCAGGGGGGCGGGGCTATTTTGCCTTATATGGCTATAGTGCAAACTTAAAAAATCTTCTCCTCCAAAAGTGTCAGGCCGATTTTCAAATAATGTTGTAGAAATGTTCCTTGGGTGATCCTCTATCAGATTCCTTCAAGCCATGTTGATTGGTCAAAAAGCATGGCCGCCAGAGGGCGGGGCTATTTTGCCTTTTATGGCTATAGTGAAAACTTAAAAAATCTTCTCTTCCATAAGTGTCGGGCCGATTTTCAAATAATTTTGTAGAAATGTTCCTTGGGTGACCCTCTATCAGATTCCTTCAAGCCATGTTGATTGGTCGAAAAACATGGCCGCCAGGGGGGGCGGGGCTATTTTGCCTTATATGGCTATAGTGAAAACTTAAAAAATCTTCTTCTCCGAAAGTGTCAGGCCGATTTTCAAATAATTTTGTAGAAATGTTCCTTGGATGACCCACTTTCAGATTCCTTCAAGCCATGTTGATTGGTCAAAAAACATGGCCGCCAGTGGGCAGGGCTATTTTGTATTATATGACTATAGTGAAAACTTAAAAAATCTTCTCCTCCAAAAGTGTCTGGCAGATTTCCAAATAATTTTGTAGAAATGTTCCTAGGGTGACCCTCTATCAGATTCCTTCAAGCCAAGTTGATTGGTCGGAAACTATGACTGCCAGGGGGCGGGGCTTATATAGCTAAAGTTAAAAAAAAAAATCAGGTGAGCGATTCCAGGGCCATCATGGCCCTCTTGTTTAAAATAAATCACTAACTGACA
Organism: Serripes groenlandicus; assembly: GCA_031761405.1. Lineage (NCBI taxonomy): Eukaryota > Metazoa > Mollusca > Bivalvia > Cardiida > Cardiidae > Serripes > Serripes groenlandicus. The sequence continues at coordinate 200,937,683 of JASEVX010000001.1, forward strand.
AAATACAGTCAGCCAGACAAATACCCCTTGGAGGAGACATACGTTTTTCCCAAAAACAACCTCTAGTTCGAATCTGTAAGACAAATGTTCAAACTTACCTCATTATTAAAATACATGTATATAGTGTATATTTCGAGGGTACATTTCAATTTGTATGTATTTTGTAATATGTATGTATTGTGGGCCGGAGGCCTAATTACCGAAATAAACAATTGTATTGTATTGTATTGTATTGTATTGACCAGTAGATGACCCCTATTGATTTTGATTGGTCAAAGATCAAGGTCATGGTGACCATGTGAGGTAAAAGATGGTTTCCGCTCTATTACTGAAGAACACTTCGGCCGAGGAACTCCATATTTGGTATGCAGGTTGGCTATGCCCAGTAGAAGACCCCTATCTATTTTGTTTGATTTTGAGGTCAAAGTCAAGGTCACAATGACCTTGAGCTGATTTCTTTTTTGGCTTAATAACGGTAGAATGCTTTGGCCATAGAAGTTAAAACTTGGTGTGCAGGATGGTTACCACTAGCAGATAACCCCTATTTTGAGGTCACTAGCTCAAAGGTCAAGGTCACGGTAACCTTCAGCTGAAAAATGGTTTCCGCTTAATAACTAAAGAATGCTTATTTCGAGGAATTTCATACCTGGTGTGCAGGTTGGTTCTAACCAGTAGATGACCCTTATTGATTTATTTGTTTGATTTTGAGGTCAAAGGTCAAGGTCACAGAACCCTCAGCTGAAAAATGCAATCTCTAATTTGTTTTGATATTATTGTTTGACATAAGCTCAACTGGATTTTAGCCAATGCATCTAACATAACTTTGATCCATGTATGAGACTAGAATATAGATCACCATTTGCACTATTTGATCTTTTCACCTATGGTATAATTTTTGCAGGAAACCAGTTCAGGTTATGAAGTTCAATCCTAATTTCTACCTCTAAAATTAAATATTTATGTGGTGTCCTACTGGTATTTACTTCAGAATCGAAAGTGCTACTTTGTGACTTTCACAGAGAGCAAGCTTGGGACCGCTGGATTAAGAGACATGACAACAGGGTTGAAAACCCTTCTCATTTACTGATGTTACTCAGAAAATTGACTTTTGCTGAGACAACATCAGTATTTGAGGAGTGTTTATCAACCCTAAAGGAGACAGACCACTGGAAAAACCAGAAGCTACGTACATACTTGGAAAGAGTCTGGCTCCCAAATAAAGAGGTAATTTGTCTACACACTCTTATGAAGTAATGGCCTTTACTTTAAGATTAATTCCATGTTTAACTAGGGTTGCTGCTGCCATTAGAAAGAGTGACATGTGTCAAAACTTTAAAAAAAAAAATTGTCAAAATGTACTGGCATGGATTACTGGTTTAAAAATTATTTGGCATAAATGTTCCTTAAGGGACCCATCTACCATGATTGTTTAAACTATTCTTATCAGTTAAAAACATGGCTGCCAGGGAGTGAGGCTTGTTTTGTCCTCAGTCTATTGTTAAACATGAATGGAAAAGTAGTAAAAAGAATTGAAATTTGGAATATTGTTCCTTTTCATAATTGTCCAACTAATTTATTTCTATGTAATGTGATCACTCTACATCCCTTATCAATTAGTTGTATGCTGATTGATTGATAGGGATTTAATGCCATTTTTCAACAAATTTTCACTCAAATCACGTCGGTTATTTTACCTACCTATGTGTTTCCTGGTTTTTCTTGCTCCAGTACTCAAAACAATAGTCTTTCCAAGCAACTGGCTGCTTTTCCCCATAGACTGTTATTCTATTGAAAGAAGAAAAATGACGCTTGTCTTCTTGAAATTTATCAAACGTCGGAAAGAATGTTGGCCGAGCTGGGGGTTCGAACTCACAACCCTTGGATTGGCAGCCTGCGTTGCTACCGAATGAGTTAGCTTGATGTCTGTACAAAACTTCTTTTATATGTAATTAATAAAAAATTTAGAAATGGTGCCATGCCTATCGTGCTGGTCTTGTTGAGGTACGTGCTAACACCACAAATGGGGTGGAATCAATCCACAAAGTCTTCAAAGATACGTATCTGAAGAGAAAAACCACATCTTCACTGACGTTTGTTGTGAAAAGTCTTGTTGAAGACTTTCTTCCTGACAGATTAAAAAAGTAAGTGAAAAATTTTTTGTTCACATTTACAAACTAGCATCTAGCATCACAACTATAAAAAATGTGTTATCCCCAGCAAAATAGTTATGGTACTGTACAGCTCAAGGGGGTTTTCCCAAAAACCCTCACCCCCGCGGGCTGATAAGGCACCCCCACCACCTTCCCGCTCACCTGTACGCAGAGTTTCCCCTACAATAACCCCGCGGTCCCGCAGGGTTTGATCATTCAACTATTAAGTCCGCGGAGGGAAATCCGATAACGATTTATGACGTCACGATGATTGACAGCTGTGATTAAGACAGCCCAACGGCGTTCCCGCTCATTTGTATGCGGGGTTTCCCCTACTATGTCCCGCGGAATTTATTCATTTATCAAACGGTAGTTAGTACACAACATCACACTATTGGAGTAAATTGTTTTTAAATCAATAGGGATATCCTATTCAGTAAGCCAGACGCGACAGGTAACATCGCCCATCTGTAATGCGATCAAAACAAGTGAACATCAATTATTACTTTCAATTAATAGATGTTAAAAACATGTCCGCCTATTTGGACCAGTTCTCCTCTTTTCACAATGTGCCTATATCAGCAACAATTGATTTATATACATGAAGCATTCATGTATCATAAATTCACAAATCAATTCTACCACCCGGTGTCATATGTCCTCTCCTATTAATATCGGCGAATCTTTGATTGACGAATCTATTTTCTGGCCGATAAGTCAGACAAGAAATAAAATGACAACTGGACGCTTGTTAATGAGAATCGCAATGTTTAATTCACAATACTCGCATTTGGAGCGGTTTTGAATATGGAAACTTATACCCAACATTAACTGGAAAGATGAGGAAGTTCAATTCTGTGTTGTCGTCTATATTTTTTCCCTTTCTCACTTGCAGAGGCTTTCTTACGCAGCTACAGAAGTCGATTTGGAAACATTGTGACAATAGACGAAATTGTCGCGATAGTTTCAATCTTATTCAATAATTGTACTTTCGTTTATAAAGTTTCCATATGGTTGCCTATAAGATTGCAAATTTACTACTGCTGACGTGTTGCATGTGGAAAATGGTTAATAAGAATAGCCTTCCTGGCATAATAACGAGCAAAGCGAGTTATTAGATAACATCTTTAGTCAAGATCAAGATTTATATCAGAATACAATGGTAAATTAAAATCAGTATGGCCTTTTTTCAGGTTCACAGCCCACGCTCTGATTGGATATAATTCGAAAATTGAAATATTTTTGTTGATGCATTCATAAAAGTGTTATGGTTATTCATCATCTCATATTTTTAAGAAATTTCTTATAAATGATTGGCGTAGATAAATTAAACAAGAACATTTATTGTTTATCTAAGTAGTCCGCAGCGACGAAGGCTTTGTTGTCAAGGAACTGTCTTCAGTGCAACTCGAAATGTTGTGAGTCCATTGTATAACAATATAAAGCCACAAAGGCTTAAAATTATAGTCCAGTGTCTGAATAAAATGTAATTCCACTTGAAATACAAAATTTTGACAACAGAATCAAGTGCAATCAGGTTTATTTTATGAAACAAGTGACCGGTAAAATAAGAATGTTCCTTTGTTGCTATGAGAGAACTTCAGTACAGGTGCGCGATAATCTAGATAAATCATCATTAACTCCTAGATTATTTAGTTTGTTCCTTGGTTTGTCTAATATGTATCTAAAATAATAAATTATTTACACATTTAGGGATAACAACAATTTAAAATATGCAAGAGTATGCCCAGAATACATAATCAAGCACAGTCACTGGCTGGTTTCCTGCATTTTCGATACATTAAAAGCGAATCAGTTACTAGATTTCGCCCGCCGAATCTACACTTTTATCAAGTAAGTGTCAATTATTGCGTTTTTCTTTAATATCGAGTGCATTTTTGCAAACAAACATCACATTTGTTCATTTACAAACATTATAATCTATAAGAATTATAGATGTTTTGTATTCAGTCGCGGATGTTCCCAGTGACGGAAATTGCCTTTTTTCATTGCCTGAACTTGGCACTGCATAAACATTTGATGGCAACAGCGATTTTACAAAAAGTCATGCATGCGAAAAGTGGCTTGTGCAAACCTGTCAGCAAACCTGTCACAGCCCACATTTTACAAACTATTTGTATGCAAATGGCATGATGATTAAAGGAAGCAGGTGGGCGGCTGCTAAATGATTTCAATGGCCTTTATGAAACAAGTGACAGGAAAAATTGAGAATGTTCTTTTCGTTTTAGGAGATAAGTTTGTCACAGGTCTTTTATATTACTTTCATATGTCTACTTGTCACAAAACCATAATGGGGCGAAACGTTAGATCTTGTTAACATTTTACAAGGATCTGGTTAGAGTGACTATTTGTTTGAAACCAAACCAAACCAAACCAAATTGTGCAGATTAGGAGTGTTTTGCTGGGCCATAAGGCAAGTTTTGTCACGCGCAAGACCCAGGCATGTACCTCAAATGTCAAGGTCACAATTAGAAGTCAAAGGTCAAAATGAGTACTGTTTGATAGGATTACCTTGTCCGGCCCGCATCTCCACCATGCATCATAGGATTTCCAAGAAACTTGGCACAAACGTTCACCATGATTAGGCGGCGTGTCATGCTCAAGATCCAGGCCTGTACCTCAAATGTCAAGGTCACACTTAGAGGTCAAAAGACACAATGTGTTGTCCTCGTCCGGTAGGGGACTTTTGTATTGCTTGCAATACAACATTAACTTGTTTTTAGCTCACCTATGCACGAAGTGCAAGGTGAGCTATTGTGATCACATTTTGTCCGGCGTCCGTGCGTCGTCAACATTTCAGCTTGTTAACACTCTACAGGCTACATTTTGCATCCAATCTTCATGAAAGTGTATCAGAACATTCATCTCCATCAAATCTTGGACAAGTTCGAAACTGGGCCATATGAGGTCAAAAACGAGGTCACTAGGTCAAATTGAAGCGAAATCTTGTTAACACTCTGGAGGCCACATTTTCAACTTGAGCATGTTGAAACTTTATCAAAATGTTTGTCTTGATGATATGTAGGTAAGTTCGAACATGGGTCATGTCGGGTCAAAAAATAGGTCACTAGGTCAAATTGAAGGAAAATCTTGTTAACACTCTAGAGGCCGCAATGTTTGCTTCAGCAGTTTGAAATTTTGTCAGAATGTTTGTCTTAAAAATATCTAGGTCAAGTTCGAATATGGGTCATATCGGGTCAGAAACTAGGTCACTAGGCCAAATTGAAGGGTAATCTTGTTAACACTGTAGAGGCCACATTTTCAACTTGAGCATGTTGAAATATTGTCAGAATGTTTGTCTTAAAGATATCTAGGTCAAGTTTAAATATGGGTCATATTGGGTCAGAAACTAGGTCACTAGGCCAAATTGAAGGAAAATCTTGTTAACACTTTGGATGCCGCATTTTTTGCTTAAGCAGCTTGAAATTTGGTCAGACTGTTTGTCTAAATGATATCTAGGCCAAGATCGAATATGCCGGGTTAAAAACTAGGTCACTAGGCCAAATTGAAGGGTAATCTTGTTAACACTCTGGATACTGCATTTTTAACTTTAGCATGATGAAACTTTATCAGAATGTTTTTCTTGATGATATGTAAGTCAAGTTCGATCAAGGGTCATGTTGGGTCAAAAAATAGGTCACTAGGTCAAATTGAAGGAAAATCTTGTTAACACTCTAGAGGCCGCAATTTTTGCTTCAGCAGTTTGAAATTTTGTCAGAATGTTTGTCTTAAAGATATCTAGGTAGTTCGAATATGGGTCATATTGGGTCAGAAATTAGGTCACTAGGCTAAATTGAAGGAACATCTTGTTAACTCTGTAGAAGACGCATTTTTTGCTACAGCAGCTTGACATTTTATGAGAATGTTTATCTAAATGATATCTAAGCCAAGTTCGAATATGGATCATGTGGGGTCAAAAACTAGGTCACTAGGCCAAATTGAAGGAAAATCTTGTTAACACTTTGGATGCCACATTTTTTGCTTCAGCAGCTTGAAATTTGGTCAGAATGTTTGTCTGAATTATATCTAGGTCAAGTTCGAATATGGGTCATATTTGGTCAGAAACTAGGTCACTAGGCCAAATTGAAGGAACATCTTGTTAACTCTGTAGAAGACACATTTTTTGCTACAGCAGCTTGACATTTTATGAGAATGTTTATCTAAATGATATCTAAGCCAAGATCGAATATGGATCATGTAGGGTCAGAAACAAGGTCAATAAAGGAAAATATTGTTCAAACTCCGGAGGCCGCATTTTTACTTTGAGCAAGTTGAAAATTTGTCAGAATGTTGTCTTGATAATATCTAGTCCATGTTGGAATATGGGTCATATCAGGTAAACAAATATAGATCACTAGGCCAAATGAAGGAAAATCTTGTTAACACTGTGGAGGTTGCATTCAGAATAATTGTCCTGATGTTTTTTGCATTATAGTACATTGTATAATTAAGGTGAGCGATCCAGGGCCATCATGGCCCTCTTGTTTAGTTATTGTGATCGCTTTTTGTCCGGCCTTCGTCGTCAACATTTGCTTGTTAACACTCTAGAGGCAACATTTTGCATCTAATCATCATGAAAGTTTATCAGAACATACATCTCTATCAAATCTAGGCCAAGTTTGAAAGTGGGTCATTTGGGTTCACAATCTAGGTCACTAGATCAAATTAAATGAAAATCTTGTTAACACTCTTGAAGCCGCATTTTTGGCTTGATCATGTTGAAACTTTGTCAGCATGTTTGTCTTAGTGATATATAGGCCTAGTTTGAATATAGGTCCTGTTGGGTCAAAAACTAGGTCACTAGGCCAAATTGAAGTAAAATCTTGTTAACACTCTAGCAGTCTCAATTTTTGCTTCAGCAGTTTGAAATTTCGTCAGAATGTTTGTCTTAATAATATCTAGGTCAAGGGATATATGGGTCATATTGGATCAGAAACTAGATCACTTGGCCAAATTAAAGGGAAATCTTATTAACACTAGAAGCCACATTTTTTGCTTCAGCAGCTTAACATTATTTTGGTCAGAATGTTTATCTTAATGATATCTATGCCAAGTTCGAATATAGGTTATGCCGGGCCAAAAACTAGGTCGCTAGGCCAATTTGATGGAAAATCTTGTTAACCCTCTGAAGGCCGCATTGTTTGCTTTAGCAGCTTGATTATAGAAATTGTTCAGAATGTTTGTCTGAATGATATCCAGGTCAAGTTCGAATATAGGTCATGTTGGGTCAAAAACTAGGTCACTAGGCCAAATTAAGGAAAATCTTGTTAACACTCTTGAAGCCGCATTTTAAACTTGAGCATGTTGCAACTTTATCAGAAAGTTTGTCCTGATGATATCTAGGCCAAGTTCAAATATAGGTCATGTTAGGTCAAAAACTAGGGTCACTAGGCCAAATTGAAGAACAATCTTGTTAACAATATGGAAGCCGCATTTTTGGCTTGAGCATGTTGAAACTTTGTCAAAATATTTGTCTTGATGATATCTAGGGTAATTTCGAATATGGGTCAGGTCAACAACTAAGTCACTAGGCCAACTTGTAGAACAATCTAGTTAACACTATAGAGATCGCATTTTTGACTTGATATGCTTGAAATTTTGTCAGAATGTTTGTCTTGATGATATTGCTATTGGTGCTGAAAGAGTTAAGTCTTAAGTAGCAAATTTTCAGGTGAGCGATTCCAGGGCCTCATGGGCCTCTTGTTTTCTCTTATTAACTGTTTCTTTTGTTCCTTAAGGGACAACAAGACATCAGAAAATCATCCCAAGATTAATACTATCTGTCTGGGTGATGAGAGCACATACCTGTCATGCACTTGCTATGACTGGTCCAAAACGAAGATGCCATGCAAACACATGTTTTCTGTGTTAATGGACCAGTCAGGTAAAGTCAGATGGGAACAGCTGTCTTCTGCCTACATGGAATTACCTTATTACAACCTAGACAATGCCATCAATAGTAGTGATAAAAGTAAGTAAACATAACTATTTCTGCAAGAATTTGGAATAAAGTTTTGTATTTTTAGCTTGACTCTTCAAAGAATATGAGAGCTATTCTACTCACACATATATAAATTATCAAGTAAGATATGCCTACCTTTCATATATGCAAAAAAATGGCTCATTATGTCTCCTCCCTCCGGAGGAGACATATTGCTTTTGCCTGCGCCGTCTGTCTGTCTGTCTGTCCGTCTGTCTGTCTGTCAGGGCGTCCACATTTCTTGTCCGGCCTTTATCTCACAACCCCTTGGCCACATTTCTATGAAACTTCACAGGAGTCATCGGTACAACGTCTAGTTGCGCATATTACGAGGGCGTTTAATTTGACCTACTTTTGGATGAGTTATTGCCCTTTCTTAAAATTGCCATTTCATTCTTGTCCGGCCTTCATCTCACAACCCCTTTGCCACATTTCTATGAAACTTCACAGGAGTCATCAGTACAACGTCTAGTTGTGCATATTACGAGGGCGTTTAATTTGACCTACTTTTGGATGAGTTATTGCCCTTTTTTTAAAATTGCCATTTCATTCTTGTCCGGTCTTCATCTCACAACCCCTTTGCCACATTTCTATGAAACTTCACAGGAGTCATCGGTACAACGTCTAGCTGCGCATATTACGAGGGCGTTTAATTTGACCTACTTTTGGATGAGTTATTGCCCTTTTTTTAAAATTGCCATTTCATTCTTGTCCGGCCTTCATCTCACAACCCCTTTGCCACATTTCTATGAAACTTCACAGGAGTCATCGGTACAACGTCTAGTTGCGCATATTACTAGGGCGTTTAATTTGACCTAATTTTAATTGAGTTATTGCCCTTTTTTTAAAATTGCCATTTCATTCTTGTCCGGCCTTCATCTCACAACCCCTTTGCCACATTTCTATGAAACTTCACAGGAGTCATCGGTACAATGTGTTGTTGCGCATATTACGAGGGCATTTAATTTGACCTACTTTTGGATGAGTTATTGCCCTTTTTTTAAATTGCCATTTCATTCTTGTCCGGCCTTCATCTCACAACCCCTTGGCCACATTTCTATGAAACTTCACAGGAGTCATCGGTACAACGTCTAGTTAGCGCATATTACGAGGGCGTTTAATTTGACCTAATTTTGGTTGAGTTATTGCCCTTTTTTTAAAATTGCCATTTCATTCTTGTCCGGCCTTCATCTCACAACCCCTTTGCCATATGAAACTTCACAGGAGTCATCGGTACAATGTCTTGTTGCGCATATTACGAGGGCGTTTAATTTGACCTACTTTTGGATGAGTTATTGCCCTTTTTTAAAATAAATCACTAACTGACAAAATACAGTCAGCCAGACAAATACCCCTTGGGGGAGACATATGTTTTTCCCAAAAACAACCTCTAGTTATTATTTGAATTTGAATTGGATATTCTGGATTAGATGAGTTAAACAAGTCTTTAGCTCACCAGAGCACAAAGTGCTCAAGGTGAGTTTTTGTGATCGCCTTTTGTTCGTCGTCCGTCGTCAACATTTGTTTGTTAACACTATAGAGGCAACATTTTGCATCCAATCTTCATGAATGTTTATCAGAACATATATCTCAATCAAATCTAGGCCAAGTTCGAAACTGGGTCATGTCCGGTCAAAAACTAGGTCACTAGGCCCAATTTAATGAAAATCTTGTTAACACTCTTGAAGACGCATTTTTTGCTTGAGCATGTTGAAACTTTGTCAGAATGTTTGTCTTAGTAAAATCTAGGCCAAGTTCGAATATAGGTTATGTCGGGTCAAAAACTAGGTCACTAGGCCAAATTGAAGGAAAATCTTGTTAACACTCTGGAAGCCACATTTTAAACTTGAGCATGTTGAAACTTTGTCAGAATGTTTGTCTTAGTGATATCTAGGCCAAGTTCGAATATAGGTCATGTTGGGTCAAAAACTAGGTCACTAGGCCAAATTGAAGGGAAATCTTGTTAACACTCTGGAAGCCACATTTTTGGCTTGAGCATGTTGAAACTGTCTTGATGATATCTAGGCCAAGTTTGAATATGGGTCATGTCCGGTCAAAAACTAGGTCACTAGGCCCAATTTAAGAAAAATCTTGTTAACACTCTGAAAGCCACATTTTAAACTTGAGCATGTTGAAGCTTTGTCAGAATGTTTGTCTTAGTGATATTTAGACCAAGTTCGAATATAGGTCATGTCCAGTCAAAAACTAGGTCACTCGGCCAAATTTAAGAAAATTCTTGTTAACACTCTGGAAGCCACATTTTAAATTTGAGCATGTTGAAACTTTATCAGAAAGTTTGTATTGATGATATCTAGGCCAAGTTCAAATATATGTCATGTCTAGTCAAAAACTAGGTCACTAGGCCAAATTTAAGAAAAAAATTGTTAACACTCTGGAAGCCACATTTTTGGCTTGAGCATGTTGAAACTATGTCGGAATATTTGACTTAGTGATATCTAGGTCAAGTTCGAATATGGGTCATGTCGGGTCAACAACTAAGTCACTAGGCCAAATTGTAGAACAATCTAGTTAACACTATAGAGATCGCATTTTTGACTTGAGCAGCTTGAAATTTTGTCAGAAAGTTTGTCTTGATGATATTGCCATTGGTGCTGAAAGAGTTATGTTTTAAATAGCCCATTCTCAGGTGAGCGATTCCAGGGCCTCATGGCCCTCTTGTTTAATGTAGGTTAGTAGGTTTAAACCTGATTTAATACTACTGAATGAATGGATGTTATTATGCCCAAACTATGAAAAGGTGGGAGGGCATATCTATTTGTCTATGTGTCTGGCCTTTTCTTAAATTGGTCAAGAATCTCAAAAACTTACCAAAAAAAAAACTACTGACATTCAAAGTTGTGCACCTGGCATGTTGTTCGATAGGACATTATCCAAAATGTACACACATTTTACATACAATACACAATGTGCTGTCCTTGTCGGGTAGGGGACTTTTGTATTGCTTTCAATATGACATTAACTTGTTTATATCATTATTTTACCATAATTGAATAGTTGTAAAGATGATGAGGTGACATGTGGCACACTAGACACAGGCCTGTTCCTCAAAGGCCAAGGTCACACTTATAGGTCAAAATGAGAAATGTTTGATAGGACTGTATCCAAAATGTATGCAGTGCATTGCTGTTTTTGTCCACAAAAGCATAAACAATACACAATCAGCTGCCCTCGTCTGGAAGGGGAATTTTGCATTGCTTGCAATACAACATTAATTTGTTTATATCATTATTTTACCATAATTGAATTGTAAAGATGGCCTTATTCAAGCATGTAGTAACTATTATACATTTGTTTATGTTATCTTGTAGTTCCAGCTCAAGACCACACACCATTCATGGACAGTACTTTTGATTTTGAAAGATCAACAAAGAAAACAATATATGAAGGTGATAATGGATTAGTTTATTTAAGTGAAATCATTCTTTAAAATATGTCTGGGGAAAGGATGGAATAAATGCAATTATTTTAAAGTCTGTGTCAGGTTTCCAAGAAGGGTGACTACCTGAGTGAGTCAGTCCATGGTTTTGTTACCTATATGATGGAAAAGAAAGGACATTTTAACTGCTGGCCAAATTTAATAAACAATTCATGCAATGGTTCCCTTTATTGGCAACAACCAAAAATTGTCAAGCTGTCCTAAACACTAATGCATAAGACAGTACCTTTATATAAAGTGACATAAAGGCCTCTTTTCAAGGTCATAGGTTAAAGGTCAAGGTCATAATTGGACTTTGACTATTTTCCCGTATCAACAACCTTGCGACCACTACACTGAACATCCTTCAAAAGATCTTAACCAAACTTGCCATACAGTTAGTATATGGCAAGGTCTAGAAGCCTATCTATTTTCAAGGTCATAGGTTAAAGGTCAAGGTCATAATTGGACTTTGACTATTTTACCATATCAACAACCTTGTGACCACTCTACACTGATCATCTCTTGGCAGATCATAACCAAACTTGCTATACATTTAGTATATGGTAAGATCTAAAAGCCTATTGATTATAAATTTCAACGGGCAAAGGCGGGGTCATTTGGCAAAGGCCAAAGGCGGACACAAGGACAAATTACACTTAGTTCTCTGGTACATAACATTAATAACAATTTAATAAAGGCAAGGACAAATAACATTAGTTTTCTGGTACATAACATTAATATCCAGGTCATTGGCCATATTTTTAGCCATATTTTTAAATTGAATACCGGAGCCCTTGTTATATGTTATACACATGTCACTTTAATAAAATATTTACTTACTTTACTTACTTATGCCCTATTGTGGATATGTGTGAAACTTTTAAAGGGTTAAATCAAAATGCTTATCTGTATATAATTTTTTTAGAAAAACAGTCTATCCCGTCGATACAAAAAGCCTGTAGGGAAGAGCTAAAACTACTTCAAAGTTTGACCTACAGGCTTGACAAACCCCATTTACTTACGGAGATGAGAGCCCAGCTGATTCATTTGAATAAGGTTTTGGATCCGGCATACAATGAGTTACCGAGGGTTTTACCATTGAGGAAAAGAAAAAGCTTAAAGAAATGGAAGAGGATGACTGGAACAAAATCAAAAAGTGAAGGTAAAAATGTTTGACACTCAAAACAAATTCAGGAAATTAACATGATAATTAAACCGTTTCTAGGATGCAAATGATTGATGCTTGTGAAGTAGACTAGTTATGAAAACATTATAGTAAAAGGTTGCCAACCTGACACAAAATACAATTGTCAAGGGGTTATAACTATGGAATGTCTGCCATCTTGCAAGAAAAATGAAATCGGCAAGTATAATGTGACCAAGATGGGTGAATAGTGAATAAAGATTGCTTGGCTTAAAGAGCAAACAAAGCTAATTTAGCAAAATTTGATGCAGACTGTAATTGAAACTTACTTTGTTAAATAACATTTTTTTCAGAATTAAATGATGGTGCAAGAAAAGGGGGAGAATCTGAAGCAGAAGACGGTATTAGGGATACTTGTATTGGTGTAAGTTTATTTACTGATGAAAACCATCAAAAATCTGTTCTGAAAAAAAGACCTTTTATTTCTACACAAGAAGAACTTAATTGCAAAAAAATAAGATTTTCCACAGATAATTTTGAAGATTTCTCTTATCCAACTTATAAGCTTAATATAGAGACTTGTAATCCAAATTCCATTTGTAATCCAAATGAAATTTGGATCCCAAGTTTACATTTGCAATTCAAAGACAGACAAGAAATTGTTACAGACATGAGATTAAGTTCTAACCATATAGAAGCAATGAACATAATTATGAGAAAGCAGTATGGTAAAAAAATTAATGGATTTTAACTTCCAGAAAAAGTCCCTTATTTTGATGTTCAAAATAAGAGATGGATTCTTTCGAATGTAATGGATCCTGTGAATGCTCCTGCTTGTCCACCATACACACAATGACCACTGGGTTGTTTCTATCTTGGATAGTAACAAAAACCTGTTTCTGTTTGACAGCTTGGGTAATGCTAACCCTGTAGATAGCATTATTCCAGATGGCCTAAAAATTCAGTTGTCTTTGTTGTATGGTAGTGGCCAAAAAGAATTGATAGTTATTGTTCCAGATTCTCAGAAACAGGTTGGAGGAGTCAACTGTGGCCTCTTTGCCATTGCTAATGCCGTTTCATTTTGCTCTTCAGGTATGATCGATATATTAATATCATGTTTGACATTAACTTGATGCGCTCTCATTTGCTTGATTGTTTTGAAAAAGAATATTTTACTGATTTTTCTTTAGCCTCCAGATTAATGACTGTTAGACAACCAAAATGTCATAAAGTTATGAAAATATCAAACTACTGCTACTGCAATCTGCCTGAATGTGTTGATGAAATGATACCCTGTAGTAAATGTGCAAATTGGTTTCATAAAAAATGTTGCAAACTGCCCATAGATGTTGCATTATCAGAATTTGTATTCAGATGTGGTGAATGTGAAAATATTCAATGAAAGCTACAATTATCAACTTTTATCATTTCCTACCTGCAGACACATTTTGATGCATCTGCAGTCTATTAATTTCAAAATAATTGCGACAAAAGGTAAAACTGCTTATCATGATTATTTTTTGCATTTGCAGCAAGGAATTTAAACTCTGTTAAGTAGTTATTCTTTCATTTTTAGCTCCACTGGCTGAAAGCCAGTCGAGCTTATGTCATGGCGAATTGTCCGTCGTCTGTGCGTGCGTTAACTTTTTCCTTTAAACCACTTCTTCTCCCTAACCACTTGGCCAATTTGGTTGAAACTTCATAGGCAACATCCTCTCAATGTCCTCTCTTAAATTCCTTCAATTTTTTAGCTCCACTGGCTGAAAGCCAGTCGAGCTTATGTCATGGCGAATTGTCCGTCGTGCGTGCGTGCGTGCGTTAACTTTTTCCTTTAAACGACTTCTTCTCCCTAACCACTTGGCCAATTTGGTTGAAACTTCATGGGAAGCATCCTCTCAATGTCCTCTACTAAATTCCTTCAAATGTTTTTGATCCATTCAAAATTCTGGTTTCCATGGCAACCGAAAGAAAAAAATAGTGAGAACTTAAAAAATCTTCATCTCCGAAAGTGTCAGGCGTATTTTCAAATAATTTTGTAGAAATGTTCCTTGGGTGACCCTTTATTAGATTCCTTCAAGAAATTTTGATTGGGCGAAAAACATGGCCGCCAGGGGGCGGGGCTTTTTTTTTGCCTTATATAGCTATAGTGAAAACTTAAATAATCTTCTTCTCAAAAAGTGTTCAGCAGATTTTCAAATAATTATGTAGAAATGTTCCGTGGGTGACCCTCTATCAGATTCCTTCAAGCCATGTTGATTGGTAAAAAAACATGGCCGTCACAGGGCAGGGCTATTTTGCCTATATGGCTAAAGAGCAAACTTAAAAAATCTTCTCCTCCAAAAGTGTCAGGCCGATTTTCAAATAATTTTGTAGAAATGTTCCTTGTGTGAACCTTAATTAGATTCCTTCAAGAAATGTTGATTGGGCGAAAAACATGGCCGCCAGGGGGCGGGGCTTTTTTGCGTTATATAGCTATAGTGAAAACTTAAAACATCTTCTTCTCCGAAAGTGTTCAGCCGATTTTCAAATAATTTTGTAGAAATGTTCATTGGGTGACCCTCTATCAGATTCCTTCAAGCCATGTTGATTGGTCGAAAAACATGGCCGCCAGAGGGCGGGGCTATTTTGACTTATATGACCATAGTGAAAACTTAAAAAATCTTCTCCTCCGAAAGTGTCAGGCATATTTTCAAATAATTTTGCAGAAACATTCCTTTGGTGACACTCTACAAGATTCCTTTAAGCCATGGTGGTTGGTAAAAAAAATAGCCACCACGGGGCAGGGCTGTTTGGAGATTTTATTTTTGCCTTATGGCCGTGGAGCGATACTGGCCCTCTTGGGCCTCTTGTTTTTGATCCATCCATAATTCTGGTTTCCATGGCAACCAAAAGAAAAAAATAGTGAAAACTTAAAAAATCTTCTTCTCCGAAAGTGTCAGGCTCACATAAGAAATGTTGATTGGGCGAAAAACATGGCCACCAGGGGGCGGGGCTATTTTGCCTTATATAGCTATAGTGAAAACTTAAAAAATCTTCTTCTCCAAAAGTGTTCAGCATATTTTCAAATAATTTTGTAGAAATGTTCCATAGGTGACCCTCTATCAGATTCCTTCAAGCCATGTTGATTGGTAATAAAATATGGCCGTCACAGGGCGGGGCTATTTTGCCTATATGGCTAAAGAGAAAACTTAAAAAATCTTCTCCTCCAAAAGTGTCGGGCCGATTTTCAAATAATTTTGTAGAAATGTTCCTTTGGTGACCCTTTATTAGATTCCTTTAAGAAATGTTGATTTGTTAAAAAACATGGCCGCCAGGGGGCGGGGCTATTTTGCCGTATATAGCTATAGTGAAAACTTAAAAAATCTTCTTCTCCGAAAGTGTTCAGCCGATTTTTAAATAATTTTGTAGAAATGTTCATTGGGTGACTCTCTATCAGATTCCTTCAAGCCATGTTGATTGGTCGAAAAACATGGCCGCCAGAGGGCGGGGCTATTTTGCCTTATATGACCATAGTGAAAACTTAAAACATCTTCTTCTCCGAAAGTGTTTGGCTGATATTCAAAATATTGTGTAGAAATGTTTCTAGGCTTACCCTCTATCAGAT
Organism: Serripes groenlandicus; assembly: GCA_031761405.1. Classification (NCBI taxonomy): domain Eukaryota; kingdom Metazoa; phylum Mollusca; class Bivalvia; order Cardiida; family Cardiidae; genus Serripes; species Serripes groenlandicus. The sequence goes on from JASEVX010000001.1 coordinate 200,954,021, forward strand.
TCCTTCAAGCCATGTTGATTGGTTGAAAAATATGGCTGCCAGGGGGTGGGGCTATTTTGCCTTATATGGCTATAGTGAAAACTTAAAATATCCTCTCCTTCAAGAGTGTCAGGCTGATTTTCGAATAATTTTGCAGAAGCATTCCTTGGGTGACACTCTACAAGATTCCTTTAAGCCATGGTGGGTGGTAAAATAAAATAGCCACCAGGGGGCATGGCTGTTTGGAGATTTTATTTTTGCCTTATGGCCGTGGAGCAATACTGGCCCTCTTGGGCCTCTTGTTTATTAACCCTTCTCCACATACAACACATCTGCAGCAGACGACTTTGAAAACATCTACTCAAGACATGGAAACTCTCTAGAAATGAAGGTATAATTACAGAAAAAAAAGGAAAATATTTTGGCAAAAGGAGGAATTGCTAGTTTTAAGCAAAATTTCTTTTGTCACAATGTTTTCAAAAGGTGTCTGCTGCAGAGGCGTCAGAAAGTGTCTTTTTGTGGGAAAGAGTTAATTAGGCTATATTGCAGGTAGTCTTTTTCATTCATGTATTTTGTTTAGAAGTTGTTTTTCAACCCTTCCCCACATACGTCAAGTCTGCAGCAGACGGCTTTGAAAACATTCACGGACAAATACAGAAAATCTCTATAAATAAAGAAAAACACAGAGCTGAAAACATTGTGACAAAAGGAGAAATTGCTTATTCTGAGCAATTTCTCTTTTTGCCACAATATTTTCTAAAATTGTCTGTTGTAGATAATTAAAAAATCGTATGATGGTCAGAAAGAGGTTAACCCTTTCTCTCATACGACAATTCTGCAGCAGACGACTTTGAACGTATTTTGTCAAATTTTGAGCAATTTTTTCTTTTGTCACAATGTTTTCAAAAAGCTGTCTGCTGCAGAGGCATCAGAAAGCGTCTATATGAGGGAAAGGGTTAACAGTTTTGCAGTGTGTATGAGTCTGAAATGCTTCAGGGAATTGTTGTCTTAGAATTAACTTGGTTGTCTTCAAAAATTAATTTTTTATTATTATTTTTAAGGGTTTTTCAGGTGATATGGATGGCAATTCACTTTCTTTTTTTGAGGTTGAAGGTTCGAGCGCTGGTCAGCTCGAGTCCATTTAGGACAGTTTTATTTTTATGTATGCCCTTTCTCACATGCCAAAGGCTCTCTGATGTCTGTGCAGCAGACGACTTTTGAAAACTTTGTGGCAAAAGGAGAAATTGCTCATGTTTTTTACAATATGTCTTCAAAGTTGTCTGCTGCAAATTTCATTATTAGTGTGAAAGGGTTAGAACACTGTATTCACATTATGATTATTCAGAAAATTATACATTTAATTATACTAACTACTTATTTCTTTTGGCAGATTTTTTTTTTAACCCTTTCCCTGATATAGATGCTTTCTGACGCCTCTGCAGCAGACGGCTATTTCAAAACATAGTGACAAAAGAAGAAATTGCACAAAACGTGCAATTTCTCCTTTTGACACAATGTTTTCCACTTTAAGTCATAGGTTATCCATTCAATTAAAGAGATTTTCTATGTTTTGACAAAATATGTTCAAAGTCGTCTGCTGCAGAAATGTCGTATGAAGGAAAGGGTTTAAATGCTTTATAGTCTCACACACTTTGGCTCATAACCATTCCCACATAAAGCAAATCTGCAGCAGACGACTTTGAAAATGTCTACTCTAAAATATGGAAAATCTGTATAATTGTAGGCATAATTACTTAACAAATTTGAAAACATTGTGGCAAAAGGAGAAATTGCTTGTTTTGAGCAATTTCACCTTTTTTCACAATGTTCTCAAAATTCGTCTGCTGATATGTACAAATGCATCTATAGGTGGGAAACGGTTAACACTAACACTAACAACTTATTTCTTTTTTTATGTCATAGGCAGGGTAGTTCTTTGAACGCTTTATAGACTCGCAAACTTCGGCTCATAATCGGGCGGAAAATAGTGAAAATTAAAACTGTTTCATCATACATGTTTATAATGGTACAGCTTTAACCTTTTCCCAACTACACATTTGGTTAATTAACTGAGATACAGTGCAGACTGTGTATTAAGACCACCCATGAGAAAGCAGAAATACGGTCTCTATTCACAGGTGGTCTTTAATTGCAGGTACATTCATGCAGAGAAATGATTAAATGGGAAACGTAAATTGTAGTTGCTATAGACAGGGAAGCGCTATTCCAAGGTTGTCTTAAGCACAGGTTTGACTGTGTATGAAGAAAGGATAACAAAGTACTTAATACTTAACTCTTCCCCATATACAACAAACTCTAGCAGACGACTTTTTGAAAACATAGTGACAAAAGAAGAAATTGCACAAAACGTGCAATTTCTCCTTTTGCCACAATGTTTTCCACTTTAAGTCATAGGTTATCCATTCAATTATAGAGATTTTCTATGTTTTGACAAAATATGTTCAAAGTCGTCTGCTGCAGAATTGTCGTATGAGGGAAAGGGTTAAGCACAGGTTTGACTGTGTATGAAGAACGGATAACAAAGTACTTAATACTTAACTCTTCCCCATATACAACAAACTGTAGCAGACGACTTTGAAAACGTCTAGGAAAGTCCGTAAACATAATTTTTGAATATAGTTGACAAAATGGGGGCTACAATTGAAAAATGCTCTTAACCCTTTCCCTTGTACAACAATTCTGCAGCAGACGACTTTGAACATATTTCGTAAAAAAACAGAAAATATCTATAATTGAAAGGATAACCTATGACCTATGAGATTTGAGCATACTTGGCAAGTGGAACAAGGATTTCATTTTTAGATGCGTATCACGGGTTAAATCTATAGCAGATAGGGAACTCTATAAGCACCGTTCTTAACGCTTTCCCTCATACGACAAATAATTCTGCAGCAGACGACTTTGAACATATTTTGTGAAAGTGGAAAACATTGTGGCAAAAGGAGAAATTGCTCGTTAGAGCAATTTCTTCTTTTGTCATTATGTTTTCAAAAAGCTGTCTGCTGCAGAGGCATCAGAAAGCGTCTATATGAGGGAAAGGGTTAATGAGATATTTCTCCTTTTGCAGCAATGTTTTCAAGAGTTGTCTGCTATAGATGCGTCAATTTGTGTCTATACGTGGGAAAGGGTTGGGGCTCAAGCTGAATCGGGCTAAATGGGATTCGTTTTGCTTTATTATTTTGACATAGGAGCAGTTCCATGAGAAAACTAACATCATGGACTCTGTGTAATGTATTGACCCAGATCAGTCAGCGCAGACTAATCCGGGTCGACACATTCTTTTGTCAAGGGGATAACGGTATAGAGTAATGATTCCTGAAGTAGAAAATCCACAGGAGGCAAAAAGTGTCTTGCCGGATTAGCCTGCGTGGCATGCTTAGTCCACAATGTTGGTTTTTGCGTGGGATGGCTCGTACCATAAAAAAGTATATGAGAAGAACCAATGAGGTTTCAATTCAAGTTTGTCATCGGAAAGCTACACATGTGGTTCTTCAAAATGTATGCAGACAGTGAAGATTGCTGAGACAGGGTCTATGTACAGGCTCTCTTGAGTCTAATAAATATTGTCTGTATCAGGGAAAAAGTAAACAGGATTCTATGCATTTGGGGTTGTTAATGTTGTTGTTGTATTTTAACTCATCTGAGCACAAAGTGCCGGGGGAGCTATTGTGATCATTCTGTGTCCAGTAATGGCATCAGTCAATGTTCATTTTGGTGACCCTCTACCAGGATTGTTCAAATTCATTCCATCAGTTTATGTGAATAACGTTAAAACATTTAAAAATCTTCTTGTACAAAAGTACTCGCCCCATTTTTGGCCGGATTGCTCTAGCAATTCCGGTCTATAGATTGGCGATGTCCATCCGTCCGTCTGTCTGTCCGTGAACATTTCGGTTAAAGTTTCAGGTTGAGGCAAAATCTCAGCACTGTAAAGGGTTACAAACATGAAACTTTGCCTGAAGGTAACCAGTAACAAGTTCTATTGATTTTCTATGGTTACTTTGACCTTGGTTTGTCGATTTTCAAGGTAAAATTGCCGACAATCCGGCCTTACCGTCTTCAGCGGTTTCTTGGTTAAAAAATTCAACAATTGAAAACATGGCCACCATTGCATAGCCACATGGCGCATTTTAGTTATATGTTTAGATTAAATCTATTGTAGTTTGATCAGGTGAGCAATATAGGGCCATAATGTTTATTGGTTTATAATTCAGCTGTATATTGCAAGGTTAACATTTATTAAAATTATCTATTTTATGAGAATTATATTTTCCACACGTTGTAAATAATAAAATTGCTATACCTTTGTTTTGTCTTATTGTTCTTATACTTCATCTGATATATATTTCTGAGCCATTTCTATTGATTTGTAGTATATTAACCATTTCCCACATACAGTAAACCTGCGGCAAACGACTTTGCAAACATAGTGACAAAAACCTGAAAAATCTCCATAAAAGATAGCTTAATTGTCAAATAAAGTTGAAACCATTTTGGCCGAAGGAGAAATTGCTTGTCTTGAGCAATTTCTTCTTTTGTCATTATGTTTTCAAAAGTCGTCTGCTGCTTTTTCGTCAAAAGGTGAGAAAGGGTTAAGATGCATGTGTGTACAGAGAAGACTCAGGCCAGCCTGTGCATCCCCACAGCCTTAACCCTTTCCCGCATACACCAATTCTGCAGCAGACGCCTTTGTATCTTGACAAAAATATGGCAAATGTCTTTACCAGTAAATGAATATATGATTATTAAATAGAGAGAATTGAGTGTTGGTTTTTTTCCAGTTTTTTTTTCAAATGAAATTTCCGACGTCTGTGGTATTATCTGTTTTAAAAAAATATTGTAACATCTTTAAACTAACCCTTTGCCACATATAAATGCTTTCAAATGGCCTCTGCAGCAGACGCCTTTTGAAAAACATTGTGGCAAAAGTAGAACTTGCTCATTATGAGCAATTTCCCCTTTTGCCAAAAGGGTTTCAACTTTTTTCCAGTAATTATACCTTCAGGTTTTCTATGTTTTTTACCACATGTTTTCAAAGTTGTCTATTGCTGATTTGTTATATGTGGAGACTGGGTTAATTAAGAAGTGTAGTTTTGAGAAAATTGTTTGAAAGACAAAAATTGCTTAATTCGATATATTTCTTTTCTTTTTTCCGTAAAGCTTTTGTTTTATGATTGACAAAAATCATTGACAATAGCATCATTCATCTTCCTCCAATGAGATGGAGCGTATTGTCTATGTGGAACGGTAGCCAGTTGCCTGATAAGCATGTTGTGTGGGGTACAGGTGAACGAAATCAAGGAAGCAAACATTAGGCAAACTGGTTGCCATGACATAACTGAAATACCATCTTGAGCAATTTCTCCTTTTGTCACAATGTTTTCATAAATCATCTGCTGTAGACGCTTTAAAATACAAGTAAGAAATGGAGAGTTTGATAAGGGAAATCAAATGTGTGGAGCCCTTGTGAAAGAAACCTTTGGGGTTTTTCAGATTTACTTAACAGTAGTAAAGTGTTTGGTTGGTCCCCTTATCTGCCTATCAAATTAAAGCGCTTTAACCCTTTCCCTCATATAGACGCTTTCTGCCGCCTCTGCAGCAGACAGCTTTTTGAAAACATAGTGACAAAAGAAGAAATTGCACAGAACGTGCAATTTCTCCTTTTGCCACAATGTTTTCCACTTTTTGTCAGAGGTTATCCATTCAATTATGGAGATTTTCTATGTTTTGACAAAATGCGTTCAAAGTCGTCTGCTGCAGAATTGCCGTATGAGGGAAAGGGTTAACCCTTTCTTACGTGCAGACATATTTGTAGCAAACAACTTTTAAAACAGGTCAAAAGGATAAAAAGGCAATTCCCCCTTGAACTGTAATGTATTCAACTCTTCTAAGGATTTATACTTCCAGTTTCAGAGATTTGTCCACAGATGTTTTCAAAGTCGTCTGCTGCAGATTTGATGTATATTGGAAATGGTAAACTAATTTGAAAACTACCAAAACCACAACTATTTTAGGTCTCTTTAACCCTTTCCCCCATATAAACACTTTTGTACGCCTCTGCAGCAGAGCTTTTTGAAAACATAGTGACAAAAGGAGAAATTGCACAAAACGTGCAATTTCTACTTTTGCCACAATGTTTTCCACTTTTCGTCATAGGTTATCCATTCAATTATGGAGATTTTCTATGTTTTGACAAAATACATTGAAAGTCGTCTGCTGCAGAATTGTTGTATGAGGGAAAGGGTTAAATAAGCTTGAAAATATATATAGTTTAACCTTTTATTTATGTGCCAAGAAGAAATTAATACAAATGATATTGAAATTAACATTTTTATACTTTGACCATACTATTATTCATAGTGGTCATTTACAGATTTATTCAAAATCGTTCCTATGCAGAATGAAAGAACAAGTCAATTGCAAGTCGTATTTCATTATTTGTAAATGGAATTGCGAAAAGATAGTATCAAGACTAATAACTCTTGCAAATTAAATTTCTTGAGTTTTGTAGAATTTAGCTCCCTTATATCGTTCTTGGCCAAGTTGTTAATCCACCGTCCGCCCTATAGAAATTCAAATCGTAGAAGATGTTGAATTATCAAAAGGTTTCTAAATTAACCATTGAACACATAACCCTTAACCACATATAACCGCTTTCTGACAACTTTTGAAAACCTTGTGACAAAAGGAGAAATTGCTCAAAACGAGCAATCTCTCAATTTGCCACAATGTTTTCAACTTTGTTCAGTAATTTAACTTTCATTTATATAGCATTTCCATGTTTCTGCCTAGCTATGTTCAAAGTCGTCTGCTACAGATTTTTCGGAAGTGGGAGAGGGTCAACAATACACTGACAACGACGTATAAGCCATTTCACACTTTCCCTGATACAGACGACATTTGGCTATTTTGCACAAGACGACTTCTCCCACTATGTTTTCTATTAAAAAGATACCATATAATTATACATGTGTACATGATACATCTTTACCCCGACTTTTTTCAAACAGAAATGTTATCAAATAAGGTAAAAAGTTAAGTAATCCTTTCCAACATGTAGACACTTTTTAGTGAGTTTTTACGCATCTAAAGCAGACGACTTTTGAACATAGTGGCATATGGAGAAATACCTCACGATGAAGCATTTCTCCAATCGCTGATATGTGTTCTACTGTCAATAACAATGCTTTTCTTTGCAGAGATATTTTTGCTGAGATTGTTTTAAAATCGTCTGCTGCATAGTTGTCGTATGTGGTAAAGAGTTAAAATGTATTACAGAGTACGCGATTCTGTGACTTAATAATGAAACTGAAACTCTATATTACCACAACAGTCCAAACCGCAATTAATCAATCAATCAATCTATCCACAGATGAATTAGGAACGACTTCAACTTGATTAATCATATAGGAAAAAAAGGCGGCGTTGTGACAAATGGTGGACATTGAGTTGAATGGAAACGAGATTAAAACCCACAGTTGTACCCGGCCGGGTCCATTATCCGCCATTTGTTACGCTCACACCGTAACCGGATTAGCCGAGTGCGAGTTTCGTGCGGGGAACCGGCACGCACAAAAAGTTCCACAAAACCCTTTTCTCATAAAACAGCTAATCTGCAATAGACAAACATCTTTGTAAAATATGGAAGATCTCTATAAATGAAATAAGATTAGTTAATAGGATTGAAAACATTGTGGGAAAAGTGTAAATTAAGTTGAATCTACTCAATACTTCTGCCACAATGTTTACGAAAGGTGTCTGCAGCAGATGCTTTATATTATAATGTGGGAAAGGTTTAACCCTTTATCGGTTGCAGACGACCGAATTCGACTAATGAAATCATTGTAGTAAAAGGATTAAATCAACGTTGTTTTACTTTCTGTATTAAAATCATGTTTTCAAAGCAGACACCACTTAAATATATGAGGTTAACGATCATTCCTTCCCTATTTAGAACCGATATATGGCGAATATGCAGTTAATTAATTAATTCTGGAAATATATTTGGGGAACGGAATTGAGAGAAATCGGGGATGTCTCTTTTTTCCATGATGTATTCTGTACTCTCCGAAAGTCGTATGTCGTTTGTCTAAATTGAGTTATCCGGGTGCATGCACATGCGCACCTGGAGGTTTCTATTGTGCATACGACATCAGCAGACGACTTTCGAAAACAATGCGCACACATGGAAATATTACCAGGGATGTAGATTTACCCATTAATTCAGGTTTGTATGTTATTTTAATTAAAACAGTGTACTAGTACTTTAATTACATGTACTTCTCCAGGTGATTTCAATATGAACGAACTATAAACAAAGCAATGGAAAATACCTCTAAATTGAGTTTTTATAACAAAAAAAAGTTCCATTTTATTTTGACTCGGTCGATTCAGATCGGGCGGGATGAGCGTTAACGCTTTAACAACGTGATGCCTTTAAGCTTCAATGGAGCGCGATATTAAACGAACTGTTAGGTCTGATACAAAATATCAATACATTACTGTTTTGTGATCGACTATCGACAATTGATTCATTTATTCTGTGAGGTGCCTTTAGGTGCTGTACATAGACCCAATCCCAGACACAGACCACTTCTGACATTGGGGATAACAAAATGTCCCCTTTTTTCCATAATGTTTACCACTTCGTGTCAAAGAACACTTTTAACAATGTCGCGGCTAGAACCAATTCTATAAAGTATGTGCCGTATTGAGCCAAGCCATAAGCGCTGTCTTTGCAGGCTGTACACTGTTTGTTGACTGATCAATTCAACATGTTTATCTTGATAAGCCGCGAAGTTACTATGGACTCTTCCAAAATCAAAAGTTGGACAAGTTCACTTTTATAATTGAGCATTGAAATGAATCGTGTTCATTGTTTAACATACAATCGAGGGTTGACTCAGAAGTTCATTGACTTTTGAATTAGAGTGTTTCTTTTGCTATAAAATGAATATTACTCATAATTCAAGAAAGATAAATCAACATATATATGTTCCTACGATGTGTATAACCCTTTCCCACATGTAGAACTAGTAATACTTAACCATTACTTTTCAATGAATTATTGAGAAATAACAATCATATTCTAATAGAACTCTGTACAATTACCAGAACGCTTGTTTTCTAAGATGGCATATCGAGATATATATTTCCATTAGCTGGGACAACTAACTGTCTCAGCCATTAGTGATCATCAATATTTACAACCATTTGTGAAAACATTTCTTTTGTTTCTCAGTTAGTGAAAATATATCTCGCTTTCGATATGATCGAGAAAAATACGCGCAAGAAAGTGTTATTATAAATAGCCTCTCTTTATGATATTTTAGCATATGAACCATATGGACAGACTATTTATAGTAACACGGTCCCGTGTGGGTTTTCCCTAAAAATGTTCAAACGAAAACAATAACGTCTTTAATATTAGAGTATACATGCACCATGTAGAGAAACTATTTGTAGAAGCCTAACACGGTCTTATTCAAAATGTTCTCAAATGAAAAGCCAGACGCCTTTGCAGGAACATTATTGCGTGGATGCATCAGCACCAGTGCGTATATTGGTTGTGTTTAGAACTACCACTTGTGCAATGGGCTTGCGCATGCGCCGTATTTTACCGTCAGCTCTCGGATATTTCCGTAGTAGTTCGTCACTAGACTGGTACTCGTTCGAGTTTGCAATAGAAGATTAAGATTAGTGAACCAGTCTATTTATATGCGAGTAGTTTTTTTATAATTAAAATGTGAATTAAAACCATACTGTAACGTGTACCGGCGTTAAGCCAACGCGGGTCACCCGTTACATTTCTCCATCTTTTCTCTTGACTTCGACCCGAAGTTACACAACTGAACACAAGAAGTATACCAGAGCGGAGTCTATGTAACATCACTGGGAACCACCGGGGGTTTAATAACAGGAAAATGGGAATATTTTCATAAATGCGAAGTTATTTTGCGATTTTGAGAATATATAAAGGGGAAAAAAAAAAAGGACGCGCATGCGCAGACAAATGTTTAAAATAATTTTGGGAGATCGAGGTCAACACATTGGGAAAGAATATTTTTGTTTTCGTTTTATGTATTTAACTAAAAAACTATTGTTATCATATATTTATATCATATATTTAAAAGCGAGTTTCGTGTTTTTCGAATCAAACAGTATTTCTTAAGCTGAATTCCCGCGCTAACATCCAATTGCTGCATCTTGCAGCAACCCTTGTTGTTCTAATTACACGTGTTAGGAAAAAAGAGATGCATGCCGTGTATCCATGCTCAAGAGTCAAATGGATATTGCTGTACAGAACTATGTGGTTGTGCTGACTTATCCGTGATGCAAGAAGGTGACACATTTTACCAGAATGTATTTATTAGTTCAATAACAACAAGAAATTTCTCAAAACAAATGGTACCAGTTTTGTCTCGTGTATCCCTTTCCCTCATATAGACGCTTTCTGACAACTCTGCAGCAGACAGCTTTTTGAAAACATAATGACAAAAGGAGAAATTGCTCAAGACGAGCAATTTCTCCTTTTGCCACAATGTTTTCCACTTTTAGTCATAGGTTATCCATTCAATTATAGAGATTTTCTATTTTTTGACAAAATATGTTCAAAGTCGTCTGCTGCAGAATTGTCGTATGAGGGAAAGGCATCGTACAGCGTTAATGATCCATACAATTTATAATATAAAATGAGTTATATAAATGCCAAATTCGACGATACAATCCGCCAGGAAAGGACTATGTACAATTCATTCTCGTTAAATTATCTTCAGAGTTATTATCGTTTCGTTACAGTTGTCATAATTACAAAAAGATATATTACAATTTTACAGCCCATATCTTCCGAAGTTTAGTTTGACAAAAAAGTTTCAGGAGAAGTTTAACTTCGACAAATGCTGATTATAGACTGGCTACTCAACACGTTTGGTTGGCCTGTCTGCACTAAGTGTCGTTGCAATCAATCAAACCTAATAACGTACTAGCTTACTAGAGAGTGTTTTCGGGATTTCACAGAACAGATGACGCTTGTAGACTCGCTGATGTCAGGATAAAAGTACCTGTATCGGTAGCGACGCGGTCTGTCAATCAAGGGGTTGTAAGTTCGAATCCCAGTTCGGCAAGCATTGTTTACGACGTTTGACAAAAGTCACTGTGACAAGCGTCATTCGGCTTTCACCAATGGACTAGATAACAGTCTATATGTAAAAGCAGCCAGTTGCTTTGAAAGTATGTTGTGTGAAATACAGGAAACACATGGGTAGATGAACTGAAAAATAGTTGAAAACGCCGTTAAACCACCCTCAATCAATTAATCCATGAAAATAGCGTACGATAGTCCCTGTTGTATAAGTCATGTTCAATACTATCATCGAAGCTTCATTCCTTAATCGCATTATTAACAACCCAAATGCCAAGGGGGGTGAGAGGAAGCTATTTCTAATGTTGTTTAAAGTCTTTTTTATTTCGGGACTCGAACCCATATCCTTCTTTCACAATGTGGTCTTTGAAATGACAACGTCGAGGCGGCAAGCAGTGATACAAATTGCGTCCTTACTCGTTTTTTATCGATTGTGAATCAAGATATTTAGTCTCCATCTCACATGATCTGTTAGCTCAATGGCTAGGTTTGTAAAAGCCAAATGTGTTAAAAGTATTTGCCACTTCTTCTATCTATTAAAGTATTTTTCATTATGGGAGTCGAACCCAATTCCTTCTTTCTCAATGTGGGCTTTATAATGACAAAACGTCGAGGCGACTAGCAGTATTAGAAATGACATTGAGTCACTTTGTAAAAGCATATGTTATAATATGTTGGTGGTCTGTTTGGCGTATTTGCCATTTTTTCCTGAATAAAATATAGCTATCTATCAATAAACTAGTAATTAACTAATTACGACATAGGCACGGACATCAAGACCCGTGATCCTGGGTTTAGTTGATACTTATTTATTTAACATGGATTGTCTAACACGCTCTTACAACTTATATATTGATCCCTTTCAATGTTTGCTTCCTGGATTTAACCACTTCTCGCTCCAAGATGTCTGGAGAAGAAAGTGGTGCAGTGACGGGTAGAGTACCGGCCACTCGTATACCAAAGGTCCCGGGTTCGTATCCCGTGACGAGCGGGTTTCCGCCTTTGGGGTTTTCCACACAATAATCGCGAGTACTTTTAAAGCCTTTCCCTCATATAGACGCTTTCTGACGCCTCTGCAGCAGACGGCTTTTTGAAAACATACTTAACAAAAGAAGAAATTGCACAAAACGTGCAATTTCTCCTTTTGTCACAATGTTTTCCACTTTTAGTCATAGGTTATCCCTTCAATTATAGAGATATTCCATTATTTGACAAAATACGTTCAAAGTCGTCTGCTGCAGTATTGTCGTATGAGGGAAAGGGTTAAAGCCTCCAGGAAGCAGGTATTGAGTGCGATCAATATAAGCTGAAAGCTTGTTTCGCAATCGATGTAAAATAAAGAAGTTTAAACGAAGTGTCTTGGGAGACTTCAAATTATGACGTGGTCTGACGAGAATCGAGCCCGGAACCCTTTGATGTTGTTGTATGTGGGAAAGTGTGAAAGGGGGTAAAAATGCATTCAACTGTATCCCATATTTTAACAACATATATTAAAAAAAATTCGTAGCAGTCGACTTTGAATTTATTTAGGCAAAATTGTTAGATTTTCTTTGAAAACATGATATGATTATTGAAAGAGAATTAAACATTTTGACAAAAGGAGAAATTGCTAGTCATGAGAAGAGAAATTCCTCCTTTTGTCGCAATGTTTTCAAACGCCGTCAGACGCATTTGAAAGTAAGTGCTGTTATAGCTTTTGCCTAGATAATGGAGCCAGTGACACCAACCTCGATTTTATGAGAAATGAATACACTGATCGGCCTATGCATCAATGTTATTTGATCCAAATGCATGTCGGAAGCTTCCTCAACCCTCCTGGGATTAATCAGTGCAGTTTGATCTGGCTCTACATTGTTTGCTAATGTTTTTTGTGTTGTAGAAAACTTATATATTCCATTGATGGTAGTGCCAAAGAAAGCGTATGAGCATCGAACGTCATGATTAATTCAGTGCTGACTGGTTGTTTTTCACCTGCATTCAGTTTGTTCGGAGCAACTAAAACATATTTTAAAGTTCCTTACTAAGCACCTTAAATATTTTATTTTGTATTGAGGTTTTCAACATTATTTCAGTCATATCACGTCGACAGTCCACTTAATCATGATTCTTGGGTAAACAAACCAATAACTAGGCTAGAAAATGTGTCTTGCCCAGTGGCACTCAATCATGACCATTGCGCCGCGACTGGGAACCGAACCTGACACGCGTACTCGGCCAGGGCAGCGGAGTCCTGCTCCATAAAGACGAAACTCCGGTTAATTAATACTCTCTTTCCTCCAGTACGTGGTATGTGTCGTTAGCTAGCCTCTTTGGAAGAGTGATGTCTAGAGTAATAAGGAAAAACATGGACATATGAGCCGTCCCGCGAAAAAAAACAATTATGCGTAAAGTATCGACCCTGATCAGCCTAAACATGCCGCACAGGCTAATCCGGGTAGACACTTTTCACCTCCAGTCACTCCTGTTGGTGTTCTGTTTCAGGAATCATTATTCTATACCTCTTTTTTCCCCTGAGAAATGTGTCGGCCCGGATTAGAGTGCCCGGACTGCGCAGGCTGATCTGGATCGATACATTACGCAGAGTCCATGATGTTGGTGGGACTGCTCATATGAACTTGTCGCCGCAGTATAATTGAAAAACTATTGAGGTCGGCGTTTAACTTCAATTAATCAAATCAATAAGTCAATCAGAAATTAAAAAGAATCAACATATTCATTTATGATATGGAATGAACGTTTTACTGGATATCAAATGAGAAAATAGAAGATAAAAACGTGTGAATACGTAATCAATCAATGATAATGTATTACTTACTCCGGAATATGAAAAGGTTCTGAAGTATAAATCATTAGTTGTATGAATCTATTTTAAATTACATTTTTGATTGGTTTTGCTTTCTAGACATAGATTGGTTGGCTCTTTCCCCCTTATTTGAGGAAAACTTTACATATACATTTGTGTTAATATGTATAAAATGTAACATGCATGTTATAAAGTATTGTATGCGTTATTTAAAGTACATGTACAATTCAACGGCTGATACAAATAGAAATTGATACTTCTCCAGCAATGTTTCCAAACGTCGTCAGCCATCTTATATGTTAACTCTTTCCCTTAACCCACATGCTGAGGCATTTTCACGAATATGTAGCAGATGAATTCTGAAAACATTGTGGATCAATGATCATTTTGCTAACGATGTGAACTTTCTCTTAATGTCATATTGTTTAACATTCTTATCTAATGCGTATACGTTCATTGATAAAGATTCCACAATGTTAACCCTTTCCCACATACAAACGCTTTCTGGCTCCACTGCAGCAGACGACTTTTGAAAACATTGTGACAAATGGAAAAATTGCTCATAATGAGCAATTTATCCTTTTGCCACAATGTTTTCAACTCGACTCAATAGTTATACTTTCATTTGAAGAGGTCTTTCATATTTTTGCGCAGATCTTTTAACCCTTTCCCTCATAAAGACGCTTTCTGACGCCTCTGCAGCAGACGGCTTTTTGAAAACATAGTGACAAAAGAAGAAATTGCACAAAACGTGCAATTTCTCCTTTTGCCACAATGTTTTCCACTTTTTGTCATAGGTTATCCATTCAAGTATTGATATTTTCTATGTTTTGACAAAATACGTTCAAAGTCGTCTGCTGCAGAATTGTCGTATGAGGGAAAGGGTTAAAAGTCGTCTGCTGCCGATTTACGTAATGTGGGAAAGGGTTTAGGTCGTCCGTAAAAGTAATGAGCGTTCAAAACGAATTGACGAGTGTTATCCGGGTTATTTATCAGACGTATATGTTATAACTGTGACGGGTAAATTAGATGATACTATCAGCAGACGAATTATGATGCGTTGGGAAAGTAGCCCGTCTGTATATTTATTATTATATATTGAAAGATAGACTTTGACTTCCGTCGAAATTAGTTATCGAGCGTGATTAATATAAGCTGAAAGTTTGCAGTTTCCAAAATCGATGTAAAATAAATAACGTTAACTAAAATGATTGTCCCCTTCCCTTTCGCGGCAAACAATCTTTGAAATGTTTTATTGGGGTTTTACGCCGCTTTCAACATTATTTCAGTTATATCACGACGACAGTTCACTTATTCATGATCCCTGGGTAAAACCAGTACTAGGCTAGAAAATGAGCCTTGCCCAAGGACACTCCACCATGACCGTAGTGCCGCGACTGGGGATCGAACCCGGGACACTCGGTTTCAAATCCCCGACGCTAACCACTCGACCACAGCGGATTCCCATCTTTGAAAAGAATGTGACGAAGGGAGAAATTGCTTATAATGAGCAAGTATGATTTCAGCTACATACACAAATTATTCTTTCATTTATAAAGCTTTGCTTTGCAATATCTTTGAAAAAATGTAGCATGCCAAGCAGGCTTACCCGGATAGACACTTTTCGCCTCTTGTGGATTTTCTGTTTCAGGAATCATCACACTATACCTCTATCCCCCTAGGACGGAATGTGTCGGCCCGGATCAGTCTGCGCGGACTGTGCAGGCTGATCTGGATCGATACATTACGCAGAGGCCATACTGCTGGTTTTCTCGCGGGACAGCTCAATTATGTGTTGTATAGGGGAAAGCGTTAACCGTTTACCGGTTGTAATGTCTCATGGAAACCGACCGTTTCGACTTAGATACCATTGAAGTGCCAGATCAGCTGTTAGTTATGGCTTGGTGAAGCGGAAGTACAAAACCATGCGCTATTATAATCAAGGGAGATAACTTTTGGAATATCGAACCATTTTCGACTGTCTAACTCGTAAAAGTATTTCACGAATAATACAAAAATTATCTTCACACTGCATTGGACGATGGTTATACAAGTATATCTGGCATCCTTCAGAATTTACAAATGTCTACTATACGAAACCATGTCTGTAATTTGTTTACAGCGTATATGCTAACAGTTTGTATAATACAGGGGCGTGTAGGTCAAGTTCTAGGGGGACCGGGGCAGCACTCCCGGAGTTTATTCAGATAGATTGATGGGGGGGTTATTTTATTCAGGGACTAAAATGTAGGTAGTATCATTTACTGCCTACGGGAACTTTCTTCCTCTAATGCAACACTAACATTATTGTTCCGATTTGGTGCATAAGCTGTCTGTATTCTAGTAAAGTGTTAATCAAAAGTAAAGACATTTAGTTTGGTAAGAATAAAGCAGATCATATAAAAACATTGAATTTTGTTCCCAAACAAATGAACACATTCATCGTATCCTCCCTTCGACATAAACGACTATTTTGGAAGGATCGTGGTCACTGAGGACAAACAGACATACGCACTGTAGAAATGGTACTAACTGTTAAAAGGTGCTGAACTCCAGACAATAGATGTTATAGTCAAAGTTTTAAATCTGTTAACATTGAAACATTAGAACCATAATTCGGTGATTAAAATCAGAGTAATAATTTCACTTTCCAGTACCATAAACATCTAAATTGTGTACATTTTCATGACTTTCAATTGTCAGTTTTTCAACATTTTCTGCCAAAATAGCTTTGAACTGCTTATTACTTACTTTGTTGTCACTGTTAGCAATATTTGCAGAAGTTTCAACATTTCAAAATTGTGTTCACCATCTGGAGTTCATGACCTTTATTATGTCTAAATATCGCATCTTTACACGATCTTTTCAACGTTACAACTAATAATACGTCCACGTCTCTCGATGGTAATTTGTTTAAAATGTATTGTTTTAAAGTAACAAAACTCGACATTATTCCAGGTGGAGAGTTGAGCATATGGCAAGTGGAACAAGGATTTCATTTTTAGATGCGTATCACAGGTTAAATCTATAGCAGATAGGGAACTCTATAAGCACCGTTCTTAACCCTTTCCCTCATACGACAATTCTGCAGCAGACGACTTTGAACATATTTTGTCAAAAAATAGAAAATCTCTATAACTGCTGGGATAACCTATGACTGAAAGTGGAAAACATTGTGGGAAAAGGAGAAATTGCTCGTTTTGAGCAATTTCTTCTTTTGTCACTATGTTTTTTAAAAAGCCGTCTGCTGCAGAGGCGTCAGAAAACGTATATATGAGGGAAATAAGCCCTCTTACTCATTTAGTGTGTGCATGGTTTACGATTATGTATGTTTTATGATCTTTTAGATCAATTTTTACTTTCTTAATCCTTTCCCTGCCAGAGACGACATTAGGCGCATTCATAGCAGACGAATTTTGAAAACGTTCTGATAAACATGGATAAATTGTTCATAACGAGCCCTTTCACATTCCCTCAATGATTCGAACTCAAGTCTCAAAAGGATAATTACAATTACCCAAGTATTATATTTATACCGAAATTTCCAAATTATACGAATCTAAAAACGTCGTATTAGGTAAAAACCGTTAGGTCATTGTAAAAGAGAACTTACTCCATGACAGTCTTCCTCGAATGTAATCCCAGACAAATTATTGGGATAAACTTCTGACGTTTTACAATTAAGTAAATGCATCTACGTATAAATGTTTTAAAATCGTCTGGAATTAAAAGGCTTGAGAAATATTTGCTGATGGTACGTGCTCGACCGAGCCTCCAGTGTTTGCCAGTTTGCAGTTTTTTAACTGACTCAGCGTACCTTCATAATTAAGTAATGAATTTCAACAGCTAATTATCGCCCGACATGAGATACAATATTTTTGTGTGTTTGAACCTCATGGTACGAAGTTTCTGTAACTTTATTGCAATCTTTATGCATTTTTTTTATGCATTTTTGATCCTTTGACCCCCCTTTCCAACATACAACACTTGAACTATCTAGTTAACGACTGTGAAAAAACCCCACATCTAGGCGTCTATAGATGAAAGTATAATTGTTCAAGAGTTGAAAATGTTGTGACAAAAAGAGAAATTGCTCATCATTCATTAAAATTTCTCCTTTTACCACAATATTTTTAAATGTCGCCTGATGCAAACGCGACAAAAGGCCTCTGCGAGTAGAGAGAGGGTTACCCTTTCCCTCATAGGACAATTCTGCAGCAGACGACTTTGAACATATTTTGTCAAAACATAGAAACTCTCTATAATTTAATGGATAACTTATGACTAAAAGTAGAAAACAGTGTGGCAAAAGGAGAAATTGCTCGTTTTGAGCAATTTCTTCATTTGTCACCATGTTTTCAAAAAGCCGTCTGCTGCAGAGGCGTCAGAAATCGTCTGCGAGTAGAGAGAGACTTAACAGTGTATCTGATATGATATTCATTGAGTAGTCTGCATTAACAATTAGAAGGAAAACATCGAAATAAGAGACGTTCCACGAGAAAACCAACATTGTGGACACTGCGTAAAGTAAATCGATCCGGATCAGCCTAAGCATGCCACGCAGGCTAACCCAGACAGATCATTTTTTTTCGCCTCCTGTGGATTTTCTGTTTTACGAATAATTAGTCTATACCTCTATCCCCCTGAGACGGAATATCTGTTCAGAGGCACGCATTCACAAAGCCAAAATATAAAGCAAGAACAATCGGATTGTCACGTATTCAAACATATATATCAAGATCAATCTGAATGGGTCGGCCTCTATTAGCGGGGTCGATACATTACGCAGAGTCCATAATGTTGGGTTTCTCGTGGAACGGCTTATATGCAAAGCTGTAGGTAAAACATTGAGGAAACGTTAAATAAACATTGTAAATGTTCAGTAAATCTTTTTCTTTGCAAGCAATGTTTTCGAGTGTTTTTTTGCAGCAGTACAATGAAAATCGTTTGTTATTTTCCTTTTAGATTTTGATCCGTATACACGCACTTTGTCCACGCTGCAATCATCTATTTCCAAATCATTTGAACGTTTATCAACAATATCAGCAGTTTACGGTGTAGACAATCACACACAATTGCTTTGGCATCCCCTGATACATACGATTGTTGACAACATTGACAACATTGTGACAAAGGGGAAAATGGCTCATGCATGTATTTTTTATCAATTTCATTCCCTCGCAGGTTTATCCTTTCCCACATTTAAAAGAGTTTTTAATTGTATTCAAGTATAATGTCTTCTTGCATAGATTACATGATGAATTCAAAGTCATTTGTTGCAAGTTAATTGCATGCGGGAATTGGCTAATCATTTTACAGCCTTATTTCAGTAGAAGTTGGTCAGTTCACGTATCCTTCTATATGATGTATCATTAGTCGCCGGGCAGAAGCCCGCGACTTCTATTTTTAATAGGTTTTCTAAAATCACATGGGAGGGGGGATTATTATTAGAAAGAAACACATTTAGATGTCTTGAACATATTACAATTGTTTTTGTTTAAAAACACTAAGTAATGACACATCTAAAATGAAATAAATATTCCGATGTTTTAGGTATTTTCAGTTTCTTTATTTTGACTCGCATTTATGTTTTTTTGTTTTATTTACGAAGACACAAGCGGTCCCTGCTAGACTTGCTGCAGACCGTTATGTGTCAATATCGAGATAAATATCACGTCGAATTCTCCTTTTAATAGCAATTTTAACTTACTTAATGTTGTTTTCATGTTCAAAGAGATGTCTTGATTTGTGTAGAATTCATTTAATAATGTAAACCTATGAATATCTAAAGTAGGAACTGTTTCTAAGCTAAATATAGACCCTATTCTGTTGTGTAGTTTCGTGACCTTTAACATCGATTTTCGCGCATGCGCATTTCGATATGAAAAAGCGAGTGATATTATTTTATTTTAGATAAGTACAAGACGAATGAATGTTCGACGCAAAGCGTCAAAGAGAAGCCGCAATATTTCGTTGTACATGTAGAAATAAGAAAAAAAAGAACATTTTTAAATCCACAAACAATAGAACAATTTAAACTGTAGACGGTAATGCTAATATATTTCTACTTTTGAAGACCTTTGTTTACTTCAAATTACCTCCCTTTAAAGCAATACCAGGATATTTACCTTTTGATTCGAATAAGATTGACAAACATTGAAATTATATGAATGAATATTATTATTTAAATAAGTAACAACAGCAAAATTAAATTTAAGCCAAGATAAATGTGTACACATTTCGTTATTTTTTTTATAGATACCCTAATGTATAGGTATGAATATAAAATTTATAAGCAAATGTTTTCATTTCAACGTTCCTAATGTTTGTATAGGTTAATAAAAGTCAAGAATACATAAATAAATCAATGCAGTCTTTTCCGGCGACATCGATGTCTTGCATCAACTTTCTCTTGTAACGTATTTACAC
The DNA here is from genome assembly GCA_031761405.1 of Serripes groenlandicus. Classification (NCBI taxonomy): domain Eukaryota; kingdom Metazoa; phylum Mollusca; class Bivalvia; order Cardiida; family Cardiidae; genus Serripes; species Serripes groenlandicus. The sequence goes on from JASEVX010000001.1 coordinate 200,974,393, forward strand.
AACACTCTTACCGGGCAACTGGCGGCTGTACTGCAAGTCTTTTTATCCACTTGGTTGAAATACCAATGACATCAGCTCAAATTAGTTGCCAGTTAGAAACAATATGTATTCCGAACCGGGATTCGAGCGTCCGATCACAGATTGAGAGCATTATTCCAATAATGGACAGCTGTGCCACTCAGAGGGGAAAATAGGAAATTGCGGCAACCTTCCGTAAACCTTTTCCCGCACACAACGACATATTTGCAGCAGACGAATTACATATGGCAAATCTCTATAAGTGAAAGTATAAAACAGTTAGGCGAACAAATGGCAAATCTCTATCAGTGAAAGTATAAAACAGTTAGGCGAACATATGGCAAATCTCTATAAGTGAAAGTATAAAACTGTTAGGCGAACATATGGCAAATCTCTATAAGTGAAAGTATAAAACTGTTAGGCGAACATATGGCAAATCTCTATAAGTGAAAGTATAAAACAGTTAGGCGAACATATGGCAAATCTCTATAAGTGAAAGTATAAAACTGCTAGGCGAACATATGGCAAATCTCTATAAGTGAAAGTATAAAACAGTAAGGCGAACACATGGCAAATCTCTATAAGTGAAAGTATAAAACTGTTAGGCGAACATATGGCAAATCTCTAAAAGTGAAAGTATAAAACTGCTAGGCGAACATATGGCAAATCTCTATAAGTGAAAGTAATATTCTTTGTTTAGTACGGATTGTGGAGCAAACCTTTACGAATGCAACCAATTCTAAAAGTCAAAAGTTGTTACCGGTAACATAGTATGCATTGCATTGTTGATCATATGCGCAAAAGGTCTCGATCCCCAAAATAATAATTTCCCTCATAGTCTAATCGAAGAAGGGGCATTACTGAATAAGTATTAAAGCTACAGTTGTGGGACGTTGTGTAGACAGACCTGCGTATTATTCCTAGGAACATGAGTACCAATATTTTTTTGAAACTTGTGAAAGGTTTTTGAGTTGTGGAAAAGGTTAAACTTTTTGTATGGATTTATGAGTCCGAAAAGGGAGATAACTGAATAATTAATAAAGCTTGGTATAGACATGCAAATTGTTTCTAGGGACATGTGTACCAAGTTTCATTTGAATATGAGTTATGAGGTAAGGTTTAAGTTTTGTGACGACGTAGACGACGACGACGACGACGACGACGCCAAGGGTATGGCAATAGTCTTATTTTTCTTCTTCGAAAGACAAACGAGCAAAAATCTGTTTTGCCCAGAAGGACCAATGTTTTAATCAGACGGACATCTTGGAAAACATCTAAGCAAATCTCCATGAATGAAAGTATAATAATAATAATAATAATAATAATAAAAATAATAATAATAATAAAGACTTTATTTATAGAGGCTGCACAGTTGGACATTCCAAGTCTTAAAGCATAATTACTGAACAACGATTAAATCATTGTTGCCAAAAGGACAAACATATTATCTCAGTGGTTTCAAAAATTCGTCTGCAGACGTTTCGTAAAATTGCGTCTTCATTTGAGAAAGGGTTTAATATTTTGAATTTGGAAATTTCTAAAACACTGCCGGGTTATAAGGTGAGTTCGAAAACGTAAATCAACGGACGTATCTGTGTATCTACATGTTTTGTGTTTTTTACTAACTAAAAATATTATCAATATGTTACGGTACTTTGATTTTCATTGGGCGGTTTTTACAGGAAAATGTCGTCTGATATAATCAACGTCTGTAATGACCGTAAATAGCCGCTTATCACACCAAACGAAGTCGTGCTTCGTCAATTTTCTTTAACAGACGACAATGTTAAGGTTTTACCCTTTCAATCTCTGGTGTTGATGAACTTTCGTGTGGGTATTTTTCTTAAATATTTCAAGAAAAACATTCTTTATGTTTTTCTCTCAATCAATGCCAACGTTGAAAGATTTAATACCAATAAATAGTTCATGTAATTTCTGTAAGTTGTTCGTTGCATCCATTTTCATGTCTAACTTGATTTGATACGCTAATCCAGGGAAGAATACAAACTAAAATGGGGGAAAACTTATCAAAGTTATAATGATCACATTTCGTGTGCAAGAATGTGGTTTTAAAATGAGTTATAATTTCTTTTTGTTTGTGAACCCGACCACGCTTGATTACCATGATAACAAACCTAAAACCTGGGACTTGAATAGATTATCATCTTTTCACAAACATTTTTAATTCTTGTTCTAACTACATGTATACATGTCCCGCGAATGTTATATATTTCCAGGTAACATGCCCTTGTTTATGGTTCTAACATAAACACAGTTTAACCCTTTCCCTCATACGACAATTCTGCAGCAGACGACTTTGAACGTATTTTGTCAAAACATAGAAAATCTCCATAATTGAATGGATAACCTATGACTAAAAGTGGAAAACATTGTGGCAAAAGGAGAAATTGCACGTTTTGTGCAATTTCTTCTTTTGTCACTATGTTTTCAAAAAGCCATCTGCTGCAGAGGCGTCAGAAAGCGTCTATATGAGGGAAAGGGTTAACAGTTTTTGTAGAAATGTTGATTACCCAAAGGTTAATGCTAAGACTTCGATTTGTTTATAGAAAGTAAACCAGTATCAAACATATTTGTACGGCCTCTTTCATAGCCAGTGATATAACATTGAATTGGAATAATTAAATAATAGCGTAGAAAGAATTCTCAAATAATCACCAATTTTTAGCATCACCACACTATACATACACCTTCATTAATTTCCTATCCGTATATAGATCAAACTAAAGTTGTTTGTTTGTTTGGGGCTTTACACCGCTTTCAACAAGTGTTTAGTTATATCACGGCGATTCTTGGTTAAGTTACCATGGAGTACTACTGGTTCATATATCCTGACACCAGCCAGTCAGTCGTAATGCTAACCCCGCGCGGAACCTGAGCGCCAAGGAGAGCAGCCATGACTACCATGTTTAAAGTCTTTCGGGTATGACTCGGTCGGGTATCGAACCCGCGACCTCACACACCCGATGCGAAAGCTCTACCAGCGAGCTCACACACCCGATGCGAAAGCTCTACCACAACACCACCAAAGCTGAAAATAAGTATAACATGTTTTGTTACATGTCATGATAGGCAATGATCAGATATTAACGTTTGAACTAGCTAGTTCGATGGTTAACCCTTTCCCTCATACGACAATTCTGCAGCAGACGACTTTGAACATATTTTGTCAAAAAATAGAAAATCTCCATAATTGAATGGGATAACCTATGACTAAAAGTGGAAAACATTGTGACAAAAGGAGAAATTGCTCGTTTTGAGCAATTTCTTCCTTTGTCACTATGTTTTCAAAAAGCTGTCTGCTACAGAGGCGTCAGAAAGCGTCTATATGAGGGAACGGGTTAACAATTTGAACGCAAAATGAATGGCTAAATAACACGAAGATTCAATTCAATTTCTTTATTCAAGAATTATGGCCTCCGCCCTGTTCACATTTATATTTTTACAAAATGCTTACAATAAGAATGACACACTTTGAATGTTTATAAATCACGGAATAGTTTCGTCGAGAGGTATTTTAGATGTCTACATTGTTAAATGGTGATTGGAATATAAGATAACAATAGTATGTATCACACGACAATGCTTGTAGCTGATCTAATATACCTATTACGTATTTCTTTATGAGTAACATGTGTAATACAATACGACAATGCATGTATCCGATCTAATGTATTTCTTTATGAGTAACATGCGTAATATAATATGACCGAAGCAATCTTTTTGTATTCATCCGCGAATGTTTACAAAATGGCTGAGAACGTGTATCCGGTAAACACAAACATCCCGATAGATGGACGAGGTAAAGGGACCATTATGGATCATACAAAAAAGAAATTGTGACGGACTATACAAGCCCACCATATTACCGCTCAGCCTATAGCAATCTAACACAGCTACACTTCAGCAGCACCGACATTGGATTCTTAAATATCGGTGGAGAGTCAGCATTTGCTACTTTACAAGCGGAGGATATGTCCCTAAGATAAACAAGTTCGCTGACGAAACTGTTCGCCTTACCACAACACTCTACTAAAATTGCTATTCAAAAGACAAACCACGTCGAATTAACCCTTTCCCACCCACAGACGCATTTTGACGTAATAGCAGCAGACAACTTTTGAAAACAGTTCGGTCAAAGGTGAAGTTGCTCATGTTGAGCAATTTCTCCTTAATCCACAATGTTACCAGCTTTATTTAAGAAATAAGCCTTTATTTTATGGAGATTTTTCAGGTTTTTGTCACTATGTTTTCTAAGTCATCTGCTGCAGATTTGTTATATGTGGGAAAGGGTTTACCGAATTATAATAACCTGCTGTTACAGTTATAGTTTGGAGATGGACTCTGAAACGACTAGGAGCGAACCATACGATTCCGTATTTATAAAATTCGCGGTATTTATACTTAATCGATGCTTGTTTCCGGCATAGGATGGTACCCCGTGAATCATGAGCGCAAACGAATTCCAAATCGTGTATGTTCGTACCACTCTAAGCTCGCCTAAGTATGTATACCTCCGCTCAGTGAAGATAACCATTTTGATAAACCTGATATCAACCTGTCCAAAAGTAAATGTCTGTATATTATTGAACCTACGGAATTGTCATGACTGGTTCCCATAGTGCCAATGGCTTACCATACACACGTTGACAATACGAATGTAGATACGTTCCGAAGAAAGAGCGTGCGTTTATGTTACGTCTGCCCGCTGGATGTCAAACTTAAAGAAAGTTATCAGATGACATTTGCACCAACAATTAAGTACATAACATGCAATATCTATAGCTGTCTGTGTGTCATTTGATCCTCCCAACTTACCGACGCATCTGAAGCAGACGACTTGTTTTAATCATTGTTAAAAAAGGATGAAATTTGCACCACAAAATAAGTACATAACATGCAATATCTATAGCTGTCTGTGTGTCCTTTAGGCCTACCAACTTACATACGCATCTGAAGCAGACGACTTTTTATATCATTGTTAAAAAAGGATGACATTTGCACCACAAATAAGTACATAGCATGCAATATCTATAGCTGTCTGTGTGTCATTTAATCCTCCCAACTTACAGACGCATCTGAAGCAGACGACTTGTTATATCATTGTTAAAAAAGGATGATATTTGCACCACAAAATAAGTACATAAAATGCAACATCTATAGCTGTCTATGTGCCCGTTTATTCTTCCAACAGACGTATCAACAGAAAACGACTTTTGAAATCATTGTGATAAAAAAATGGCAAAATTGTTGCAATATTTTCATAATCGTCATCTACATTTTTGTTGCATGTGAGAAATGATTACACATCTTGATGATTACAAAGTCTTCGCTTATTAACCATTATCTTATTTATCTCCACAAACCATGCAAGATGATAGCAATGCAATCACTGCACTGCATTGACCTAACCACAAAAACCAAGACAATATGTAAAATAGATCATAGTTAGTTATATACTTCAACGTTCACTGCTTTGTTTAAGTGCGACTCTATATCTTCACATCCATCCTCCATTATGCTTTTAAACATGTCTTTGAATTTCTACCGAGCCCCGGCCTGTCAATCCAGGGGTTGTGAGTTCGAACCACAGCTCGGCCAACATTCTTTCAGACGTGTGACAAGTCTCATTCGTCTTTCACCAATGGGCTAACAGTCAGTCTATGTGGGAAAGCAACCAGTTGATTGAAAAGTATGTTGTGTGGAGAACTGGTGTGAGAAAGCTAGTAAACACATGAGTAGGTGAACTGGCGGCCGTGATATGACTGCACAATTATTGAAAACGGCGTTAAGCCCCAATCAGTTAATCAATCAATTTCTTCAATTCCGTTCAATGTCAAATAGCCGATAGGAGACGATACATGTCAAACTTTATCCATTTCCCACATACAGAAACTCTTCAGCCAACATTATCGGGGCAAAATTAATGAAACAATGGAAATTCACGTGATCAACGAATAATTGGCGGCCATACAGTTAAGGCTACGGAAATGTATTTAGAAAAGTACATATTAAAAGTGCTATTTTAGCAGTAAATGTTGATAAACTGCATTTTAGAGTCATGAAAATGTACACAATTTGGCTCACTGGGTATGTCTTACCGGTAAAAATGAAGCATACATGAGCAATATTTAGATGCTTTTTGATTCTGGAAAGAGAAATAAATTATTACTCGTTTGTGTGGCGATTGGTTTGACACTCGCCACAATGCTAACAGCTTTCCCTCATACGACAAGTCTGCAGATTACTTTGAACATATTTTGTCAAAAAATAGAAACTCTCTATAATTGAATGGATAACCTATGACAAAAAGTGGAAAACATTGTGGCAAAAGGAGAAATTGCTCGTTTTGAGCAATTTCTTCTTTTGTCACAATGTTTTCAAAAAGCCGTCTGCTGCAGAATGGTCATAAAGCGTCTTTATGAGCGAAAGGGTTAATTAATGTACTCGTGTGTATGTCAGACAATAGGTTTCCCACTTGCCGTTACCATGATCACGATGACGATGGTATATCAAATAACAGCTCACACAATTAAGAGTTTAGTGATGTGCAAGTTGCTCCTGCATGATTGTCACGGTGCTGCAGATAATACCAACTTTTCTTAACCTCTTCACTGCCGAATTTCGCAAAGTCGAGTCTTCCACCTTGAAAATTGGACCACTCTATTTTCTATTTTTTTCATAATAAAGGAAATTTGGTAAAATGTAATGATGTCTAAGTGGCAAACAATGCAGATTTCAGGAGAAACAGCTCGTTATGAGCTGCCTCATCTGAATATCATTGATTGAAAAAGCCTTTAATTGCCTTTGGCTACGAAAGAGTTTATTAAATGAGATTTGCATTCGAAGAATGTTATTAGACTTCAAGAGTGTGCTGATATGTTGTTGTTGTTTTCAAATAATCTTTATTTCGTCTGTTTACGGGTCTGCTAATGATAATAACTTTGAGCTCTCTATGTTTCTTAATGCTTCATTTCCAAAATCTACAGCAGACGACTTCAAAAAGGTCTATTAAAATGTATGGAAAATCTCTGTAACTGTGGGTATAATTACTGAACAAAAATGAAAACATTGTGGCAAAAGGAGAAATTGCTCATTTTTGAGCAATTTCTCCTTTTGTCACAATGTTTTCAAAAGTCGTCTGCTGCAGGTGTCAGAAAGCGTATATAGGTCGGAAAGGGTAAAGTCTAAAACATAGGTCGACACCGCTGTCCAGTCTAACTGGGGGTCAACCAGACACATTGTTTTTAGGATTTCCCACATACAACAAGTCTGTAGCAGACGACTTTCAAAACATCTTATTCAAAATATGAAAAATATCCATTAATTGACAGTTTAACTATTAATAAGAGTTGAAAACATTGTGGCAAATGGCAAACTTTGCTACAATGTTTTCAAAAGGCATCTGAAAGCGTCTATATGTGGGAAAAGGTTAATTATTTATTGAGATTGACTCTCTATGTATGAATATTACTGAATGAGTGTATATTCAGTGTTCAGTGACATTGAATGAAACATTTCCCACTTACGAAAAATGTGCTACAGACCATAACTGAACTCAGAAAGCCATTTGCTTCATAAGATCTAACATTTATCTATGTGTTAGAAAAAGGTTAACTTGCAGGTGAGACAGAAACACACAAAAATACCAAATATGTTTAAAAATGATTTATTTTTTTCATTTAAATTGACATGTAAATACACAAAAACTCAACATAGTTAACAAATAGACTTTCTTTCATGCAAGTTTGTTTCTTATATCTATATACATTTTTACAAAAAACGATTTATACATAATTACAATTACACCCACACACATCATCAAGGGGGAAGGCTCAATTCCAGACATTATTTGTAGATGACCTGTCATTAAAGACCACTTTCATGTCTGATAGGATATTAAGTGACTTGTTGGTTTTAATAACTTCAATTTAAGTGTATACACTGAAGTATCATTTTCTCATACATATTTTGAAAACATTATGGGTAAAGGATATTTTAAACAAGGCTGCTAAGAGTATATCAATGTCATGATTTGTTAATTAAAACTTTTCTTACATACAATAAATCTGCAGCTGGCTACACTATGAAAACATTTTGGGCAAAAATATGGAAAATCTCCATAGATCTACTTGAAAGTACATGTATAACTATTGAATAGATTTGAAAACATTGTTGCAAATGGAGAAATTGCTCATTATGCGACATTTCTCTTTTAACCTCATTGTTTTCACAAAGTCTTCTGGTTCAGATGCAATCAAATTGTAGATGCATACTGACACATCTGCAGCAGACAGCTTTTTGAAAACATAGTGACAAAAAGAAGAAATTGCTCAAAATGAGCAATTTCTCCTTTTGCCACAATGTTTTCCATTTTTAGTCATAGGTTATCCATTCAATTATAGAGATTTTCTAATTTTTCGACAAAATAGGTTCAAAGTCATCTGCTGCAGAATTGCGTATGTGGGAAAAGGTTAAGGAGATGATCTATAATTCTACTTTGATGTGTTCAAAGTCATCTGCAGCATATTTGTTGTATGTGGGAAAGGGTTAAACCCCATCCCAAATTGAAAATACTTGACAAACAAACAAGACTTTGAAACAAGTAAAACACATTGTTGAACAACGATTACACATTGTACATTTTCTACAATGAGAAAGGAGTTATAATTAAGGCTGGTCTGTATATTCTTTGGATTAAAAATCTTTGGATGCATAGGAAAAACAGTCTAGAACATTAGAACTTAACTCTTTCCCTCATATAGACACTTTCTGACGCCTCTGCAGCAGACGGCGTTTTGAAAACATAGTGACAAAAGAAGAAATTGCACAAAACGTGCAATTTCTCCTTTTGCCACAATGTTTTCCACTTTTTGTCATAGGTTATCCATTCATTTATGGAGATTTTCTATTTTTTGACAAAATATGTTCAAAGTCGTCTGCTGCAGAATTGTCGTATGAGGGAAGGGGTTAATCCATTCCCACATACAACAAATCTGCAGCAGACGATTTTGAAATTGATATTGTAAAATCATGGAAAATTTCTATTAATGAAAGTATGATCATTGAATAGAATTGAAAACATTGTGGCAATAGTCGAAACAGTTCATTACAGTGTTTTAAAAATTTGCCTGCTACAGGTGTCTGTAAGTTGGAAATGGATACCACAATTCATAAGTATTTACTATAACAAGTAATGTTGTTTCGAGGCATGCTCCGGTAAAACCAACTCAAAGATATTTTCGACTCATGCAAACCCAGATGAACCTGCCCTTTTTGTCATGTCCGTAGAGCTCTTGAGGAAAAGAGAATAACATTTGATAAATTGGAAGTTTATATCTTGATAGATTAGTGTTGAAAACATTGTTGAAGAAAGGGATAAATTGCTCTTTGTTAGCACTTTTTTCTTATATATTTAATGTTTAAGTAAAAGGGTTCACTTAAGTATTGTAACCATTTTTTTGAATATAAATGTTTTGTTTCAAAAAAAAATTATCTTCATAATTAGGCGAGATTAGTCATATGGTGAACATTTGACATAATTTGTTACCGGAGCAGCAGGGACAAAAAACGGAAACAGAACAAAAATCACACAACAGGGAATTGATGGTAACTTAGTAAATTAAAAATTAATCATTTGTAGAAATTCATTATTGATTTTAAAACAGTATAAACATCTTCTGGGAGTATGCAAGGAATAGATTATGACAAAGAAAAAAGCAATTAACCGCTGAATAAGCCAAATTACCCGGTGAGTTATTGTAAACTGAACACCTGCTGTCATCTACATATTCTTAGTAAAATCTAATGCAAGAATGTATTTTAACCGTTTCCATCATACAGGAGAAATTACTCATCATGAGCAATTTTACCTTTGGCCACAATGTTTTCAAAGGTGGTCTGCTGATATTGCTCAAAATGCGTCTCGCAGGTGGGAAAGGATTATTTTTATTTTCTAATCCTTTTCGCACTTGTAAATGCGTTATGATGCCTCTGCAGCAGACAAGCTTTTGAAAACATTGTGGCAAAAGGAGAAATTGTTCATCATGAGCAATTTCTCCTTTTGTCACAATATTTAAATTTTATTTAATAAATTATTTTTTCATTTATAGGGATTTTCCATAATGTTTACAAAATATTTTCAAAGTCATCTACTGCACATTTGTTGTATGTGGGAAAGGGTTAAGAAATAATATGCGATTAAATTAGCAGTTTTGTTACAACCCAAAGTCTTCTGATGCAAAAGCCATCAGTTCAGTCCAATACACCAGAGGGGACGGGGCTTATACGTTTGCAAACGCGCAAACACATAATTATAAATTTCACAAACAATAATCAATAATTTTCTGAACATTAACTTTAAAAATAATAATACAAATAATAATGATAAATATGCAGATCTGAATTGATATAAAAAATATCAGAAAAACAAAACACTTGAGCCATGACAATGAAAAACCCTCCATATTGAATTAACCATTTCCCAACTGCAGACGCATTTTGATGTCTGCACTGCAGAAAACATTGTGGTTAGTAAAGGAAATCATTGCTCAATATGAGTAATGCCTCCTTTTGCTAAAATCTTTTCAATATATCTTTGCATATATACATCTACATAATGGGAAAGATGTAACCATTTCCCATATACGTTCTGCAGCAGACATCTTTGAAAACATCTGGGGGATAAAATGTGGAAATTCTCTTTAAAAAAAATGTATATTTAATTAATAAATAGATTTCAAAACATTGTGACAAAGAGAGAAATTGCTTATTATGAACAAGCACTCCTTTTAACACAATGTTGTCTGTGGTGTATGAGTCTGTAAGTGGGAAAGATTAAATCTTCAGTCACATGAAAGCCATGTTTGGGACTACTACTACTAACATTGCACCTATTTCTCATCCTTGGAGCTGACTCCTTCCTCACCACACTTTGTTAATAGCAAAAGAATTCAATTGTGAAGCGTGAAACATTCTATTACCTTAATTGTCTTTAAATGAACTTATGAAAACTTGTTTCCAAGTCTTTGGAACAAAATTACGATTAATCCGCGACCCTTTAACTAAAACATTGAACCAGAATCCCTGATTAAACATATAATGATTTTTGTTACATACAAATAATAATAGAAAGGGATATACCATTATCGTTAATCTGTTTTTTTGTTTGAGAAGGGACTTGTCATTATAGTGAAAAATGAATAATACTTAACATGATAGTGAGGCATGTTGCAACTAAATAACTAATAATATGACATGAACAAAATGGCAATCTGAGATAAATGATCATACTTTTACTAAAAATGTTGATTAAATAATGATTAGAGTGGGCATAACGCCACTGAACATACAAAATATTTTATAATACAATTGAAATTTCACTGAATGATAATGAATTGCCTCTCTTATTTTGCTTGTTTAGTTGTTTTTGTGTGCAAGTTATTTCCACTACATATTCCATATTTAATTGTTTACCTTTTCATATGTGCACTCATATTTCTACACGTCTGCAGCATACAACTTTTGAAAACAGTATGTGGCAAAAAGATCAATACATATACACTTTCATTTAGAGAAAAAAAAAATCTTTTTTGCACAGATGTTTTCAAAGGCATCAGTGCTGCAGATTTTATAGTTTGTTGAAAAAGGGGGGTTTAAACAGAATATCCATTTCAGGATTAGAAACCAACAACGACTTTGGAAAACATTGCGGCAAAAAAAGAAAAAGTGCACATAATGAGCAATTTCTCCTTTAATTTGTACCATTGTTGTCAGTTATAATTATACTTTTGTCAATTCTTTTTCAAAGTCGTATGCTGCAGATTTTTTGTTTGTGGGAAATTAAGGAAGCACTGTACATAAGGCAAGACTTATCAATACGACTTATAATTGAAGAATTGTATCAATTTTCATTTCTTTTCTCTGGGAATGAATAGAATGAACTTTGAAAAAGTGTTGTTCAAGACCAACAGCAAAGGCAAATCATTCTCATATATCACAGCAAAAGAATCGGATTGTTGACACTCAAAAGAATCGTCTCATTAAAAAGATTTCGAGTATACCCAAAAGATAGGGATTACTTCAGTGTAATCCATTCCCCACAAATCACAACTCTGAAGTAGATGAATTTGAAAACATCATGATCAAAGCAAAATTATAAAAAAATCTCAATAAATGAACAAACTTATGATCATTCAAAAGATGTTAAAGAATTGTGGCAAAAGGAGAAATTGCTCATTATGAGCAATTTCTTCTTTCGCTACAATGTCTCCAAAAGTTGTTTGCTGCTGGGGGGTCAGAAGGCCTCTGAAAGGATGATGTTGAGGGGAAAAAATCCATTTACTCATCTTAATCAGATATTCATTTTTAAATTTCAATAAATGTTATACAATCATGTAGACATCTGATCTTATATTATGAGATGGATTGATAAAAATATGACTTCATTAATGATAATCCATGATATTGTATTTATTCTTTCCCTTTAAAAATTAAAAAAAATATTATTATGGGAAAAATGACTCAAAATAAACAAACAGGTAAACAAAACAAAACAAAACAACGGATCAGTCTCACTCCCCTTTCCATTTACATTCATCTTTAGTTAGCTATCTATGAACTCAAACATCCAAAGAGATCCTTAACGTTTCACTGCTCTTTTTATTAAAATAATTAACCCTCCCAATTTACAGACACAGTTATTCGCATCCAAAGGCAGACGTGTGCTGCAGATGCGTCGAAATGCGTCTGCAAGCGCTAAAGGGAGGGTTAAACACAGGCTCGTCAATTCACATACCTGGTTTAAGGATACAGTAAGGATCTATTTTGCATGACCAGGTTCCTATGCACATATGTACAATTATAACACAAATTAACCCTTTCCCACACAGAGATGCATTTAGTTGCATTGTAGCGAAATGGTTTATAATTAGCCATTTCTCCTTTTAATGAAAGGTTTTCAACTCAAATCAATAATTATGCTATTAATTCATAATAAAGATTTCCCATATTTTTGTCAAGATGTTTCAAACTTGTCTGCTGCAGATTTGTTTTTATGTGGGAAAGGGCCAACCATTCACAATGAGCAGAAATATCACATGACTTGGCTAGCAGATTATGCATCTGTCAGCATATTAGCACATCTTTTTGTGTCCAAGAAGTTTCAAGGTCAACGAAAGGTGGATAAGTTGTCTGGCACTTCCTGTTTCACACAGACTGAACCAATCCGCTTTTTATCTTAATTGGTTCTAAAATGATTCTACTGTAACAAATTTCCTTGACATTGTTCCAGTCTCATATCTCTGTAACTTAGTTTCTGGTCTTCAACACTGGAGAGTACAGTAAATTTCTCTGTAGATTCACGAGTCTGTATAAAAATTAACTTATCGAAGGTAAGTTTGTTGACAAATTGGTCACACCTCAAAGTTTGGTGACAATATTTTCAAAATTAATCTGTAGGTCAGCTTTATTTATTAATTTAGTAAGACCAAAAGGATCAACCAAACGAGAAAAGTTGTCACCTATTAACATACTATGTTCGTTTTACTGGAACATGAAAGGTTTTCAGAATGAAAGGTAAGTATGTTTTCATGGGCTATTTGATGCTTCCAATTAGACTACAACCATTTTTTGAGTTGGTAAGTATGTTTCCATGGGCTATTTAATTCCTCCTTTTTACACAGCAACCATTATCGTATCCTTATTCTTCTTTTTTCAGTTTTTGTTCACTTCCGATAGACAGCAACACCATTTTGTAACAAAATAAACAGATCCTTGAAAATGATTGAAGTTCTCCAAGCATCCGCACTGTGTACTACCGCTGTATGATGCCCGATATTTGTTGAAAGTTTGAGAAAAAAAGTACTGAAAGACTTAAACTGAGCACCATTAGGATCCATGACGAATCTATAGTTCTTGCACTATTGGCTTCAATAACACCAGTATTTCCACCATCGGGAACGCTTATTATAATATCAGGAATGTCTGAAATAAAGGGAAAAAAGATGGTTAGCAAAAGGTAACTATGGTAAAACGTTACCATGGTAACATAAAGTAAAGCAGTGTATGTTTAAATATGGGTAGAAGTCATTTGGAATTATCTGAGGAAAGCAATGCAACATCTGCACAATGAAAATGTAATTGAAACAAGAGGACGATGATAGTCCTTAATCGCTCACTGTGTTTAATTAAAGTTTTCAAATTTTTATGAAAACCAGAATTTTGCATCGAAAAATATTGAAGGAGTTTAAGTGAGGACATTGAGAGGATGCTTCCTATAAAGTTTCATTTCAATTTGTTTACTCACACACAACAGACAATTCGCAAGATCCTGAAGTTGACTTGCTTTCAGACAGTGGAGCCAAAAATTGTTCATAATGAGCAATATCTCTTTTCAGCACAATTTTTTCAACTCTACTCGAAAATTGTATTTTTATTTTACGAGATCTTACATTTTTCTGCCTTGATGTTTTCAAAGTCGTTTACTGAAGATTTATTGTATGTGGAAAAGGTTTAACCCTTTCCCTCATACAACAATTCTGCAGCAGACGACTTTGAACATATTTTGTCAAAAAAAAGAAAATCTCTTTAATTGAAAGGATAACCTATGACTAAAAGTGGAAAACATTGTGGCAAAAGGAGATTATGTTTTCAAAAAGCTGTCTGCTGCAGAGGCATCAGAAAGCATCTTTATGAGGGAATAAAGGTGGACAAAATACCTGTAGAAGTGGAAATAGTTGTGAGTCGTGTTGACGCACGTGTTGACGCTGTGGACTGAGAGTGCCGACTTGTGCGGGGCGTGGTTATGGTGGTCGTCGAATATTGTGTGGAGGTGGTTGTCGTCGAACCATTTGGAGATGCTGTCGTATGAGATGTTGGAGCTGAAAAAACGAAAAAAACATAATATTATAAAAACACCCTGTTGAAATTCAAAACGATAAAATTCATAGATGACAGGGGCCGAAAGGTAGATCCTGGCATTTATGCCATGGGTCCAGTAGACATTAAAAGGCCAAATATCTCTACTGCATCATAATTTTCCTTTTATTTTATACCGTGTACATGTATAACTAAATTTTAAGACAGAATAAAGACAAAGTCTACAATTTGTTTATATTTTAAATAGAGGAATTACACAATTTACACATAAAAACAAATTTTTAATTATTGTGTGAACCACAACCTTATACTGCATTTTGTATGACGTTAAAGCATAATTATTTACTGTATGTGACCTATGTAGTCAAATACGGAATTACGCCCTGTTTGAATAGCCAGTGACAATCTGCATGTATTTGCGCCGGTAAATGTGCAGGTATATAAATAGAAATACTTACAGAGTGTTGTTGCCGTTACTGGTTCGACTATTGATAGATTAAGTTTCATGTTATAATTTGTACAGGCCCCTTGATACTCATTACCAAGCCCGCTTTCTGTACCAGTGGAAAAGGCTGAAATTCAAAGAAACTATAAGTAAGCACTTTCCTTCAAACGGATTGATTTTGACGCCATTTGCAGCAGACATCTTTTGACAACATTGTGACAATTTTTTTTTTTTTTTGTATGGAGCTTAACACTGCTGCCAACAATTTTTCAGTTATAATATCACGGCGTTTCCCTGGTAATTTACCAGTACAAATTGTCCATTTACCCTGACACCAGCTAGTCAGTCGTAATGCTAACCCCAGAACCTCGAGCGCCAAGGAGGGAAAGCCATTTCAACCATTTTTAAAGTCTTTGGTATGATCCGGCCCGACAAATGAGGACATTTTCTAGAGAAGAGGAATTCAGTATTTTGAAGAAAACAATGAAGCATTTGATACCGGAATTGTATTCCAAGTTATATTTATGTGCATGTAACCAAAGAGCACACAGTCATGTTTGCTATTAGCAGGTTATATCACCATATATGAATGAAAATTATGGTATGGAAAGTTATATGGTACATATACATACAAATATTATATATTTTATATAAGATCGATGAAAAAAAAGAAGTAATTTCTTGTAAATGACGTATTTTGATAAAATCAGCTTGAAAACATTATGGAAAAATTAGAGAAATTGCTTGATATGAGCAATTTTGCCTTTTGTCACAATGTTTTCAAAAGTCATCTGCAGCAGAGGTGTCAGAAAGCGTCTATATGTGGGAAAGGGTTAATGGCGGTTTTTGAAAAACAATCAATTTCTCACTTTTGTCTCCATGATTTCAACTCTTAATCAATTATTTTGTACTTTCATTTAGAGGGAGTTTCCAATTTCTCCCTTTTGTCTCCATGTTTTCAACTCGATTCAATTATTTTACTTTCAGTTAAAGGGAGTTTCCAATTTTTTTCGGGTATGTTTTCAAAGTCGTCTCCTGCAGAATTGTTGTATGTGGGAAAGGGCTAACATAAAGATTGTGTTTTACTTACTTGCAATATAATGATTTTCCCCAACATTAAAATCTTTGCCTCCCGGCACGCCTGAAAATCCTTTAACTTCCACCACAAAACTTAAAGGTTTCGTCCGGTTTAACGGTTTGTTGCAATTAACAAGAAGTCCGACTTCTGCTCTGTTGGAGTCATCTATAAAACATGTCTCGAAAGCTGCTTGTGGTATCTGAAATAAATATTCAATAAAATAAAATACTCGACAAACACTCCCACAAATAGATTAAATTTTGACACCTCTGCTGTGAACTGACGATTTTTGAAAACATTGTGACAAAAGAAGAAATAAATTCACTTTCATTTTGGATGAAAGTGGTGTAGTTGGAGAGGGTCTGCCTCTCGTACCAAAGGTCCGGTGTTCGAATCCTGTGATGAGCGGTTTCTGCCTTTGGGATTTTTCCATGGTGTGAGTACTGGTTATGTCTACAGGAATCAGACATCGGGCAGGATTAATATAAGCTGAAAAGCTTGTTTCGCAATTGATGTAAAATAAATAAGTTGAAATTAAACTTATGGTCCCCAAACCTGTCTCTGACTGGTAGGGAACTAATAAAAGTTCAACTATTGGATAGAGTTCAAAACATTGTAGCCAAGAGAAATTGCTCATTCATTATGAAAGAATTCTCCTCTTAAATGGCTAAAGTTTGCTGCACTGCATCGGATGCCTTAACCCTTTCCCTCATACGACAATTCTGCAGCAGACGACTTTGAACGTATTTTGTCAAAAAATAGAAAATCTCCATAATTGAATGGATAACCTATGACAAAAAGTGGAAAACATTGTGACAAAAGGAGAAATTGCACGTTTTGTGCAATTTCTTCTTTTGTCACTATGTTTTCAAAAAGCCGTCTGCTGCAGAGGCGTCAGAAAGCGTCTATATGAGGGAAAGGGTTAAATGGCTACAATGTTGTCAAAAATCGGCAAAAAAAGTTTGCAGCACTGCATCGGATGCCGTACAAACATCTGACATCTAGTGTAAAGGTGTAAAATCAAGTTAGTGAAGTATCTATTGATTGATTGATTGGGGTTTAACGCCGTTTTTAACAATTTCTCAGTTATATCACGGCGGCCAGTTCACCTACTCATGCATTTCCTGGTTTTCTCACACCAGTACTCCACACAACAATCTTCCCAAGCAACTGGCTGCTTTTACACATAGACTTAATTAGCCCATTGGTGGAAGACGAATGACGCATGTCGCATTGACTTTTGTCAATCGTCAGAAAGAAAGTTGGCCGAGCCGGGATTCGAACTCACAACCGTGAAGTATCTATATTTACCCAGTATATCTTGTAATATTCCGGAGGGTTCGTGTCTGTGGGGCATTCTATTTCGAAGTTGGAGTCGAGAGGAATTGTTAGTGATGCACCTCCCTCTTGAAACCTGGAAAAATATAAAAGATGAAAAAATGATGTCTCAATGTATTTAACCCTTTCCCCCCCATATAGACGCTTTCTGACGCCTCTGCAGCAGACGGCGTTTTGAAAACATAGTGACAAAAGAAGAAATTGCACAGAACGTGCAATTTCTCCTTTTGCCACAATGTTTTACACTTTTTGTCGTAGGTTATCCATTCAATTATGGAGATTTTCTATGTTTTGACAAAATACGTTCAAAGTCGTCTGCTGCAGAATTGTCGTATGAGGGAAAAGGTTAAGTTTGTATGCTGCTTTACACTGCTTTCAACAATCTTTCAGTTATCATCAACGTCTTCCCTGGGTAACTACGTAAGTCAACATTACTACTGGTACATCGATGTATCCAGACACTTGTGAGTTAATCATATAATGCTAAACCAGTATACTCCTGAGCGCTAAGGAAGGTAAGCCATTTTAACCATTCTGAAAGTATTTTGAATGTTTGATTGTTTAGAATGGGATCAAGACTACCACTGAAACAGATGTTTTTTTGAAAACACTGTGAGAAAAAGATAACTTGTTCTCACATAAAACAAATCTGCAGCAGACGACTTCGAAAGCATCTTAGCACCATGATGGAATTTAGTCTCTATAAATGAAAGTATTATCATTAAAAACATTGAGCAATTTCTCCTTTTGTCAAAAAGTCATCTGCTGTAGATGCGTCAATAAGCGAGAATGGGTCCAGCCAACGGCAGGTAGAAATTGGATGGAAATAGAGTGTAAAAGAGTGGAAATTGGTGATCTGTGATAAAAACAGATATCAGGCAATAGATAAATTAAAACCTCATTTCAGATTAAGTCCTAGCCATAAATAAATGATCAATTCTGCATCAAGTGATAATTTGATTGCAGTTCCCGATAATAGACATGCAATGAATGGTTTGTTTTTTATTTATTTCCTTCTCAGACTTTTGATTTACACTTGAAATTATAAATTCTTACACTCTTTTTTAACCCTTTCTCACATACGACAATTCTGCAGCAGACGACTTTGCAAAACATATTGGCAAAAATGTGAAATATCTCAATAAATGAGAGTTTAATTATTAAATAGAGTTCAACACATTGATTGTAGCATAATGATCAATTATCCAGCTATTATTCCACATACAACAAATCTGCAGCAGACGACTTTGAAAACATCTTTGCCAATTAAATCAAGGAAAATCTTTATAAGTGAATGAATAATAACTAAAACAAAAATTGAAAATACTGTGTGGCATAAGGAGAAATTGCTTGGTTTGAGGAATTTCTCCTTTTGTCACAATGTTTTCAAAAGTCGTCTGCTGCATAGGCTTCAGAAAGCGTTTATATGTGCTAAAGAGTTATTGGGTTATTGGGATAATTCACAAGAATTAGCCAACTATTAATTATCATCAAAAAAAGAAATTGAACGCGGAATTCAGTTTTCTGTCTATACAAAATTTCCCTCTGGAGTATGATCATGTAATCAATTAATCGAAATCTATTACTTTAACCCTTTACCTCAAATAGATCCTTTCTGACGCCTCTGCATCAGGCGGCTTTTTGAAAACATAGCGACAAAAGAAGAAATTGCTCAAAACGAGCAATTTCTCCTTTTGCCACAATGTTTTCCACTTTTAGTCATAGGTTATCCATTCCATTATAGAGATTTTCAATGTTTTGACAAAATATGTTCAATTTTTTTTTAGTCATCTGCTGCAGAAATGGGGTATGAGGAAAAGGGTTAATCGAAATCTATTACTTTAAACATTTCCCACATACAGACATGTTTTGACATATCTGCAGCAGACGAAATTTGAAAACATTTGTGCCAAACAGAGAAATTGCACATGATGAGTAATTGCTCCCTTTGACAAAATGTCTTCCAATGTATTCAATATCTTACATTCAAAATAAATAATTTCAGTATATCAGCCTAGATGTTCCAAATGCATCTACTGCCGATATCTCTGCATGAAGGAAACGGGGGGGTCAAAACTAACATTTTGGACCAAATTAAGTCTAGGTATCGGTCCCTAAGCTATCATTTATGTTTTGTATACTGGAAAAAGTAATTAAGGATAATGAAGCGGCCCTGGTTCACAGAGTTGTCCCCATTTCATGATCGATTTGTAGTGGTTAGTTAAATAACAAAATCTAAGAATTTATTAATATTTCTAAATTCAAGAATATTTGCCATTATCTTCCTTTTCTGATTTAATTTGACAGAAAACTGTCCGAAATCAACTCAGAATTTAATCTTCAATTCTGTCATATAGAAGCTTGCAGTGACTGATTATAAAGCTTCCAAATAATTATGATGACTGAATTCAGGGAACATGTCAGATCATTTTAAATTGGTCCGTTTGTGTAATAAAGCAACAAATATCGATGAAAGGAACATGGTTCTTTCGGGTCACGGAAATCAATCAGCCATGGGTTCTGGAACAACCGATCAAAAGTTCTCGCTAGAACTTATTCATTCTGGTGAAATGTGGTAAAACGCAAAATATCATCACCGTGCTGTCATTGTGTCAAATTTCTGCCAATATCCAACTTAAATGGAGTCATCAGGGATCAGCTTCCAGTTCGACCCTTTCCACCATGCAGATAAATGTTGACGTATTTGCAGGAGATTTCAAGTTTTTGAAAGCATTGTAAAAAAAAGATACATTTTGAGCAATTTTCTCCTTTTGCCACAATGTTTCCAATTGTATTAAATAATTATTATTACATTGGAGGAAATTTTCCATATTTTTTGTTTTTTGTTACATGTTTTAAAAGTTGTCTGCTTCTGATTTGTTGAATATGGGGAATGGGAAAATTCATTTGGTGGCAACAATTATACCCTTGATAAATCATCCAAGCTTTAACCCTTTCCCAAATAACTAGGCGCTTTCTGACGCCTATGCTGCGGGCGGGCTGAGCAGACGTCTTTTGAAAACATCGTGACAAAAGAATGGAAATTGCTAAAAAATGAGACAGCAGACAACTCTGAAATTATCAAGTCCTAAATTAGAAAATTTGTTTAAATGATAGTTTGATTAATTAAATAGAGTTGAAATCATTGATGCCAAAGGAGAAATTGCGCATTGAGCTTATTATTTCACCTCGAGCCACAATGTCGTCAAAAGTCATCTGCAGGTGGTAAAGGGTTAATTAATTCTTAGAATAACCCAACTACAAGAAATATCAGCCAAGTCCATGCTTGCATTAGCTGCTTTTTTTCCAGTAATTCTCCCTTTCCAACATAAAACAAGTCTTCAGCAGACAACTTTCAAAAAAATGGAAAATCTCTTTAAATATAAGAAATTATCGTAACTCACTCACTCGGAATAAAGTTGAAAGTATTGTGTCAAAAGGAGAAAAAGCTCATTATGAACAAGTTCTCCTTTGGCAACAATGTTGCATGAGGAATTAACCATATATATATATATATATATATCTACAAGAAATTCTCTCTTTAAAACAATCAGGAATTTATTTACAAGAAATTCTCAATTACATCATGGTTTCCGTAACTATAATATGGAGAACAGTGGAACAATCCAAGATCACATTGTCTTATCAAAAGCATCTTTGGCAACAGAGAACATTATTGTAGAGAAAGATGTGCCAAGATGAAACAATTTGAGCGAAAGCACAAGTTGTTATAAGAAGATAGCATCAATTTTGCTGCAGGCATCTTGCATCTTTCACAGAACAAGTATCATTAACGTTGAATCCCTTCATGCAGACGCAGTTTTTTGCATCTGCAGAAGATCACATTTGAAACATTTTTGCATCAAAAGAGTTGCTAACAATGAGCAATTTCTCCTTTTGCAACAGACAATGGGGTGTTTATTAACAAATCTCTTAAAAATCAAAATTACATTTAAAGAGATTTTAACATTTTTGCCAAGACATTTTTCAAGTTGCCTGCTGCACCTTAAATATGTTGGATGTGGGAAAGCATTAATCTGACACATATATGCGGTGGCATGAAAACACTTGCAGAAGAAAACTGCAATCTTCTGGAGGTTCCCGACTTTCCTCAGGTTTGTTTGAATGCAAGACTCGGCATTCCATTTAGCTTTTCACTAAAGTCACCGATGATTATGACAGAGCCCTAGATAAGATGCGTTTTTCATGCTCTAAAATCCTTATTTGACTTCCAAAACCTATATGTTGTGGGTACTCAAAAGAATCGTCTCAGTGAGTACCCACAACATAGGTTTTTAATGAGTGCTAAGAGAGATATCACAAAAGAAAAACTGTTTACTCCTCTGATTAGTAGCAGGTTAATATTAAGCAAGATCATCTGCGCTTTCAGTAAAGAAAACTTAGCACATAAATTTGAAGAAGTTTACAGCATTAAGATGATTACAAACAACTTTTACTTTGTATTGTCTCTTCAATAACTCCTGAACATGTTAATTTAGATCGAAATTGCAAAGCTGCTTTGAAAGTATCAATTTAGTTTA
Organism: Serripes groenlandicus; assembly: GCA_031761405.1. Classification (NCBI taxonomy): domain Eukaryota; kingdom Metazoa; phylum Mollusca; class Bivalvia; order Cardiida; family Cardiidae; genus Serripes; species Serripes groenlandicus. The sequence goes on from JASEVX010000001.1 coordinate 200,996,708, forward strand.
AATTTAAATAACAGTTCTGAACTGAATGTAATTTTTTTATATATATATAATGGGATTTTGCACCGTACATGCAATACTTAAACTTTTAACCATGAATTATACCATGCCATACCATTATGTATACAAATTATCATTCAGTACTGAGACAAGAATCTGACAGACTTTTCTCAGAGATTGATGGCAGGGTTTTTGATATCATAAAAAACATGTCCTATGCTGTAATTAAATTGGGCTAAATAAACACAAACTGACGATTTTCCATGCCCCGCTTCCGTACCATCGCCCTAAGATTGATGACGGGGGTCAAGCGTAGCACGTCAAAATATTGAAAGAACGGCATAAAAAATGTATTGAACAGACAAAGTTATTGATGGATGTACGAATAATCTGGAAACATGTCATAATTGCGGATACCAATTCATGGGCTTCAAGCAAAAGGTTTGTAACTGTTTCTTGCTAGAAGATGTGGTTAGAACCATATTGGGTGAAGCCAATTTGATTTGCAAAGGAAAAAGTTATAAGTATAATTCTCTGCTTCAATACCTTCATATTTAAGTGGGAAAGGGTTAAACGTAAGCTGCATCTGGCAATGACGAGTCTGGTTGATACCTTGTACAATGAAGACACCACTATCCCTTTCCCACATACAGCAAATCTGCAGCAGACGACTTTGAAAATGTCTTCTCAAAAATATGGAAAATCTCTATGGTTGTAGGTATAATTACTGAAAAAAGTTGAAAACATTGTGGCAAAAGGCAAAATTGCTCGTTTTAAGCAATTTCTCCTTTTGTCATGATTTTTTCATAAGTCGTCTGCTGCACTGATGCGTCAAAATGAGTCTATATGTGGGAAAGAGCTATGCAATTTCATGAGAGCCTTCACTGTATTTCTGTATGTAAACCCAAAAGATGACTGATGTGACTGATGTACATGACTCAATTACATGATGGTTGTGATTCCAACTAAGTCACCACCAAAAGACTACATGAATCAGTCATCATAACACGTGGATGTTATCAGAAAGAAGATAAGAATATAGCGTAAATTCAATTTGTTTATTTTTAGGAAAATAAATGATGGTCTTTTCGACCTTATTTCCTATTAAACAGTATCATTTGAAAGAAGCAATTTCGAATCCAAGCACGTAATGTTTGAGTTCTTTTGTCAATTTTCTTTACAGACTCCAAGATTAGTTTCGACATAATGGGGTAGTGCTTTGAAAAGCCAGAGCTGAATTTGGATAGATAGTATTTTATTTTGCTCGTAAATTACATCACAATTTGTACAACACAAATAGGATACACTACAGTACACAATGTTCATTGTCAATGCGTGATTCAATTGCAAAGTAAAAATTCAATCTCGTCGTCTTGAAAAAAACCACAAAAAAACTGTTGAAATGTGCGGAGAAAACAATTTTGTTGATTTTCTGTAATCAGTTGCATAAGTGACTTTTCCTTTCCCACATACAAATGTTTTCTGATGCCTCTAAAGTAGCTGACATTAGAAAACATTGTGACAAAAGGAGAAATTGCTCGATTTGAGCGATATACTGTAATTCCTTTTCCCACTTGTGATTTTTAAAATATGTATGCTTAGTAACAGAAGTGTCAAGAGTTATCTATATCAGAGAAAGGGTAGGGATAATGCCTTTCCCTAAATAACTTCTGTTAGCAGATCAGGCTAGAAGGTAGAAATTTGCAGAAGACCCATTTCAAAGCCGATGTAGAAAAAGGAAGAAAATTCTCATTATAAGCCATATTTCTCTTTTTCTCGCACTGTTTTCATATTTGACCTTCTGATTATCAATAGGTTAATTAGTTGTAATCCATAGATGTTTTCAAGGCAGACTTTAGTTTACCAACACATTTTCTGCAAGAAGACGAATTCAGGGGAAGAGTTAAAAACTTTAAATTGCGATTTTGTTTTTTTCTGCGCGCGTAAAACGACAGAAATAACGGATCCTTCAATATAACCATGATTAAATTTTCCAGTAATTTGTTCCTGTTTAGATTTTTTTCTACTCACCAATATTTGATTCTTGACTTTTACAGACGTTTAAAGACAAGATATCCTTTTTTCCCTGATTGCCTTTTAAAGCACACGACTTTTGAAAACATTGTGGATATATGGATGAAATTGCTTATAGTAAGAAATTTCTCCTCTTGCCACATTGTTTTCAATTTGTTTCAATAATTCTTCTTTCATTTAAAGACATTTTCTATAATATTTGACTAAATGTTTTCAAAGTTGTCTGCTGCAGATTTGTCGTATGTGGTAAAGGGCGAAATTAAGAGCCGAAGACAAGATATTCACTGTGTTGTGACAGTGTTTTTCATCTTGGATCATGCTATCATCAATTCATTTTGTATTTTACACCTCATTAATATCACTGCATTTCCTGGGTATTAGTTACCAGGCATTACTGGTCCATTTATCCTGACACCAGCAAGTTAGTAGTCATGCTAAACCTGCAACACTGAATGCCAAGGACGGCAGCTGTTACTACCATTTTTAAAGTATTTAATGCATGACCTTGTCTTGGATTGAACCCACAACCTCTAGCACCTAAGGGGGACACTCTTCCATTACACAACCTATCATCAGATGATGTACACTAAGACATATAAATTGGATAAAACATGCATAAATATTCTGCCATGTTAAAAAACAAAACCAGTATTACAAAGAATCAGTAAATCTTCTAATAAAAGCAGATCTTGGGAGTAATTCCCATGTTTCCTGACCATGCCTTTGTTTTCCCTGTGTTGGTAAGCTCTCATAATGAATTTACTACAACATGGGAATAGCTCTTTAGTGCTGGAGATTAGCTTTCTTCACCCCGAATCTATCCAATCACATTGTTTTGATATATTGGACTCTTCCAAATAAAGAGCATCTGAAAATAACTCGGGACCCTTTCCCACAAGTAATTTAATTCTGTAGCAGACAATTTTGAAAATATCTAAAATAAAAGCATAATTATTGAATTGAGTTAATTTAAACATTATTTATTTTACATCGATTGCGAAGCAAGCTTTCAGCTTATATTAATCACACTCGATGTCTGCTTCCTGGAGCCTTAACCAGTACTATAATTGAGTTGAAAACATTGTAAAAGAGAAAGTTGATCATCATGAGAATTTATTTTTTTATTGGGGTTTTATGCCGCTTTCAACAATATTTCAGTTATATCACGGCGACAGTTGACTTATTCATGATCCCTGGGTAAACAAACCAGTAATAGGCTAGAAAATGTGCCTTTGCCCAAGGGCACTCCACCACGACTGACGTGTCGTGACTGGGGATCGAACCCGGGATACCCGGTTTCGAAATCCCCGACGCTAACCACTTGACCACAGCGGATTCCCGATCATCATGAGAAACTTCTTTTTTAATTACCACCATGTTTTCAAAAGGTGACTGTTGCAGCAAATACCTAATAATAATGTTTATAAAATAGGTCTTTGGTTGCAGGTACATTTTAAATGCCTCTGTATGTGGGAAAAGAAAAAACCGTTCCAAGTCCCATGGATTCATGTTAGATCATCTAAGATCTTCTAACAATAATTCTTATGTGCTGGAAATTTATTGTGTTTGAAAATAATTATAATTATAGATCTGACGATCATTAATTTGTGAATGTAAAAATCAAGGTTGTTCACCAGACTGGTTGCTATTGGTAACCTGCAGTCATCAATACTAGATCACTCAGATGCTTGTTTTGTAAAACATTAAGCTTTAATGGCATGTTTTTTGTATGTTTGATCTTTTAACATGCAAATTTATTGGCAAAATTACTAAATGATGGTCCCTAAAGATTGGAGAGAGATGTTTGCCCAATTTTATATATTCTTCTTATTGCTTTCTCCGGTAAAATAAAATTTCAATGATTTTTATTTCAATATTTTGCAGGAATATTTGGAAAAACAAACAAAATTCTTTTCCTAATACCAAAATATACTGCTGAAAATAGTGTGGTGAAAGAAGATATAGCTCATAATATTGTCAACTTTTCCCACCATGGTGATGTATTCATAGGTAATCTGCTGCGGTGAACTTACATATCTCAGCAGGAAACAGGGTCAGTGTCTTTGAACTTTATTATGTTAATTTATTGAATTCAAATTTCAAAGGTATATTCTGAATGTTTTCTGAATTGAAAAACATTTTATTACTTGTCCATTAAGTGTTACTGGGTGATAGAGAGACACATCAATTTGTTCATAATCAACCCTTTTACCCTCCTTAACCCTTTCCCACATATAGACGCTTTCTGACGCCTTTTGATACATGATGAACAATTCCAAATTGTGCCACAATGATTATATTTTCATGTATGGAGGGTTTTATCTTTTTTTGACAAAATGTTTTCAATGTCGTCTGCTGCATATTTGTTGTATGTGGGAAATGGGTTTATAATGAAATTTCTTTCCACAGCAGACGACTTTTATAATAAAGTAGTAAAGGATAATATGAACTTAGCTTTTACTTTACATCAGACCAAGATTAACCTTTTTCAGTACAATTTAATATTGAAGGGATTAGACTATATATAGTTAATATCACACTAGAAAAGTCTGACAAAGTAAATACAAAATGTTTTTATTGCAAAGAATTCTATCGAACATTTACAATAATGATGTACACATAACACAAGCCGTCTATTTTAGTGGAAAACATTCTTAGAATATCAAAGAGGATTTCGCTGTAAATCAGTAATATTGTCGAGACTTGCTTACGTCTATGAAAGAACCATAGAATCCTGTCTGCTAGTGCGACTTTAATAGTGTAAGTTCTTCCACGAAGACAAATCATAGGTTATTCGTGTACTGAAGGTTTTCACTTTTGGATCATAATGGATCCTTTGCGATGAACAACATAGTTCACAATCTGATAATCAGTATTTTGATCATGAAAGACTTGAGTCTCTATTATTTGGTTTGTTTCTTTTTTAAACACTATGGAAAATGAAGCTCTAGTCATGATGAGCAAAGAGTACTTCACAATAAAGTTTTTAACATTATCTGCTAAAAGGATAAGGTAAAAAGTGCTCCGTTTACAGAGAGAAGAGTGTTAATTCAAAAAATTGGAGGACTATCCACAAATTAGTTATGAAAGACTAGAAGCACTCAATACAGATAAATTGGATAACTCTTTTCATCGTCGTTTGGCTATTTCTCATAATATTAAAAGCAGACATCTTTTCCAACACAATATTGGTAAAAGGTCAGTCTGATGCTTATTTTTGCAAACCCAATTCTCTTAATCTTTTTTCCCAATCTCATTCTTAAAAGTTTTACATAAATATTTAATTTGTTCTTACTTTTTCGATCAGTCCGGTTTGGGAGAATCTGGCTTTACGATGGTGAGGTAATCGGATAATGTGGCAAAATTCATTTCCCATCATACCTCGTTCCTATCAGACTTGTATAATGGAAGCAGACGGATTGCCAAAATATCCGATTGCCAAATATCGGATATGAAATTTTCTTCATACAGTAATATGGACAGGGTGTGCAGAAATTGAGATGAATTTGGTAATTGCAACCAACGTTTTACAATATTACAAATTTGTAGATGTAGCAATTCTGTATCCTATTTACTTAACCCTGTATACACACATCTGCAGCAGACAACTTTTAACCCTTTCCCACATACAACAAATCTGCGGCAGACGACTTTGAAAATAGTGACAAAAACCTGGAAAATCTCCATAAAAGAAAGCTTAATTGTTAAATAAAGATGCAAACATTGTGGCCAAAGGTGAAATTGCTCATTATCAGCATTTTATTCTTTTGGCACAATGATTTCAAAACAGAAAGTGAATGGTAGGAAGTTTCATCCAAATTGAATGTTGCTCTAGATTTGTTGGATATCAATCATTCTACTTCAATCTCCAGAGACTCAAATTCCATGTACATGTATTTTAAGCTAGTTATTTTTTAAGTCAAATGCAGCAGATCTTCGCTACAACCCCTGTGAAATGTTGTTCTTGAAATTATGAACTTTTCATGCCACTTATGAACTGTTCATGAACTGCCATTAAATAGTTCTTAATCACAGTTCAAGAACTTTAGTTCATGAACAGTAAGACAAACTTGTTCGTGAACTGTTCAAGAACTGAAGAAGAACATGGCAAATTCTTAACAAGTTCATAAACATCTGTCAAGTGTAATTCAAGTACTTTTAATGAACCCTATAAGTTCTTATTCTGTTCTTGAATAGTAAGTTTAATATAAATATATCACTGATTTTAAAATGATATTTAATTAAATTACAATGACTTTTTAACTCAGTGTGAATCTCTTAAACTACCATTCTGAATAGAGAAATAAGAACATTTATAGATCATGCACTTCTAGAACACTTCTAGAACACTTCTAGAACCAAAGAAGTTCTTATAAATGTATTATAGTGAAAACTTTTGAAATCTTCTTGTCAAAAGTAAAGGCCCTAGTGAAAAACATTAATGCAATTCCAGTGAAATTTCATTGTTACCTGCTATGTTACTGGAATACCAGTAGAATAACCAAAAATACCACTGGAACTGAACTTGAATTTGAAATATACCAAGGGAGTTAACTCAAGCATAAAACACAGGAACTCTTCAAAAAGAAGTTAGTAATGTTTACTACTTCCTTTACGTTTTTTGGTGGGAGAAATATGTTGTGTTTCAAAGGCACAGAGAAGTTTTTTGTAATTTCTTATGAACAACTTGATGGGCACATTTGGTAAATGTCTTAAATGTTACATTGTTTATTAAATTAGCAAATTGTATTATGCTATGTCATAAACAATAAGTTTATATTGGTGATTTATTTAAGTATCACATTGCCACATGTGAAAGAAGCCAATTGTCTTCATATAAAAAATATTTTTTATTGAATTCTGGTTCAACTATGTTTCAATGAACCAGAATATTTTCTGTACATAATCTGCACAGGCTTTCTGTATTTTCTTCTGTACAAAATCTGGTTCTTAGGTCCACCCAGACTATTTCATACACTGGTTACCAACCAATTGAACATGCACTTTTCTTGAACTGTTCATGAACAGTAGTTCTTGAACTGTTCATGAACTGTAGTTCTAGAACTGTTCATGAGCAATAGTTCTTGAACCGTTCATGAACAATCCATGAAGAGAAAATGGCACAATGAATTTGCACTGGAAAAAGTTCTTGAACAGTTCATGTTTAAAAAGAAAATCAAGAATATTTCATGAATTTTCAGTTCTTGAACAATTCATGAACTTTTTAATGACAATGTTTCCTGAATGTGTCATGAACTGTTCATGACCTGTTCAAGAACTACATATTTAAGAACTTTTTAAGAATTTGTGCCATTTTATCTTCATATACATCCCATGAACTGTTCATGAACCAGGTACCTGAACTTTGCATGAATTATACAAGAACTGTTCATGAACAGTAACTATTCATTTCACAGGGGCAGCTATACAGGCTTTTAACCCTTTCCCACCTGCAGACGCATTTTGACACAATAGCAGCATACAACTTTTGAAAACATTGTGGTCAAAGGTGAAATTGCACATGATGAACAATTTCCCCTTTTGCCACAATGTTTTCAACTTTATTTAACAATTAAGCTGTATTTTATGGACATTTTTCAGGTTTTGTCACTATGTTTTCAAAGTTGTCTGCTTCACATTTGCTGTATGTGGGAAAGGGTTAAATACGGAGAGTTTTGATATAGAAACTTAAAACACAGAGAAGCAATTATCTTTCTAATCTTGGTTTCAGCTACACAGTGCAATCTTTATAAATGCCTTTTATGTGTAATTATTTTCCTAAAACAAGCACAAGAAGTAATCATCCACTGTGGGTAGAATGCAATTTGTTTCATGACAAACTATAAATTTGATTTCCAATTTCCAAGGGAGTCATTTAAAATGGTGAACCCAAAAACAAGCAATAAAAGTTAAAGTACAAAGTTTTAGTTTACTCTTTTTTTCCCTGGTACAGAATAACCCTTTCCCTCATATAGACGCTTTCTGACGCCTCTGCAGCAGACGGCTTTTTGAAAACATAGTGACAAAACAAGAAATTGCACAAAACGTGCAATTTCTCCTTTTGCCACAATGTTTTCCACTTGTTGTCATAGGTTATCCATTCAATTATGGAGATTTTCTATTTTTTAACAAAATATGTTCAAAGCCGTCTGCTGCAGAATTGCTGTATGAGGGAAAGGGTTAACTTCCAAGAGGTCCAGATAAGGAGGGGTTAATATATTCAGCTCTTTTTCCGACAATTTCTCTCTTATTATTAAAGAGAACCCTATGCAGTGTGTACTCAAAAGAATCGTCTCATTGAGATGATTCTTTTGAGTTCCGACAACAAAGGGTTGGAGGATCAAATAAGGATTTTAGAACATGTAAAATGCCCCTTATCTAGAGCTCAAACATCCGTCTTCTATCATATTATGCAGCAGCAGACGACTTGGAAAACATTTTGGAAAAAGGAAAAAAATTAGCATCTATTCATTTTCTGTTTTTGAGCGACACTGATCTTTTTCGGGTCGGGCCCGGTAGCGACACAGGTTGTCAATCCAGGGTTTGTGAGTTTGAACCCCAGCTTGTCACTGTGACAAGCATCATTCGTCTTTCAACAATGGGCTAACAGTCTATATGGAAAAGCAGTCAGTTGCTTGGAAAGCATGTTGTATGAAGAACTGGTGTGAGAAAACCAGGAAACATATGAGTAGGTGAACTGGCCGATATGACTGAAAAGTTGTTGAAAACGCCGTTAAACCCCAATTAATCAACTGATCTTTCTTGTCAGGTAAAACTTAAAAGAAGGTTTCCCACATTTGGAAGCATTTTGATGAATCTGCGAAAACGATGTGTGACAAAGAAGATATTGCTCATTATGAGCAATTTTTTCCCTTTAACCGTTTCCCTCATATATAGACACTTTCTGACACCTCTGCAGCTGCTAAGACAGCTTTTTGAAAACATTATGAGTGACAAGAAAAAATTGCTCAAAACAAGCAATTTCTTTTTTTGCCACAATGTTTTCCACTTTTAGTCATAGGTAATTTATCCATTCAATTTATAGGGATTTTCTATTTTTTGACAAAATATGTTCAATGTCGTCTGCTGCAGAATTGTCGTATGAGGGAAAGCGTTAATGCCACACTATTTTCAACTCTATTCAATATATTTACCTTCATTTATATAGAGATGTAGATAGTTTTACCTAGATGTTTTCAAAATCGTCGGCGACAGATTTATTGTTTGTGGGGAAAGAGTTCAATAGAGGACGGCTTTCCAATGATCTCTATCCATACATATACCTATGGAATAATTCATTACCATAGCCTCTGCCAAACAATTCTACAATGTACTCACAAACTAGATTGAAATAATGAAAATAACAATACAGATTCCAACTTTTTCAACTATGAAGAGGTCATATGAATAAACTTGGAAATTTTCAATAGAACGCTACATATCTTGCTGTCATACCGTACGCCAGTTTTTCTCCTTTGAAATATCACATTTTACTGCAGTTTTATGGAAGAAATTAAACTTTATGGCACAAACATATAATTCATGTCACCACTTTTGGTTACTTCAGAACAAAATTAAATTTCTCTTTCTGTGTGTATTGCCAGTCCTAGCAATATATAAATTGTCCTTTTATGACACACACATTCAACCATGTTTTACACTTTGAATTAATTCCACATTGGCCTTTAAACTGTTTGCCTGAACTGAATTTTTAAGGTCTTGTACAAAAGTAGAACATCTAGGAGATGCTAATGTAATTTTTGTCATAAAATACAGAATCAATATTTCAAAATATCTTAAAATACGTGTTTATAGATTTTCCAGTAAATTTAAAGGCCTGTTTAGACAATGTTACTACCAATTTAAATGCTCTCCTTTCAATGTCGAATTGCTGACAAAGTACCATAACAAAAATACTACATAATTTAAATGATTGTCACAAAAATAGTTATATTTATTCCATTTTCTGTTTCAAAATGATATGTTGATTTTTATTCTAAAAAGTTCTCTCTTTTTTCTTTTTACAATGTACAGAGCTATAGCCCTTTCCAATATACAACAAATCTGCAGAAGAAGACTTCAAAACCTTTCTCCATGTGCCACAATGTTTTCGAAAATTTCAAGTCTTCTGCAGATAAGAGTAAGTGTTGGAAAGTTATCGGACCAGGTCTATACGAAAGTGTCTAGGGATTTTCTGGGTAATTATACTGCTTGGAATGGCAATATTCTGCACAATGCTTAAATCTTCCACAAGAGCTGGTACAAATCCATTACAAGAATAAATTTGAAACGTTTCCTGTAAGATAAAACTTTATTGAATTGCATTCTTATACAACTAGGAGGAAGGAAAAGTGAGCAGCCTCGATGACAGAACAAAGCAGTCGCCAATGTAACAGTGCATATTAGCCCAGCCAACCTTAAATATTAGTAATATAATAATAACTCAAGCTTTTTTTTGAACATATTAAGTTTTAACCAAATTAAAGCCAGTAATTTCAAACAATTATCATCATTTTCCCCAAGTGCATTGATTTGATTGCTTCTAAAGGTTTGCCTACGCTTTTCTCTTAACTGCTTACTTCAGATTGTATTTTTAGTGCTGTCTGCTTTATAGAACCATGAAACAAACAAAAGTTTCAAAAGTTCATGAGATGTTAAAGTTCAGATGCATCAAAGTGTGTCTGAATGTGGGAAAAGGTTAAAAACAGACTGTTCTCTCCTTTTCTTAAATAGTTATTATTTCTGAAAATAGGGCATTCCACAATTGGCTAATAATGCAATGTAGCAAAGATCAAAGAAGTTTAGGTAATCATCTTTCAGCCCCAAATTATCAAAGAGATGAGACTGTTACCCTTTCTCTCTTAATGATACATTGTCATAAACCTTTGACTATTGCAAATTCCTCAAAAGAATAAGAAAAAATGTTATATTACTAGAAATGATGAGAAGGTATCTCTTTGACACCTCTACAACCAAATATGTATGCATAAAAACTTCAATAAAAGTGAATCCACACAGGATGATTTATATTATTCTACTAAAGAAAATGGCAATATCAGAGGAATGCACTTATAACTTGCAAATATCATTAGTATTTCGGCAAACTTTCGACAGGGGAATAATTCCGTATTTCCACTAAAATAGTCGCGTCTCTCCGCAATCCAGGAGCCTAGATTGATCGAGAAACAATGGACGAAATCAAACCATTGTAATGAATACCAATTGATTCTGGAACCATGAAATAACGATGAATGCATGGCATAGCAAAATTATTTTCTCTGCAAATGCCGAGGTAAAAACGAGAATTCTAAAGGGCTCCAGACATTAACCTTAGTCCAACAATAGTGTGGGTATCAGTTTGTTGTCCAGCCATCCTGTTTTGTGATACATAATTAGATATGTTTTCAATTTAAAGATGTTCTTCTACAATCAATTTAATGGAACAATTATGAAGGTCTTAATCAAATAGATCACTATTGGAACTTGTATTTCTTTTAATACAAAAGTCAGTGAGTCATTCAACACAAAAACTTTCAAGATCATAACAAAATTCCGTTTTCAATTCTCCAGATTTTTCCAAATATCATTTCAGGTATATTAAACGCTCACCTTTTGAAAGTGTATGATGTAATAATGGTAATACTTAAAGGACAGGGAATTCTGAGATTGTCAAGGGTAAGGCCTAAAACAGAAGGAAATGTCTTAACCCTTTCCCTCATACGACAATTCTGCAACAGACGACTTTGAACGTATTTTGTCAAAACATAGAAAATCTCCATAATTGAATGGATAACCTTTGACTAAAAGTGGAAAACTTTGTGGCAAAAGGAGAAATTGCACGTTCTGTGCAATTTCTTCTTTTGTCACTATGTTTTCAAAAAGCCGTCAGCTGCAGAGGCGGCAGAAAGCGTCTATATGAGGGAAAGGGTTAAAGATGCAGACAATTTTCTCCAATTATGATTAATGGTTAGAATATTCTTACGGTGACCAATAAGCCACTAACGTATCAGGAAGATGAATTGTTTTTTCAGTTAGAAAAACCTTAGCCTTTAATGGTCATTTGTACGAACTGAGACCAAAGTGGCTTTCAATTTTGGCAATTAGGCACTATCACTGGCAAATTTCCACAGAGACATAACTAAAGCTTCTCACATGATATAGTTATACATTTTTGGAATGAAGCTAACATCTAATGCAAATGAGTTGGGCTAAAACAACTCCACATCCAGTCTGTTTTCTTTCCTGCAAAAATGTGATTAATCATGAAATTAATTCCAAATACCAGTCTGCTCATTTTGAATGGCAATGTGGAAAAATATCCCTTGAGTGCAAGTCTGCAAAGGACAAAATTTACCCTTTTGGACCATTATGAAATCTTATGTTTGCTAACTTTTGGAAACTGTGAGACTTAGGAAAGCAGAAATTATAATCAGCTTCTTTTCCTTTCCCAATAATTTAATTTACCCTTGAAGACAATTTTACTTTGACAATTCCAGACGGACCTCAAGTTCCTAAATGTCTGAACCACTCTAGCTGTATGTACAGGCTCTAAAATAACACCAGATAAACTGTCTATGATAAAAGGATCTCATGATATTTTTTTTATATCAAAAATACATTACCAGTCATTTAATACCTGATATATCATCTCTATACACCTTAATTATCCAAAAAAAACGCCCACGTTAGCATATCCCTCACGTATCCGTGACATACACGGCCGCCCGGAAGTACAGGCGCGCACGTGAGCGGGTAGTCACTTTTCATTTTTGGATTCACCGGAGTAGTCGATAAGAAAAATTTATATTATTATTTCTTCTTCCAATTAACTCTTTTGTTTTATAAGGCCCTGCCTTATAATTATTTAATTGTCCAAAGATATTTTGTCTACATTAACGTCACAGCCGTAAATTATTTACTTTATTGCTGTATTTATTGTTTTGTAGCAGACGATACGCTGAGAAGCACGTGGTTTACCCCACCCGCTAATTTCAGTTACCGTCTTCGGGTGCGGAAGTCTTGCTGTTTTCAATACTTTTTCCCTACCCTATTAGCGATAGTACATTAACTATTGCTGTATGAATTATTGACTGTCCTATTCAATATTTGTGAAAAAAATTTGAAACAAATTTATTTTCAATTTACGTGTCCAAACTACCGGTGTCACCGTGGTGTGGATATATTAAAACGGATTATAAACGGATTATATACGGATTATTTCCTGTTTGGTGAGTATTTTTGAATTATGTCAATGTCAATTACTGGTGAAGGGATGCGGAGCCCATGTGGTCATGCTGTGCACCTATGGGATTCACATCCGACCTGCGTTGTGTGCACCAAATGCACACAGGCTTCACCTTGCGAGTACTGCTCGACATGGCCTATTTCCATTTGGAAAAAGGTCGTGCGGAGTAAGACTCGTAAAAGCAGGAAGATAAAGAAGACCCCTAAGAGGGTGCCTTTATCTTCATCGAGTGAGGCAGAGTTCGAGGGGTTCTCCCAACCGGACTCTGCAACGGTGTTGAGCGAGTCGAAGGGCAATGCTGAGCCTTCTTCTCCGCTCAACACAGCCGTTTTTCCGCGCGCTGAGGAAATTCGGATGGTAGCTTTGGGTGAGAGTTGCTCCGTCGGGAAACTTCAGAAACCGTACGGAAACAGCGGGGAAAATGCTCAGCTGGATCATTTAACCGCTGAACCTCACCATCTGTCGCCTGGTGTCAGGGCTGGGCCTTCGAAAGAAGGAGTGCCTTTGGTAGCTTTCCGGGAAACCGCAGGTTGTACCAATCCGACACCATACTCTGGGCTACAGCGGTCTTCGGACAGCTGCAGAGTACCGGTTACTTACGTAGAGAGACGTAGTATTCCGGAGACTTTGTATAGTGCAGCTTCACTCCTGCCTATGCATAGTCAACCTGGGTTTTGTTGGGCTGAGCAACAAAACCCAAATACCGAGGCACGTCAGGTCACCGGGCAACCGGAGAGGAGTCATTCGTTAATGACGCGACCTTTCACCAGTCAGTCCGGGTTGGACTGGACTGGGCCAGTCAGTCACGTTGCCATGACTAGACCAGGTAGTCGCTCACGTATCTGTGATGCGACAGGGCAAAGGTCCGATTGCAAGGACCCAGCCAGGCAAAAGGTTGATCGATTAGCACCGATTCATCCTGGCAGTCAGACTATCTTAATTGATTCGACGACTAGCCAAAATCGCGCGCATGGAGACATGCCGCATCAGGTCAGTAGCCCATTTCGTTATGGTGCTACGGGCCAATCGGTCACGCCTGTGAATACGACACAAACACCAGTGTCTTATGTAAACACAGGCCAACCGAGTAGTAGGGCATTTTTCAATGCCTCGTCTACACTGCCAGACGACTGTGTCAACATGGCGCGTCTAGGCACGGGTTCTGTGGTGATAGACCGAATTGATGCTAATTATCGATCGATCTCTGCTCCACTACAGAATCAGAATAATTTAAAGCCTGGTGTTGCACCGGGTTCGATTATTCCTCTGTCTTCCATCGGGTATGGGGGTTATGAAAAATCTTTTTCTTCCCCTGGGGGGACAGTGTATGTCGCAAGACAATATGCTGCTCCTCAATACCAGCCACCGGTCCATAATATGGAACCGTTAGGTGTTAGACAGAGATCAACGGCCTACCGGGATCAGCATTACCCATCTCATGGGAATTCACTGCTCTCGGGGGGACACCTACTTGATAGGCAGTCCGATTATAGGCAACCTCGGGATCAGAATACATTGCGTCATTCTGTGAACGAGAGGTCGAGACCGTCCCATACGGTTAGTTCGGCCCCGGCAGAAGATTTTGTACGGCCGCCCTCTGCTGCGGAGAGGGGGCCTGCTTCACAAAATCTTCGGCAGAACATGGATTATTCTGAATTATCCATGTCTGAGTCGGACATTGATCTACCGGTTGGACGACCGAGTGATCAACCTCAGAGGAGTACACACAACCCTACATCTTCGTCTAACGATGATGAGGGAAATAGGTCTCCTTCAGATGAGGAGCCAGCTGTAGAGCGTTGGTCGTTTCAGCAGGCTATTGACGAAGTATTTCGGGTGGTGCCGAATACTTTATGCCCTAAGGTTGACGCTCCCCCACGTCGGAAAAACCTTTCTAGCCTAGAGGAACTGAATGTACAGGCTTTTACGCCAGTGCAATTACTTCCTCAAGCTAACAACTTGGGCAGGTTGTTAGACCAATTGCAGTCGACCAGGTCTCTAGAGGCTTTACCTTCGGGCTGGTCGGTCCCAGGACCCATTTCTAAGGAATGGGTCAATCCTAAGCCGTATTCAACGTCTAAGGAGTTCTTCCCTGTCAAAGTGCCAGCTTTAGACGGGGATGCAGCTAAACTGGGGTTAACTGCACCCGCTTCTGTTCAAGTCTCTACTAAGATTCTAGAGAAGTGGGAGGCCAGAGCAAGACTGGGTGTAATGGTGTCATCTCATGACAACCATTTCGCAGTCGCTCTGTCTTTGTTGTTAAAAGAGGAGAATATCTCTAGCCTAGGGGCTAACAGAATTCTCGAAGCTTTCGACACAGGCAACAGGCATCTCATGGCACTGAATCTTCAGACCGCCACAGAGATACTGTCCATGAGGAGGGACGCAGTGCTAGCTGCTCCTAACTCATTGCTAAGTGCTAGCAAGGACAGCCTGAGGGCCGCACCATTGGAGTCGAAACAACTCTTTGATGGAAGGATTGCTGCAGTGACGGTTGCTGATGCGTCAGAACAGTCTCGACGCCTTTCGGCGAACGCAGCTAAGGCTTTTGCGCAGGGCCAGAAACGTTCAGCGTATTCTGCGAATGTGGGTACTTCTAAGAAACCCAACCCAGCAAAGAAGCCAAAACGGGATGTAAAAGGTTTTCAGCCTAAACAAACCCCTTCCACGGGTCAAAAAGCGGCTAAACCGAAGCGCCCTTATCAGGGTACTAAGCATCGGCAGCCCGCTAGAGTTAACACGAACCCGAAGCCGCAGCCCTAGGGATTCGCTCCTCTCTATGACAATCCCAAGGTCGGAGATTGCAGTCGGGGGCCGCCTGTCATTTTTCACGGAGGAGTGGGAAAGTATCACAGAGGATCGTTGGATTTTATCTGTGATACAGGAAGGGTATCTGATTCCCTTCATTTCCCCCCCTCCTCTGACAAGCGTGCCGATCGACATGTCATCACGTCATCCGGCCATGTCGGAGGTGATTTCATCACTTCTGAAAAAGAATGCCATAGAGAGGGTTCTCAACCCCAATTCTCGGGGTTTCTACAGCCGTCTTTTTCTTGTTCCGAAGAAAGACGGCAGGTGGAGACCGGTTATAGATTTATCTGCGCTAAATCTATTGATTCCGGTCGAGAAATTCAAAATGGAGTCGACCCGCTCCATCCGAGTAGCAATTCGGAAAGGCGACTGGGCGGTCTCTCTAGATCTAACAGACGCCTATTATCACATCCCGATAGCTTCCTCCTCGAGGAAATACCTTCGGTTTGTGATAGAGGGAGAAGTGTTCCAATTCAGGGCTCTTCCCTTCGGCCTCAAGTCCGCCCCTCGAGTGTTTACGAAGATAATCAGTGTTGTGGGAGCCTACCTTCGCAGGAAAGGACCCCAACTTCTTCAATACTTCGACGATTGGCTTCTCCACAGGACGGATCGTGTACTTTTACTTCACGATCTGTCCCTAGCCTGGCGGACCATTCTGCGATTGGGTTTAATACCCAACACGCAGAAGTCGGAATTAATTCCGTCAAAGAGGTTTACGTTCGTGGGTATGACGTTTCTCACCGACTTAGCGGTAATTCAAGTACCTTCGGACAGAGTCGATTCTCTTTTACAGAAAATCGGTCTCGCACTGGAACAGGCTGCGGTAACAGCCCGATCCATGCTGTCACTTCTGGGTTCCCTGAGTGCAGCAGCCGACCTAGTCTTTCTAGGAAGGCTCCACATGCGACCCCTTCAGTTTCTTTTTCTGTCCCGGTGGCGTCCGTCTGTGGACTCACTGGATCAGGAGATAGCTCTGACGGATTTCTTCAAGTCCCACCTTCGGTGGTGGCTGGATCCGTTAATCTATCAGCAAGGGGTACCCTTACTCACACCACCTCCGGATCTGTACCTTTTTACAGATGCCAGTGCTGCGGGTTGGGGAGCTCATTTAGAGCCGCAGGGCCTAACAGCCCAGGGCATGTGGACAGCGGAGGAGAAGTGTTTTCACATAAACAACTTGGAACTGAGGGCAGTCCTGCTAGCCCTCAATCAGTTCGCTGCCTCCGTTGCGAACAAAACTGTTTTGTTGTCGACGGACAATACTACTGTTGTGTCGTACATTCGCAGGCAAGGAGGAACGCACTCCCATCTTCTCTTTTTAGAGACTTGGAAGTTACTCCTTTGGTGTCAGGCGACGTCGTTAGTACTTCTAGTAAAACACGTCCCAGGTCGTCTAAATGTCTTAGCAGACAGTCTATCCCGCCAGAACAAAATTCTTCCGGCGGAATGGACATTGAACCAGAGTGTGTTGAACTCAGTGTTCATGCGGATCGGGACACCCCTGGTGGATCTTTTCGCCACCAGAGTCAATCATCGGCTGCCACTTTATGTATCCCCGATGTACGATCCTGCAGCTTGGGCAGTGGACGCACTGACCCTCGATTGGAACCTCCTGTTCGGGTATGCGTTTCCCCCGTTCATACTGGTTCCGATCGTACTTCAAAAGGTTCTTCGCTCGCAACAGTGCAAAATACTGTTGATAGCACCCTGTTGGCCCCAGAGGTCGTGGTTCAGCGACCTCCTGGCCTGTCTCTCGGCAAATCCAATACGACTTCCTATTCGAGAAGACGTACTGTTTCAGCAACCAGGTCGGCGTCTTCATCCCAACCTGGCAATGCTACATCTTCACGCCTGGACATTATCAAGCGTTCGGTCCGAGAGAGAAACTTTTCTCAAAAAGTTGCCTCTCGTATCGCACAATCAAGAAGACGATCCACTAGAATCGTTTATGATTCCAAGTGGAGAGTTTACTCAGATTGGTGTGGTACAAGGTCGGTCAATCCGGAGTGTCCCTCTGTAACTCGGATTGCCGATTTCCTTCTTTTTCTTTTCGAAGAAAAACAACTGGCAATTAGTACGGTGAAAGGCTACCGTTCTATGTTATCGAACACGTTTAAGTTCATTGGGGGAGAGAGTATCGGTTCAAATCCGTTTCTCTCGGAACTTATACGCTCGTTCGAATTAGAGAAACCCGTTTGTAGGAGTTTAACTCCAAAATGGGATTTGTCTTGCGTCCTTTGGTCGCTTACTAGAGCTCCATACGAGCCTCTAGTATCGGCGTCTTTAAAGTTTCTAACTTATAAAACCGTCTTTCTTTTAGCTTTCGCTACAGCTCGTCGAAGGAGCGAATTACATGCTCTTTCAGTAGAAACAGGGCACATCAGATTCAATGAGTCTGATGGCTCTTTTACTCTACTCTGTCAACCAGGGTTCCTGGCTAAAAACCAGTTACCTTCGGTTTCACCTTCGCCGATCACAGTTCCCAGCCTTTCGGCGACCTGTGGTCCTTCTGATTCCGACAGAACCCTTTGTCCCGTTAGGTCTCTTAAGCATTATCTTAAGAGAGTTGAAGGGACTCGGGGTCGGAGAAAGAGGTTATTTCTTCCTCTTATAGGTTGTAAAGATATTTCGGCGGCATCTATTTCCCGCTGGATATCTATTACTATAAAATTAGCTTATAAAGACCTGTCTAGTCGAGATCTCTCGTTTCTGCGGATTCGTCCGCACGAGGTTAGAGCTCTCTCTACAAGTTGGGCATTCTCTAATAATGTTCCTCTTGAAGAGATTCTTCAAGCGGCAGTATGGAAGTCGCAATCTACCTTTTCGTCTTTCTACTTACGTTCTATGGCTAGTCAGTCAGATAACTTGTTCTCTCTGGGTCCCCTTGTGGCTTCTCAGCGAGTTGTTCGCTAATTATTATAATCCAACACATAAATAAAGTGAATACTGATTGAAACTGTATTCAATCTCCACTATCACTTTATACTACCGTTGGAATCAAGTATGTTTGTTCTGAAAAATATGGAATAATATACTACTACGTACCTGGAACGACAGTAAGTATTGGTCGAACCTCCCGTCCTATGCTACGAAGTCATCAGGTATTAAATGACTGGTAATGTATTTTTGATATAAAAATGAAGTTTTTTAAAGTAAAACATATTTTTATTAGAAAATACTTACCAGTCATTTATAGAGTCCCACCTCCCAGCCCCGCGTCGTCACCAATACTTAACGGTGAATGAAAAGTGACTACCCGCTCACGTGCGCGCCTGTACTTCCGGGCGGCCGTGTATGTCACGGATACGTGAGGGATATGCTAACGTGGGCGTTTTTTTTGGATAATTAAGGTGTATAGAGATGATATATCAGGTATTAAATGACTGGTAAGTATTTTCTAATAAAAATATGTTTTACTTTAAAAAACTTCATTTTTGTTATTAATTCAACATAAAATCATCTTCTACATGAAATATGAAAGGTATCAAAACCTCATTTATCTTAGTTCATTTTTCTTTTACAAAATATGTAGAATCGCTATGGCAACTATCCGTTATTGTCATGGCAACAGGTCGTTTTTTGAAAATTAATGAAGTTTTCACAGAGATCCATTACAATTAAAGAACAGGAGATAAGCAAACAAGGACAGAAAAGAGGAATATTCTCCCCTAATTACATCAAGAGTCCATTTTCAAATTTGAAAAATTATCTCTAAAATGTCATTAGCTTTTTCCTGAAGCACAGCCATATTCTCTACTCTGAAAGATTAATGATGCAGGCATCATTCCATTGCATTTGAGAGCTTGAGGTAATCTTTATTTTACTTTTTATAACTCCTTTATTTCTTCAGAAGGTCTGGTCCTATGTTGAGGATACTCATAGAGATGATTTTAGTAAGTTACTAAACAAAAGAATAGCTAATGGTAAAACAAGAATTAACTTCTTTTCTTAAGATCTGGGGCACCGCTTTATCAAAAAAGTTGGATCATAGCTACGACCGAGTTACGACCGCTGATAAAAGGGGCCCCTGAGCCTTATTTTAAAAATTAAAATCATCGCCATGGTGTCTCTACAAGACCGCTTCTTTTACAAGGATACTTGTCTCAACTCTTCATTAATCATTTATGGTTCAATATTCGTAAATTTTAAAACAATTATATCTAACTCGCTTCTGAATATTCCACACTATTAATTTTGTACTGTGTGATTAAGATGAATGATGCTGATCTAGATCAAGACTGACAGAGTGCAGAATTGTTCAAACTTTGTTTCAACTTTAAATTCTATAAAGTATATATTGACCATGAACTTTCAACAGTTATTGTATTTGATAATTATACTTTCAATTAAAAACATGACTTCAAAGTCATCTCAGATTCGTGGATGTTGGAAAGGGGGGATTAGCCATTTATGCAACCCACTAAATTAGACTTCTATTGTATACAAATACATGTAATAAAATTGCATATTTTTTCCAGAAAAATCCAGCGATCTTTATCCTAAATCTTGACAGATAGCAACCATCTTGATTGTTTTATAATGAAGAATCAACTTGGATTAGGACCCCAGTATCGTAATTGTAAATTACGTGCAGCTAAATACGGATACTAGGAGCCTTGCCGACCAGGCGACCATGCCTGGCGTACACAGATATGTATCTCTACGAATTTTATAGGACCACCTCATGCAATTGCCTCGTAAAACCTGGTTTTCAGATAAAGAAGAGAAATGTCACGTAATTAGCCACCCAGAGATACAAAGAGATGAAAAAACTCACTGTTTATCAAAGTCACTTATTTTGTTGTACAGAAATCAAGAATTAATTATTTCTGGTTTTTAACAGGTTTCTTGTAAATGTTGGTGTAACTTGTGTACGAACGTTCTTTAGAAACTGCATGTAGGAAATGCATAGCAGCACCTTTTCATGGAGCGCAGGATAATTATTACTTCCCAAGCATTTTTACGCATCTGAACCAAAAAACTTTTGTCACAATGTTTTCAACTCTATCCAATAATAATATCTTTTAATAATATTTTTAAAGTCAGCGGCTGCAGATTTGCTATATTTGGGACAGGGTTAATATGCTTTTAATTTCGAAAAGCCATCATGGCCATCTGTAAAAGTTAAGCATTTCCCACAAAGAGACACTTTCTTTCTGTCGCTTCTGCAGCAGACCACTTTTCAAACATTCTAGCAAAAGATGCCACAATGTTTTCAATTATATTGAATAATTTTACTTTTATTTTAATTCAAAATCAAGTGTTGTTTCATACAATTTGAAAACTCTTTGCTGGCATAAATATTATTTTAAGTACTTCGAGTACTTTGAATTACAACAGAAATGTGTTGCTTTTCTAATGCACTGAATAGGCATAGCAAGTCTGTTCAGTCTGCATGCTCTATCTGCCAATAGACTTTGTCATAATTAACTTCCTTTCTCTGGTTTTGTATGAATTGTTTGCCTGTTAGGAGAATAAAGAATGTGACTGTCACAGAAAATTGTCTTTGGGTCACAGCAAAATAGTTCCAGATCAGAGATTCATTCAAATTAGGGGCGATTAGGTGAGAAGGTAAGCAGTAATAAGACCAAATAATTGCTGCATTTGAAATGAGAGCTATTTAAGTTATTTCCTCCTTTAACCAATTCTTGGATTCTGACAATGACAAAAATCAACAGCAAGAAAAAAGCTTTTTATTTTCAATGATTTATTTGCATCATTGATACATTGCAACGGTCTATAAGAGAACAATATAAAACCTTATGGAAAAAAAGCAGCCATTGTGTTCAAGATATATGGCTTTTTTCCCATGGTTTACCAGTTGTGTGTCGTCTTAATAACCTGCGGGGATGTGTAATTACGAGACAAGGGTCTCAGCATTGCCTGGGTTAAATTATCTGTCTCGAATAACAATACAAATTACTGTTTTAATAGATCAAGCAAAAACCACCAACAGTCATGAAGTGTTGAACTTCTTCCCTTTATCCGATATATGATGCATTCTTTTCCTACATGCAAAAGACACTTTGCTGCCTTCTGAGTGTTCAGCAGACAACTTTTGAAAGCATTGTGGCAAATGGAGAAATTTATGTTGTTATAATGTGGATAAAGGTTAACATTCACAAAATATTGATTACAGCCTTTTTTAACCTACAAACTGCTTGGAATCATGTAAAGAATGGCATCCACCATTTTCTTTCCAAATCGATTCAGGATTATTTGTTTCAATATTGACTCTTCACTTTGTCAAATTTATGTGGAATCATTGGAAATAAAAAAAATTCCTTTTAAGATGAAATAAGATAAAAACAATGTCTTTGAACTATTTATAGCTACGTCAAAAAGTCCTTATAAAGTCCTTAAAATGTCTGAACCAAAGTTGTCTGCAGCATGAATCACAGGGGTCAGTCTTGTCAGAGAAAAGGGTTAACCCATCAAAATCCAAACAAGTCTTTAAGGATGATCAACGGACTTCATCTCGACTATTAAGCGTAAGCCTCATTGTCATTCTTTATCGAATCACTAAGGTTATGATTCATAGCAAAATGAAAACAATATCGGCAATTTCAGCGTCATGAATAGCTCATTACGTTTCCTAGCAAAACCGGGGAAAAGACCGTAGCTAAGATCAGGCCGGCATAACTGGCGTCAGTAATCAATGTGCTGCAAAGAGGAAAATATCCGTAATTCTACAGATTCAATATTTATAACCCTTGACAGATTATTTCAATGGTTGTGCGCGGTACAGTTGTAACTACATCTTCTACCATCATCTTGCATTAAACACTCAATATGCAACCTGGCACTTTAATACAATTATCCCTTCCTTAAAATCTCTATGTTGTGAGTACCTACAACAGAACGTTCCCACATACATCAAATTTGCAGAAATATGTGAAAAGTCTCTGTAAGTGGATGCATAATTATTGAATAAAGTTGAAAACACTGTGACAAAAGGAGAAATTGCTCATCATGAGCAATTTCTCCTTTTGTTACAATGTTTTTAATAATCTTCTGCTGCAGAGACGTCAGAAAGCTTCTTTATGTGGGAAATGTATAATTACTTTAGAAAATCATTTGCAAAAATGCTTCTGCATGAGAGAAAGGAAAGGTTAAACTTCAATTGATACCTATTTTTCCTTTCTTTCTTCAGATATTTCCAAATTGGAAGAGTCCAAATTCAGCCTTTCCGACAATAAATGGATAAAGCTAATTCTTACATTTAGATCCATTTAGCTATGGGCAATAAGTACAGAATTCCCTAAACTCTTTTCCTGCATACGATAAGACCTGCAGCAGACATTACTTTCAAAAACATCTATGTAAACACATATCAAATCTCTATAACATTTTATTGAAAGTATAAAATACAATAGAGTTGAAAACATTGTGGCAAAATGAGAAATTTCTCATGATGTCGTCTGCTTTAGATGTGCAAAATGTTGCCAAGATATTAGCAATAAGTACAGCATTTCCAATTCCCTTGAATGCATAGCTTTACTCTTTAAGTCTCATTCTAATGTAATAAACCTGACTTTATAGTAACATCCTGCATTTAGCTAAGATTATAACCCAGTCCCTTGGACAGAATTCAACAAATTTGCAAAATTGCTGACACATTAGTCTCGAAACACAATAGCTCCTTTCTTAAAACTGTTAACAAAATGCAGTGAATACAAGGACTGCGAAAACATGGACCCTGAGATACGAGTAAAAGGAGGCAAGTAATTCAGAAAATTATCTACCAATTTCTTATTGATTTCTTCTTTCCCCTCTGATACCGTTATGTTATTCCTCGGAAGACATACGTTAATGCCGTGTAAAAGGAATTTGCACGATATAGATTTGATCCTCCAATTCCCTGCAGTTTTAATAGTGTAAATATAATTTACACAAGTATTGAGCTGGAAACCATCCATGCTGACATTTAACCCTTTTCATAGCCACAAGCATTTTTTCTTTCATTCTGAATATTGAAATGTCATTTTAAGAAATAAATGACTCTGGTGGTCATTTTAATGCAACACATAATAGTGGTAATGGGGTATGTGATGGATAAATTAAAACATATTGTGATCAAACGTACACTTTATTTTTCAACTATTTCTAAATATTCCTACTAGAAAGCAGCAGGTATTGTAATGGAAAGGTTGAGCAAATACAAATGTTGATTTTCTGACAAATGTGACCATTGTTTTCACTTCAATTATTGTAATTAGCAGCATGTCTCCAACTGGTACAAATCATAAATGTGGTTTGGATCAGATATCAGCTCAAAAGTCATGGAACCATTCAAGCTTTTACAGGAAGTAGTCCTGGGAATAAGGAATTACCCTTTTCAAAAGAGGCATATGTTAGAGGAATCCAAATTCAAATCTGGTTCATGGAATCTTAATGAATCCATGCATGTTTCAAGGATAAAAGTTAAAACATTGTGTCAAAAACACATTGATCCAGAAATTTAACTTTTAAAATAATGTCTGTGTGCTCAATAAAAATTGTAAAAGAGAAAGATTTATCCATTAAATAGAAATGTCATGTTCTCTAATACAGCAGAAAACACCAAGTTGTGTGTATTGTGTTACTCAATAAATTCAGTTCCATAGAAACAATATGGATATGTTCATTTGGGATTTGCAGGGCTGCAGAAATATGGCGCTATGACAGCTTTTATAACTTTGCCATGAAGACAAATAACTGATTATAACGGTACAAAATGTGACGTTTATGGCGAGGAATCTGATTCTGGAGGCAATCTTTCGATGAAAACCTCTGACAGGACCGGAGGAATAATGCATGACATATATCATCCGGTCTCCAGTGATATTTGCTTTCGCTGCAATCCCAGGATTTTGCTATCTGCATGAACAAGCCTTAGGGTTTGATTTTTGCATTTGTTTATTTTCCTAGATAAGCCAAACCACAGGAAAAGCAACCACCAGTTTTTGTGTGTTTTTTCTCCACAACTTACATCAAATGTGCAGTAGACGACTTCGAAAACATCAAAACAAAAGTATGGAAAATCTATGAATGCAAAGAATAAATATACATCCTACATGTGCTGTAAAATGACAAAATGCGTCTGAATGTGTGGAAGGGTTCTATGTGATCATCAGGTTAGTACAAGTTCAAAGATTTCCATGTAAAACATCCTTCTATACCACAAACAATAAGTATAGACATTTACCATTCAGCCAAAACACATGAACTTATTTTTTGACAGAACGCATCAATATGGCTGGACACCAGACCTTGTAACCTTGGTGACCTTGATATTCGTACACAGATCAAAGCGGCCATTAGGGACACTGAATGGATATAAACATTGGAATTGTTCAACATTCAATTTTCCGCCTTTATGGTTTTCACTACATAGTTTGGCATGGCTTGTTGCACTTACTAATGACCTCTAGAGGCCAGTGTTTTATTCTCATTTAACTGTCCAGAAAAAGTTGTATTCTTTTAACACTTACCTACATGCAGATGCTTTTTAACGCATCTGCAGCATACAACTTTTGTTAACATTGTGGTAAAAGGAGAAATTGCTAATTGGTTTCAGACAACTTCATGCAATAATTATTCAGTCAAACCTGTGCTTAAGACCACCTTTGTATAGCAATTCCCCATCTATAGCAACCACACTTTTAATTTCTCAATTAATCATTTTCTGCACAAAAGACCCTGTAATTAAAGACCACCTGTGTACAAAGACCAGTTCTCTTCTCATGGGAGGTCTTTAAAAACAAATATATTTGTCTTGCATTCTGCAGTTGATTTGTGTATGTGGGTTAAATATGCAATGAAATGTCCCTAAATGTACTCAGTGGGTGGGGTCTTTTTAGACTTTGGGATGAACTTTACTGTGGGTGACAGGTTGCACCAGGTTGTCATCAGCTTGCAGTCTCTTTTTGGCAAACATGAAATTTGTACTTAAAATGGCAACTTGACAAATCGATGGGTATGGATGTAAATTTGACATGAACAAAATTAAATGTCTATATCCAACTTTTGACTTAAATCAGGGTATTCCTTTCATGTATATTTATCGCTTTTGTCTAGGTTTTTTTAAAAAAGTATTTTAGTTTTAGTTTCAAGTAAAATTTATCCTTTTCCTCATGCCAAAATATTTTCAGCTCTCTACAATAGTTGTACCTCCTTCATTTAGAGAGAAATATATATTCAATGTTTTTGCCTTCATTTTTTCAAAGAAGTCTGCTGCAGATCTGTTGTTTGGGGAAAAGGGTTTAATAATGGCATATGAAATTTCTTTGCATTCAATTCAGCTAGCATAGTTCTAGAACTGTTCTTGGACCTCTGAATACATATACATGTATGTCCCAATTTCTAGATTATTTTTTATAAAAGGGATGAGTTCAAAAACCGCATGATGCCAAGGTCACAAAATTGTGTTAGCGGACATTCCCGACCCACACAACGACCTATCCATCATGAAAAACAAACAGTGTATATGTTTTATTTGTCACATAACAGTCTGTGAACACTTCTCTACGTCACTATATCCATGTTAAACATGGTCAAACAAACAACCAGCACTGTTAACACTGTCCTATATATGCAACATATACACAGCAGATGACTTTCAAAAAAGTCTATGGAAAATCTGTATAATTGAAATAATTATTATTAAAAAGAATTGAAAACATTGTGGCAGAAGCAGAAATTGCTCATTGAAAGCAATTTCCCATTTAGTCACATTTGTTCAGCAGTCATATTCTGTGGTTATTTCAAGATGCATTCTGCATCTTTTTTAGAGAAAAATTTCTACAATCTGTTATGAACTAATTTTACTGCATCAGTTTTGTAGTCTTATTTTAATGATTTATTACT
Source organism: Serripes groenlandicus (assembly GCA_031761405.1). Taxonomy (NCBI): domain Eukaryota; kingdom Metazoa; phylum Mollusca; class Bivalvia; order Cardiida; family Cardiidae; genus Serripes; species Serripes groenlandicus. The sequence continues at coordinate 201,023,643 of JASEVX010000001.1, forward strand.
TTATTAAAAAAAAGTACAAGTGGAATAAGATCGAGTTCCAGTTCAACAGTCTGGTATTTCTAAATTTGATAAATTTCAAATGAGATTCTCACAACCAGAATATTCCCAAATGGACCGTTAAATTTTACTTTATCAGGTAAATGGTTCAATGTATATCAAAGCATTATTTCACTCTTGTCCATGTCCACTATGTTTTCAAAAAGCCGTCTGCTGCAGAGGCGTCAGAAAGTGTCTATATGAGGGAAAGGGTTTAATAGGCTAACACAGAATACAATATTTTCGATAAATTCATATAAAATTCACAAGGACTACATTTCCAAATTCAATAATGTGGGTTTTGTGATGGCACGTACAGCTCATGTCAATCTTCCATCACTTATGTACCAGTCAGGGCTTCACACCAATAGATACCCCCATAATGGTGGTTTTCCGTTTTAGGTAAGCAATGAAACTGATTGCCATCATGTCATGTTATATTTCATAAAACCCTAACCTAAATCTTGCATAAAGTTTATTTAAATCTTTATGGAATTCATTATACTATTTGACCGGATTTATAAATCATAATCATCTCTCAATATGTCATTATTTTTTTTATAATAAAATTTTACATCAGTGTTGTATATTTTTTTCAGGGCATGTCCCCTACTCATCATTTCATATTGCTTCATTCAATATCTTTGAATCAACAAATTATCTTTCACTAATTCTCTGGCTAACTATTATTATAAGGCTTCCATCTTTGCCTGATTTCAAAGCTTATTTCAAGTCTAGAATGTTTGTTTGTTATGTTCTCTTTTGGGCTGTGTTTTTCTGTGAAACAAAAAATTCTTTCGAGTTTGGATTTCAAAATGAAGTCTTCTTCAAACAAACCCAAAATCAATGTGCGAGACATATGCCAGCTTTCACAGTGACAAGTGGCGCCTGGAATTTTTTCAAAAATTTAACAGGAGTAAAAATTTCATTTTCCTCAATAAATGACAACATAACAGGATATGGACGTTAAGAGCACTGGGAGATTTCAATCTTTATACCCTTTCTCACAAGCAGACAAATTTTGAACATTTGTGGGAAAGTGAGAAATTGCTCATAATGAAAAAAAGACTCCCTTTCCCACAATGTCTGTTACTCTTTTCAATAGTTATACATTTATTTATACTCCGTATTTCCTAAATGTTTTCAAAGTCGGCTGCTGTTACTGCTTCTGGTGCAGTCAAACTCTTTTAATATTTGTTATAAAATGTCAAAATGTTTTCAGCATTACTTTATTTCAGATCTTTTTGGCAGTCTACTCTTTGAGTTCTTACTTTAGAATAAACGAAAGAATGATAAATCCGGCTAAGGCTATAAAGCTTGGGTACTAAATATTATAACCATTGCTGCATGATTCCAACAGATGGCACTGAAAAATCTGGGGCGGAGCCTGAACCAGCTCAAGGAAAAGGGTTGAGGGTAAAGTGTAGTCAAACAGTTTCATGTTATCTTCCAATTTTACTGAACAATCATCTCTTAAAATCTTCCTCTCTCTCTAGGCAAGCAGACAAACGTCTATAAATTGAAGGAAATCGTTTCAGCAATTTAACTTCAATTTTATGATAAATCTAATTTGTAATCAAGAAACAACCATATTGGTTCTGCCGCAAGAGAAAAACTAAAAGAGATAAATGTTCTGGGAGAAATTTTCAAAATAAGGGCAATCAAACAATAAAATGTAACCACAACTGCATGCTAACCCTTTTTTCTACTTTTACATAAGATTTTACAGGTGATATAAGATGGAAAGAAATTGTCAAATACTACATGTATTTACATGAACTGCTACAGCAACGTAAATCTGTGTCCCTGACTGCAGAAACCCAGTGGATTAAACTTTTCCCACACACAACTTTGAAAACATATTGACAAAAGTATGGATCATATAATATAAATGTAAATTCAATTACTAAGTATAGTTGAAAACATTCAGGCAAAAGGAGAAATTGTGCATCATGCGCACATTCTTCTTTTGCCATTATATTTTCAAAAAGCATCTGCTGTAGGCGTCAGAAAGCATCTGTATGAGGGAAAGGGTCGAGATAAACTGCATCTCTTACGTTAATTGTTCAGACTTAATATATTATTGTTCAGACTTAATATATTTAACAAAGGCATCGTGTACTTACCTAATGAAGATCAAGTTTGTAAAATCAGCATATGAAAATAGAAAAGAAAAAAGACATTAGAAACTGACAATTTAACACATATACAATAAATCTGCAGCAGAAGAATTTGATAAATCTGAACAAAAATATATAACATCTCTATAAAAGAAAGAATGATTTATATTAAATAATATTGAAAAAAATATTTGCAAAAAAGATAAATTGCTCGTCAGTTGCAATTTCTCCTTAAATGATTAGGAATGAAGGTACTGTGAGTAATATGACAAACTTCACAGTTTAGCAGGTCTACTGTTCACAGGTTTATTGTCTGCCATTGTGAAATTTCAAACTCAATTTTCACTTGTATTATAAATACAAGTGTGATTATGACCCACCATTAGTCGCAGCTTGTTTCACCTATTTTCACACAATCTGTCACAATTTTCACAGTATATTCGAAACTCTATGGAGCACAGATTCAGATCAAGTCTACATGTGAAAGGGTTGTAAGTCTTGGTTGTTACAATATGTAGTTACATTTGTTTGGCTAGTCATTTAAATATAGATACCAACTACCAGAGGCATTTTGACACACCTGCAGCAAGCAGACAACTGTTGAATCAAAACATTATGGCAAAAAGGAGTTCTTGTTCATAATCTTTTCAACTCTGTCTGATGAATAATAATACTTTCATTTATTAAACAGATTCTCCATAATTTTGCTTAATTGTTTTCAAAGTTGTCTGCTGTACATTTGTCCAATGTGTAGACAGGGAAAAGGTTACCTTTATCACAGAAAGCGTTACAATATAGAGAACTGTATCTCTCGCTAACAAGGTGATAATTACTTTCCTTTCTGACTTAGTTAACACTTTCTCTCATACAGACGCTTTCTGACGCCTCAGCAGTAGACGGTTTTCTGAAAACATAGTGACAAAAGAAGAAATTGCTGAAAACGAGCAGTTTCTCCTTTTGCCACAATGCTTTCCACTTTTCGGAAAGGGTTAAATTAATAACAGACCTTTATCCAAATTCTAAAACATTAGAATTTCCTTCAATCAGTTTTATGCAATGGTCTTCTGTAGCAAAGAGAGCAACAAAAGAAGATTATGTTGCTATTGTTTCCATTAATTTCTGATTCAATTACAACTCATAGATATGTTACGTGTTACATATATGATGCCATGCCAATAAAACACTTACATATTTTTCTGTTAATTATGAATTCTTTTCAAGAGAAGTTATCTTAAAAGCTTTTTAAAAACCAATCGTAAGAACAGAAACACAATTCATATTGTCATAAATGACAAGTACAATGTGTTTCAAACACACCTTTGAGTATGTATGACATTTATAAAAGTTTAGATATAATTATATGGTTTTATATTATCTACTTCAGCATACTTTAAAATCAACACTTTCATATATAGCCCTACATAGCTGCCATATTTGAACCCACTTAGAGACACATTTAAATAAACACTTTTTATTCTCCGCCCCACCCATGTTCTTCAAATTTAAACAACTGAATTAGTGGTTCAGCAAAGAGCACTTCATGGCTGTTCTATGCTGTTGATGAATAAATAATTGAGAAAGTGACAACTTACAAACAAATAGAACATGGATAAAAGCGTGTAAACACTGACCATCACATTTTTGTGGTCCATTCATGTCCAGCTGTAAATGACTAACTTTATATGACCTTTTCAATTTTCAATGACTTGAAGATCAGTTGCCCAGTACGAAATAAATTGTATCCTGATTTACTCATTTTCATGGATCTGCAGTAGAGAGGTACTGAAACCAGTCTGAGCATAATCTCCTTTTGCCACAATGTTTTCAACTCTAAACTATCCAATCATTATACTATATTAATATTTAGTTTTGCCTCATCTAATAAATCATAGGCCGATGCAGAGAAAAAATATATAATAATTCATGTGTCCGATCAAATGCAGATTGCAGAAAGAAGAGGCATATTATTTCAAAACATTTACACTTCTGCATATAATTATATACAAAGGAACTTCCAAATGTCTCACTTCTACATAACTTTTCTGGGACATTTTCGGAGCAGACATCTGAAGAATTATCGTATCGTGTTTATAACTGAAAAGGTGAACTTGTCTTCAGTCTGTGACACAGCCAAATATGACTGACCATTAGTTAAATAAATATGAAGAGATTTACTTGGTTCTATCATATCTTGGTCATAAATAAACACTCAATTTGCAATCTGATACACCTTACATTCATTCTCAACCCTTTCCCACTTAAAGACAAATATATACAGCAGACTACTTTTTCAAACTGTGTGGCTTAAAGAGAAATGTTCGATTGTTCCTAGTGATCAATTTCTCCTTTTGCCAAAATGTTTTCAACTCTATAGTTATTCTTTCATTTATCTAGATTTCTATGTTTTTTCCTGAATGTTTTCAAAATCGTCTGCTGCTAATTTGTTGTATGTGGAAAAGGGTTTAATTAAATATATTATGAATGTGTGAACATGTCTTCAGACATAACTGCTTACCTTCAGGAAAAGCATTGAAAATCTTGACAAATATTAATATAATTTCAATATAGAATAGAAAAACATTTTGAGAAAAGTTGACAATGGCTTCACTGAAAATACAATTTCTTTCAAAAAACGTTATTAAAATCCATCTGCTGAAAAGCGAATTGACGTTGTCCGTATAAAAGAAAAGGTTAGGGTATCCTGTGCAAGTGGGCCTTCAAGCTTTATCTAGACTTCCAACCCAACTACAAAGCAATTAGAAGCAGACTACCTGAGCCAGGACTTCAGATTAAGTTGGGCCTTTAGCAATTATAGGAAAAAAAATGATAACTAAAAGATCGATTGATTGATTGGAGGTCAGCACTGATTTAATTGGTATATCATGAAGTAATATAACAGCGGCCAGGTCACAGTAAGTACGTTTCCTGACTTTCTTGAAAATAAACTCCACAGAGCCTTCCCACATAGAGTCTATTGAGCCCATAGGCGGAAGACGAATTACACTGTACTTATTGACTATTGTCACTGTTGGAAAGAATGAATCAGAATGGCCTTGAAGCAGAAGTTTGAACTCCGGATTGATAGCATTCCATGTTACCAACTGATCTTAGTAATCATGACTCGACAGCAAACAGAGAGATATAAACATATTTGCTTCTCCGAGCCATTTACCACATTATGGTAGGTAATCAAATTTACGGTCATTTGAAATTTGAGATTTCAGACAGCATTGTGTTTACATGTACACGACACAAATTGTGCAGTAATATTTCAATACTTGCATGCAGAATTGTATCCTTTGATGTGTGTTGGTTCACGCCCCATCATCAAAGGTTATTCAATCTCTTCAAGGCATTTCAAGTGCAACACTTTTTTTTTTCAGATATTGTAGACACTTTTCATCAATGTGCACTTTTTTATCTTCCAAGCTTTAGAACATATAACATATCATCAATAAAGTTTAATAAAATCTATATCTTAAATTTGTAATAAACCTGAACATAATACCCTTGAAAACAAAGAGGAAAATTATGTTAAAGCCAAAAATGAGCAAGATCGTTTTTCTTCCTTCACAATTCATGTTTTCAATAAAATACATTTACTGCATGCGCAAACGTATCAAATGAAAAGATTAAAGCCATTAAACATGAACATTTTGTCAATAACCCAAAGGATTTAATAGATGGAATACTTAATCTACCAATTAAAGCACTATACCGTATTTTTTAAAATTTATAACATCATCCCTTTCCTCATACACACTATTACAGCTTTCTGTAAAGTCGTATTTTTTTTTTATAGAACATCTGTATTGGTTCATGGTGATCATGAGCTCTTTTTAATCTTTTTGTGAAATTCATGCTTTTATAAATTTTCGTATTTGTAACTTAAAATTATACAATTTGGCGAGTTTCAAGATTGCTTAAAGATTGTAATGAGTTTTAACCATTTATAAATCTGATATGCAAGTTATGATGTCGTCTGCTTTTAAAGTAACTGAAGAAAAAGAACATTTTATTTTATTATTTTGCCACAGAGTTGAAATCACTGTGGGAAAAATAAAATTTGCTCATTTTGAATATAATCACCAATTCCCACCATGTTTTGAAACGTCTTCTGCATAGGAAAAGGGTTAATTAAAGTATCAAATTTTCAAATATATCTATTTTAAAAATCTGTGTGGGAAGCAAGACATTTTTTTCCTTATACCAAATAATTGTTGGTTTTCTTTTCGATTCAAAAACTGAATTGATTAAACCATATACTAAGTCTAAGCATTCTACATTAGTTAATATTGATAAACCATCCAATAAACCAAACATGCGGTGCAATATTCCCATACTCCAGAAAGCTTTTGGCAACAGAGCACAACAATTTCAATTTAGAATTTCATTCATTTCCCCACACAGCATGGTTTAACAGCAAAGTGTACAAATGCGCCAATACTTGATTCAATTAACCCTTTCCCTCATATAGACGCTTTCTGACGCCTCTGCAGCAGACGGCTTTTTGAAAACAGTGACAAAAGAAGAAATTGCACAAAACGTGCAACTTTTTTGTCATGGGTTATCCTTTAATATGGAGATTTTCCATTTTTTAAAAAAATATGTTCAAAGTCGTCTGCTGCAGAATTGCCGTATGAGGGAAACGTTGTAACCCTTTTTTCTCAGTAATTTTATTTTTCTCCCAGTCCCAATGCAATCAATTATCAATGAGTAAGCTTATAAGTAGCAGATCTTTTCCTGTTATGTAACAAAATTGCTTATTTGTAACATTTTAGTCCTTTCCAGGATTAAATTAAGCTGCAGGAGACACCTATAAGAACATGTGGAAAATCTCTATATAGAAGAAAGTGTTATTATGGAAAAGAGTTGACAACATTGTGGGAACAGGAAAAACTTCTTGTGCAGGGAGAAATCTCCTGCATGTTGCCTAAATGTTGTCAATGTCGCCTGCATGTGGGAACCAGGACTGTGTGCAAGGTATGTGACGATGTAAATTGCTGGAAACCAGGGCTATGTGTGTTACAGGTATGTGACAAGGGAAATGGTTGATATTGGTGACACACATGAGATGATGGATGATGACTACATGGTGCTAGTCTAAATGAGAGTTTTATGACCTTCACTACATTACGTTTTAACCCTTTCCTAAATGCAGACGCATTCCGAAGCATCTGCTATATTCGACTTTTGACAAACAACTATGGCAAAGGAAGGAATTGCTCATAACAAGTAATTTCTCCGTTTGCAACAACGTTTTCAACTCTATCCATGCTTGATAATCAATCATACTTGGCACTGATGGAAAAATAGTCAACATTGTCAGAAGAGAAGCCACTGGTTTATATGCATGAATCTCTCTGTTAATGAACACCGTGTACTGCACAGACGCTCGACTGATAAGGAGAAAAAAATGAGGTAAACAAAAAACCTTAACCGGACGACCACGCCGGCGCCGGCGCCGCTGACGCCAGGGTCATGACAATAGCTCTCGTTTTTTTCAGAAGTCGAGCTAAAAATGAAAGTAACAATTATGAACCCTTTCCCACAAACAGACACTTTCTTACTCCTCTACAGCAGACAACTTTATTTTTGAAAAAACTATAGCAAATGGAGATATTGCTCATAAACTTGCTGCCCATTTTAAAATCATAATAATATTCACCATAAATGATTGAGACAGGGTTGAAATATGAACAGGGCGATCGCAAGTTTTTAGTGTGAGTAATTGCGTAAAAAAACTTCGCTTTATAAACACGTTCAAAGACATATTTTTTATAATAAGGTTATTTCACACGTCTTGCATTCCATCCAGACTACCTGATATCGAATTATTCATCGTTCATAAAACTCTATCTGCCCCTTTCTACGTTTTCAAAGAGCAGAGGGGTCTTATTACACCTCAATAAAGTTTTTTTATGAGGGCTTGATGGATATGTTATTGCCTTTTCATTTTCACTCGACTCAAAATGATGTAGAATTCATTTTTATACAGTGTCAAGTTTTTATTTGAGGGAGACACATTGATGAATGAATTGCAAACCACTGTAAGTATAACCTGTGCCAACAGGTAGCTATGTTTGTTTGGAATTAACTGATAACCTCATGAGCTAGTTTTCTTTAGTCATCTGCTTCGAAATTAAATATACAAGAAAAAAAATGTAACATCTGGAAAATTGGATAAAAAAAATTCAAAAAGAGTTCAACTTAGCTAGAAAAGAAGGAAATGATTGTTATATTATACAGTGTGTAAATTTCTGCATTTCCCATAATGTTAACCTAAGTTGTTTGATGCAGAGGGGTTAAAAGTCATCTATATAAGGAAAAGGGATATAAATTAATAATATGATGTCATGACAACACGCAAAAGTGATCATGAACAATTTATGTGGTCCACTTTTGACCATGACAATCTAACAAAATCGTTACATCAGAATAAATGTACTGCATGACATAAATGCATGAGTTAATATAAAATAACTGCCCTAGCTGCCTATAAGCCTTTTTAGGCCTGCTAGTTATCGTAAGAACTACATATACTTTAAATTTGACAAACCCCTAACTAATGTTACTGTTGTTTTCTCATTAAAATTTTAAGTATTCTAAGTATGCTAATAAATAAACAAACACACACAAAAAAAATATTTTTTGCTAAATATAATCAAAGTACCATAACACATTCCCCGTCGATACAGCAATCTTTGAAATCATTGGTATAAAAATAAGAATATATCTATTACTGATAGTTTAATTATTGAAAAGAGTTGAAAACATTGTGGCAATAAGGAGAAATTGTTTGTTTTGAGCAATTTCTCCTTTTGCCACAATAATTTCAAAAGTTGTATGCTGCCGAGACGTCTGAAAGCGTCTGTATGTGGTAAGCGGTTAAGACAGTAAATGAGGTAATTAATGACTGTATCTCATTTCATAGCAGAGAGTTTAGATTTCACACAGATCTTCTCCTCTTACAATGTCAGCACAGCTTAGACTTTATTTATCTAGTTTAACATATGATCGACCAACTTGGCTGGACATAAATCCCTCAAGAAAACAGAACACGGAAAATTTATCCTGACACCAGCCAGTCAATTTAAATGCTAACCCTGCATTCCTGAACGCCAAGGAGTGCATGCAGCCATAATACTACCCTTTTATTCAGGTCTGACCTTACTGGAGACCGAACCCGCGTCCTCCTGCATCCAAAGTTGCCACTCTTTTACAACAAATAGAGACAAGAACGTAGATATAAAGATCTGCCTGTCCCTGATATAGGTATTCCTCATTTTTGACTGATCATTTTCATAGTCATCTGCTGCAGATGTGTTGTATGTGGGAATTAAAAGGTTAATAGTTAGTGTCCGCACTAAGCCCTTTGTTGTGGGTACTTATCATAACAATGCAATCTTTGATGAGAACCTACAACATAGGGTTTGGTAGAGAAAATAGCAGATCCTTTATATTACTCACTGATTTAATTCTGAAGATTCCTGAAACTGATTTGTTAGCATCAAGAAGGATACTTAATGGCACCTGTCTTAATAAACAGTGATGCTATCTGTCTATCTTATAGTCAAACAAATAAGCCACTAGATCAGTCAGATCAGGCAATTAGAATGTATTACCTCCCTTTAACATTCATCAGATAAGGCTATTAGAATGAATTACTTCCCCTTTAGATTGACTGAGATAAGATAGCATATCTTCTACATGAAACAAAGAGTTCAATGTCTAATTGGGTGCCCAGAAAATTCTCTAATGAGCTCTGAATACGCCTCTAAGCCTCTTTACTTTTCACCCTGTTCCACTTTCAGACACTTCAGCAGCAGACAACTTGTGAAAACATTGTGACAAATGAAGAAATTGCTCAAGATGAGCAATTTCACCTTTTGTCACAACATTTTAACTTAATTTCAATAATTATACTTTCATTTATATAGAAAATTTTCATTTATTTACTTAAGATGTTTTCAATGTTGTCTGCAGCGGATTTGCTGTAAGTGGGAAAGGGTTTTAAAAGTGAGCCTAGAGGGAGATAGACGATGGTGGCAAAAAAAGAGATAGAGATAAAACAGTAAAATAAATATAAGGTACAATGAAGTATTCAGTAAAAATGACATGTATGTCTACACAAAAACACAGTAAATGAAATGGCCTTCGACAGGTGTATCATATCCTAACATAATATGTCATATAATAGCGTTACCTAGGCGTTCATCATGGAAAAATGACCTTTCTCACATACAATAAATCTGCAGCAGACTTCTTTGAACATATTTTGTCAATAAATGGAAAATCTCTATAATTAAATGGATGACCTATGACTAAAAGTGGAAAACATTGTGGCAAAAGGAGGAATTGCTTGTTTTGAGCAATTTCTTCTTTTGTCACTATGTTTTCAAAAAGCTGTCTGCTGCAGAGGCATCAGAAAGCATCTATATGAGGGAAAGGGATAATAGTGTTACCTAGGCGTTGTGTGAAAATGAGAAAGTGCTGAAAAAGAGGAATTTCTCCTTTCCCTACATCAGAAGTCGTCTATATCAGAGAAAATGGTTAGTTTTGTTTCTTGGGGGAACATCTTTACATGGCTGCAGCATTGATCAACATGATGTAATACGAATAGAATGATGGATGCATAGGAGTCCTGAATAAGAGCACTGATATCAGAATATTTTTGTATGTAACATGATATTGATGGGATGTCAGACCAGTGCAAACCAAATATTATCATTGAAATTGTTTGTAACTAATATATCAATCCATGATTAACAAATTTTCCCTTTGATTTTCTCAAAGAAATGCCCAACCTGTGTTTAAATTAAAGACCATGTCCCTGCAGCCATCAGAAAAGACCAATTTGGTATGTTCACACATTGTCAATCCAGGGGTTGTGAGTTTGAACCCCCAGTTCAGCCAACATTCTTTCCGTCGTTTGACAAAAGCCCATGTGACAAGCATCATTCTTCTTCAACCAATGGGCTTAGACAGTCTCTTGGAAATATTGTTTGTGGATTACTGGTGTGAGAAAGCCAGGAAACATGTGAGTAGGTGAACTAGCCGACTTGATATGATTGAAAAATTGTTAAAAACGGCATTAATACCCAATCAATCAATTAATTAATGTGGAGAACGTACTTCATGAAAGATCTTGGCTCTAAAAGAAAATAACAATGTTATATATGAATGCTCATACCATAGTGAGTGAGTTTTCTGACTTTGGGATTTTTCCTACATATTTATAAAACAGCAAAACTACTGGTTTAGTCTCCAGGAAGCAAACATCAAAGCGTGATTGATAGAAGCTGAATGCTTGTTTTACAATCAATGACAAATAAATTATGATGTTAAGAGTAAATGCTGCAAAATTCGTTAAAAAAAAAGAGCAACCAAGGCCATCATGGATGAAAGGGTTATGGTGCTATCTTGTGTCTAGTAAGAGATTAATCAACCAAAACTGCAATGCTAATTAGGCAAGACACATTGACCCAAATGGGTGGCTGTCTGAACAGTTTAACCCTTTAACCCTGGCTGGTTCCCCCTGCTACTGCAGCTGATGACATTTCAGGAAGCTTTAATTGGGCGTAATGACTAACAGCCTTTTTTTTTTAAAATTCATCTGTGTGTTCTATTATTCTACTTTAGAAATTTAACCATCCATTTATATATATATATAGTTTGCTTTTTCCCTAATGGAGAAAACAATTGATGCCTCCACAGTACTGACAACATTTGAAAACATTATGAGAAATGGAGAATTTGCCACATCAAACTAACACATTTAAAGTCTCATTTTTTTCTCAAAATATGAAGTCATTGCTCACTAATGTTTACATAAAATTTGTCGGCTGCAAAATGATTAGAGGAAAAAAAGATGGCGGATAAAGACTTCCGAAGGGTAAATGTTATGTTATAAATTGTAATCTTTGCAGTCTGTTTCCTCTGCCTTGTTAGCCAGATAATTGCACACCAAGAGGGAATTCTACCATTACAGAGAGTAGATCATTAAATGAGTGTGGTATGCAATAGCAGGTACCCGCCCACTTTGAACTCAAGTCTCACTGGTGTGCACCAGCTGAGTCTTGTCTGGTTTGCATAAATACCCTTCCATTTGACCTCAGTTTAGGAGATAAGTCATGCTTTAGCTGCATCATTGTTAATACATTGTGAAAGGCAGCAAATTTCTCATGATATGTAATTATGATCCATCTTCACAAATGTTATGATCTATCTGTCTTTTCCACCTGCAGACACATATTTGAAGCATCTGCAGCAGTCTGAGCTGACAACTTTTGACATACAAATTCCATATTTGCTAGATGTTTTCAAAGTTAGTCCGAGGACAATTTCTGATGCCCTTGCACAGCACAGGCAATATTTAAAGTATTGTGAAAATGGTTAAATCTCTCGAATCAAGCAAGAAAAGTCCCTTTTCTCCATTTAAGTTCATTTATAAAGAAAATGAGTATTTGGGAAACTGAAGGTAATTAGTTGCTATAGACTGAGAATTGTTTAAGCACAGGTTTGACTCAGTATACGGTAATAAATGGCAAGCTATATACTTCAATCATGCAAAGACGGGCATATAAATGGTAAATATCGTAGTTGCTTGCCAAAATGTCAATTAACCCATATCTTGTATCTAATTTCGAAACTAATATACACAATACTAAAATGCTGATGGTTATACGTAAAACATCACAACAGCATGATCATTCTTTTTTTTTTAAACTTATGCAACTTCATTTTAACATAATAATTGAAAAAATATTATAAGCTAAACAATGTAATATCTAAGTGTAAAACATAAATTCAGGTAATCATAGAACAGAAAAAAATTATACAACCAATTACATGATCTTTCATCTCAATCAATCATGGACAAAAAACGAATGTTCAACTTAAATGAACCTTTAAATGACTCACGATTTGCTTCATCAGTCCGATAACTTTTTGTCCTCAACTCTTACTGTATTTTGACACATCTGAAGCAGCTGACTTTTGAAAACATTGTGACAAAAAGAGAAATTGCTCAAGATGAGCAATTCCTCTTTTTGACATTATGTTTTCAATTGTTTACAATAATGATACTTTCATTGAAATGTTCCATACTTTGGTCTAGATGTATTCAAAGCCATCTGCTGCAATTTATTGTATGTGCGAAAGGATTGAAAGCCGAAACAATTATAGTTGACTAAGGGAAATGGTTATGTTATCATTCAACAGATATTGAGACGATTTTTCTAATTGTATATATCATGTTGTCCCTCAAACAACTTGAGGTATTGCATCATGTATAATCCTGAATTTTAGCTGCAATGCTTGCTAATGAGCATTGTGTACATGAATAATTTGACAAGCGCATGTTAAAAGCTCCTTCATTTGAATACTTTAAACCATTAAGCACTTCCCAGATACAAATGCAAGTTGAAAACATTGGGGGAAAAGGAGAAATTGTCATTATCCTTTAAGTCTTCTGGTGGAGATTTTCTTTTTATGTAAGAAAGGGTAGTGCAAGCATTATAGTCTCATTTTCCCATGTCTGAATACATCATCATATAGAAACAAAGTATCAACTGTTATTAAGCTATTTGAACATGTCAAATTACATTGTTTAGGTTGTCATTGCCTGTGTGTCACTTGTAACTGGGCTCACGTTAAACACCTGACATGTCAACAGTGACTCCTGTCTCTTACATCCAGACAATAACCTTTTCCCTCATGTAGACGCTTTCTGACGCCTCTGCAGCAGACAGCTTTTTGAAAACATAGTGACAAAAGAAGAAATTGCTCAAAATGAGCAATTTCTCCTTTTGACACAATGTTTTCCACTTTTAATCATAGGTTATCCATTAATTTAATAGATAACCTATTTTTTGACAAAATATGTTCAAAGTCGTCTGCTGCAGAATTGTCATATGAGGGAAAGGGTCAACATGCATGCATGCATGGCTAAACTCTTGTTCCTTCTGACATCGGATGCAGCAGACGACTTTCGAAAACATTCTGGGTAAAGAAGATTTTGCTTCAGCATTGAAATTGTTTTCATACTTCATTTCTTAAGAGTATAATTTTCATCAAATGGTTTAAAAGCAGATGACATGCGACATGCAGACGGTAACATACAATGGAGTGGAAAACCATCAGATAAATAAGACATTACCGGTAAGTATCAATATTGCAAGGAGTGCATTAATTGTTAACCCAAGTAACCAGATAGGTCATAAAATCTACACAAATAGAAGTATACATGCAATGTTAATAAGAAAATAGAGAAGAAAACATTGGGGGTAAATGTGGAATTACTAATTATGAATATTATACTTTTATTAATCTACAGAAAATTACCTCCTTTTGTTCAGATGTTTTTTATTTTGTTTAAAGGAATAAAAAAAGTATAAGATATATATCATGATGTGTATTAATGTTTTGAAGACAGAACAGCACCCAGATGAAGCAAGCAGATATCTGCAGCAGACGACTCTCGAAAATATTGTGGCAAAAGTAGGAATTGCTTAATATGAGCAATTTCGCCTTTTGTCACAATATTTTAAACTGTTTTAAAACTTAATAACTACAATAATTTATTGCCATTTTCCCAATTTTTGCCTAGATGTTAACAAATTTGCAGATGCCATATTAATGGGAAAGGGTTATATCAGTTCTACAGACAGAGAATGTTGCTCTAATGAGATGAAGGGTCAGCTATTATGATAAAACATTAGTTATTCATGGTGATCTTACCAGGGCAGTGTTATATCATAAATAATACATAGAAATATTCCTGGTAATGTTTAAATAGCGGATTGAACTGTAACACTGACTGTAACACTGACTGTAACACTGACTGTAACACTGACAAAAATGATGTGTGGCTTTAACCATTTCCAATTAACAGACACAATTTGAAGCAGACAATTAAACTTTGAAAACATTGCGCCATGAAGTGAAATTGCTCATATTGAGCAATTTCTCCTTTTGTCACAATATTTATGTTCAAATCAATTCGATAAATATTCATTCATTTATGGAGATTTTCAAAATGTTTGCATATATGTTTATTAAAGTCATCTGCTGCATATGTGTTGTATGTAGGAAAGGGTTAAACAACTGCGGAACTCATTGATTTGATTGTTTGGTATTTTATACTGCTTTCAACAATTTTAAGTTTAAGTTACCAGTACTCAAGGTCCATTTATCCTGACACCAGCCAGTCAGTCGTAATGCTAACTTTGCAACTCCAAGGAGCACCAAGGAGGACAGCCATTACTACCATGTTTAAGGTCTTTGGTATGACCTGGCTTGGGATCGAACCCACAACCTCCTGCATCCAGGGTGGGCGCCCTGCCACTGTATCACCACAGAGGCGGTTTCGAAGTCATTGAAAAGCATAATGTGTAAACAGGAAAAGCTGCTCATGACAGATATTTTTATTTTTTCCCACTTAGTACGTATTGGGGTAATTTTAATTCCTTTCCTTACATTACATGTATTTAAAATATTTTAGGGGCCTGTAAAATCCGTAAATTAGGTACCGTTATAAATTATTCCAGAAAATCATTTATACATTTATCATACTATATCACTGTCTTATTATAGATGTAAACATACAACTTTGGAATTCAATGTAGCACCAACAAATACATAAATAGTATAAAAACCTTCAGATATATTCTACAGTAAATAAATCTTTTCATGTAAATAAATCTGCAGCAGACAACTTCAAAAAACATGTGATAGTAAATATGGACAATCTCTTTAAATGAAGGTAAAATAATTACTGAAAAGAGTTGAAAACATCTTTAGAAAAAGGAGAAAGTTGCTCATCACAAACATTTTCTCCTTTTGCCACAATGTTTTCAAGTCGTTTGCTGCAGAAACATCGAATTGTGTCTGCATGAGGGGAAAGGATAACATCTGAAGCTTATCCTTTGAGTCATGATGTAGACATCATTTGTCAGACCATGTCACAAGGTATTCTTTATGACAAAGCATTTCTCACAGCATTCACAGGATTGAGGTCTTGAGAAATGTCAGTGACATGGTACTGTAATAATTTTTCCCGCTTCTCTACTGTAAATTGGATTACAAAAGACAAATAATCTTCTCGAAAACAAGATATAATTTATGTTTAACGCCATCAACCCCCATGTTTTGTAAATTTAATTGACTGAAAATTAGATGGAAATGCCAGGAACAGTCCCCCAGATAAGAAATGTTACTTCGGTACTAATGTATTTCTTATATATGGACGTGAGTCGTTTCACCCTTTCCTCGGAGGAAACAAGATATTATTTTGATAACAATTTCGGATAATGCTTATAATTTCTTAAAATGTGAAGCAGACGACTTTTGAAAACATTGTGGCAAAAGAAGAAATTGCTTATTTGCAATTTCAAAATTTGCCATAATGTAATCAACTATATGCAGTAATCATAGAAAATTCATTTCTAGAGATTTTCAAGTTTTACCTAGATGATTTCAAAGTCGTCTGCTGCAGAAGACACCTTGAAAACACTTAAGACCAAGATATGGAAAATTATTATTGATGACAGTCACAATTGAATCATAAGAGTTGAAAACATTTGGCAAAACACAAATTGCGCAAAATTAGCAATTTCTTCTTTAAAGTGCCACAATGCTTTCAAAAGACGTTTGGTGCATTTGTACGTCAAAATTTGTCCACATGTGAGGAAGAGCAAAGCTTTAATTTAACTTTCAAATCCTATGAGGTACATTTACTCGTAAGAATCAGCTCAACATGCAGACAACTGAATTATAAAAGATGAAAATCGTTCATTTTGTCACATCCCCAAATCCTTATTTGACCCTCAAACCCTATGTTGTGGGTACTCAAAATAATTGTCTCAGCAAGATGATTCTTTTGAGTACCCACAACATACGTTTTAGTGGAGTCATAAGGGAGATCTATATGGATGGGAAAAGACCAGTTCACTCCTCTTTATCCTATTAAAGTCTTCTGAAACCAGAATGTTTTGATGAGGGAAATCGGTCCCATTACGATTATTACCGAAAGCTGTGATATGAGGGAATAAATAAATCATGGGAATGAGAAACATTAGTTGCCCCCTATTTCCTTCCCTTTTCAGCTTTGAAGTCTTCCAAATTCAAAACATTTACAGAAAAGAATATAAATATAATTTGAACTAATAAACTTCTGAATTTAGAACTAGAGAAGACACAAAAGTTGGGAGGTAAACTGGGAGAATTAGTTTGCACATAATTTAACCCTTTCTCACCTGCAGACGCATTTTGACGCAATAGCAGCAGACGACTTTTGAAAACATTGTGGCCAAAGGTGAAATGAGCAATTTCTCTTTCGGCCACAATATTTTCAACTTTATTTAACAATTAAGCTATCATTTATGGAGATTTTCAGGTTTTTGTCAATAAGTCGTCTGCTGCTGATTTGTTGTATGTGGGAAATGGTTAAAGCATTTTGACTTAACTAGTAATTGATTTTTCAAAACAATGTTTTGAAAGGAAATATTCTGAAGCAATTTCTCCAATTAAATAGCACCCTCACAGTTTTCAACTATTCAATAATCAAACTTTCGAAAATAAGGGAATTTCCATTTTTTTGCCTTGATATTTTCAAAGTTGTCTACAGCAATTTTGTTCTATGTGGCAAAGGGTTGAAAGTCTACTCCAAGAGTTATATAATTAAGAAACATGGTCCAGCACTCAAGGTGTTCACAAAAATATAACTGTGATTTATGGTTGAATATATCATTACACACCATGCAGTATAAATAAGTAACGTTTCAGACCTCCATAACACCTAAGCAGGATATTTTGTTTACATAATACAAACTCTTGTTTTAATTTCGTCATTCTTTTAGTAACAAATGAGGTGTTCAAAATGTACAGCTTTGAAACAAACTGATGAAATTTCATTGGAATTGAACACTGAAACACAATTAAGGTGGTTTTGTTTTCCAATAAATCAAATGCTTATTCTTGAAAATGACGTTCGAATTCTATGAAAAGAAAATTGCAAACATTTTAGTCTTGCATTTAGACAAGAAATTAACTGTTTCTCACATAAACAAAATCTGCAACAGACGATTTCTAAAATAGCTCAGCAAAAGGAGAGAATTTCTTAATAAATAAAAGTTAATTATTTAACCCTTTCCCTTATATAGATGCTTTCTGACGCCTCTGCAGCATACAGCTTTTTGAAAACATAGTGACAAAAGAAGAAATTGCACAAAACGTGCAATTTCTCCTTTTGCCACATTGTTTTCCATTTTTGTCATAGGTTATCCATTCAACTATGGAGATTTTCTATGTTTTGCCGAATAAGTTCAAAGTCATCTGCTGCAGAATTGTCGTATGAAGGAAAGGGTTAATAGAGTTGAAGACAGTTAGGCAAAAGTTGTCTACTGCATAATGCGTTAGAACGCAACTACATAAGGGAAAGGTTTAAAACTGAAAAAAAATGTAAAAACTTTGGACCCAGCATTACTTAAAGCCTCAAACTGGGAAACGAAGTAACATTTCCACGCAATTGGAAATAGTTTTTCCGTTTTAAATTAAAGTAAAACTGCGCAAGATTATCTGTAAATTTCAGAAGCAAATTCAAACGTCTCTTATGGGGATTCACTGTAAATGAATTTCTCTGGTCCAATATTTTACCGGCGTGAAAATGCGTTCTATCACAGCGTGACATTGTGGAAGATACAAACCTTTTTCGGATTTCACTCTTTGCTGTAGTATAAAATTTACTTTCGCTCTCTCTCTCCTGGTTTATTTTTGTTTTGCTATCTGTAAAGTTCATAACCCTTTCCCTCATGCCGATGCTTTCTGAGACTGCAACAGACGACACTTCTGGTAAGTCATAACTTTCATTAAAGACTTCAAACTATTTCCTGATACACTCAATAATTGATGTAAACAAGGACTTTTAAAATTCTCCTTTTCACATAATATTTTCAACTTCCATTCCTTCCATTTTATCACCAGATCTGGCCGACGCTAAAAATACTATTATCCCTGTGATTGGCTTACCAAAATTGAATATTACCCGTTCCCACATACAGACACTGTCTGATGCCCCTGCAGCAGACGACTGTTGAAAATTGGTTGGCAAAAGGAAATATCGCTCATAATGAGCAATATATCTCCTTTTGCCGCAATATTTTCTACTCTATTCGATGATTATACTCCAATTTATAGAGATTTTCAGTGTTTTTGCTAAGGTTTTCACGAGTCGTCTTTTTGAAAACAAAGTGACAAAAGAAGAAATTGCTCAGAACGAACAATTTCTCCTTTTGCCACAATATTTTCCGCTTTTAGTCATAGGTTATCCATTCAATTATAGAGGTTTTCCATTTTTTGACAAAATATGTTCAAAGTCGTCTTGTCGTATGAGGGAAAGGGTTAAGTTTATTGGCATATTTCATCAATGCAGCTTAATGGGATAAATATGTTAGACATTATAGTTTTATGAAATTCTTCAGACCTTTTCCTGAAACACGCGATATTTGCAGCAGCAGACAATTGTAACCTTTGAAAATATAGTTGGAATAAGATAAATTGGCCCAAACAAATAATTTTCCTTTTCCCACAATACTTTCAAAGCCAAAAGTTTTTTTGTTGTTACAAAAGTCACTACTTAACCTCCATTATATTTCCTTCCTCACAAGTCATGTTATTCATATAACCCTTCCCCTCATATAAACGCTTTCGGACGCCTCTGCAGCAGACAGCTTTTTAAAAACATAGTGACAAAAGAAGAAATTGCACAAAACGTGCAATTTCTCCTTTTGCCACAATGTTTTCCACTTTTTGTCATAGGTTATCCATTCAATTATGGAGATTTTCTATTTAAATACGTTCAAAGTCGTCTGCTGCAGAATTGATTGTTGTATGAGGGAAAGGCTTAAGCATATCAACACCACAAGATTATGGTGAGATAGAAATGTCCGTCTATGAAGGAAAATGGTAGGATAGGATAATTTATCGGGGTATATCAACAATGATGCAGTGCAATTGGGGCTGTCTGAGGAGACAAGCATACATAATAGTATAAAACATCCACTGGGACTTATCAATCTAGATGGTAAATATCTTGGACTATTTCCCCCAACATAATGCATTTTAATAGTGCAATCGAGGTCACAATGGACCCATTTTACCGATACTGGAGGAATATAAACACGGATTGAGTGGCTTAGCCTGCCAGATTAGTCATACATTGAAGTCTCCCGGCATCCCCGCCCCGGCACCAATGGTTGTGTGCCCTTGAGCATTTAGTCTCATTTCCATATTCACCCCCTTGCATTTTGATACATCTGCAGCAGATTTCTCCGTTTGCCACAATGTTTTCAACTCTATACAATAATAATTCTTCTATTTATAGAGTTCTTTGGTATTATTGCCAAAGATTTCAAAGTCGTTTACTGCTGATTTGTTAAGAGTTTGAAAGGGTTAACTTTTTCCCACATACAACAAAACTGCAGCGGACGGCTTTGAAAACGTTCAGTCAAAGATATGGAAACTCTCGATCCATAAATAAAACACAACTATTGAATAAAGTTGATTGAAAACATTGTGGCGAAAGAAGAAATTGCTCATTATGAACAATTTCTGCTTTTGTCACAATGTTTTGAAAAGTCGACTGCTGCAGAAAGCATCTGTAATGATGTGGGAAAGGGTTAATATGTTCTCTTGAGATGCGTCCAGACCACACAATTGAGTATGAGTGTAAATGTCCGATGGACCAAATGAAGAAATTCTTTACAAAATTCCAGCAGTTATTACTAAAACTCGGAGCATCAATATTCAAAAGCCAAATACCAGCGGAAAACCCAATAGGTTCCGAAGGCTCAGACACATTAGAAAAGAGGATGACATCGTGATTGATAAGAATTCTGGGATATTACAATCCAAGAAATGTATTTCTCATACTTTCCAATTTTCTATTTCAACCCTTGTTACCGAAAAGTTAAGTGATTTGGGGCTATTTCAATGGGAAAGAATTTCTCTGATATAATTCACATTGTGTACTGTTTGTTTTATAATGTTTGTAGACTAAACATTCAAATTTCTAGGTGTAACTGCTACTCATTTTTCCTCATTCTTTTGTCAAATTTAAGCAGACGACTTTAAAAATCAAACATATCAAGTATAATATAGCATACAAGTATTTATACTTAACTTGTTGTTAGCTCAATATTAAGTTTGGCCCAAATTAACGCTTTCCCACATACACAAGTTCAGCAGCTGACGTCTTTGAAAAGATATGGAAAATCTCTAGAAATGAAGAAATAATTACCGAAAAAAAGTTGAAAACATTGTTGCAAAATGTAAAATTGCTCATTTTGAGCAATTTCATCTTTTGACACAACGTTTTCAAATGTCGTCTGCTGCAGATGCGCCAGAAAGCGTCTACATGTGGTAAAAGGTAAAAAGCTGCAAAAAATATCGTATCAGGTAAACAGTTAATATCTTATTGTCAACGACAAAGAAATCCCATGACCGGTCTGAGACTGACAGCAGGGTGGAATTTTGTCAGGAAACCAGTTAAAATCTGACAGCATATTGAAAACTCGTCTGCTGTGTCTCCAATTTTAGGAGAAAAACTTGATGAAAGAGTCCATATACATTTACATATAGATATGTACATTATATATACGTTAGTCTTTCGCATCGGAAAAAGAAATTTATGAAATATGAATTTTTATTTCTAGAAGATTTAAGCAGCATACAAAGTGATTTTTCACCACATCTTAAGAACGTAATCTTTTAACTACATGTACATAATCTTAAGATATTTACCATTTCTAACATAGAAAACCTATTTTGGGGCGGGGAAGCAGATGCAGTGCAAGATGTAATATGCTGTGAAGTAGTTTATATTCTGAAGAGAAAAAAACGATTATTTTCTGACATACTTTTTGATTAGTTTTTCCCAGGCAAGCTTGTTCTAATATTCAATAAACCAAGGAATATTTTTTGACGTTACTAGGTTAGCAGAAATCAAATACATTACGGCTGAAGAAAAACGGACACAAAAGACTTAAAATGCATGGCAGCTCTTGAATCCTTTCCCTTATATGCACATTTTAGGAGTTATCTGCTTTGTAAGCATGGGGGAAATTGGAGGCATGATTTAGAAAAAGATGTGAAAACACTGTCGGAAAAGAAGAAGTTGTTTTCCTTAACCCTTTCCCTGATATAGACACTTTCTGATGCCTCTGCAGCAGACGGCTTTTTGAAAACATGGCGACAAAAGAAGAAATTGCTAAAAACGAACACTTTTTCCTTTTGTCACCATGTTTTCAACTCTATTTAATTATTGTCCTTTCATTTAAAGGGAGTTTCCAACTTTTTTTCGGGTATGTTTTCAAAGTCGTCTGCTGCAGATTTGTTGTATGTGGGAAAGGGTCTTCGATTTGGCTAGTCAGATGCTGCATCCCATGGAACAGGTAAAAACTAATCAACTCTTTCCAACATGCGGACACATTATGACGCAACTGCAGCCGATGACTTTTAAAAACATATTGTGGCAAATGTTTTCAACTCTTTTCAATAAACATGCATACTACCATTTAAAGAGATTTGTAACAATTCTGCCTGCCAGGTTACAGGTAGGTGTAAGTCAATTCTCCTGTTAAAGATTGGTTGTATGTGGGAAAGGGTTAATTTATTATCCTTGCCTTTTCTTACTAACTGCTTTCATGAATTACATTCTTAAACCAAAGATAATAGCATCCAGCGCAAAACTGGTTTTTCTGTAAAAACACTGTTACACATTTTTTGTCAAACATAATGTGTGCACTGTCTTCGTTTGAGACTTTGTTCCTATTATTTCATCCAATAGTGAATTGATGTATTGAAAACAATGGAGACAAGGTCAGAGTAAAGAGGCAATTTAGAGCCAATGCCCTGATATCACAGTGAAAAATATTGGCAAACACATAAAATGGAGCAACTGGATGTGATAACACTTATCTACAACAAAACATTTAATTAAACTATCCTCTGGGACTTTACAGCCTATCCCTTGTAACTTATCAACAGTTTCAGATAAGAGAGGGGGGAAATATTCCTTTTTTAGCACACAATATTTTTTGTAACTTCTCCATTAAAACGCTATGCTGTGTGTACTCTTTAGAATATCCTTGTGCAATTTTTCTTACAATTACTGTACCCACAACGAAGGGTGTTATAATTGAATAATACAGATCTAGCTCAGAAAATACCATGGCTACATGGCTATCGATAATAGATTGTGCTTGACACTGTCCCGCCAGATTTTCTGTGACTTTGAATTGACATGAAACAATCACGATAGTGTCAGCAATATAATCTTGTATTTGTAGGAAATGAATTTACATGACTCTTCCTCTGAACTCTTCCCATTAATGGAATATTTGCTGGCTGATGACTCAAATTGGTTGGGGCTGGCCATGGCGATACGAACAAGTCATCCAGAAAACCATATTAAAGACAGAAATTGTAAATGCTTTAACTTATCACATATATTTAAGAATACATATAGTTTAAAACAAAATAGATTCCTACACTTTCCAAATAACTGGAAGAGCTTTTCCCATATTTTTGGCTAGATATTTTCAGTGATCTGCTGCAGATTTCTAGTTTTGGTGTGGGAAATTTAACACATTTTTAGAAAATCAGATAGAAACAAAATTTGTACATTTGCCATTTTTAAAAACAACCTCTGTAAATATTTTGTGTGCGGTAATGGCTATAAAATAACAGAAAAATACATAATCACACAATATTCTCGCAAAACGTGTTGGTAATATGACAAGATAATGTAACATTTTTTGTTGTATTTTATCCCATTTTTTTTTGATAAATTACAGGGAAGTGCCTGACCTTTATCTAATAACAAAATTACTCTCAAAGGAATGCTACGATTATCTTGGACCATGTGCATATTACGCATCACTCTCCAGGGAAAAAACGAAAAACTGTAATTCTTGCATATTTCATTTCGGAAAGTTGGTTAAAGAGTACATTTGCTTATGTTAGACTTTTTAGATGGAATCCTGTCAATTTATTTAACTCTTTCCCACATGCAGACGAGTCTTCATCCAGGCGAGCTATATAAAATCATTGTGGCAAAAGGAAAATTGCTCATGGCAATCATACTTACCTTTATATTGATTTTACATATCATTGGAAAGATATTTTCAATGTTGTCTGCTGCAGATTGTTGTATGTATATAATTGTAGGAAAGGGACCTGTTTCAACATTATAAACCAACAAACTTTCATTTAACCTATCAGCACTGGATTGTGAATGACATTGCTGTAATAAATTGCTTAAAACCGCAATAGCTTACTTTTCTGGAAATGTTTTTCATCATTGTCTAAAAAATGACTAAACTTTCATTTGATTAACAAGATTCAAATTAGTCAAATCAAATTTTTCAATATTTCATTTAAAAGGTGTAATAATAAATATTTTGTTTACTCACCTAATAACAGCAACAGGAACGGAATATGAAAGTAGAAAAGAAAAAGCAATAATTAGATTTGATTTACATAAGAATTAAGGAATCAATCGGTCACAAGAATTGAAAACCTGAGCATTATAAGAAGCTTAATTATTAAAATACAGTCAAACCTGTGTTTAAAGACCAACCATGGGAAGAGAACAATCTGGTCTTTGTTCACTGGTGGTCTTTAATTACAGGGTCATTTATGCAGAAAATAATTGATTAGGAAATTAAAAGTATGGTTGCTATAGACTAGAAATTGCTTAACAAAGTTGGTCTTTAGTACAGGTTTGACTGTATATAGATTTCAAAGCAGACAACAATAAAAATCATCAGTAATTTTGAGGTAATAGGATGAACCCGGTTTACATGGTAGATTTATGTGCTTAATAGTGAAGCAGTCTGCCTCACGAAGATCTGAAGCCCTGATAGCAATAACATTTCCCTCGTTTTCCTTTGAATTATTCCCAGAAATTAGGCTTTGATTGCATAAACAACATCCTGATGACAACTAAAATGCATTTCTACCCGGGAAACGTGTCTTAATATAATTAACACGCCATTACAGGCTCGTTACACATTACACCGCCGAATATTTCCTGCTAATTACGAAATACTGCACCATTATACATGCCAAATTTTATGTTTTCTTAATTCCTTACAAACTTATAGGTGGGATATAAACGTTGCTATTTGGAACAGACATCAGGGGCTTTCACCTCCCAAACACTTCTCAGTAAATGAGAGAAAATTAGTGGAGAGAAAATGGGTATGTTAAATTATCCCTTTTCCTGCTAAAAGATTGTAATTTGTATACTGTATTTTAATATTGTCGAAATACGTGATTCTACAATATATAACATTTTGTACACAATCACAATAATTAATCCTACTTTAAAAATTTACACAAAATTATATATTTATTTTTGGAAAAGTTTAAAAAAGAAGATCGAAAATTAGGTAATTAAGTGCCTTTGCAATGATGAAACTCCCATACATCCTGGCATTTGACAGCAATTGTACAATCTGTAGGGAGAGATAAGCATTTAATGGTACCGTCATGGCTAATGATCACAGGTTCTTGTAAATCACTATAACAGGCTGTTTTGACAGGGAACCAGGGAATCAGCATCCCAAGGTAAACAACAAACATACAGCTACTATGTGGTAATGAAAACACTTGTAAAGCTCGGTTTTCCAGTAAATTAGCAACACGGCTCACAGGCCACTAAAATTACCAACATACTGAGGTTTTGTTTCACTGTAGAATGCTGCAAAATGTTTTTCCGTATTTGACAAAGAAAAGAAAATACACAATGCATCCACAAACAAATTGTTGCATTTTTTTCTGCATTTCTAGCAGCATTCATAGGATTATAGAGGTTTATGCATGGAAAAAATAGATGGAATCCGTTCTTTCACTTAACACTTTCCCATTTACAATAATTTTATCTGCTGCAGACGACTTTGAACAGATTTTGTCAAAAAATAGAAAATCTCTATAATTTAATGGATAACCTATGACTAAAAGTGGAAAACATTGTGGCAAAAGAAGAAATTGCTCGTTTTGAGCAATTTCTTCTTTTGTCACTATGTTTTCAAAAAGCCGTCTGCTGCAGAGGCGTCAAAAAGCATCTATATGAGGGAAAGGGTTAACACTTTCCCATTTACAATAATTTTATCTGCTGCAGACGACTTTGAAAACATCTAGGCAAAAATATGGAAAACATCCAGAATTATAATATTATGTAAAGCACTTTCCAGATATGTTTAACCCTTTCCATCATAAAGATGCTTTCTGACGCCTCTGCAGCAGACGGCTTTTTGAAAACATAGTGACAAAAAATTAATTGCTCAATACAAGCAATTTTCTCCTTTTGCCACAATGTTTTCCACTTTCGTCTGCTGCAGAATTGTCGTTTGAGGGTAAGGGTTAGAATTTGACTGATTTGAAAACTTTTGTATGATGTTTTAAACCGCTTTAAAAAAAAATTCAGTTATATCGATCATGGCATTATCTAGGTGAGTACCAGTACTTCTGGTCCGTTTATCCTGACACCAGCATGTCACTTGTAATTGCTAATCCAACAATCCTGAGCCCCAAGGAGGGAATGCCATTACAACAGTCTTTTGACTCTTTTTTACAATGAAAGGACAACATGTCATCTAAATTATACCTTTCTGATGACATGGTCAGCAGTTAAGCAAGGTCACTATTATATTTAAGATCACCAGCCTTTAACACTTAACTTTTAATTTGTATTTCACTGTCACATTACAAATTTGTACTCAATAGAGAAACATATTTAATACTTAGATAATTTAACATGCACTTATTTGTATGACACATTTTAAATTTTAATATCAATTATAAGTCTCAGACTCTTTCCTAAATTTATCAAAAGAAAATTGATTGGTAAATATTTAAGAATATGCTATTGTAATAAATTAAACGACGTGAATAAAAAAGGGTCAAAAAAAAGATAAAATCTTTCCAAAGGGTTAACAAATTCAAATGGGACAGTGTTTGGTCAATCTGGTGAAAGTTATCGATTTTTGTGGACTTTGTTAAATCAAGTTATATCAAAATATTGTTAGATCAAACTTGGGACATATTAATGACCAAAGTAAAATCTAAATAGGCTCTGCCTCTAACTTCACCTCAAATGAATCTTTAGACCCCTTTCTCTCATACAGATGGCATTTTACCCCACTACGGCAGAAGGGAAAGTTTTAAAATTAAGACATTGTTGACCGATACCCATTCCAACAATTGTCACAACAAATCTGCAGTAGAATATATCTTGGCAAAAGGATGGAAAATCTACAGAAGAAAACAATTGAAAACATTACGGAAAAGAGAAAAATTACATGTGGGAAAGGGTTAAGCTAGAATTTCCATCCATGGAACCATTGATATTAAACAAGGTTATTTATGGCCTCACTATATTGAATGAGAAAGATTTGCCCAGAAATTCCAGACACTTTATTCAACAAATAACATAAGATTTTAATCCATCGAATCAAACAAGTAGACCAAGTAACGAATCTGATGACAAAACGGTGGATTTGTATCGCGACAGACAAAATCTTTATATATTGCCTTTTATCACTCCCGAGTTTATCTCCGATTTTAAAATAAAGACGTTTCACAATAGATAAGAGTGCTCAACTATTTCAACTTTTTCTCCCTAATAATCCTAGGACGCTCTACCTTAATTTCGCTTTAACCTTTCCACCATATTCACACCTAGCAGACAACTTTTGAAAACATTGATATTTCTCATTTCTATTCAATATATATAGAGAATTTTAACCCTTTCCCTCATATAGACGCTTTCTGACGCCTCTGCAGCAGACGGCTTTTTGAAAACATAGTGACAAAAGAAGAAATTGCACAAAACGTGCAATTTCTCCTTTTGACACAATGTTTTCCACTTTTAGTCATCAGGTTATCCATTCAATTATAGAGATTTTCTATGTTTTGACAAAATATGTTCAAAGTCGTCTGCTGCAGATTTGTCGTATGAGGGAAAGGGTTAATTATATTTGAATACATGTTTTATATAGTCATCTACTGCAGATATGTTGTGTGTGGGAAAAGGTTAAACTGTTTTCAAATGTGAAGGAAGATTGGTTTAGATGCCACTGCATGGTAATAAATTCTGCAATTTAGCAGACACTTGCATGTCAACTTGAAAACTGTAGACTGAAAAGCATAATGTTGAGACGCGATCAGATTCATAATTTAGTCTAAAGAAAGTGTCTACTATACTTAGGAGACGTGGGTAATTTGTGCTGTTCCTATTACCTGTTACATACCCGTACCGAAATTGCTATTAGTCACGCCAAGTTCAACTTTCATAATTTCTCTTTTCAACCTTGTCAATATAAAGCAGACTTATAATGATCCGGAAAACAAAATTGAGAATGAAATCGTTGCTCTGATTGTGTGATGACATAAATTTTCTCATCAATACCCACATTATTGTCACAAAAAATATCAATTGCTGCTTTTCTCAAAATGTCAGGGATCTTCTTGTATCTGCTTCAAATTTAATAAAGTTAAATAAACCCTTTCACACCTGCAGATGCATTGTGACACATTCACAGCAGACACATTTCTAAAACATTGAGGCAAAAGAGAAACTGCTAATTGTGTGAAACTTCTTTTTTTAATAATGATATTTTTGTTTTTTGCATTATACTTTTGCCTAGATCTTTTCAAGGTCAATTCCAATGCGGGTTTGTTGTATTTGGTGAATAGTTAAACAAAAATATATATCATTTCTGAGTAAAGGGGAAGAATGATCTTTAACAGTAATTACCTAAATAGTAGGTAAGCTAATGACCCTATTTTGTTAAGACTTCCTAAATTGTTTCTTTTAACACTCACAAAAGGTTTTGTTATTTTGACATTTTGGGTGGGTTATTGACAAAATAATCATTTTAAACATTATTGCAACACTCTTCCCTCTTATTCCTCAACTCTTACCTATACAAGAACACTTTAGAAATCATTGTGGAAAAACAACAAAGCTTTCTCAACTTACATACATAATTAGTACATGTATTTTTGTTTGTTTGACTCAGATCTGTGATTGTTAAAAAAAGACAAATTCAAATACATTGTTTTAACCAAATCAAATACAGATATATCAAAATTAATGTAATTTATAAGTGTAGAGGAAAGTCTCAAAAATATTTCAGAATGGTTTTAACATATTTTGCCTGAGTCACTCAACTGTAAATTTCAAAACATACATTTGAAAGGAATACTTTTGAAGCTTTGATCCAACATGGCTGCCATCACATCCACCTCAAAAAGCCAAACAGTTTTAGTCATTAGTTTTGAACCTGTCTGTTTGTGATTCCGGATGTTTCTTGACTAAATTTACAATAACCCTTTTCCACACACAGCCGCTATCTAACATATCTGCAGCAGACAACTTCTGAAAGTGTTTTGGCAACAGGATTCAATACTTGCCCTCATACCGATTTTCCATATTTTTGACTAGAAATCTTTTCAAAGTCTTCTGCTGCAGATGTGTTGTATGAGGTTAATGGTTAACTCTTTGACAAATCTGCAGCAGACGACTTTGAAATCATTAATACAACAACATGGAAAGTCTCTATAAATGAAAGTTTAAAAATTTGTTACAAATGGAGAAATTGCTTGTTTTGAGTAATTTCTCCTTTTGCATCAATGTTTTTAAAAGTCGTCTGCTGCATGGGTGTCAGAAAGCATATTTATGTGGAAAATGGGTAAACAAGCCCCGCAGTCATCATCATGAGGAGAAAACTATTGTAACCATGCTTTGGAGGAATTGTCCAATGTCACATTGGAAAATGTCTCCCTGGCAAAAAAAAATTGATTTGACATCATTAAGGCAAGGAACATAGCATGAGGGCCAGCAATTACTGGTTAATTCTAGCTTAATTTGTTGTGTGCAATGTTTTATCTTGTTATTTATATGGTCTTGTCTTTGTTACAGGGAATGCACCCTGTTTTCTGCTATTTAAACCGCTTTAACCACTTAAGACCCATCAAAATGGATAGCAAATCAAGGAATAATGCTATTAATATAAGAAGTAATCAATTGCAGTTTATACAAAGTCTTTAACTAGAAAAAGTGTAGATAAGCAAGCCTTTTAACATTCAGTGCATGAAAATGCATCTTTTGCAAAAGGATACAATGTAATCAGATGAGTATAGTATAGTGGTTAAGTCTAATAATTAGGATTCTGTTCTACCAATTAATTGTTTACTTATTACCAACCAAGTCCTAATGCTAGACTCTACTATCTACAATTGTCTCACACTTTCGACAGCAGTGTATAATAATATTATTGAGGTCATATAAGGAATGACTATCATTAAATATCTAGATTTTAAAGCAGGCTATTATATCAGGAAAGGACTTGGTACTACTTAAATTTAGGTATCTAAGTAAATTAACTTCAAATAAATGATGACAATAGCAGATGACTCGAAAAGCAGTTATAAGCTGACAAGAACTTTACTTATGTTAATTCCTTTCCCACATACAACAAATCTGCAGCAATGACTTTGGAAACATCTGGACAAAAATATAGAAAGTCCCTATAAATGAGGTTCTATTTACTGAAAAAAGATCGAGCAATTTTTCCTTTTGTCACACTGTTTTCAAAAGTCATTTGCTGCAGATGTGTCAAAAAATGTGTCTACAGGTGGGAAAAGGTTAAGCCTTAGAATTAACCTCTTCATACAGTTTTACAGTTTTCAATTACAAATTGTCTTTTGGAGATTTTCAGTGCTGTAGTTCATCAAGGGAAGGGTGAACGGCTGCCTGTACTTTGATTGCATGTCACAGTTCTCCTTGACTCCATGATTCTATTTTTTTGCGAAGATCAGCTAAAATGTTTGCATGCTTTAATTGTGATTCTGTGAGAGTACATACAACTGTCTACTGTACTTAAGGACTCCAAAACACTTTCTTTCATACACACTATTTGATGCCTCTGCAGCAGACGACATTTAGAAACATTGGGGAAGTGGGAAATATGCTTATCAAAACTAATACTCAATTGCAAACATTGTAGGCAAGGTAAATATTTTGTAAAGTCCTCAAAATATGCAAATATACAGAAATTCCTTTCTATCCATAAAGGAACGCTCATGTATTTTTAATTCACCAAGGTTTTTCCCTAATAATTATGCATGACTTTAATTCCAGCCTTATGACACGGAGACAGTCAATCAAAGCCTGTGCATTGGATTTCAAAGCTAACTTGAGCAGAACTGTTTTCTAAAGCACTTCATTCAGATTTTACGCTTGTCAAATCAAGTTTAAATTATTGAGTTACTCAAGGAAGATATTTGAGCTCACATCAATCTTTAATGTCTTGCATCGCAACATTTATTTCATGCCAATGTAAAACACAGACAAAATGGTATTGTTACAATTCACTAGATAAACTGCAACACCCAAAATAAAATCTTAAAAACGAGGTAAATAATTCGGAAATTTGATGAAAGTTTAAAATATAAAATGCGTGGCACATTTTCTATTTGTAAAGTTTTGTCTGATGATAACATTTTAAGGAGAGAGTTTTGCTGTTTCAAAAAACTAAATCATTATGCAGTCACTGAAATTAAAAAGAACGCCGCGTAGGAGGTAGGAAGTCAAGAGGTTAAAGAGTCTGTTGTTTTTTTAGCTCCCAAATCAGATTGATCAGCATTTTGTTGTCATAGTTACCAGGTACATCTGTAGGACACATCAAAATCACTTCGTATTTAACTCTTTCCCACATACAAAAAATCCGTAGCAGACGACATCGAAAACATCTAGGTAAAGTGTCCCAGCATAAAAACAGTATGAAATAATTGAGTATTAATTATTGAAAACATTGTGGCAAAAGAAGAAATTGCTCCAGATGAGCAATTTCTCTTTTTGCCACAATATTTTCAAAAGTTGTATGCTGCAAATGCATCAAAATGTGTCTGCATGTGGGAAAGGGTTAAGCAGAAACACGCTGGCAACCTCGGTACTTTGATCTCGCCTGCATGTTTCAGAGAGCAGATCTACCAAGAGACAGAATGTCACCTACATCTGGCAAGGATTCCACTTCAGCTTCAGTCAACCATTTCCCAAATACAACGAATCTGCAGCAGACGACTTTAAAAAACCGATCATGGCCAAAATATCAAAGAAATGGAAATAAAATTATTAAATAGATTAAATTTTTCCAGATAATTACAAATTTGATCCTCAGATATATGCACTGTGAGATATCTTCAAAGCAGACTACCGGTACTCTAACCCTTTCCCTCATAGGACAATTTCGCAGCAGACGACTTTGAACATATTTTGTCAAAAAATAGAAAATCTCTATAATTGAATGGATAACCTATAACTAAAAGTGGAAAACATGGTGTCAAAAGGAGAAATTGCTTGTTTTGAGCAATTTCTTCTTTTGTCACTATGATTTCAAAAAGCCGTCTGCTGCAGAGGCGTCAGAAAGGGTCTATATCAGGTATCCACTAACCCTTTCCCTCATACAACAAAACTGCAGCAGACGACTTTGAAAACTCCTAGGCAAAAACACATAAAACTAGAATTGTTTTTGCAAAAAACAGATGTCTCCCCTCAAATATCTGTCAAAATCTCTCAAAACATTCCAACCTATAAATTTGGGACAGATATGGAGCAGACACGAAATAAAGCCTCAAACCTTTGACCTTCAAGCGTGACCTTGACATTGACCCTATATTGTCGAGACGCGGGTTCTGCACGTCGCCTTGATGAGGTAAACATGTGACCCAAGTTTCATGAAAATCCTTCAAGCCGTCTGGGAGATATGGAGCAGACACGAAATAAAGCCTCAAACCTTTGACATTCAAGCGTGACCTTGACCTTGACCCTATATTGTCGAGACGCAGATTCTGCACGTCGCCTTGATGAGGTGAACATGTGACCCAAGTTTCATGAAAATCCTTCAAGCCGTCTCGGAGATATGGAGCGGACACGAAATAAAGCCTCAAACCTTTGACCTTCAAGTGTGACCTTGACCCTATATTGTCGAGACGCAGATTCTGCACGTCGCCTTGATGAGGTGAACATGTGACCCAAGTTTCATGAAAATCCTTCAAGCCGTCTCGGAGATATGGAGCGGACACGAAATAAAGCCTCAAACCTTTGACCTTCAAGTGTGACCTTGACCCTATATTGTCGAGACGCGGGTTCTGCACGTCGCCTTGATGAGGTGAACATGTTAGCCAAGTTTCATGAAAATCCTTCAAGCCGTCTGGGAGATATGGAGCGGACACGAAATAAAGCCTCAAACCTTTGACCTTCAAGCGTGACCTTGACCCTATATTGTCGAGACGCGGGTTCTGCACGTCGCCTTGATGAGGTGAACATGTGAGCCAAGTTTCATGAAAATCCTTCAAGCCGTCTTGGAGATATGGAGCGGACACGATTTCGGACAGACGGACAGACAGACAGACAGACAGACAGACAGACGCCGAGGACAAAAACAATATATCTCCCCTGTATACAGGGGGAGACATAATTATCTCTATAAATGACGGTAAAATTGCTTGATAAGGTGAAAATATTGTGGCAAAAGGCTCATTATGTCAGCAATTTCTCCTTTTAACATTATGTTTTCAAAAGTTGTCTGCTGGAGAGGCGTCAGAAACCATCTTTATGTGGGAAAGGGCATATTCACATAAAGTCAATGAGCTTTTAAACATTGATTAGATTAGGGCTTATAAGTCCAAACTCTTTGAGGTATAAAATATAAGCTTTCATGCAATTAAATAACCATTCTTGTTTTCCCCACACAATCCTAAGCCAGGTTCTAGACCAAATAACAGCTTTCCAAATTAGCTAATTACTTTTTAGCAGAAACACTTCTTTATTTCCCATTAATTTATGCATTTCCCACATACAACAAATCTGCAGCAGATGACTTTGAAAAAGTCTATAGTGCAAAATATGAAAACTCATAATGATTCAAAGGACGTCTGCTGCGTGTAGAGGCATCAAAAAGTGTCTGAACGTGGGAATTAGGGTTACTATATCATACTAAAATTCTCAGTCTGAGTCTATTGCACCTGGGAAGGCGATAACCATCTTAGAACATGAAATACATGAATATATATTAAAAATATCTTTATTTGACTTTGTTACTGTAGTTACGAGTTTTCTAAATTGGAAGGGTGCAATAAAATTGCTCGTTTCACTATAACCAGGGTTGAATGACACTAAAATTGGTCTGGAGGGGAGGCCTTATCTATAGGACTGCAGTTTCCATATTAGCTGCAGACTAAGGTTCCAAATTACTTGATAGATGCCTTGTTAAAATTCACAGCTTTAGAATTGTATGTTGACAGTTCCTGTCACACATATAGCTTATTAGTTTTTCCTTCATAAGCAGTTATCCCTTTCCAACCTATAGATGCATTTTGATGCTTCTGCAGCAGACGACTTTCTTATTCTAAAAGTTGTTTTTCATCAGATTTGTTGTATGTGGGAAAGGGTTAAAAGAGTCAATAGTATCTCAGAGACTGGGAAGTAGATATAAACCCTTTCCCACTCCCAGACATTCCGACACATCTGAAGCAGACGACTTCTGAAATCATTCTTGCCAAGGGAGAAATTACTTGATAATGAGCATTTTCGCCTTTTGCCAAAAAGAAAAATCAACTCTGTTCAATAATGATATTATACAAAGTCTCGCTTATGGAGAATTTCCATGTTTTTGCCTTAATGTTGTCAATGTTGTCTGCTGAAGATTTGTTATATGTGGGAGGGGGTTAAACAAGAGAGTAGCAGCTGTTTTCTTATCAGATTCGGCCATAAAATTGTCACCCGAACATGGTAATTTGATAATGGAATTTTCTGCTACAATGAGAACCAAATTATCCAAAAGTGAGCAAAAAATAACGAATACTGAGTATCGCGAAAAGAACGAGGCCACGATTAACCCCTTGTTCTCCCTGAGGATGGTTATTTTGGTGTCTCAATTCGTAAACAGAAACTGAAAGCAGCAGCAGTTTTGAAAACTATTGTGGCAAAATGAAAACTTGCTCATAATGAGCAATTTATCCTTTTGCTATACATGTATCAATGGTTTCAACTCCAATTTACGATAAAACTTTCATTTATATAGACTTTCTATATTTTAGCGGAGATGTTAGCAAAGTCGGCTGCTGTAGAATTCGTGTATGTCTGAAAGGGTTATTCTTGTTATTGAGACAATATAGAGTATCATGGTTCAGTCCACTAGAGATTATCAGGACACAGAGACAAAAAACCCTTTCCAACATGCAAAAACAGTTTGACACATCTGCAACGGAAGACTTGAATAATGAGCAATTTCTTCTTTTGCCATAACTCTATCTCTATTCAATAATTATACTTGTACTTTCATTTATAGAGATTTTCCATTTTCTTAACAGGGTCTTTGCAAAGTCATCTGCTGCAGATTTATCCTGTGTGGGAAGGTGTGGGAAGGGATTAAGAAAAAAATCTGGAAAATTGTCCAATTCCTTGATGGACAGTGAAAGAGAAAATGTCCTACGATTTGTGGGTCAGAAGGTGTTAATGGCCATATGTGTTGTTTTAACGGGACTCTGATTTCAACTAATGAAGATTTATTTTACAAATCTAATCTTGGATATAGGAAGAATCTTGATTAGCCAGCCTCTCTCCAAGACCCAGATTGATGTCCTTACTTATACTAACACAAAGCTTGAAAGCATCAACCTTTTCTCTGTAAAACTGATGAGAAAAGTGTTGACATTAGAATAATGTCTTTCACCCTTTTTCTTATAGTTCATTGGTTAAGACTTCTGTATTCATATAGATCTTGTGATAAACTATGTGATTCACATATTAAATACATTTACAGGTAATTCATTATACATGTAATCCATCAAAGATTAATAAAAGCAGCTATTTAAACTAAAAGGAATTCAACTTGGGCCTTTATTTTGGATAGAAACAATTTAACATTTATTAGACTAAGTCTCACATCCAGGGCGGCACCAAAATAAATCAATTTTATCTTGACATTATGTTTGTTCTGTTTGTGATTGGACAGATCAAATTGTTCTTCTTACAGTTTCTTATGTGAACCAAAATTATGTTTGTTATTTTTTCATTGTATATATATATGTCTTTGTATATTAAGACATCTAGAAGAAGGAGTAATAACTAATACGTAAAAAGACATCTTGAAGAAGGAGATATATATGTAATTATGTATATATGTGTTTCAGTTTTAATTCAGCAAGGGAACTTTTAGTTTTATAAAGATGTTTAACACTTTTCTCACAAACAGATGCTTTCATAATATTATGGTAAAGCCTCTGCAGCAGACGACGTTTGAAAACATTGTAGCAAATTCCAATGAAGAAATTGCTCAAAACGTTTTCAACTTGATTTAACAATTGCTTTTTCATGTTTTCATAGAGTATCATACTTTTGACTAAATGTTTTCAAAGTCGACTGATACATATTTGTTGTATGTGGGCAAGGGTAAGCATATAGTTAACTCCATGGAAAACGGTTTTAAACTACATCTTGTTATAAGATGCAGTTAAAACCGTTTTGCATGAAATCATTGATATGTTTACAGTAAACTATATATATATATGCTGTCAAATTTAGGAGGAAGTCAAAGCACAACGACCTGAAATACTTTGTTTTACATTCTGTCATTGTTCTTTGATTTATATATTTTTTTTCAGATTATGTCAATTTTTTTCTTTTGTTTAATCATTAATCATTTTTATTGTTTGATCATGATTCATCCATCCCTGTAGGTCTAATTCGATGACAATGAAATTTAACTAGAATTTAAAATACTTAACAAATTATATCCCATACAACAAACAATAATAGGCTATACAGTGTACTCCTCTGTCTTAAAAGTCTTCTTGTCGTGCAAATTTATATCAAAATTATGCAGCCACTTTTGGGAAAAAGTAAAATTTAATTCATCACGACTTTCATTTTCCTTCAGATGTTGTATAAATTAAGGTTAAGAAGACGACTGGATTAACTCTTTCCCACATAGAGACGCTTTCTGACACCTGCCCCTGCTGCAGACAACTTTTGAAAACAAGCAATCTCTTCTTTCGCCACAATGTTTGCAACTCTATTTAATAGTTGAACCGTAATTTATTGAGATTTTAAGATTTTTGTCAATCTGCTTTTTTAGTCGACTGCTGCAGAATTATTGTATTTGGGATAAGATTAAAGAAAAGGAGCATTTGCTTCTATTTCCAACAATGCCTTTGACACATAAACTACTAGAATGAATTCTGCAACCTGTCATAACTATCGAAATTTCATCCCAGACATGCAGCCAACTTATTGAAGGCCCCAAGGATTCAATTATGACCATGTATCAAAACTAGAATGGAGGGTTCGCGGTGATTTGTGTATGCTGCATGAATTAATTTCTCTGCATGAATACATGGGGGTGACAATGTGTATCGATTCTGACAAATAAATCAGTGACCAGGGAGACATCACGAGTACAATCAGTGTCCACTCTACAGTGACCATCGGTCATTTCCCAGAAAAATAATAGCATGGCTCAAAGCAAGACGGCTGTAACGAGACCATATTGAATAAGAGACAAAATTGCAACTGTTCCAATCTTTTCATCATGAGCAAGGGATTGCTCCTTTCACATTGTTTTCAAAGGTTGTAATTCGAGGGCTTGGCGTGAAACGGTTGTAACTAAAATTGGTATTTTTTTACCAAGGTTATTTACCTCGCCATAAAGTCTTTAAAGGCGTTATATCATTGTTCTTGGTAAACAATGGAAATTTAGGTGCCATTGCTCGTTCTGAGCATTGGCACCTAAATTTGCATTGTTTACAAAAGGGGTCAAAATTGCCCCTAATCCAAGGTTTTCAAAATAGGTTTTGAGTTACAACCGTTTCATGCCAAGCCCTCGGTATGCTGTAAATATGTCTTATTCCCATCCCACATATTTACACAATAGCAACAGATGACTTTTGAGAAATATCTCCTTGGCCACAATGTTTTCAACTTTATTTCACAATTAACCCTTTCCCTCACACGACAATTCTGTAGCAGACGACTTTGAACATATTTTGTCCAAAAATAGAAAATCTCTATAATTTAATGGATAACCTAAGACTAAAATTGGAAAAACATTGTGGCAAAAGGAGAAATTGCACGTTTTGTCAATATGTTTCCAAAAAGCCGTCTGCTGCAGAGGCGTCAGAAAGCGTCTATTTTTATGGAGATTTTTCGGGTTTTTGTCACTTTAGTCATAAGTTGTCTGCTGCAGATTTGTTGTATGTGGGAAAGGGTTAAGTCATCAGCATTGGGTTAAGGGTTCCTCATGTTTAAATGAGAGATCCAAGATAATTGGTGCAATTTAACCTAACATTGCCATATTTTCCTATAAATTCCAGACCTTAACCTTCATGTTGCATATTGTGCATTAGCATCGGCTGTTTAATCCCTACTGGCGCATATGCTGCAGACGTCCTTCGAAACTATTGAGACAGAGTGAGAAAAAGCACATAATGAGCAATTTCTCCATTTGCCCAATATTTCCAACTCTATTAAATGATTAATTTATTGTACTTTCATTTAAAAGAGATTTTCCGTACAGCGTTTGCAAAGATGTTTTCAAAGTCGTCTGTTGCATGCAGATTTGTTGTAAGTGGGAAAAGCTTAATAACGGTTTACAGAGTACCTACAATGTAGGATTACAAAGAGAAATACAAATGTAAAGATTAAAAGATTAATACCAATTTTCTACGGCAACCTTATCATGTACAGTGGTCAATATGAAATGCATCACCATACCGTTGTTTATATTGAATCAATATGGCTCAGATGACCGCTTCTGATATTGATGACCGCTGGTCTGGTGCCGTCACTTGACCATTGTTGACCGTTTATGACCACACATGAGTGACCCGTGACTTTGATCAATTATAGGAAATAGGGCAGACTGAGATTGCAATGCGATTAGATTGGCCATTGGACAATTGGACTTAATGAATTTATCTGAATTAACTAAGAAGACAGGGTTCTATGGAAAACTAAGCCATATTTTATGATCTCATGATGTGTTTTGGGTATTTTTACATTCCCCATGGTGGCCTTCCATTATATCTTTGTCTTCTTCTTATGGAAGCCTCCTTTTCTGTAATTCCCTAGACTGTCTGCTTCAGTTTGTTTGTTTGAATAGTGTTCTAATTGCCACGTACTTTCAACATTCTTTCAGTTATATATCACAGCATTTTCTGGGTAATTTACCGGTACTTAACCAGACATTGTCGCAATTCAGTCGATATGCTATCCCTCAGCGCCACTACCATTTTCAAAGACTTCAACCCTTTCCCTCATATAGACGCTTTCTGACGCCTCTGCAGCAGACGGCTTTTTGAAAACATAGTGACAAAAGAAGAAATTGCACAAAACGTGCAATTTCTCCTTTTGTCACAATGTTTTCCACTGTTTAAGTCATAGGTTATCCATTCAATTATAGAGATTTTCCATTATTTGACAAAATATGTTCAAAGTCGTCTGCTGCTGAATTGTCGTATGAGGGAAAGGGTTAAGTATTGATCAGGGATGGAACCAGGCTGCTTTAGACAGGTTTGACTTTATTATATGAAAATAATAAAATGATTAGCAAAAGGTAGAAATACCAAAATGATGGCTTTAATAAATCCCACAAATGATGAAGACTCAACTATAATGGGGAGCAATAAGAAATTACACTCTTTCTTTATTAAAGCAGAGCTCTAAAGATAAGGCAAGTATTTTAAATTCAAAAATCCTGATTTGATACACAAACCCTATGTTGTGGGAACTCAAAAGAATCGTCTCAGTGAGACGATTCCTTTGAGTACCCCACAACATAGGGTTCGGCCGAGTCATAAGATAAATATTGGTGGTAAAAGACCAGTTTTAAAAGTTCTCCTTATCTAGTCCTCAGTTAAAGTCGGTGACAACACTAAATGTCATAGCTCACATGTCTCTCCTACTAGGCCTTCCGCCTCATTAAAAATAGAAAAACGGGAATCAAAAAACATGATTAAGGAATGACTGCGTTTCTTTACCTTACATAAACTGGGGAGGACAATTTCTTGATTGGTTACTATGGAAACTCATTGCCCATAGCAACATGGGTAATTGAAACATGATGATCAGACACCATCACAATTTCGGCATGTAAAATTCGACATCGTCAATCGAGCAATATTGCCACGGGCTAGTCGCATCTATCTTCAATGTACAGAGGATGAAAAACAATAATAGTTTCAGTCACAATAGTGATTTTTTTTTTTTTTGGAGGGGTTGCTTTCAAAACTGGTATTTTGAGATTTCATTTGTTAACCCTTCCCACCTGCAGATGCATTTTGTCGTAACCACAGCAGGCAATTCTTGAAAACATTCTGACAAAAGGAGATCCTGCTCATAATGAGGAATTTCTTCCTTTGCCATTCAATTAACCCTTTCCCTCATATAGACGCTTTCTGACGCCTCTGCATCAGACAGCTTTTTGAAAACATAGTGACAAAAGAAGAAATTGCTCAAAACAAGCAGTTTCTCCTTTTTAATAGACACAATGTTTTCCACTTTTGTCATAGGTTATCCATTCAATTATAGAGATTTTCTATTTGTTGACGAAATATGTTCAAAGTCGTCTGCTGCAGAATTGTCATATGAGGGAAAGGGTTAAACTACTTTCATTTATTTATATAGACATTCTTTATTTTTTACCTATATATTTTCAAAGGTGTCTGCTGCAGAGTTGGTGCATGTGGGAAAGGGTTGAGATCAAAAGGATATCTACAAATCACTTCTATAATTAGTGCATTAGGTGACAGGTGACACCAAGCGACTTGGGGCTCTTCGGCTCAAATTGGGCAGAGCCGTCTTTATATGGGATATTTCATGTTTCATTAAACGTTACTACACGAAGGCTACATGCAGAAAAGTTGTAATTGTATGATGTTGGATTATGTAGATAAAGCATTATGTCTTTTATAAAGCCACAGATTTTTTGCTTAACATCTAAATATTTAATTTTTCACACAATGGACAGAAAAATCTTTACTGTATATCTTGATCAGGAAAATCATTGAAAAACATCCAGGGAAAGGACATCTAACAATAAATGTTCAGTTGTTGTCTGCTAAATAAGAAATCAACTTGAATGAGAGAAAAGTGTTAATCAGGAAAAATGCTGATTCAGTCAATATAACATGATGGGCATGTCCGCTGCATTCAATTTCAACCATTTTTCAACAAAAATAGGATTATAACCTTGAAAAGGGCACTTATCACCAAATTAAGTATTTTGCATGATTTAATCCCACTCCATAAGGACCACTGGCTCTACGTGAAAAGCGACCCACTGGGAATTAGATTATTTTTTTACACAAATAAAATTGACAGGCTAGAAAAAGGATTACTTTGGTTAAGTCTGAAATCCTTAATTTGCATAGAGAGAAAGCATATCAGGATTCTTTATTCGAGATGGGCGTAGGAACATTAGGAAACAAGTTGCAGTTATGTCCATTTAGAATTAAACCATCTATATTTGGACTTTTCATTAGAATTCAGTAAATTCACCGACGACGTTTTCGTGATTGATTATTGTTTAATTCTACATAGAAAAGATGCAAATTTTTTACATCTGTTTTGAATTGTATCGAATGAAAAACTTGAAATCATTGATTGCATGAAGTGCATTTTCCTGTGGTTAAGATAAAGATGCTAATTTGGCTCTTATTTTAATCCTTTTTAAAATACAATAAATCTGCAGCGGACCGTTTTGAACACATCTAGACAACCTTATGGAATATCTCTATACATGTAATTGAAAGTACAATTATTCAGAAGAGTGGTATACATATTTGCAAAAAGATAATATTATGCTCATAATGAGCACTTTCTTTTTGCCACAATGTTTACAAAAGTCACCAGCTGCAGATGCCTCAAATTGTGTCTGCAGGTGGGAACATGTTTCCTCTTAACCCTTTCCCTCATATAGACGCTTTCTGATGCCTCTGCAGCAGACAGCTTTTTGAAAACATAGAGACAAAAGAAGAAATTGCACAAAACGTGCAATTTCTCCTTTTGCCACAATGTTTTCCACTTTGTGTCATAGGTTATCCATTCAATTATAGAGATTTTCTATTTTTTGACAAAATACGTTCAAAGTCATCTGCTGCAGAAGTGTTGTATGAGGGAAAGGGTTAACGTCACATACTAGAAGCCTTTTGTTATTTCTATTTCTCTGAAGTAAATACTTTTGAAGACATACTGGTAATAGGAAAAAGAGAAATGGCTCATAATGAACAGTTGGTCAATAATATGTTCATTTACAGAATGTTTCCAGAGTTACTTTTTTTCTAAAAGACATCAAACATTCATCATTGTAATTTTACTGAATGCTTCCAAAAATTTTTTTTTTTTTCAAAAAGACATCAAACATTGAGTTAGGCCCTCATCCAGGACATGCACAAATCAAATGCCCTCTAAGAAACCTACACTTAAAACACGGAGGGCATCAGTACATGTAATTTCGTTCACCCCAATTTCATTAACCCTTTCCCTCATGAACAATTTGAGATGTTTATTAATGCAAGCACCCTAGAGCTTGGAACGGAAAGCAATTCAACAAATGACAAAATTTCAAAGAGAAGATTAAGTTAAGAACATAAATTAGAAATGGCTTTATCATTGAGCAACATTGCTCTTCCTACATTATTTTTTCAACTGTAGCTGCTGAGTCTAAAAAAACATGTTCTCTGAGAGGTCAAGTGTCAGAGTGCACATTTACAGAGTAACTCACTTGAAAATAGGAGTTTAAAACCCATCATAATCACTAATTTGTAAAACTAGCTCTTGCAGCTCCATGAACTGGAAAAATAGTGTGGCCTAGGCACACCATCATTTGTCCATTAGCGACAAGTTTAATTTAGATTCCTCCACTACTAATACATTTGAAGAAGAATATAGTTCCCGCATCAGTCACTTTCTGAAGCCTCTGCAGCAGAATAATAAGACTTGAAAACAAGTCTGGCAAAAATTGAAGTTGCTCTTTATGATGTATGTTGGAAAGGGTTAAGATAAAGGAATGTTTTGAATGCTAAAACATATATATAGTGTTTTGTTTATATGCATATACATTACAACAAAATGCTTCCTTAACTTAAAACCCTTTGCCATTTGCAGACTTCATAATAATATAATTATTATAATATAATTCATAGAGATTTTCAATATTTTTTACCAAGATGTTTTCAGTCGTCTATTGCAGATGTGTTGTATGTGGAAAAGGGTTAAACATTTTGAACTA
Organism: Serripes groenlandicus; assembly: GCA_031761405.1. Taxonomy (NCBI): domain Eukaryota; kingdom Metazoa; phylum Mollusca; class Bivalvia; order Cardiida; family Cardiidae; genus Serripes; species Serripes groenlandicus. The sequence continues at coordinate 201,067,156 of JASEVX010000001.1, forward strand.
AAAAGCAACTTGAGTTTCAGTCCCAACTAAGATCAGCCTGAAATCTTGGTCTTATAGTGCTGACTCATCAATTTTATGTAGAATAACCCCTCAAAAGACAAAAGTATGTGTCTCAATTCAAGTTTTGACGAGTCCATTAAACAAATAAGGGTTAAAATACCTGATGAACCTAAAATATATTAAATTTCATCTTCATTGATAAATGGCCTGATAGCTACTTGAATCATTACAAATGTTACCATTTTTTGTTCCTGTAGTTTCATATTACAAACCTTTTGACAAAAATGTCTCAAAATAGAGCATCCACATGAAAACCTTGGCTTTTTATATAATGCCTAAGATAATCTCAATTTCTCATCAATATTTTCTTCTTTCTGTTTAAGTAGACAATGATCAACTACCAAGGAAACATGCTCAAAACCATGGCATGAACAAGCGATAAAAATAGGTGTAAATTACAGCAAAAATTTACAAATTCACAATAATTCATAAAAACAAAAAGAAATTTTTATCTGAAAAGCCACTGAAAAATCTCAACCACCCCGATATCAATCTCCGACTAGTTAAGTTTATACAACAGGTTACACATTGAAGCATTGAATTATGTTCAGATTTGTTTTAATGATAATGAAATGCCTAAAAACCATCAAATTTGTCACCGACTGATCACAACTAATGATTAGCACAGCTCTTTTATCTTGTTCACCAAACCATGACAAAATAAAACACAACACAAAAAATATAAAATTTCAGCCCAACAGATTTTTTGTTATAGGAAAACAAAAGAAGGTTAAAAAAAGTCCTGAATTAAAACCTTAACTCAAGCTTTCCCCGATTTGATCCAAAATTTTGGAATGTTTTAATACATTCATTTTTAAAAACAAAACAATGCTTGTTCATTATTGTTTCAATCATCAAATTTCGAACAACTGTTTACTTGTAAACATTTTTACTTTATAATTTCACATACCGGTATATTTTACTAAATGTGCCAATATTTTAAACAACAGAATTCTAAATAAATTTAAAAAAAGTCTTAAAGAGGATACTTCACACATCGACTGTTGAATTATGGTACCACAGTTACACATTTTGAACCATTATTGCTTCCTTGCCATGGCAGAGATAAGATATTTTGTTGTTGGAATTTGATGATATTTTCAACAATACATTATATTTCAATTACCTAACAGCAACAGAACACTTATTCGTGATCCCTGGACGACAAACCAGTACCATTAGGAATTAAATGGTAGGAATTAAATCTGCCTTACCCAAATGCATTTCATGTTTCTTTAAAAGAGAAAGAAATAATTTTCAAACACTTATGTTTTTTGTAAAAATGATTGGACAGGAGAGCGGCTTTTTCCGGTGCATTATGACAATTACTTTTTAAATTTTGATAGCAAACGTGAAATTTCTATTTGTTTTTTACAGCCTTGTTAAAATGTTTTAATAAATGTATCCTTTGCCTTTGACAGAAGCGGAAGAAAAATGACAGGTTTCACCATTTTTCATCTGAATCAAGTTGAATAAGTGGAAAATGTTATCAACCTTGCAGTCCGCCATTGTCATCTGCAAAAAAAACCAATCTTGTTTTAAATAATGAAAAGACTCAGCCAACAAAATCTACTTTTACTATCCTTTCTAGACTGATGAAATAAGAAATTTGAATTCAAGTAATTTGAATGTAGAAAAGTGTAAATGACATTATGACTTAAGTCTTTACTATCTTGGCTATAACTATCTCAATAACTTGTACTTACACTTTAATCGACTTCTACACTAAACATTTGATTTGAAAATACAAATTAAAGTTTAATAACTTTTGTTAATTCACCAGTGACTGTGTCGAAGACGCCAAGACATCTGGGCCTTATTTGGTTAAACTTTCTTCAAAGATTTTCACATTATAAGGGCTGGCCAGGGTACTTAAAAAAGATGTAAACAGATTCCATGTGAATCGATAATGTGAGACTTAATGATGAAATGGTAAACTTTTCTGTCATTGTTAAAATGGACACCTATTTCTTAATCAATTTAGTCAATGTCAATTACATAATGATAAAGTTTGGCGTGTAAAGGATTAAGATTTGCGTCATTTTAATAAAACTTCGTTATCTGCCTTTTGACAATATTATAGAGAAAGCCGACTTGCCACATTAATTTGTCAATTGCCATTCATTGCAGGGATTTTCATACAAATTATTAGTCTGTTAAGCTTATTAACATATTTGATAGTATCTTCACAGGACGCTCCCTTCATTTCTCAACCCTTTCCCTAATATGGACGACATTTGACACATTTGCAGTAGACGACTTCTGAGAATGTTGTGGAAACAGAAGTAATTCCTCGAAATGAACAATATTTAGATTTGCAACAATGTTGTTAACCCCTTTTCAATAATGGTACTTTAATTTATAGAGATTTTCCATATTTTTGTTTGACTGTTTTCAACATAGCCTTCAGCATAAGTGTTGTATGTTGGAAAATAGTTATAAGAGGATAAATTCTACATTATTTAATATTTTAAATCTTTAATAACAATTAAATGTTAATGGTTGCCATGTCTGAAAACAGTATTAATTATTACAACAATGTAATCTTTATACAATACCAACGAATAGCTCAGATACAAAATTGTGCCTGCCAGCTATTGTGTAACTAAGTTACTTTTTCATATTATAGGATTTATTTCAAAGTCCCAAAAATAACATTCCGGTTCATGTATGCCTTAACAATACTGCCTTCCATCAGTATTCATGCTTTGACACTTTTTGTTTTCAAACCTTAACCCTTTCCTTCATATAGACGCTTTCTCACGCTTTTGCAGCAGACAGCTTTTTAAAATTTACATAGTGACAAAAGAAGAAATTGCTCAAAATGAGTAATTTCTTCTTTTGCCACAATGTTTTCTACTGTTAGTCATAGGTTATCCATTTAATTAGAGATTTTCTATTTTTGACAAAATATGTTCAAAGTCGTCTGCTGTAGAATTGTCGTATGAGGGAAAGGGTTAAAAAAAGGTAATCCTTACAATTTCATCTATATCTCTTAATGAGGTTACTGCAAATATTCTTTCATTAATTGGTACAAGTTTCTACCACATTTGAGCTATGATACATCTATTATGCATTCTCATTTAAAAGCATGTACTGACTATCTCCATGGCCGGAAAAGGACAGATTATTGGCAGAAAGAAGTATAATAAATTAATGAAAGAGAATATTTTTGAGGAATAATTTGGACAAAACAATAATGGCATATAAAGGACAGCCCTTAAATCAACATTAGGGGATTTTCTAAATATTTGGATGCCATCCTTGATGTAACATTATAGCAGAAGAAAATTGGAAGGATTAAGGCAGCCGATATTAAGCTATTACTGAGACACTAGGCCTTGTTTATAATACAGATTAGGGCCGTTTCCCCCATAGTCCCACACATTTCTTCAGGAAACGGCAGAAGGTTTGTTCCCACTTTTGCAGCTGAAGACTTTTAAAAGCTGGCCTATAATTTTTTTGAAGAAAAAATTACATATATATATATATATATATGTTGATTAAAAGATTCAACAGTTGTTTTTCCCAGGTTTCTCCTACTTCTGACAAAATACTAGGAATATTGGCTTGTTTCAACCCTAACTCACATACAACAAATCCGCAGCAGACTGCTTTGAAAACATCTCGGCAAAATTAAGGAAAATCTCTATTTATAAATGAAAGAGTAATTATTTAATGGAGTTAAATCATTATGGCAAAAAGAGATGTCAGCAATTCATGATTTCGTTAGTAATCTGCTGCAGATCGAGTTGTCAAAATGTTGTCTGCGTGAGGGAAAGGATTTAAGGTTAAAACTTTATTACAACCCAGATGACATTCAAGATATTGAAATCATTATGAGAAAAGGAGAAAAAATTAAATCATTTTGAACCATATCTCTGATTTTCTACAATGTTTGCAAATACTGTCTGCTGCAAAAAGGTACCAGAAGCAGTCTGTATCGGGTAAAAGGTTAAAAAGGGCAGTTTTTTAGTAAATTAATGAGATTTCCTAAAAAAAAAGGGTTGTTTGTAGGTTTCCACTTCAAAGCCCATGAAAGCATAAAGAACTATGAATGGTTGTTTTATTAGCAAGACACCTTCGTCGTATATTTTTCTAAGCTATAAATTAATTTTCTTTCAACTTCACTGTGCATGAAAAAAGGAATGAAATCCAATTCTGACAGTATTTAACATTATCTAAAGTTGTTTCTATAATATTATGGTTTACTTCATTTAACCCTATTTCTGTTAAGGACAGGTTTTGACAATTCTGCAGCAGACACAATTTTGAAAATATTGTTGAAAAAGATATTCCTCATAACAGAATCTCCTTTCGGTTCCCTTTTTATTACTGAATCTGATGTATTTAATTTGCAAAACTCTATAATGGTGCTATCAGAAAGTAGTTAAAATGTGCATTTCATAATTAATTCTCTAATAATCAATGGCTGCTTTTCCCACAATGTGTTCATAAGTTCACTGACTTGGGATCTCTTCAGTGGATTATTTAAATATTTAGATTAATTTAATCAGCTTTGTCATAAGGCAATCCCGAATTTCTTATCATATTATTTGATATATTTCAGAATTCTCCAATGTAAAATGCACTGATATGAAAGAAAGACTAAATATATCAATATTACACAGTTTATCTATGATTTTTCAAAAGGACAAAATATTGAGGAAAAAGTTTAAAATTGTGCTCATTACAAGCAATTTCCTAGTTTCCTTCAATATTTTCAATTAGCATTAGCAGTCTCTATATCCTATAACAGTAATCCTGGTTTTAAGTTTTTACTGTTTCTTTTACAAGTTTCAACACTTTTAATTTTATGGGGTATTTTCTTTTAATTCAATACATAGATTGGTTGATGTTAATTTACTAGGGAAATTGAATCCAAAGAGGGGTAAGTCTTGACATCAAGCTTGGTTGTCCTGGCATTAATTTGTCAGCTTTTATTGGGTTTTTGGTTTTCAGCAGTCTCAGTTTTTTAAAAACATTTATAGAGATTTTACACATTTTTGCCAAGATGCTTTCAGTCGGCTCCTGCAGAATTTGTGTTAAGATTCATTAGAACTATTGGTCAATGAAGACTTTATAGAGTTATAACATAGCATTTTCTGATATACATGTCTGTTTATTCAAAGCAGACAAATTTAAAAATCTATACCAAGTATTCAGTTTAAAGGTGTGCAGAAAGGCATATGTGTGCAGTGGAAAGAAACTAATAATTCCATAAAACCAGCATTTATTCTCACCTTCACCAAGCAACACCTTGTACAAACGCTGTTAACTTTTAAACTTTAATTGTTCTAATTATCACCACACGTTTTCCAAAGGATAATGCAAAGGACATGCAAAACAGTACTAACTGAATTTTAAACGATACAATAGTCACATCAGTCTTGCATAAACCCATAAAACAACAAAGGTCAAAGTCACTCATACAAACGATGGGTGCCCATTACTACCTAAAAGTAATTTCAATCTTTGACTGGTTGGCATTTGTAATTTTAGTTTTATGGGCATGTATTACAGTCTAACACAACACATGGCAAAGGTCAGACAAGAAAATAAACATTTGATTATAGTTATTAAACTGCAGGCAACCATTGTAAAGCTGTCCAGTTAACTAGAAATTACTCCATACAAAAAAGGCCAGCACTAACACAAATTGTGTTAAATTGCACCCTGGTCTTTTGACCAAATGACTTGACATGTCTGTGAATAATAGACAGCTAATTAAGATTTTGAAAAACCTGAGAAACCTGATACAAGCAAAGTCTGCATTGGCAGTTCTGCGTTTCAATTTCATTAAAAAATATTCTGTAACAATTGTATAAATTCTAATGAGATGTAAACTTCATTAACATTCTGAAAGCATGATCAGGGAGGTCTTGACTCCCCTTTCCCTGATGCACTCAGCAGGCATATCTGCAGCAGACAACTTTGGAAAACATTTTGGCAAATTAGGGAATAATTTATTATTATGCTCATAATAACCTGCATGTCCTTTTAGAGATTAGGCTTTAAACTATAATTTTCCATCATTATGTACCGGTACTTTTATAAAATTGTATAGAGCTTTCTCATAGTTTGTGTCTTTATGCTAGCTATCACAGTTGTCAACTGCAGATTTGTCATATATAGTAAAGGGTCAAGGGTTAAAACTAAGTCATCCATGCTGAGATAGTTTGCTATTAGTATCAAGGCAGCGTTACATTTACTCCATTTATTAGCCTTTCTATTAAACTTTATGGTCATTTTAGAGGACTATTGTAAAAGTCCTCTCATCTAATTAAAAGCGAGACCTGGGTTATCCGGAACAAACCATACAATTAACTCTGTCTGGACTTTCTATAAGGACTCACAAACCTATTTATTACCAACCTTTGCAACATGTGTTCATACAATGCAAGACTCCCATTTCTGTTTATTGCTTTAAGTGATCTAATGTCCAATAGGCTAATATTCTTACGGGAATACACTAATTTTACAACATTGTACAATCTAAAGTTTTCTTTTCATAGTCAAGTAATAAAAGGAACATCAAAGCAAAATGTGGATAACAGTTTTCGTCCATGATTCACTGCAGAATGATGTTAGTTTAGGTATGTAGAATAAATACACATGATTGACACTTATGTATCAATAAAGGTACATGTGTAGTGAACCGTACAGGTTAATAATGTACATACATGTTTACCCATTCATATTTATACATTACCTTCTTTTCAATTAAGGTCCCATCTGCTTAACACTTTTCCCATATAAGCATGATCTACGCATTTTTTAACAATCTGCAGCAGAAGACATCCGAAAACATTGTGGCAATAATGAGAAATGGCTCATCAAAATAATTTTCTCCTCTAATTGCCATCAATCTTTTCAACTTTATACAATAGATGTATTTTCCTTTACAGAGATTTTCCATACTTTTATGTGATGTTTTCAAAGTCGTCTTGACAGATTTTTTGTAAGTGAGTATAAGGGTCAACACAGATCTTTATTTCATTGTAGGTAATGGCAATACCTTCAGAAATAGTTCCCACAATATCTTCATTTTAACCCTTTCCCTCATACAACAATTCTGCAGCAGACAACTTTGAACATATTTTGTCAAAAAATAGAAAATCTCTATAATTGAATGGATAACCTAGGACTAAAAGTGGAAGACATTGTGGCAAAAGCAGAAATTGCTCCTTTTGAGCAATCTCTTCTTTTGTTACTATGTTTTCATAAAGCCGTCTCCTGCAGAGGCGTCAGAAAGCGTCTATATGAGGGAAAAGGTTAAATTAAACACTGATTTCAGCCGATGTCTGCTGCAAATTGCAGGCCATCTGAAGTCATCTATATAAATGTTCACATCAAGTTGAATTATGGATGCATGACTAACAGCAACCCAAATGTTCCACATTCAAATCCTCATATTTTCATAAGAGGCATGTCAGTCCTGAATTAATTATGCTTGTAATTAATTTTGCATTCATGGTTTGAGGTCACCGGAGTACGTACATCCATGCATTTTAAGAATATATAGCTATAGATATCTCAAGTCAAAATGTTTTAATAAAAAATAATATTTCAACACGACGTTTCTGTATTTATATCAGTATGTTAGTTTTGAGTTTTGAATAACTTCTATAGGTGCATGATTGTATCTTCAGAAGCAGGAGTTTGTCGGTAAGTATCACTTCAGACAGAGTAAAACTTCATAAAAGATAACAAATGTAAATCACCACAGCATTCAAAATTGAAGTTATCCAGCTGACCCTTGTCCAGGCAGTACAAATGTTGAAATCCAGGAACCACAGGATCACTTTAACTCTTTCCCTCATATAGATGCTTTTTGACACCTCTGCAGCAGACAGCTTTTTTAAAACAAATTAAGAAGAAATTGCTCAAAACGAGCAATTTCTCCTTTTGCCACAATATTTTCCCCTTTTAGTCATAGGTTATCCATTTAATTAGAGATTTTCTATTTTTTGACAAAATATGTTCAATGTCGTCTGCTGCACAATTGTTGTATGAGGGAAAGGGTTCATCCTTTCCCGCTTGCAGACACATTTTGAAGCATATTCAAGAAGAATTGTAGTAAAAATGAAAATTGATCATGTTGAGCAATTATAATATCCTTTTGAAAAAAAAATATGAACTCTATTCGACTTTCATTTATCAAGATTTTCAAATTTTTGCCTAGACGTTTCCAAATTTGTCTGCTGCAGATTTGTTGTATGTGGGAAAGGGTAAAATATGAGTCTCTTACTGAAAGTGCTCCATCTGGATAATCCCTCTGACTTTGTGTTCATTAGGTTCACTTCCAAAAGGGAATGATGAAATCCCATTTAAATCCCAATACATCAAAGGATTGAGACAATACAGGATTATTTTCCCTGTAATACAGTATCACAGCTAGGATATAAAACATTGATTGTATCATCTGCAAATCTTGGAAACATGTTTTTGTCAACACTTTTCCCTGGTGGTCAAAGTTTAGACTAAACCCGAGTCAAAATTGTGAGAACAAATTCCTGAAATTTATAAAACTTTAGATTTTCTGCTAATCCCCGAGACAGAAAACATTTTTCCGCTGGATGACTTCTTGACATAAAATTGCTGAATTTAAAGTCATCTACATCATTTACACATGTATGTAATGCTCTATTGTTAAACTCTATTATATTCTATGGCATTTTGAGGTCTCTACAGCAGACGGATAACGACAAATTCCTCCTTTTGTAACAATGTTTTAAACCCAGTGTTCAATAATGATTCTTCAATTTATAAAGAATTCTCACAGTTTTGCCTAGATATTTTAAAGAGTCGTCTAACTGCAGATTTGTTGCATGTGGGAAAGGGTTAAATAACTGTTGCTCACTGATGAAAGACCCCATACAAAACATTTAACATGTTTTCATGATTGTTTTAGAGGGTCTTGAGTGAATGATGAATTCGGAATTATTTTTACATCAGTGGTGCTCTGCAATTTAATTTGCATCCAAGTTTCTGAATAAATCTATTTTTCTTCACCCTTTTCCTTATCCCGTCACCACAATCATACAACAGCAATTTGCCTTTTTCCACAACATATCCAAGTCTATTCAATAATTATACTTCAATTTTTGAGCCCATCAAGAAATTGTGAAAGCAGACAGCTGTAAAAGTATCATTTAACCCTTTCCCACCTGCAGACGCATTTCGACGCAATAGCAGCAGACGACTTTTTGAAAACATCATAAGTGACAAAAGAAGAAATTGCACAAAACGTGCAATTTCTCCTTTTGGCACAATGTTTTCCACTTTTTGTCATAGGTTATCCATTCAATTATGGAGATTTTCTATGTTTTGATAAAATACATTCAAAGTCGTCTGCTGCAGAATTGTCGTATGAGGGAAAGGGTTAAGGTAAACAGTTACATAGCTATTAACCCTTTCCCACATACAGCATATCTGCAGCAGACGACTTTGAACGTATTTCGTCAAAACATAGAAAATCTCCATAATTGAATGGATAACCTATAACAAAAAGTGGAAAACATTGTGGCAAAAGGAGAAATTGCATGTTTTGTGCAATTTCTTCTTTTGTCACTATGTTTTCAAAAAGCCGTCTGCTGCAGAGGCGTTAGAAAGCGTCTATATGAGGGAAAGGGTTAAAGAGTATTTTATTTATGTTCAATAAAGCCCCATAGAACACATTATCTGAGCTTTATTATTGCACAGCTTTAACCCTTTCCCACATGCAACAAATCTGCAGCAGATGACATAGAATACGTCTTTGTAAAACTATGAAAAAATTGAATTAATTATAATGTAGAGTTGAAAACTTTGTGGCAAAAGAAATCGTTCATCAATAGCAAAATATCCTTTTGTCACAATATTTTCTAAAGTCAACAGCTGCAGATGTGTCAATTTGTGTGTGCATGTTGGAAAGGGTTTAGAAGAGAGTGCAAGCTGCAGAGCAATATTCCACAGCAAGATATCCATGAATTCTAATTACCCGAGGAATAAACAGGAATAAACACTGCTGGATGGAACTAATAGCAAATTTCATTTACATTAATTAGGACGCATGTAATCTAAGGCAACCTCTGGGAAACAGAAAGCAGAGAAATAAAAAATAATCAGAGAAATAGAAATAATCATGAAAAATTGGCTCGTTCTGGAACGATCCCGAGTTCCAATGCAGTTTACCATTTACTTCATGTGATAATTTCATGTGATAAGTTGAATAAATGTTTGGAAACATTGCGGAAATATTGCTCGTTTTGAAAAAGTTTTCAAACAGCGTCTGCTGCAAAGGTGTCTTATGTCATCTGTATCAGGATAAGGGTGGTATTTCAAAATAATCCTTACCCACGTACAACAAATCTGCAGCAGACGGCTTTGAGAATATCGTGTAAAAATATGGACAATCTCAATAAATCATGATTGTATTATAATTGAATCGAGTTGAAAACATTGTGGTGGAAGAAGCAATTAATCTGAGCCACACTTATTAAAGGAGCAATATTTTGTTTTGTCACAATGTTTTTCAAAGGAATGTCTGCTGCAGATGCGTGTAAAAGTGTATCTGCATGTTGGGAAAGGGTTAACTATTACAAGAAATAAGGACTTTTCCAGACAGAATCAATTTGAATGGTTTAACCCTTTCCCTCATATAAACGCCTCTGCAGCAGACGGCTTTTTGAAAACATAGTGACAAAAGAAGAAATTGCTCAAAACAAGCAATTTCTCCTTTTGCCACATTATGTTTTCCACTTTTAGTCACAGGTTATCCATTCAATAATAGAGATTTTCTATTTTTCAACAAAATATGTTCAGAGTCGTCTGCTGCAGAATTGTCGTATAAGGGAAAGGGTTAATGTTTTTAGGGGGATTGAAATTTCCATTTCTTGAAATTCCTAAATGAGACAATTGAGATGTTTAATTAAACAATTTAAGCATTTTCTTCAATCACAATTGTTCTCTTATAGAAATACTGGGATACTTGACATTGAGAAATGTATGTCAAAAGCATGGTGCAACATTTATGCATTCATCATACTTCTGTATGATTCACTTAACTTGTTGAGTTTCCTGATGTGTTCTTTGTTGTCAGCTTTGAATCCGAGTGAAACATTAGTATTGATCAACTACTAGATATATGATAGATACACCATAGATAAACCTTCAAAATACCAAATAACCGCTGAAAACATTGTGGGCAAAAGGAGCAATTTCCCATTTTTTCATAAAGACATTGTATATATTCAAGAAGTTCGAATATTAAAGGTTAAAACCCAAAATTATTTGGGGGTTCTTGTTGGGAACGGCTATGTTGGCTGCAGATAGAAAAGCAATCATTAGTTTTGCATATAACACCCTCAAAAACAACATTATAGTTGGCTCCTTACCAGCCCTGTATTCTATAGACACTGTTATTGTACTGGTAACCCTGTCCCACATAAAGACTCTTTCTGACAGCTCTGCAGCAGACGGCTTTTTGAAAACATGACTGTTGACAAAAGCAGAAATTGCTCAAAATGAGCAATTTCTCCTTGTGTCATCATTTTTTCAACTCTATTCAATTATTGTACGTGTACTTTCATTTAGGGAGTTTCTAAACAAAATTGGGAATGTTTCAAAGTTGCCTGCTGCAGATTTTCTGTATGTGGGAAAGGGTTAACACTTTCCCATACCGCATTTAGTGCAACGGACAACTTTATAAACATGCAGGCAAAAACATGTAAAATCCCTTACATGCATGTGGACATATTGATCGAAAAAGAGTATTGCATTGTCGCAATGTTTCCCAAAGTCGTCTGTTGCAGATGCGTCAAAATACACCTGCAAGTTGTAGAGCATTAAACAAACTGGGTTTTGCTATGATGTCACAGTTTCAATATCTTATTGGACACAGGGCTTCCTTATTTGAGTCTAATTTTAATACCACACCCTTGATTTCCATGAACTATGAAAATAGTTTTGATAATCAGTATCATTATCACTGAACTAATATTGTTAACTGATAATCAGCATCCCTTTATCTGTCAATTTTCATCACCTTCTATTCATAGTAACAAGGTTTATCACTTATTTTCCTTGCTAAATGCGTTAAAAATTTAATATAATTTTCGTGGACTTATTGATTAAATAAAATAAAGGTTTGAGAAGTCTTCAGCATCAATCAAACAAATGGAACATTATTTTACACGTAGAAGGAAGTGTCAGTTCACTCACTATCTGATCTCCCAAGTGTTGTAAGCTAGTTATCACCCTTTGTTTATCTAGAGTTATCAGCCATTGTTATCACTTGTTGAATAAAGTTGGATCACATGAGAGGTGTAGGATTTCACAATGATAATAAATGACATTCTTCTGATCAAAGTTTGATGGGAGAAAATTAAACCTGATGTTAGATGTTACCAATACATAAAACATGTTATTAGCTTCATGTAATTAACACTCAAAATACATTTACATGTATATGCTAAATGTCTATGAACCACTTTTAAGTCTTTCCAACATGCAAATTGATGGTTTAGCATGAAAGAGTTGTTACTGCTTCTAAATTTACAAAAATATACAAATGTTTAATGTCTAGTCATCAAGATGCAATTTGATAATTCATGCCACTAATGAGTTCAACTCTATTTAATATTTAATAATCATACTTTCATTTACAGAGATTTTACCACAAAATTGCATACATCTTTTCCAGGTCACTTGCTTCAGCTTTGTCATGCTTTGGAAAAGGGTTGCAAGACAAATGGAGGCAGGGTTAATCAAATCTAAATTTCATTGTAGTACAACTTTTCCAATGGCCTTCTTACTATTGTGAACCATTTTACCCGCCTCCCATTTCGGTCAGAGTAATTGGAAATTGAAACATACACTACTATAGTTTCATCTTGTCATCTCAAGTTGTATTTGTATTGCCAAAAAACAGAAGATCACTTAGTATGGTTTCTCTCCACATGAATATCAGAAATGAGAATGGGGAACCAACCACAAGGTTTAGGGCGATAGGAGATTGCTCTGAAGCACCTAAAGTGATGTGATCACATGATTGACCATGATTGTATTAACCTTCTGCCCTTACAGAAATGCATTTCACATGTTTAACCTTTTATCTTCTACAATTACACCATTGAATTGTCCATTTACTAAATGTGATAAGTACATTAACAATCAAGAGAGCTGGTGAAGATGCCACGTCACCCCACATATATATAGTAAAACATGCATTAGTTTAAAAAACAGTTTGGTAGATGTATATGAAACTTGATTGTGCTTGCAATATCAAAACATGAAAATAACTCCCTTATTTTGCTCACATCTTTCCATGTTATTTCGTCATTTATGGTGGCTTAAATTTTAATCATGACGGGCTGCTTGGCTATGACAGCGACACAGAGGCTGTTGTAGTGCGGTATCATTGTGGTTTTGACACACTGTTTCAGTACACCTAGATATATGACAGCTGATTTAACCAGTTTCTGACGTATTTGGTATGTTTATATACATGCAGTCATATAATGTGACATTTAATGACATGCTAATGGTGGCTGTATTGTAACATTTGGTTAATTAATGGAGATATATTCACCATCAAAGTACTGCCAGTAGTGAGTGTAAACTCAAAACCGTATGCTATGTATGAGTATTATATCAATTTTATTGAAGAACCATTTAATGTAAGATTCTATTCTCAGCATATTTAGACCAGTTTATATGTCTCTGTTTAAACTTGAAAATGTATGAAGAAAAGGGAATTTTAACCCATCTGCAACTTTCATCTACAGATGGTTTATATATATGCTTGCCTAGATGATTTCAAAGTCATATGCTGCAGATTTGTTATATGAGTAAAAGGGTTAAATTATCTAAGTCTTTTGTCTCGGAGACATTTCCTGATATATGAAGCAAAACTCCCTTGTGATAGCTGGCGCAACTGAGATATTACAAAAGTGACAGATCTACACTTTATCACAATTGGAAGCAGGGAGAGCCTAATCCGTTGTTTTATTTATTCTGACAGAACTGTTGTGATTTCTGCCTTTCTTTATAGTGACAGGAATAAAGACAAATGACTGAAAATATGCATGAAATTCCGATCTGTCATCAGTTTTTGTTAGGGTTTTAGTTCTCCTGCAGAATATTATTCAACTGCTTCGATTGCCTTCTCCCTGCAGTCACAAACAAATACTTAGTTGAAAAGCATTATAGGGGACCTAGCAGTTCCATTTGGGAACACGCTTCAAAGGAGATTTATGTCTCCCATAGCAGACTGCTGTCTCCCGTACAGGCTCAAGGGGGGACTTTGTAATTGTCAACATTCTCTTAATTCCTTACTTCATTGCTCAACCCTTTCCAACATACAACAAATCTACGACAGACGAATTTAAAAATGTTAAGTTAAAAACATAGCAATTCTATAGATGAAAGAACAATTATTGATTCATTGAATCAAGTTATCATTATTAATCCTGAAAATTGTTTTTTCGAGAAAGCATCTGTAAATCTGACTATAAGATAGAATGACAAAACAGAACTGCTGCTTGAATGTTTAATTAAATCCAATTTACAATACATCTTACTGAGACAAAAAAAAGGTTTCAATAGAATGATGGTGGAAAAGAGAATAAGAAGACAGGTGCAACAAAAAAGAAATGAAGACAGTCGTCTTGCACAATTTCCCATCTTTGGGGTATTTTTTTGGTAAACATCCATCATAATCGTAACAATTGTGCAATATATTGTGTTGTGAAGTTTTTACACATGGGGAAACAAAGCTGTTACAATTTGATTTCTTATTGCCTAAATTGATAACTGACATGCATGAAAAATGTCTTTTGTCTTTCTGACATAACCCAATCCTACATTTTGGCAACACTGCTGTCGACAACTCTCTTAATACACAGACAAATCAGAATTGCAACTTTTTTTGAAACACACTGGAGACTGGCAAACTCACTATGGTTTTCATATTTACATTATGAGCGAAGCTCTGTAAAACCGCTCTGCAAAACCAACTATAATGTAATTATTACATGTGAGGAAAATAGGATCCAAATAGATACAACTTTACAAAATTGTCTTGAAACTTTCTACGGCAAACTGGTGAACAGAGCAGAGCCAGGTCAGACTGCACCAATGTGCTGGCTGATATGGGTCTGCACAAGTCGTGAATACCTTTATTGGTTTGTTTGAACGTCTCTCAAAATATTTCATTTCATTGGTGCAGTAATTTCAATGAACTTCCCTTATCTGTTCACAGTTTGAGCTATCAATTAGCATATCCCCCGTTCATAATTGCACAGTAAAATTTCATTCCTAACACAAATAATGGTAGGAAAGATTAAATATAATATTAGTCAGTGAAAATCTATATATTTAACACCTCTTGTTTAGATTTCACAACCAGCCACTTTTTGCAATTCCGTCAAAAACCTGACTTCATTTGCACAACGACCTTGAGTAAACATGGACTGTTTGCTTGGGGAACTCAAATACCAATTCCTTTCGTTATAGGCTTTTATTACAAAAAGAAACTCAGTTCAAAGTATCTAATATTTCATTTGCCAACTTGAAAATGATTATTGTTAAACTCATTTACTGTTTACACAACATGTTCAGTTCATAGCCAAATTTCATTTTCATTTCTATCTATTCCCTAATTGTTCATGGCACGGAATGTGTTAATACTTATCCCTCTAAGTCTATGCAATAGACTATTCCATGTTTGAGTTGTGATCAGTCTATCTAAATGTTATCCGGTTAACCCTTTCCCACATGAAAAACATTTACACACATTTGATCAGATGACATTTATTCCAAAATGTATTCCATTGTAGTAAATGGAAAGCTCATAATCAGCAATTTCTCTATGCGCAACATCATTTTCAACTCTATTCATTAATTTTAATTTTGTTATAGAGACTTTACAATACATATAATTGTCAAGATGTTTTCAAAAGTCATCTGCTGCAGATTTGTTGTCAGTCAGATGGTTTTGACCGTGGTTTAATAGACCATCAATGCATTACAATCCAATCTCAAACTTCACTGTCAGTGATAAGACACAATGTCCCACCTTCCAAACGATAAGGATAAATAGCTAAATTACACTTTTCTGTTTGCCCATTATTTTCAATAAAAGCATATTCAGGTTTCCTTAATTGAGTTTTAAGAGGGGATATTGCATTTGACGAATATTGGGGCATTACTTAATTAATGATTTATTCAGGGGTGGACCTTCGTTCCACACTTTTAGGTGCATTTCATCAACAAGTGTAAACAAATCCATACTGTCATCAAATATTTCGATTTATTTTCCTTTTGTACTTAATATTTGTGCATGTATCTCATAAAATTTAATTTAAACAGGACACAAGCATTTTTGTTTAATGTAGACTCAATGACTTGAAGCAATTCTCTATATTAAAAGAAAATGATATGCTATGCCATCATGTTTTAAAACGGTGTATGGTCTAAATTCTTTTGATACAAATACAAAAGTACTATTTGGATTAAATCCTTATTTGATCCCCTCTGAAGCAGCTGAATTTTCACAATGTTTTTCAGTCTGTATAAAAATAAATCTTATTTTCCTCATCTGATCATATCACAAAAATTCTTTCAGAGAAACAGCATAACTTCGGCAGTATCTATTGGTAACAAACATATTAATCCTTGACAAATCTGCAGTAGCCCACTTTGAAATAATGTGGGCTCAACCTTTCCCTCATACGACAATTCTGCAGCAGACGACTTTGAACATATTTTGTCAAAAATTAGAAAATCTCTATAATTGCATGGATAACCTATGACTAAAAGTGAAAAACATTGTGGTAAAAGGAGAAATTGCTTGTTTTGAGCACTATGTTTTCAAAAGGCTGTCTGCTGCAGAGCTGTCAGAAAGCGTCTAAATAAAGGAAAGGGTTAAACATGGAAGATCTAGAAATGAATAGAGTAAAAAAACATTGTGACAATTTCTTTTTTTGCCACATTATTTTCAAAAGTCGTCCACAGCATGATATGCAGTAAATGGAAAAGGGTTAAATAAGAGCCGATTCTGGGATTTCACATAATCATCATTATAAACAGAAATCTGTAATAAAAGGAGCAGCCAATTATCCACTTTCTGTCAAAATTTGAACGATATCCAAAAATTTAATTGTCAAAGCAACCATTAATCATCAGACATAGCCTTTGTTTCAGTTGTTTGATCACTCAGGCTCTTTATTTGTTAACTCTTTTCCATCATGACCCATTCCGGCTATTTTCTGCAACAGACATCAATTGAAACATTGCAATAAAAGCAATTTGATTTTATACTTGTCCTGGTCAAGACAGCCACTTTAGAATATAAAGTTATTTAATCAACTTTTATAGTGATCATCCGCTTAGTGCAAAAACTATGGTAACTCGGTTTTATCGTCAAAGAAAGTCATGCATAAGTTTTACACTTAGAGACCACACTATGTTATGAAAATATTGATGAAATTTAAAGCACAACTCATATTTATTCATTCTTTTATTCTTATTTTTTATAAATCTATAGTTTTTATAGCTTTTATTTGAGATTGAAATAAAAAGTCTCTTATAATTTATATAATGAAAATGAGCAAGGCGTTAAGTTGAATATTTAACCACAACCAAAGACTCAGAATTTCAATTCAGTGTTTTTGAAAAACAATTAACCCTTTCCCACATACAGATAATTTCTGATGCCTAGACTGCAGCAGACAGCATTTTGAAACCGTGACAAAAGAAGAAATTGCTTAAAACAAGCAATTTCACTATTTATCACTATGTTTTTAACTCTGTTCAATTATTGTACTTTCATTTAAAGAGAGTTTTCGATTTTGTTCGGGTAAGTTTTTAAAGTTGTCTGCTGCAGATGTGTCGTATGTGGGAAAGGGTTAATTTGTTTGCTTCCAGGACAAGTCTGCTCCATACAAATAGAGCGGAGTCCAATGACCGGAAACATGGCGAGCTCTGTTTAGATTTGATGTATGGAATCTTTACATGAACGATTTGTGCTTCAGAAAACGGTATAATTACTCGCTATTATTAAATATTTTCCCACTTGGGCTGTGGGTTTGGAGTCTGGAAGTCTCATTATGAAATATTAAAAGAGACGAGTCGATTGAATTTCAAATCATAGACAAAGAGCAAGAAAATATGATTGTGTATACACACAACATTCATGAAACCATGTCGAACAACTTGCATAATGTAGCTTCTTTTCTTTCAGACTTTCATTCTAGACAAGACGATTCATGCTTTTACCAAGGAACAAAGATAAGGGTTAAATAATTGCACATGGATGAAATCTAATTCTGTGTATTTCTCCCAGAAATTCTGGTAAGGTCCATTAAACAAAGTTAACTGTTTTCCATGCTGTAAAGTTGAGCTCTAAATCAGTAGTAACATGCTCTATCTCATTTCCTTGTATCTGACAAAAATGCAGCAGCAGACGAGTTTAAAAACATTGTGGCAAAATGAGAATTTTCATCTTTTGCCACAATTTATGTCTTCAATTATTTTCAATTATCAAACTTTCATTGATAGAGATGTTCCATTATATGTGTCTATATGTGTCTATATGTGTCTATATGTTTTAACCCTTTCCCTCATACAACAATTCTGCAGCAGACGACTTTGAACGTATTTTGTCAAAACATAGAAAATCTCCATAATTGAATGGATAACCTATGACAAAAAGTGGAAAACATTGTGGCAAAAGGAGAAACTGCACGTTCTGTGCAATTTCTTCTTTTGGCACTATGTTTTCAAAAAGCCGTCTGCTGCAGAGGCGTCGGAAAGCGTCTATATGAGGGAAAGGGTTAATTCAAGGTGATCTACTGCAGTTTAATTGTAAGTCTTTGGAAAGGGTTATCAATGGAATTTACAACCCAGAAAGGGAGCTGTATGACTGGCTATATGCAATGCTCCGCTAATTACTTAACATGTACAGGTGTCCCTAGAGTACAAGTTTCTATTTATCACATTCCTGTATGATCAACAGTCACTGGTTAGATTCATGTACCATACTGCTGCAGTTTAATTGTAAGTCTTTGGAAAGGGTTATCAATTGAATTCACAACCCAGAAAGGGAGCTGTATGGCTGGCTATATGCAATGCCCCACTAATTACTTTACACAGGTGTCCCTGGAGTACAAGTTTCTATATATTACATTCCTGTATGATCAACGGAATGGTTTGAGAGATTGGGGTACCATACTGTCCAGATAGGTTTTCAAGGAGCACAAGGTTACAGACTTACATGATCAAAAGACATCAGACACCATGAATAAGTCAGCTGTATCAATGATCCAGATAACCAGCCAGGCTGATCAGGACAACCCTTCATCACATTGGTCAATATTAACCCTTTCCCACAAAAAACAAATCTGCAGCAGACAACTTTGAAAACATAGTGACAAAAACCTGAAAAATCTACATAAAAGATAGCTTAATTGTTAAATAAATATGAAAACATTGTGGCAATTTCACCTTTGGTCATAATGTTTTCAAAAGTCGTCTGCTGCTATTGCGTCAAAATGCGTCTGCAGGTGGGATAGGGTTAACATGACTGTCTTTAACGACACAATGGTGGACAAAAAAGTCAAATAGCCACAATGGAAAATTGAATCAGTACAAGCAATTTCTCCTTTTGTCACAATGTTTTTAAATGTTCACGTCTGCAGAGGCCTCAAAATGCAACTGCCTGTAGGCAATGGCTAACTAAAGCAGTTTTAACTCATCTCTAAGTTTCGCAATTTCTCAAAAAATTGTCTGCTGCAATAGATATATCTGGCATCCTCCTAGTATGCTTATCAAGTTCAAGGGCCGTGAAAAACACACATATGGTAAGGATTACCATCAATTAAGGAGGATTAAATCAAGTGATGTATGGTCAAGGAATTAGTGAGGTATCTGTATTAATGTAGGAAGTAACATGATGATCTTCCCCTTCTCTGATACAGACCTCACTTGACGTATCTACAGCAGAAAATATTATTAGCAATTCTTCCTTTTGTCACAATGTCTACAAGTTTTCATTAATTAAGAACATTATTATTTCCTCATTTCAAGATATAACATTTTGTTCCTAAACTATTATCAAAGCAGAATAAATTTAGAAATGTCAAATCATTTTAATGTGGGCTAAACAGTTACTGTTTACCCATTCCCACATGGGAGATGCATTTTGAAGAGTCCGCAGCAGACGACTTTTGCCACCATGTTTTCAAAAAAATTCTGCTGCATGTGGGAAAGGACTGGTTTAAATATCTTATATTTTCTTGCTCCCATGTACGACTGGTATTGGTTTTTACTATGTCACTCGAGGAACATCTAATCAACGTATTCGTTAGATTGTAAGCCGATTTTCACTTGATAATTTGATGTAATTGCAATAATGTAATACCATTTTGTATTTCTCTCCTCCATTTCAATAAAAAAACAAAGCAACAACTATATGCTCTCCCAAATGCGTTTGGGGAGCATAAAAAATCACATCCTATGAAAGTAATTCTCAAACTATTTTGGCAGAAATGATGTGAACAACTGCTTGCAAGTATAATATAGAACGTCATTTTATTTGAAGATGATCATTTGCCAAATGAATCAAGTGTTTTGATCTATTGCCTTTTCCAGCTGGGGAACATACTCACCAAATAGCCTATGGAGATACAAGCTAATAATTGCAGAAACACTTCATTGGAAGGAATGTCCATAAATCCACTAGTGGTGTTTTTTTCTGACACATTCTTTTATCATATTCTACATGAATTCCATAGAATTCTTCTTCTTAAAATGTCGCTGAAATGCTGCCTTAATGGCAAACATTGTAGAAAGTCAGTACCGGTTAACGTATTACAAGAACTTGAATATATTGATGCACATGTTTGAAAACATTTGTGCAAAAGTATGGAAAATCTTTATGAAAGAAAGTATGATAAGTGAAGTTAAAAACATTATAAGCAATTTCCTCTCTCAAAAGATGTCTGCTGCAGAAGTGTCATCAAAAAGCATCTGCATGCCGGTAAGGGTTACAGTTCTATTTTAATAATTATCACAAGATCTAGATACATGAAAAATGATTTAGTATATATATAATAAAAGAAATCTTGTCAAAATCAAATTTTCGAACCAATAAATACAGACAAAATAAAGGGTACATTATTTATCTCCCTGACAAGAGAGTGCAATCTAGCCCCATATCATGCTGATCTTTTCAAACACAAGTCAGCCATTTTCTCTTTCTTGACTTTAGAGTCACCTGGTGTGCAACATTCTATTATGCTGGGTGGCTTTTTTCTACACCTTCACACACTGCGTATTAACAAAATTGAACCCGACAACTTTTGAAAATGCTGGATGTATATGCAGCATTTGCTCCTTCAAACTAATGCAACTGTGTTCACAATATTCATCAAATCACTTGTTTACCTATCAATAATCTTTCACCATATTTCGATTTTTAAAAAATCGTATTTCAACTGTTTAAATTCAATTTTTGCAATGTAATAGAAAACAAAATCATGAGAGAAAAGTGTTGATCAAAAGGTGTCCTCAGACAGAAAGAGTGAACAGTCAGAGTGAACAAGTTTTTGTGAAGAAGACCCAACTTGAAATTGAATTCACAAGCTAATTACAGCTCTCTACATTAAAATACTTCTCCAAATGTCTATTTAAGTCAACAGATTCAAAACAGAACCCTGTTGCGACTGATTCTTTTTTTTTCACGATCACCCTAGATGAGGTTGGTTTTGTTGGGTCAACACAAAACAGTTTACATATATTTCATTTACACCTGTATCTTACTTAAAATAGGCTTCTAAAAGTGTCACCAATGCAGGTAAACATTGTGATCATTTTTGAGAAATTTCTCTGCTTCAATTGTGTCAGGATGAAAGACAGCTAGCTAGGTCAAAGAATCAATAATTTGAAAAATAGAAAACATTGAGGGAAAAAACACACCCTTTCTTATAATTTACTTAATAAAACGTCTGGCACAGATGCATCATTATTATTATAGGGGGGAAGGTTGTGACACCAAGAGGAACATTCCTTATTCTTTATCTCATAATCATTTTTGAGTGGAAAACTGCTCAAGACTCATAAAAATCTCACAATTTTCTTCATAAATTTTAAAAGCCCGGCTTAAGAGGTACTTGAAAAAGACACTCAGCTATATTGATAAAGATTATTCCTTTTTCACTGCAAACTCAAACTGCTAAATGTGCAAGCAAACAGTGAAAATCAGGATAAGTCTGTGCTGTGCGTCTTGTTAAACTTTATTTAGGAAAACATTGTTTGCGAATCATTATACATAATTTGATGATCTAACGCCATTTTGAGTGAATAAAAAGTTATTTGAGGGTGGAACAGTTAAATGCTGTGTCGATTAAGCGGCGTAAGGGGAACTAAATAAAACAAAGCACTGCAGAAAAGAATGTAATGCATCATAAATACTGTATGAGCCCTTTACTACAAGCAGATGCATAATTAAGCAGCACATTTAACAATTTCACAAACATGATGACGAAAGGAGAAATTGCTGATTATGAGCCATATTTATTTCTCCTTATTCCACAATTTTTTGTCTCTATTCAATTATTTCGAGATTTTCCATATATTTGCCTTAAAGTAGTTGATTTAAGTCGTCAGCTGCAGATTTACTGTATGTGGATAAGGGATAAATACAATTAGATCTTTAGTCCTCAGGTATCTTCATTACATAAGGAGGTCTACATACTTATTATAGTTAATTTTCACAAAAGTAGCATCTTCAATCATTAAATGAATGCATAGGAGAAACAATGTTGGGCACACTTGAAGTGTGCCCAACATTGTTTCTCCTATGCATTCATTTAATGAAGTGACTTCAACATGTTCATATAATAAGCTCTTCACTGCTAATTAACAATATCCTATGACGTACAGAAAATTAAGCGCAGAAAAACATATATGTGGACAAATGTTGAGAGTTGAAAACATTGTGGCAAAAGAAGGAATTGCTCATCTTGAGCAGTTTCTCCTAATGCCACAATGTATCAAAGTCATCTGCTGCATATATTTTCAACTGTGTGCCTACATTATACATATCATGGGAAAACATTTAAAGATGTTTGGATGAGTTCAAGCATATTTAGACAGTAGTGGTTATTTTAACCATTTCCCTCATATAGACGCTTTCTGACACCTCTGCAGCAGACGGCTTTTTGAAAACATAGTGACAAAAGAAGAAGTTGCACAAAACGTGCAATTTCTCCTTTTGCCAAAATGTTTTCCACTTTTTGTCATAGGTTATCCATTCAATTAAGGAGATTTTCTATTTTTTGACAAAATACGTTCAAAGTCGTCTGCTGCAGAATTGCCGTATGAGGGAAATTAAGGGTTAAAGGTATGATAATGAGCAAAGGCTCCTTTCCCCAAGATTTTGTTGGGGGGGGAAAATGGAATAATGGAACTCTGTGGCCACCCAAGCAGGATACATAGTAAAGGGTAATGATCTGACAATAACATGTTTCGCGTCAAGTTTTTGAAAAAGGTAAAAAGCTTTTAAGTGAACTTGAAGCCAAATTGTATGTTTACATGTTAATGATAAAGGAATGTCCCAATAAGGAATAGAAAGCTTTCCCCTTTTCAACACGACATTAGCGATACCATCAAACTGCACGGACAACAACAAAACTTGTCAATCGAAAACGCAACTTTATCACCCGTAAATCGTAAAATGCTTTTATGCCCATTGTCATTTATTCCTTAAAGATTTCCCCCCCGAAATAATACTATCAGATATTGATTATTAGCATAATTACTGCACTATATTTATATCTGTTTGACAGGTCTTTTATTATTATCGTCCATATTTTTGGATCGCGTCTTTACTTTTTATGTATTTCATTCATTATCCAATGAGCCTTTAGAATGATTAGACAATGACAAGAAAATGAAACATGTGTATAAAACATTCAATGCCATTATAACATAACCATTAACCTGATATAGTTTTTTTTCAAGTACAACATACAAAACAATAAATTTGTAAGGGATAAAGAATTCAATCTGCAGCAAAGAAAGCAATGTTTTAACAATGGGAAAAAAGGGATAATTGAAGAAAAAAGTACCACATCTTTTTTTGCTCAACATCTTGTGAACACTGTTAAATAATTTGTGGAGTTCAAGTCCCCCGGCCCCCCGATTGCCATTAACCCTTTCCCACATGCAGACAACTGTTGTAAACATAGTGGCAGAAGCAGAAATTTAGTCATAATGATCAATTTCTCCATTTACTACAATGCTTTCAAATCTATTCTATAATTATAATTATACATACATGCACATTTATTGCAACTTTCCATAATTAAAGTCTGGATGCTTTTGAAGTGTTCTGTCGCGTATAAGCTGTATGTGGGAAACGGACAAAATAACAGCATTGCAAGTCTCAAAGCTCATTGCTAATTCATTGAAAAATTATTGTTGGCTATTGTTTTTTTGTTTCCATTCTAGCAATTATTTAATAGAGCTTATCACGACCAAGATGCCTAAATTATTGTTTTAACCCTTCCCTTCATATAGACGCTTTCTGACGCCTCTGCAGCAGACGGCTTTTTGAAAACATAGTGACAAAAGAAGAAATTGCTCAAAACGAGCAAGTTCTTCTTTTGCCACAATGTTTTCCACTTTTAGTGACTAGTCATAGGTTATCCATTCAAATATAGAGATTTTCTATTTTTTGATAAAATATGTTCAAAGTCGTCTGCTGCAGAATTGTCGTATGAGGGAAAGGGTTAACATAGAACAGAACATTTCACTTTTAGTCCTTATCCTGAAACTGACAAACTTAATGTCACCTCACCAGCACAGCTTGTTTGATGAAGTGTGAACACCATTTTCAACAGTATTTTGGTTATATCATGGAGACTATAGTTCACCTAACATGTGTATCGGACTTTCTCACACAATTTTTTCCCCAGGTAAATTGGCTGCCTTCCTGCATAGGCTATTAACCTAGCTCTTTGTGGAAGACGAATGTATTTTGTCAATCATCAGGGGAAAATAAGTGGTTTAACCTGGGTTGGCACTCAGTTTGACCACTTTGCTAACAGTAACACTGTAGACAGTAATGACAGGGTACCAACATCTGGGGCAAAGTCCCAATAAGCTAACAAAATCAAAATAATTGTAAAATATCATTTCTACCTGAAATATACTAATCATGTTGAATGTTTAATTTTCTCCTTTATCTAGAATTTTGATCATAAATAATATGGCTGTATGATTCATTCTAAAGGCAACTAGTAATGTAGACTATGTATACAATAATGAAAACTATTTCAAAAATGTGTGTCAGTCTCATGAAAAAATATCATAAACAAACAATTGTTCATACCTGTATATGTCTAACTTCTTTGTACCAACAACATGAACAATTTTGTTTGTTTGTTTGTTTTAACCCTTTCCCTTATACAGACGCTGTCTGACGCCTCTGCAGCAGACGGCGTTTTGAAAACATAGTGACAAAAGAAGAAATTGCACAAAACGTGCAATTTCTCCTTTTGCCACAATGTTTTCCACTTTTAGTCATAGGAATTATCCATTCAATTATAGAGATTTTCTATTTTTTGACAAAATACGTTCAAAGTCGTCTGCTGCAGAATTGTCGTATGAGGGAAAGGGTTAATGGGGTTTTACGCCGTTTTTAACATTATTTCAGTTATATCACGACGACAGTTCACTTATTCATGATCCCTGGGTAACAACATGAACGACATAGGAAGGCTAATATATTTGATAACCCTTTCCGACTTGAAGACATAATTTGACGCATCTGCAGCATACAACTTTTGAAAATATTGTGGCAAAAACAAAAATTGCTCACAATGAACAATTTCACCTTTTGCCACATTCGGCACATTGTGTTCAACTCTATTCATTTAAAGATATTTTGCAAGTCTTCAGATGCAAATTTGTTGTATGAGGGGGGAAAGGGTTAAAGTTCTCTGCTGCCGAGTTTAAAGAATTTTATGCAGGGTCATCAATTGAAGGGATATAGATGTTTGCATAGCATATGACACAGGGCAAAAACTGTCTAGATACTAGAGAGTATTTCATCTGAGCAAATACTGATGTAAGAGGGGGGTGCATCAAGAATAAATACACTTAACACTTTTCCCTAATACAGCAGACATCTTTTTGAAAGTTTTGTAGACTCCGTATATTTAAAACATCATGGAAACTTTCTAGTCGCCTTAAAAAATAATGAGCAATGGCTATGTTTTCATTTATGTTTAAAAGATGATTTAATACAAAACTTTGTGAACTAATGAAGTATTCCCAGTTTTCAGTCATTTGGGGGCCTTTTTGTTAAATATTGTGTATCTAGATAGGGGTAAAATAAAGTCAATATTGAACTTGCAGATGACATGAAATATCATATACCACAAAGGTTATGGCTGTCCAATACATTTTCAATTTATGATGTTAATTAAAATCTATTATTCTCTCCTGAAATTTCATGAGCAAATATATTACAAATGTATTACCAATTTTATTTTTATTGAGCAACTCTTAAACAGAATAAAATTTTAACTCACAAGAATCTATCTTTGTTAACATTTCACTTTAACATTGGTTTTCTTAGATTGCATGCACAATTAATGTTCAAACTTGGTAATGAATATCTTAGACAATAGACATGTATGTACAGTATTGCAGACCTTTTACTAGGCAGCCCACGGGTCAGACTCAGATATTCTGACCCATATTCCTCATTGCTTGTAAATGTCTTTAAAATCATGCAGAATTCCTAAATAAACAAAAATAGCGATAAATTTTCCCAAACTAGAATTGAGTGCTCCGCGGAGCACTAGTGTCATCTGCACCTGCTCATTGAAAGTGTGACGAAAAATCGGACGGACAGACAGACGCCGGACAAAAAAAAAGTAATCCCTAAGTGCCTACCATGGTACGCAGGGTGACACAATAAAGGGCCAAATTCTTGTTCCAAAAATGCCTAGAAAAAGGCCTGCATTGATTAGAATCATTACGTTCTTCCTTTTGTTTCAAATATGACAAGACTGGTGACACTAACAATGGAAAAGGGTGTACAAGGACTTGCTGTTTAGTGGTTTATCATATGATCAATGTGTTACAGTCGAATAGAAAGAAAACTTAAAGGTCTTTAAAATTGGGTAAAGATGAACAAAAAGGTATAAAAAGGTAAAATTACAGGTTAGGAGAAATGACAATTACTCCACCAATTTACTTCAATCTCGGCTGTGTAAACAGACCAAGTCAGCGTCTGGAAGATAGATGTACAACACCCATCAGATACACTCGTTGACAACACGGACATGTTAACCCTTTTCTACATGTATCTCGAATTAGCAATAATTAACTTAGTTATTTGAAATCGGATTGGATATTTATCCTTAGGTGTCCTTTTATCTGTTTGAGAATAAAATATGCAGAAGAAATGTTTTGAAATAATTGAGTATGCCAATAACCAAGTCAGTTACTGTCACCGTCACTATACATATCAAATGATTTCAAACAAGATAGAGAACCATATCATAAATTTGAATGAATCAAAGGCAGTTGACTTGGAAAAAAAACCTTAACAACAGACATTGCTGATGCTCTCTTAACCAACAATTTCTTTTTTTTCCCTTTTGTTGTGATGTTATTATTCAAATGAATCAGAGAAAATTTAAATTTCATAGGTTTATAAAAGTATATATATAAAAGGGTCAGAACCCAGTATCATAGTAAGTATAATTTAAGAGGACTTTTATTTGCTTAAACCTTTCCCACATGCAGACGCAATTTGATGCATCTGCAGCAGACGGCTTTTGAGCAATTTCTGCCATTGCCAAAATGTGTTTAATTCAATTTAATAATCATACTTTCATTCCAGATATGTTAACCTTGATTGTTTCAAAGTCGTCTGTTGCAGATTTGTTGTATGTGGGAAAGGGTTAACTGAACTGTTTACCTGATGTGACATGTTTAACCCTTTCCCACATACAACGATTCTGCAGCCAACTTTGAAAGCATGCACACAAAAATAAGAAAACTTTCTATGAATGACAGTATTTTTTTTAATTATTTAATAAAATTGAAAACGTTGCGACAAAAAGGGAAATTGCTCATTATGAGCAATTTTCCGTTTGCCACATTTGTTCAAGTCCTCTGCTGCAGAGATGTCAGAAAGCGACTGTATATATGTGTGAAAGGGTTAATTAACATCTGAAATAAAAATGTAAATCTAAAAACTGGGGTCAAAGATTTATAAATTTGATACAGTTGTTGACACAAGGGAAATAAGATTATTGCTTATTTTGGACATTTCCCCCCATTTTCTACAACCCCAGCTTCAGAACATGATGGTTAATGTTTATCAGAGTAAGGGTTAAAGTGCCATTAAAACCATGCACACATTTGTAAACTAAAGCTCAAAATATTTGACTCAGCATCAAGATATTTAACCCTTTCACTTTTAATCTTTGAGATTTTCAATATTTTGGCCAACACATATATATGTGTGTTCAAAGTTGTCTGCTGCAGAATTGAAATCTATGTGGGAAAGTTTGGTGGGTTTTATATTACCTAAATGTTACTTTAGAACAGCATGAAGTCATTTTGTGTGTCCAATAAAACTGTTTATTGTGGGTGTCTAATAAAACCTTTAATCCCATGAAAATTCTAACAGGACAGCCTGTTCTCAATTGATCGAGTAATTAAAGAAAAGTCCAAAATCCTGTTAGTAACCAAAGTTATATATGCTCACAAAGTTGAGGGTTACAAATTCTTTTATGATTACTTTTGATGCACCCATTGATGTTTCATTTAAAGTCAATATCTGTAATAATTGGGAGCCCGAAAATAGTCGCACAGGTAAATTAGGGGTTTTAACATTTACAGACCAGGTAAACGTTTCAACCATAATTATGCAATTTGAAAACAAAGACTCGAGTTACACGAATACATTTTGGTGAAAACTGATCCGTCTTTTAGTCATATTGAATCGAGGTTCATGTATACATTTACAAAGTGACACGCTCTTAGAGCAAATTTGTTGACCTCCTTCTATAACCCTTGTTATTATAACCCTTTCCCACATACAACAATGCTTCAGCAGACAACTTTAAAAATGTCTACTCAAAATTATGGAAAATCTCTATAATTGTTGGTTTAATTACTTCATGTTTACAGAAGTTGTATACTGCAGATGCGTCAAAATGCGTCTACAGGTGGGATAGGGATAATTTTATTTAAATATTATGCAAAACCTTGTATATATGTTGAATTTTCATTTCAACCATAATCACCAATTTCTCCTTTTATAATGATGTTTCAAATTCCAGGCATTGTAGGGGTAAATTACAAGATTTCCGGAAATGAGTATCAAAAATATAATATTATTTTCCTATAAATTTTTCCTGAGCATTTTTTTGGCATTTAAAAGAAGAAAAAAACACATGGCCAGTTTTGGGAGACTTTAATACCTTAAATTTTGATGGAGTGAATAAAAAATTAGTTTTATAGCAGGACAGTCTCATTAAAATTAGATCCATCAAATCCCATTACCATACTTTTCCCTTATAAATATGTACATTACTGACAGCTTATTCCTTTCCCACTTGAAGACATTATAACTTTCCCAAAATTCTGCAGCAGACGATCTTTTAAACTGAAAGTATTGTGGCAAAGCGATTAATTGTTTATAATGAACAATTTCTTCTTTATCCACAATGTTTTAAACTCTATATCCAATAAATATAATGACATTTATTGAGATTTTGGCTATTTGTTTGCTGCGCAATGAAAAAAGGAGAAATTTTCAATCCCATTCCAATATTAAGTATATAACTTTCATAAATACCGGTAGTGATTTTTTTCAATATTAAATATTTTTGCCAAGATTTGTTTTTTTTCTATTTCCAAAACATTTTCAACTAAAATCTTCTGTATGTGGCTTACATAAGAATAAGATAATGTTTGGAAGTTTTAATAAGATTGACAATGATTATGGGAGTGACAAAACTTATACAATATACATATATCAAATATATTACACAAAGTTATTTTCTTTCTCTGTTTTTGCTCTTCAACCCTTTCCCACATTGTGATGCCCGAGACATCAGCTGACAACTTTTGAAAACAGTGACAGAAGATAAGAAATTACTCAAAAGTGTATTCAATACTTACACTTGCATTAGGATAATAGGAATGATGTTCAACATTTAACTATTTGATTTCTAAGTCATTAACGGTTAATAACCCATTCCCACATTCAGGGAATATGCAGCAGACAACTTTGAAAACATAAAGGCAAAAACATGGAAAATCTCTATATATCATCAACTGAACAAATTTGAAAACATTGCGGCAAAAGAAGAAATAGCTCGTTTTTAGCAATTTCTCCTTTTGTCACAATGTTTTCAAAAGTCGTCTGCTGTAGAGGCGTCAGAAACCTTCTATATGTGGGAAAGGGTTAAATGATTTGATGCAAGTTTGTTTTATGTGGAAAAGGATTAAAGAGTTTTGATGACATTGCAATGGGCAGAGAGCAATAACTGATGAGAAACACTTTTCCTTTTCTCTCAATGTTTTATTATACAATATTTACTTTCTCTCCCAAATAATGCTTAATTTGTTTAGATTTTATAGATCTAATTTTTCAATTTAGAAGGTTCCAAAAAAAGCAAATATCCTGAAGTAAGACTAACAGTATAATATGAATACAAACTCATGTATACATACATATATATATGAATTATATATATATATATTTCCAAGTTTTATCTACAGCCATGTATTAAATTTCCTTGTGATATTTATTTCAGTTTATTAATACAGGTGAATATAACTCATCCGATGAACCATGGATATTTGTAACATTATCATTTGGTTATCATTAACCTAATCAGAAACTCCTATAATAAATCTTGTATGATTTATTGTTTCAAGGAAATATGCATACAACTGTCTCTGACATTAAAAAGAAATATATGGGTATTTATACTCAAGCTTGAGTAACTATCAGAGAAATCAGTGCAGACAACATTTTGAAACATTTGGTAAAAAGTAGAATTTCTCAGGGTTCAACTAATAGTTTTAGCTGTTCTAGAATCTAGAAAATAATAACATTTCAATTACAAAATGGATCACCAGGTATGTTATTTTAAAATAGATAAATCAATGAAGGGTACAAACTAAGTCACTATTAAATCATTTAAATAGAATTCCATACAATTTAATTAGAAAATAATTAATTAAGAAGAAGACAAAACATAACTTACATTGTGTTTGATTTATTCCAATTAAAAAGTTGTTCTTCTCCAGTTTGAACAACAGTTATAATTGACCCCATACAGAAGGGTATAATCCAAAAATGATGGAATACTAAAGACATTATATGTCCACATTTAGGATAACAAAAACCTAAATTCATTATAAATACATGTATGTCTACAATCCAAATGAAGTGATGACATTATAAAGATCACCACAATCTACATTGCTATTTATCCATAAAGTTTACTCTTTTTAATCCAAACTATCTAGTTCTATGAAATATTTCGAAAATTACCTCTAATTATATTTTATCTGATTTTATTGATTGCAAAACGATAAGCAATAACAATTAAAATTCCACAGTCATTAAATTGCACTTCTACTAGACTCTCTGATATCCACACTTTACCACTTCAATGATATAGACTGAATGAACACTCTCTGCTAAACACATTTCTCCAATACTCTGGTCATGTGACTTGGGGTGCCCTAAGGGGAGTTAACACGTCCTTTCATTCTTTCACTGAAATCTTGATGAATTACCTTCTCTGTTTAGTGTCATACAATAGGTAATGATTGTTATGAAAAAGATTAAAGTGATTTATGGGTAGATAAAAGCATATAGATATTCATAAGTCATTTACAGTTATGATTTTGGAAGATTTCTATCATTATGATGTGATTGATAAAAGTAAAACTACAATGTATATATCATATTGTTACGGTAACCAAATATTGGAACAAACCAAAAGTTTTGACTGTGAAGATTGTTAGGGACATTCCTTGGCTATTATATACAATTTAAAAAAAAAGGCAATTTTACTACAATCGAAAACAAATCATCAACAATCTGGTTTATAAATTGTAAAATGCACAGGATCATAATGATCTATATATTCATTAAACAAATAAGAAATATTATTGATAACAAATCATTATATATCTAGATGTGAAGTTTGTATATAGGTCTGATTTAACACAAGGGAATCTCATATTAACCATTCCCAGCATTTTATAGTAAATCTGAAACAGACAACTGAAAACACCAAGGTAAAAATATGGATGTTTTATTTTACATTTTGATATATAATAAATCCACTCCGTCAAATCAGTCAAAGTTTGATCATAAATTAGAATTCGCTAACAATATTGTTTATAATAGTCATCTGCTTCAAATGTGACAATTTGACACTGCATAATTATGGCATATACATGTAGATCTAAAATATGTGAATGAATAGGATAAACCTAATATATGATATTTATAAGATGATGCCTGCACAGACAAACATCTGAAGAAATTAACGCAACATCTAATAAATATTGAAAATATAGTTTTGATACATAGCTAAAATGGTTGTAAGAAAAGGAGAAATCAGTTGTTTTGGGAAATTCCTCCTTTATGGCCGACGCTTTCTGGTGCCTCTGCAGCAGACAGCTTTTTGAAAACATGGCAACAAAAGAAGAAATTGATCTAACCAAGCAATTTCTCCTTTTGTCACCATGTTTCAACTCGATTCAATTACAGTATTGTACTTTAATTTGAAGGGAGTTTCCATTTTTTTCGGGTATGTTTTCAAAGCCGTCTGCGTAGATTTGTTGTTTGTTGGAATGGAATATCCAATTTGTTTTAATCATAGTTAACTGAGGCTTATAGTCTATTATGGAGTTATTTACAAGAACCTGGAAGAATTTAATTGAACATTATGCATTAATTTCATTTGAATTATTTTTTTCCCCTTGAAAACTACTTTTTTTTCAGTTCTCTAACAAAAAAGGTGTTAACTGCACAACTATTAAATTATTTTAGTGTTAGAATTCAAACAATTATAACACTGTTTAAATATGAAACAAAAGGCACAGGGCAATGAAATATTTTGCAAGAAAGTTAAAAGGAGAGAAAATGAGAGTGTTATATAAATAAACATGACACCTTAAGATATTTAAAGCTTTCCCTCATACGACAATTCTGCAGCAGACGACTTTAACATATTTTGTCAAAAAATAGAAAATCTCTATAATTGAATGGATAACCTGACTAAAAGTGGAAAACATTGTGGCAAAAGGAGAATTTTTTTCTTTTGTCACTATGTTTTCAAAAAGCCGTCTACTGCAGAGGCGTCAGAAAGCGTCTATATGAGGGAAAGGGTTAAGATATTTAAACTATGCATTCATCAACACTTTTCCTCATGCTCAACATTCTAACCAATCTAAAACCTGTAAAATAATTCACATAAATGATATAAATTGTCTGGTATGATAAAGACCTTGATAAAATTTATCCATTGCTATTGATCATAGTGGCTACATTTCCTTCAATGTTTTCAGAATTCTATCTGTAATTGATATGCGACTAATATCCTATTGAATATTCAAAGGGTTTTAAAACGTCTCTTTGTTATCGGCATACCGCTGCATTCATACAGATAAAAGGGGGTGAAAATAGGCCAGGTAAACCAATATATTTCTCGTTTACTATTATAAATTTTGCCCAAAAGCCTGATTAAACATGAGGCCTTAGATAAGCCATGATTAATTGTTGCATAATTTTTCAGGGGCCTTACAAACAAGAGATAGACCCATGTCAAAGGAGACAGCATCATATCACCCACCCACCCTGAACTCTCAGAAACACTTTCCCACATACATATGATTATGCATTTTTATGCATCTGCAAAAGACGATATCTGAAAATGTTGTGACAATAGGAGTAACTGCTCATATTGAGCAATTATTTGTCCCTTGGAAAAACATGTAATAATTGGAAATCTGTAACTATACCTTCTTTGATGCAGAGTAGAAAATATTGTGATCGGACAATAATAACGATATTGTAAAGTATCAAAGGGCGATAACTCTGTCTAAAATATTAAGACAGACATGGAGCATGATTAATATGAGCTGAAAGCTTGTTTCACAATCAATGTAAAATAAATAAGTTTAAACTAAACTAGAATTATCACTGAATGCGATTAATACCCGAACATCGCCCTGATAGGAAAGGTAGTGGAATATTAAGAAACCCCACCTTAAATTCCAACTTGTAGTTCTCCGGACAAGAAAAAAGTAAGAAAGGGCGATGAAAATTATTCTACGAACAAGAAAATGTAACAAAGGGCAATAACTCTGTAATTATGTAAATTAGAGTTATGGTTCTTGTACACTGCACTGCCTATTGTGTGAGACCACCAGTGTATGAAGTTTTATTAGATTCCATCTATTAGTTATTATGTAATTCTCCGGACAAGAAAAAGTAACAAAGGGCAATAACTCTGTAATTAGGTAGAATAGAGTTATGGTTCCTGTACACCGTACTTCCTCTCAATGTGATGTATCATCATATGAAGTTTTATTAAATTCCAACAATTAGTTTTAAAGTTATGCTCCGGACAAGACTGTATGAACAAGAAAAAGTAACAAAGGGCAATAACTCTGTAATTATGTTAATTAGAGTTATGGTTCTTGTACACTGCACTTCCTGTCATTGTGCTCTACCATTGTATGAAGTTTTATTATATTCCATCCATTAGTTATTAAGTTATTCTCTGGACAAGAAAAAGTAACAAAGGGCAATAACTCTGTATTTAGGTAAGTAGAGTTATGGTTCCTGTACACCACACTTCCTCTCAATGTGTTGTATCATCGTATGAAGTTTTATTAAATTCCAACAATTAGTTTTAACGTTATGCTCCGAACAAGGAAAATCGCAACGGACAAACCGACCGACCGACAGACCGACCAACCAACCACAGGGCGACTCCAATATACCCCCTCCCCTCTAAACTTCGTTTATCGGGGTATAAATATTTAATCCAAACAAATCAGTGAGACGATTCTTGAGTATACAACATAGGGTTTGCTTTAATAATAAGAGAGAAATTGTGGGGAAAAGAGCTGAATACCCCTCCTCATTTGGACCTTTAAATCTGTATGAAATCATTGAACCAGACCCTACAGGTCAAATTTTGCCAAATGCATCTGCGGCCATGCTGTTCTACAGCCAAGTTAAGTCCCTTAGAAGCCTTTGTTTGCGTAGAAATGAGTGTATACCTTCACCAGAATGTACTGAATATTATGATACTGAGTTTAAATTCATTGTAAATATGTATAAGATGCTCTGGAAATGTTTGATTTGAACATTTTGATAATTTTGACCTTGTTTGAAAGTGAAAGTAGAATATGTGAAAAACCAGTTTCATCCCAGTCTAATTTTGTAAATAACATAATAATGACTTTAGCCATCCATCTTCACAGGGTGAAATCTTTCTTGCATAATACATAACCCACCCATTTGCTTTGGATTATTGTATAGCTTAGAGGTAACTCTTCTAAATGATATAGTGTTTTCTACCTGTAAAATGCTTGAAAAGTGTGACAATTATTGATGGTTGAAACTGGTTGATTTACATGGAAACAAAGAAGGAATTTAATTGGTGTAATGTGATCTTACAAATTGCAATGTTTCACTGAAATCCTTAGTCAATCTTCAGAAATGAGAAATTGCCCAATAAATGCAATATGTTTTCAAGTTTGAAACTTATTACATCTTTTCCTCAAAGTTTTCAAAGCAGCCGAATCGGAAAGTTATGTCCTTACCAGTGACTGGGTATGTTTCTCATCTTGATATCTTGCATGCAAAGGTCAAACGATAACTATTTAACCGTTTCCCACCTGCAGACGCATTTTGACACAATAGCAGCAGACGACTTTCGAAAACATTGTGGCCAAAGGTGAAATTGCTTATAATGAGCAATTTCTCCTTTGGCCACAATGTTTTCAACTTTATTTAAAAATTAAGCTATCGCGATCTTTATAGAGATTTTTCAGGTTTTTGTCACCATGTTTTTTCAAAATCGTCTGCTGCAAATTTGTTGGATGTGGGAATGGGTCAAAAACCCTTTCCCTCATGAAGCATCATCAGCAGACTCCTTTTGACAACTTTGTAAGCAATATCTACTTTTCCAGCAATGTTTTAAATTGTATTTAATAATGCCACGTTTTTTCTAGACTTTTCATACTTTTGCTTTGATGTTTTCCCGGATGTCTGGACATTGGACACGAGCCGTTTAGGAGGAGTAGTGCTTACAAGAAATGTGGAGGTATGTGCACAGGAGTCCCTCGCAGGTAACCTCCAAGTTGAATTATCTCCCCTTGGAAGAATCCGAGGTGTATGATCTTCCTTCATGCATATCTACATATGATGTGTAAATGGACAATGCAATTTATAAGTCTTGACAGTGATGTTTTAAATAACTATCATAAACATCTGGATTATATAAGCAAAGTTCTTATCAAATGTAACGAAATCTAGCATATAAAATGTAGCCTTTTTTATCAAGTTTTATAGAGTTTTAATAAGTCTTATCTGGTGCAATTTCATCATTCACCTAGATGTGTCCAAACATTGGGCTCTCATAACAAGTTACATTTCCCATATGGCTCAGGAAGGACTGTATCCCATCACTTTAACCCTTTCCCACTTGCAGACGCGATAGCAGAAGACGACTTTTGAAAACATTGTGGCCAAAGGTGAAATTGCTCATTTGGCCAATGTTTTCAATTTTATTTAACAATTAAGCTATCTTTTAATGGAGATTTTTCAGGTTTTTGTCACTATGTTTTCAAAGCCGTCAGCTGCAGAATTGTTGTATCTGCAGCAGCCAATTTTGAAAAATAATCTGTCCGCAAAATTTAATGTAGATAATCATTTTTTTAACATATTAAATCATGGGCAAATTCTTCTTTTGCCACAATGTTTTTTAAAAGTCATCATTCTGCTACTATAATGTGTCAACAAGCTTAAAATGCATTTTTATGCCCCCGGAATCTCCGATTCGGTGGGCATATAGTTTTTGGCCTGTCTGTTGGTTGGTTGGTCTGTTGGTCTGTCTGTCTGTCTGCACAAAAAAAACTTTAACCTTGGCCATTACTTTTGAACCATAACAGGTACGGCTACCATATTTCACATGTGTATTCCTTGTGACATGACCTTTCTGTCAGTACCAACATTTTTGACCTTGCGACCTTGACCTTTGACCTAGAGGTTGCCATTCTCGAAAAAAACTTTAACCTTGGCCATTACTTTTGAACCATAACAGATACGGCTACCATATTTCACATGTGTATTCCTTGTGACATGACCTTTCTGTCAGTACCAACATTTTTGACCTTGCGACCTTGACCTTTGACCTAGATGTTGCCATACTAAAAAAAAACTTTAACCTTGGCCATTTCTTTTGAACCATAACAGGTACGGCTACCATATTTCACATGTGTATTCCTTGTGACATGACCTTTCTGTCAGTACCAACATTTTTGTCCTTGCGACCTTGACCTTTGACCTAGATGTTGCCATTCTCGAAAAAAACTTTAACCTTGGCCATTACTTTTGAACCATAACAGATACGGCTACCATATTTCACATGTGTATTCCTTGTGACATGACCTTTCTGTCAGTACCAACATTTTTCACCTTGCGACCTTGACCTTGACCTAGATGTTGCCATTCTCGAAAAAAACTTTAACCTTGGCCATTTCTTTTGAACCATAACAGGTATGGCTACCATATTTCACATGTGTATTCCTTGTGACATGACCTTTCTGTCAGTACCTTGCGACCTTGACCTTGACCTAGATGTTGCCATTCTCGAAAAAAACTTTAACCTTGGCCATTACTTTTGAACCATAACAGGTATGGCTACCATATTTTACATGTCAGTACCAACATTTTTGACCTTGCGACCTTGACCTTTGACCTAGATGTTGCCATTCTCGAAAAAAACTTTAACCTTGGCCATTACTTTTGAACCATAACAGATACGGCTACCATATTTCACATGTGTATTCCTTGTGACATGACCTTTCTGTCAGTACCAACATTTTTGACCTTGCGACCTTTACCTTTGACCTAGATGTTGTCATTCTCAATTTTTTTTTTAACCTTCCCCACTACTTTTGAACAATAACAGGTAATGCTACCATATTTCACATGTGTATACCTTGCGACCTTGACCTTTGACCTAGATGTTGCCATTGGGGGGCATCAGTGTTTCACAAACACATCTTGTTTAATTATGAAAGGGCTTTCAACTCCTATCATCCTGTATCCTATAAACTATTGTTCACACATTGTGGCAAACTTTAGAACAAACATACTACAAAAATATGGCAAAATCAAATTGAAGAGCAATTTCTTTATTTTCCACCTTAAGTGGCTGTTTGTGGAAAAGGGGTTAAAGTTCTCGATCTGTTTTGCATTTTAGTTTCTTATGAAAAATGACTATACAGTTAAATTTTAGTATGACATCAATTGATAGTTTTGGCCTTTTATTTCAGCTAGAACATCAGAAGTTCGATCGTTTTGTGACATTGCTCACTATACCAGTGTGTGTGTGTACTATATTACAATATTAACCCTTTTCCTCACACAGACGCTATCTGACGCCTCTGCAGCAGACGACTTTTGAAAACATTGTGACAAAAGGAGAAATTGCTTAACCCTTTCCCTCATACGGCAATACTGCAGCAGACGACTTTGAACGTATTTTGTCAAGACATAGAAAATCTCCATAATTGAATGGATAACCTATGACTAAAAGTGGAAAACATTGTGGCAAAAGGAGAAATTGCACGTTTTGTGCAATTTCTTCTTTTGTCACTATGTTTTCAAAGAGCCGTCTGCTGCAGTGGCGTCCAAAAGCGTTTATATGAGGGAAAGGGTTAAAACAAGCAATTTCTATACTTGCCACGATGTTTTCAACTCTATTTAGTAATATATTACATTACATTCTTAGATATTTTCCCAATTTTTCCAAGACATTTTTTAAGTCGTCTGCTGCTGATGAGTTGTACATGTATGTGGGAACGGGCGAAGAATGCATCTGCTGCTTGCTCATGTCTAACCCGACCTTTGTTACATCGTGTTATATTATGTATTCAACAATAAAATGGCTGTCATAAACAAGGTTGCATAACCTCAGTCTTTTTTATTCAGTCCCAAGTAAATTAAACTATAAACTTTATAGCTAGCTCCTCATTACTGAATGTTGGAACAATCTTCTTCACATTTCTCACCTCTGTGTTTCCCACAGGTGTTGTGTAAATTATTTATTTTGCCTGGGTTTCTTTTTTAACCATTTTCCACATGTAGACGCTTACTGAAAGCTCCGCCGCATACAACTTTTGAAAACATTGTGACAAAAGAAGAAATTGCTCATAATGAGCAATTTCTCCTTTTGCCATAATGTTTTCAACCGTTTTCAATAATTCAATTATTATTTATAGACATATTCCCTATATTTGCGGAAATGATTTCAAAGTCATTTGCTGAAGATTTGTTGTATGTGGAAAAATTCAAAATGATATGCTATATTACGAGGAAATCAAAAACAGCAAAATCCCATTAACGCTTTCCCACCTGTTTACATGTTTTGCCTTATCTGTAGAAGATAACTTTTTGAAACATTGTAGCAAAATGTGAAATTGCTTATAATGAGAAATTTCTCCGTTCGCCATAATGTTTTTAATTTTATTCAATAATTACTTATTCATTTTAAAAGAGATTTTCATGATATTTACCTAGATGTTTTCAAAGTCACCTGCTGCAGATGTGTTGTATGTGGGAAAGGGTTAAATCTAACAGGTCTCAAAAGGTTTCCAGGATGCATAGACACCACTAGAAGGAGGACAAATGGCAAATCTACACCAGCCTGTACAGAGGCTCAGACTCATCTAGACCTTCTTTGTTCAGAAGGTTTATGTTTGACATGGCCCAGTCATTTCTGTTTTCGCATCACTAAAAGACTTCGGGCAAAATGGAGTATTATAACCTTTTCTTATTGAAAACAGACCATCTCTGTGGTGTGGTGTAGTGGGGAGAGCATCTTCCTGTTGAGCGGGAGATCATGGTAAGATCCCTGTTTGGGTCATACAGAAGACTTTAAAATTGGTAGACCGCCTCGGTAGTGAAGTGGTAGAGAGTCCGCCTCGGGTGTTGGATGTCCCAGGATCAATCTTCGGCCGGATCATAACCTAAACTTTAACAAGAGGCCCATGAGGGCCTATGCTCTACTGGTATGGTTCTTTGGTCATTTTCAATCCAGAGCATGTATGCATGGTGAAGATCGGATAGTAAATGGAGGCTCTTTTGTGTTCACAAGCTGTATTATAGCAATTTTTACAATTTCATGGACCATAATGGGTCTTGCATGGGCGGATCTGGCTGATTTTCAAAAGGAACCAAGCTCTCATCAATATTTAACTACTATCTAAGTTTGGTGAAGATCAGATAGTAAATGGAGCCTCTATTGTGTTCACATGCTCAATTATAGCAATTTGGACAATTTCAAGGGCCATAATCCAGTCTTGCATGGGCGGATCTGGCTGGTTTACGAAAGGAACTGAGCTCTCATGGATATCTAACTACTGTATAAGTTTGGTTGAGATACAATCAAAAGTGAAGACTGTATCGTGTTAACAAGCTCTTTTATAGCAATTTTGACCATTTCAAGGGTCATAATCCAGTCATGCATGGGCGGATCTGGCTGGTTTTCGAAAGGAACCGAGCTCTCATGGATATCTAACTGTAACTGTATAAGTTTGGTTGAGATACACTCAAAAGTGAAGACTGTATCGTGTTAACAAGCTCTTTTATAGCAATTTTGACCATTTCAAGGGTCATAATCCAGTCATGCATGGGCGGATCTGGCTGGTTTTCGAAAGGAACCGAGCTCTCATGGATATCTAACTACTGTATAAGTTTGGTTGAGATACACTCAAAAGTGAAGACTGTATCGTGTTAACAAGCTCTTTTATAGCAATTTTGACCATTTCAAGGGCCATAATCCAGTCATGCATGGGCGGATCTGGCTGGTTTTCGAAAGGAACCGAGCTCTCATGGATATCTAACTACTGTATAAGTTTGGTTGAGATACAATCAAAAGTGAAGACTGTATCGTGTTAACAAGAAATTGTTTACGGACGGACGGACGCACGCACGGACGACGGACAAATCGCCACGACATAAGCCCTTCTGGCCTTTGGCCAGTAGAGCTAAAAATGGGAGTATTATGACTGCCCTCTTTTGACATCCTTGGATCAACCCCCGGTCGGGTTATACCGAAGACTTTAAAAGTCGTTAAAAGTCTCTCGGCAACTAATTGATAACTATAACACTATATTTTGAAAACAATAGAAGAAAATTAGTAGGATCACCGCAATAACCTTTTCCCTCATATAAAAAAGTTATTAGTTGATGCCTTAGAGCTCTAGACAAGGAGCATTTTTCATGTTCTAAAATCCTTATTTGACATTCAAACCCTATGATGTGGGTACTCAAAAGAATCGTCTCAGTGAGACAATTCTTTTAAGGACCCACAACATAGAATTTTGTTGAGTAATCAAATAATTATTGAAGGGAAAAGACCTTTTCACTCCCTCTAATCCAGTGCTCTGATTGATGCCTTTGCAATAGACGACTTTTGAAAACATTTTGCGAAGAGGACATTTCCTATTATGAGCATTTTTTTCTATTTACAATATTTTCAACTATATATCAATATTATCAATCTATTTATTCAGTTGTATTTATTTGGTTTTGTCTGACATTTTCAAGATAATCGGCGCCATGAAAAATATCATATAATATGAATTAATGTAATAGAAGATTACGGTAAAGGTTAAATCTATAATAAGTAAGCCTTTCACGCAATCAACAAATCTGCTGCAGGTAACTTTAAAAACATACAAGCAAAAATATATATTAATATATTAAAGAAAGTGTAATCATTGAATATAGTTGAAAACATTGTGGCATAAGGCGTAATTGTTCATTACTTTGTTTTCAAAATTTGTCTGCTGTAACAGAGGCGTCAGAAAATGTCTGTGTGTGGGAAGGGTTAATTCTTGTACGATACAAAGGAATGACAGGAAATTATTTTTTCACAAAGAACACAAGGGACATACTATCATAAAAACAATGGAATTTAACCCTTTCCCTCATATGGACGCCTCTGTAGCAGACAGTTTTTGAAAACAGTGACAAAAGAAGAAATTGCTCAAAACGAGCAATTTCTCCTTTTGCCACAATGTTTTCCACTTTTAGTCATAGGTTATCCATTCAATTATAGAGATTTTCTATTTGCTAACAAAATATGTTCAAAGTTGTCTGCTGCAGAATTGTTGTATGAGGGAATGGGTTAACCTTACACACATTTTGGCACATCTACCAAACATGACTTTTAAAATTATTGAGTGGCAAAAGGAGAAATTGCCCTCGATAAACAGTTTCTTCTTGTGTCACATTTTGTTTTCAACACTGTTCGATAATTTTGCTATCATTTTAAAGATTTTTTATATTTTTGTTATATTTTTGTCATACGACAATTCTGCAGCACAGACGACTTTGAACATATTTTGTCAAAAAATAGAAAGTCTCTATAATTGAATGGATAACCTATGACTAAAAGTGGAAAACATTGTGGCAAAAGGAGAAATTGCTCATTTTGAGCAATTTCCTATTTTTTGCCGTCTGTCGCAGAGGCCTCAGAAAGCGTCTTTATGAGGGAAAGGGTTAAAACATTATCAAAAAGCCTTTCTGCTGTAGATTTGTTGTATGTGGGAAAGGGTCAAACTGATTAGTTTTGAAAATTAATTATTTCTTTTACAGATAAATGGACACTTGGTCACATCTGGAGATCTCTACTTGTACATCAATTTACTGTCTTGACCCTTTCCCACGTGCGCAGGTATTTCGACGGTATTTCAACGTATCTTCTGCAGATGACTTTTCAAAAACATTGTGGCAAGTCAATGCACATTTTTCCCTTTTGCAACTATATTTTCAACTCTATGCATTTAAAGAGATTTTCCATAAATTTGCCTTAATGTTTTTGAAATGGATTCTGCAGATTTGTTGTATAAAGAAAACGGTTTATGAAACATACAAACCCTTACAATTTGTGCTGCTTGATTATTATTCCATCTTTAGGACAATATACAATGTATGTTGTTGTTGTTAAGATTAAGCGATGGGTATCATATTAAAAACTTGGCAAAGCACATAGACAAACAGTCTGATTTATTACTGCGCTGTTTGCAAAACTACACAGTAAAGGTACATGTATCTTTACCCTTTCCCACATACACCAAATCTTCAGGCGATCAACAACTTTGAATGATTACGGATGATATTTGATAACAAGCCATTTCTCTTTTGCCACAACGTTTTCAAAAGCTGTCCACTTCAGATGCAGCAAAATGCGTCCTCATGCGGGAAAGGGCTAAAGACGAACATGATTTACAGAATAACAAAATAAAAAACGGACAAAAAAAGGTAACTAGGCAGATTTTATTGACCGGGTCCAACACTAGCTATCATTTGGAACTTGAGAGCCCACTCATTACCCAGTTAATAGGGTTTTCGATGAAGGGACTTACCTGTAATTATTCCTGATGAAACACCTGCCCACAGAAACCCGAGAGGCAAGCAGACCCTCGGCCGAGACTCGGTACATTAGATCCCTATCAC
This sequence comes from Serripes groenlandicus, assembly GCA_031761405.1. Taxonomy (NCBI): domain Eukaryota; kingdom Metazoa; phylum Mollusca; class Bivalvia; order Cardiida; family Cardiidae; genus Serripes; species Serripes groenlandicus. Next base: position 201,111,029 of record JASEVX010000001.1, read on the forward strand.
TCCGTGTATCAAAATCAATGGTCACCTTTTAGCTCTGTAGATTAATCATTAATGATCGTTTTTTCCATTGTATTTTTATTTTGTGATTTTATTTTTTACAGATTAAACATCCCTTTCAAACATATACATGTATAGCAATTCCATAATTCTGCAGATGACTTTGAAATTATCTTTGCAAAAATAAGGAAAATCTCTATAAACGTAACTATGATTAATGAAAAGAGTTGAAAGCGTGACAATTGTTCAAAATACATCTGCATTTTGGAAAGAGTTATTTATATCGGATTCTGAGTTTACAGATTTTGTGGAAAATCTCTATAAATGAAAGTATAATTAATGAGAAGAGTTGAAAAGTTGTGAAAAAAGGAGAAATGTGATGGTTATTAATTGCTTTGAATTTCAAAAGTCATTCGCCGCAACAAAGGATCTGCAAACACTGTGCATAGTCATCTGGATCTACATTGGTCTCAAATTCTCTAAGTTTTGGTATAAGTAGAACAATTAAGGCTCATTTCAAAAGTCTAGGGAATAACAATCAAATTCTCTTTTCCCCCTAATTTGATAAAAGATATAAGCTGGAGATGCATCAAAAGTCAACTCTGTGAAATAAAGTTTAACCCATTTTCTACTTACAACAAATCTACTGCAGATGACTTTGAAAAAATCTAGGCAAAGATGTAAAAACCTTACGGCAAAAGGAGAAATGCTCATCATAAACAATTTCTCCTTTTGCCATAATGTTTTCAGAAGTCGGCTGCTATTGATTTGTCAAAATGTGTTTGCAGGAGGGAAGAATGGTAAGAAGCCACCCATAAACCTGTATGCAGACTGAATCGAGTGCAAAATGCATCATGCAGCATTCATTTGCATACAAAACAGCTTCACCTCCCCTAGCTCATGTTAATAAAAGTTTAAATGAAGTTTAAAATGATCCCATGCTTTATAATCAGGGTCATTTAAAATGCAGGTTTATGTCCAGATAATTACAGGACATGGAGATATAAATAGTAATGGACACAGATATATGACCCTTGACCTGATACAAACATTTGATAACTTTGCAGCAGACGACTTTGAAAACATTGTGTAGAAATGAGAGATATGACTAGAAACAAGCATGTCTTTCTCTATGTTTACAAAGTTTGCAACCTTTTTCTCAATAATATGTCTAGGTGCTATATTATGTTAAGTTACTTTCAATGCAAAATTATTCTAAAAACACTTGTTGGGATGGACACAAGTATGTTACAATGGTCTGAAAATGAACAGAAAATAGACAACAGTAAGACACGTTTTTAAAAGAGACAGAAAATGTGGGAAAAGGAGATATTAGTAGCAATTGAATCATTTGACAATAGACATATTTTTTTACAAACTCTCTTCTGCTGCAAAATTATGGAGAGCTGTTCATAGCTCTATAAAGGAAAAAGTTATACCCTTTCTCACATGTAGACACATTTTATGAAACATGTTGGAAAGACTATGACAAAAGGAGAAATCGCTCATCATGAACACTTTTTCCTTTTGAAACAATGTTTTCTACTCGATCTCGATTCAATTATTGTATTTAGATTTAGAGTTTATTCCTAGATGTTTCAAAGTCGTCTGCTGCAGTCATTTATTGCATGTGGGAAAGGGTTAAATACAGGTTTATTCAGAGTTAATCACAGGACAAGGACTTAAATGGTCATGGACATTTAAATTTAACTGTTGTATCCTCATATGATATTTGAAGAGTCCGCTGCTTTCAAAACGACAGATTTTTCCTGTAATTTAATACATGCAAATTCAAAATGAATAAATTCATTCAAAGATTGCATGGGGAGAAAACAGAAATTGCAAAATATGAGTTTTTTTCATTACTCCACAACATTTGTAAAAGTTGTCTGCTTCCTATGTCGTATCTTGATGCTTTCCCTCAAACAGACGCTTTCTGATGCCTCTTCAGTTGCAGCAAATGAATGTTTTGAAAACTTTGTGACAAAAGGAGGAAATGCTCTCAAAACAATAGCACTTTCTCCATTTGCCAAAATGTTTTCAACTCAATTCAACTATTATACTTTCATTTATAGAGATTTGTCATATTATCTTTTGCCTATGTGTTTTTCAAAGTTGTCTGCTGCAATTTTGTTGTACGAATTGGAACCCATTTTCACTTGTAGACCTATTTTGATGTACCATATATAAATTATCATATCATTCATACATAGAGATTTTCGATCATTTTTGCTGAGATTTATTTTAATGAGGAATGCAAACAATTTGTTGTACGCAGAAAGTTGAAAGAACTATATCCCTGTGATATGGAATAGGATATCCTTCTTTGAATTTGGAAAGGCTTAAACAATGTATATATATAGTCAGTTGTTTAACAATAAACAGCACATTTTAGATCAGAATCAAACCATCATCAACTTAACTACTACTGATATGGTCTTTAACCCTTTTCCCAGATAAAAACGAATCTGCAGCAGACGATTTTGAACATATTTTGTCAAACAATGGAATATCTCTATAATTAAATTGATAACCAATGACTAAAAGTGGAAAACATTGTGGAAAAAGGAGAAATTGCTCATTTCTTCTTTTGTCACCATGTTTTCAAAAAGCTGTGTGCTGCAGAGGCGTCAGAAAGCGTCTATATGAGGGAAAGGGTTAACCCCCTTTCCAAGATGCAGCAGACGAATTCCAAAAAATATGGTTAACCTGTATTAACCCTTTCCCTATTATAGACGCTTTCTGATGCATCTGCAGCAGGCGGCTTTTTGAAAACACTATGATGATGGCGAAAAAAGGAGAAATTGCTCATTATAATCAATTTCTTCTTTTGCCACAATGTATTAAAAATTTGTCAGAAAGCATCTGTATGTAGGAAAGGGTTGAATCCAATAGAATGTCTAAAATCCTTGTATTGATAGAAGCAGGTGACTTTAGCCCTGCCAATTCAAATGTGACTTGCATACAGAAGATGACCTTTCAGAAGACATTGAGACAAAAGGAGAAATTCTCGTTTTTGCCTCAATGTCTTTTAACCCTTTCCCTCATATAGACGCTTTCTGATGCCTCTGCAGCAGACGGCTTTTTGAAAACATAGTGACAAAAGAAGAAATTGCTCAAAACGAGCAATTTCTCCTTTTGCCACAATGTTTTCCGCTTTTAGTCATAGGTTATCCATATAATTATAGAGATATTCTATTTTTTGACAAAATATGTTCAAAGTTGTCTGCTGCAGAATTGTCATATGAGAGAAAGGGTTAATCTATTCAATAATATCTTTTCACTAATGAAGATTTTCCATACTTTTGCCTATATTAAATACTGCTGCAGATTTGTTGTATTTGGGAAAGGGTTAAACAACAATCCAGACCTGACCAAAAGGGTTCTTTGCGGTCAAGATAGCATCAATAACTAGAGAACAACTCATAAACCAACAAAAACACTTTGAATGGCCAATGTCCGAAATTTTTCATAGCCAAATACCCCGTTATCAGTAAATGGATTATTTATTTGAGCCGTGGGATCTGAAAAGGGATTTAGACTCTGGCATAATTATGGGAACAGTAAGGTTTCAAATAGGGTCAAGCATTTCCAGTGTTAGTTCAATTGCCTTAAATAAGCCCTTTCCTCATATAGACGCTTTCTGACGCCTCTGCAGCAGACTGCTTTTTGAAAACGTAGTAACAAAAGTAGAAATTGCACAAAATGTGCAATTTCTCCTTTTGCCACAATGTTTTCCACTTTTTGTCATAGGTTATCCATTCAATTATGGAGATTTTCCACTATTTGAGAAAATACGTTCAAAGTCGTCTGCTGCAGAATGGTCGTATGAGGGAAAGGGTTAAATAAGCCCTTTCCTACATACAGACGCTTTTTGAAGCATCTGCAGTAGATGACTTTTGTAAACATTATAGCAAGACCAGAAATTGCTCATCATATTTTCAACTTTTTTCACCGATTAACCCTTTCCCTCATATGACAATTCTGCAGCAGACGACTTTGAACATATTTTGTCAAAAAATAGAAAATCTTTATAATTTAATGGATAACCTATGACTAAAAGAGGAAAACATTGTGGCAAAAGGAGAAATTGCACGTTTTGTGCAATTTCTTCTTTTGTCACTATGTTTTCAAAAAGCCGTCTGCTGCAGAGGCGTCCAAAAGCATTTATATGAGGGAAAGGGTTAAATAGTCATTTATAGATTTTATTTACTTTTCCTAATGCAAAGCTGGACAAGTCCATTTGAAATCATTTCCCAAATACAACAAATAAGCAGCAGAATTAGACAGAAAAAATATCTTTAAAAGAAAGTATAATAATAGAATAGAGTTGAAAACGATGTGACAAAAGGAGAAATTGTATTATATCTGCTGCAAATGTGTCAAACTGCTTCTGCAAGTTGGAAAATGTTTTATTTAGTTTTTCAATTACATCACATTCAGGAGAACATTTATTAATGATTCCTGGGTGACTAGCCAGCAATAGGCTAGGAAATGTGCTTTGCCAAAGTTTAAGGTCAATCCTACAGAACCAAGGCCAATGGGATCGACCAAACTGAGATGCTTGGTTTAAAATTCCTCTTGCCAACTACACAGCCACAGCAAATTCAGGCTTGCCTAAGGGCCATCCACCATTACCATAGCCAATTGGTCACCAAACTGAGATGCCTGGTCCAAAATTACTCTAGCCAACCACACAGTCACAGCAAATTCAGGCTTGGCTTGCCTAAGGGCCATCCGCCATGACCATTGACAATGGGACCAAACTAAGATGCCTGGTCCAAAATTACTCTCGCAACCAAACAGCCACAGCAAATTCTGGCTTGGCTACCCTTAGGGCCATCCTCAATGACCACCGCCGTAACCGGACCAAACCAAGATGCCTAGTCCAAAATTCCTCTTGCCAACCGCTCAGCCACAGCCGGAATTTGCTGTGGCTAAGGGCCAATATATCCAACATGACCTGGCCGCCAACCAGACCAACCCGAGATATCTGGTCCAAAATTCCTCTTGGCCCAACCGCTCAGTCACAGTAAATAATTCTGGCTTGGCTAATACAACATGATAACAAATTAAGGGACCATAATGAACCATTTTTGTGTGACTTCAATTTTTTGGTTGACTCTAGATATCTCTGGCAAAGAATAGGTGTTATTGAATTTCTGTCCCGGCAAATTTTATTTTCATAAACTTTATCAATCTAAAAAATCAAATTTAATTTAATTGACACTCTTGAGTGGCCCTGCATCTGTCGTGAGAAAGTTTACAAATACTGGTCTGTGTTCTTTATGGATCCTACTGCTCTAGGTCTATGTTGGAGATTGTATTTTAACCCTTTCCCTCATACGGCAATTCTGCAGCAGACGACTTTGAACGTATTTTGTCAAAAAATAGAAAATCTCCATAATTGAATGGATAACCTATGACAAAAAGTTGAAAACATTGTGGCAAAAGGAGAAATTGCACGTTTTGTGCAATTTCTTCTTTTGTCACTATGTTTTCAAAAAGCTGTCTGCTGCAGAGGCGTCAGAAAGCGTCTATATGAGGGAAAGGGTTAAATGATTTTGGCATATATTAACCTTTTCCCAGATGTGCATATGCATATTGACGCACCAGCAGCAGACTTCAAAAACAAAAGTAACAAGTTTTTCATAGTGAACGATTTCTCTATATGGCAATGATTTTAACACAATTTAAAGTGGATCCATTTGTGGTGATATTTCCAACAATGTTTTTAAACTCGTTCATGTAAAATTACTTTCTATTTTCGAAGTTCAAACGCTTTCTGCAGATGTTTTCAAGGCAGACAATTAACACTTAATCACATATCAATAAATTCTTAACCTTATCCCAAATAAAGAAAAATTTTAGCAGACATTTAAACATTAGCAGACAACATTTGTAGGTCTTGAAGTTTAACCCTTTCCCTCATATAGACGCTTTCTGACGCCTCTGCAGCAGACAGCTTTTTGAAAACATAGTGACAAAAGAAGAAATTGCTCAAAACGAGCAATTTCTCCTTTTGCCACAATGTTTTCCACTTTTAGTCATAGGTTATCCATTTAATTATAGAGATTTTCTATGTTTTGACAAAATATGTTTAAAGTCGTCTGCTGCAGAGTTGTCGTATGAGGGAAAGGGTTAAAGAAGAAATTGCTCATGATTTCTCCTTTTGCCACAACATTTTCAACTCTTTACAATAATCATACTATCATTTACAGTGATTGTCTTTATATTTTCAAAATCGTCTGCTGCAGTATTGTTTTATTGTGGAAAGAATTAACACTCTATGTGTTAAAAACTATAAACTGTCTGTTTTCTGTAAACAGTGCTACAATGACAAAGCTCCTTTCCGTGACAACCAGTGATAATTATGATCTATCGCCATGGCGATCTTCATGCAGGTATGATTTATAAATACAGAGTTCACAGTCGTCATGGCAATAAGAGTCTGATTTCAATTAAACTTGGGGGAGTGCTGAAATATTATTTGTTTAGATTATTTACTGATAAGTCTCCTGACGAGCATTATAATCATATCATTTTCATGTCCATAAATTGCTCCTGTAGTCATTTGAGGTCACAAGCTGGTCAGTCAAGGTTGCAAATAGACATGCAAATTGAATGTTAGATTTTCTTTTACGAGTTTGGAGTATCATTTCACTTTGATGTCAATTCTTCATTTGTTAAAAGGCAATAACTTGAGACCTTTTATGAACTCATCTATATTGAAAAAATTCTCTAAATTGGTTAATTGTTATTTAAAATCTTTCTAACATGCAGATGCAATGCCAACCATCAGCAGCATTGTGAATGTTGTCCATATAAATATATTGAAAGTCTTCTGTTTCAGATTGCTTGTATGTGGAGAAGGGATGAAAAGGTGATTAAGTCAAGCAAACTTGGCCAAATGGTTTATTATGATCACTTTGATAGTCATTTCCTCAGTTTGACATTACATTATATACATATATATATAGACATTTTTTCATATCTTTGCCTAGATACTTTCAAAATCGTCTGCTGCCGATTTGTTTTGTTGTGGAAAAGGGTTGAGATAAGTCAATAACAAGAACGCCAACGCTCGATAAATTTTTTCTAAGATAAAAACGGTGTAAAACTGAATAATAATTAAAGCAAGTGTTATGTGACTTGATATAGACATGTGTATTGTTCTTAGGAACATGTGTACACTGTACCTAGTTTCATTAAAAAATGTTGATCATTTTTTTAGCTATGAGGTATGGTTAATGTTTTGTGAAGATGATGCCAAGGTTATCACAATAGCTGAACTTTTTTTCTTAAAAAACAGACAAGCTAAAAATGCAAATATTTTTCAAGAAGTGAAAGGACAACTTCATAAAAAACACTGGTATTTTTACAGGCACAAACATCAAAGATATAAATCCTGAACACTGACAACCTTATTCCCCGATAGACTCTTTGTTCAACAAATTTCAATGAATATTCATGAGGCACTGATCATTCTAGAAGTATCAAAGTCTACATTTCTTATGAAAAAAACAACCAAATTATATATACCAGTACCTATAATATTCCATGGTGTGATGTATTTGTCTGCATGCTGTCAGATTGATGTTTCCGAATGTATTTAAAAAACGGCCTGACCAGAATTCCAAGTCTGATGCATGTTCTGAAATTCCGAGTAATGAAAATTCTGATTGAGTTAAAACCCTTTCCAAGTTAGAGAGTTATAAACGTCTTCCCACATACAGTCTCCTCTCAATCCGCAGCATCAGATAATTTATGAAAACATTATGGCAAAAGGTGATGTTGCTCATGCATGATTGCCTCAATGTTTTCACTTCCGATAAATTAAAATTAAATTATTGAGTCGACTTTAAAACACTGTGACAAAAGGAGATATTGCTTGTTATAAGCAATTTCTCCTTTAACCCTTTCCTACATATAATAGACACTTTCTGATGCCGAACTCTTTACAGTAATTTATACCAACATTTTCTGTGTTTTTGCCTAGATGTTTTCAAAGTCGTCTGCTGCAGATTTATTGTATGTGGGAAAGGGTTTTCAAAAGTCACCTGCTGCAGATAGACATCAAAATGGGAAAGGGTAAAAGATAAATATATTTCAGAGAATCGGTTTTATGTTTTCCTGCAAATTCTCTCGTTGAGTGATGGTGTTTTAAATTGTCCCCAAAATTTAAAGATCAACTTCGACAAGCAAGTGAATAATCAACTTTAAGTAACAAGATTGTTCACTGGGAAAGAAGGCCAGTCGAATTTTGCGATTACGTTTCTGTATGTGGGAAAGGGTAATATTATAGCTTTTCCAACAAACATCAAATCTATACTGCAGACAACTTTGAAAATGCCTTGGGCAGAATTACGGAAATTCTCCACAAATGCAAAAGTTGATTATTATTGAAAATATTTGAAAACATTGTGGTAAAATGAGAAATTTCCTCATAATGAGCAATTTCTCCTTTTGTCACAATGTTTTTTGAAGGTTGCAATTGCATGTCTACTGCAGATGCATCTTTATGTGAGATATATGTGTTGACAGATAAAACAAGGAATTGGTGGAACCGAATGATGCTCCCCATAAGGGCTTTGTCAAGTGATAATAGGCATTGTCTGATAGAACTCGTAACCTTTGTAACTAGTGATCATACCTATTTACATAATACAGACTTCATTAAAAGAAAATAATAAAAACAAGGGAGTTAATTTTTATTATTTATTATAGAGATATGGTTCTTGTGTAATGCACTTCCTTTCATTAATATCTGTATACATTTCAAGTTTCATCGAAATATCTTTAGTACTTTTCGAGTTATGGTCCTGAAATTGAAATATAAAGTCTAACAAGGGAGATAACTTGAAAATTATTCACTATAAGTTATGGTTCTTGTGTAATACACTTCCTTTCATTAATATCTGTATACATTTCAACTTTCATCAAAATATCTTTAGTACTTTTCGAGTTATGGTCCTGACATGGAAATATAAAGTCTAACAAGGGAGATAATTTGAAAATTATTCACTATTAAGTTATGGTTCTTGTATTATGCTCTCTCTCTTATTGATATGTATGTATATTTCAAGTTTCATTGAAATATATTCAGTACTTTTAGATTTATGCTCAATGCAAATAAAGTGTGACGGACGGACAGACATGACAGACAGACAAAGCGACAACTATATGCGCTCCCTCTGGGGAGCATGAAAAAGGAGTCAGATCATAATAAATCATACTGGAGTTCTCGCAGAGCAACTTTCATAGAGCTATTTTGGTGTTTTAAGCTGCTTTCAATGATTTTTCAGTTATATATATGTCGCAGTACTTTCCTGGGTAAGTTACCGGTACTACTGGTCCATTTATCTTGACACCTGCGAGTTTGACGCATTGCTAACTCCATAACCCGAGAGCTAAGGAGGCACATAGACTACCATTTCTACCAAGTCTTTTGTATGACCCGGCAGAGGATCAAACCCGTAACCTTTCTTGCATCCAACAATTGATGTAAAAGAAATAAGTTTATACTTAAGAGAATATATCAATATATTTTCTAATGGAATCAAGACAGATAAATTGGACAGAAACAAACTAACCTACAGGCTACTGCAAACACAATGCCTGAGGATCTAGTGAACAGAACCTCTATCACATTAGACTGGCATAGAGCATAAATAAGTCAACAGTTACAGCAGCAGAAGAGAATTAAATGACAGATTGAATTAATCCCAGAAAATCTCTTCCTTATCATCCAGATCCACTGTTAGATCTGTAAAACAGTTCTTCTCTACTTATTTTTCGGGTTCCCACTCACAACAAAAATGCAGCAGACGACTTTTAAAACATGAAGGCAAAACAGGGAAAATCTCTGAATGAATGTTTTTACTAAAAAAATTGAAAACATTGTGGGAAAAGGAGAAATTGCTAGTTTTGAGCAATTTCTCCTTTTGCCACAATGTTTTCAAAATTTGTCTGCTGCAGAAGTATCAGAAAGCGTATATATGAGGGAAAGGGTTAATTAACAGGTTCCGGCAATCAACAAATATGCATGCAGAAAACATCTAGAAAAAAAACCTCTATAAATAGAAGTATCTCTATTGAAAAGACTCGAAAACAAAAAGGCAAAAGGAGAAATTGCTCTTCAATAGCAAGTTCTATTTTTGCCATCAAATGACAATGTTTTCAAAGGTTATCTGCTGCAGATGTGTCAGAAAGTGTCTGTATGTGGGAAAGGATTAATGATTTTTTTTTTTATCATTTATTACAGCTATCATACTTTTATTTATGCTCATTTTATGGTTCCCCCTGTGTAAAGATATCCATGATCCATGTTCAAACATGAATGACCATGGTCAAACCATGGTTGTCAATGATGATTTAAAAACTTTTGACAATGATTTTTATGACCATGGTCAACTGTGTTTTGACCATGGTCTGACTGACCACTGTCAAACCATGGTCAAATCAGTATCACTGTCAAACCATGGTCAACTCAGTATAAATAAAAGTTTAAAATTTAAATTTTATTGTGGTTTTTTTGCTCAGAATTTCCATCAGCGTAGTGACCATGATTCATGGTCATTCATGGTCATTACAATTTCATTCGATGTTGAATAAACCACTAAAACCAAAAGATAATTAAAAACAAATATGATTTATTTTATACATACTACTTAATGCATCCAGTGGAATTTCATTGGTACCTGCTATATTACTGGAATACCAGTAGAATAACCAAAAATACCACTGACTGAACTTGAATTTGAAATATACCAAGGGAGTTAACTCTAGCATAAAACACAGGAACTCTTCAAAAAGAAGTAAGTAATATTTACTACTTCCTTTACATTTTTTGGTGGGAGAAATATGTTGTGTTTCAAAGGCACAGAGAAGAGTTTTGTAATTTCTTATGAACAACTTGATGGGCACATCTGGTAAATGTCTTAAATGTTACATGTTTATTAAATTAGCAAATTGTATTGTGCTATGTCATAAACAACATTTTTATATTGGTAATTTATTAAAGTTATATTGCCACATATGGATGAAGCCATGTCTTCATAAAACAAATATTTTTTATAGAATTCTGGTTCAACTGTGTTTCAATTAACCATGCTGCAGAATATTTTCTGTACAGAGTCTGCAAAGTCTTTCTGTATTTTCTACTGTACAGAATCTGACCCCAGTACACCCAGACTATTTCGTACAGGTTACCATTTATGATTTGTAGATGTGAACCATTCATGAATTGTTCATGAATAATTCATGAACTGAAACTAATCATTTCGCAGGGGTCATGTTATTTGGTTCAAAGAATAGTTTTAGAAGATTTGATGTCTGTCAACCTTTCCAAACTTGTCAAGGCCCAATAAACCACAGTACAAACATGTTTGACCATGGTCTTTATGGCAGCCACAGTTGTTTGGTCAAAACATGTTTGACCATGGTCAACACACAGTTGAACATGTTTGACCTTGTTTTCAGGGGCGGCAATATACCACAACCTTGGTCAAAACATGTTTGACCATGGTCAAAACATGTTTGACCATGGTTTTGGGGATCACGGTCAAGCATGTTTGACCATGGTCATTATGTGACTTTGGTACATAGATAATCATGGTCAGACTTTCATTCATGGTTGACCATGTCCAGAAAGGCGGCAATATATCACGGCATGAATCATGTTTGACCATGGTTCATCCATGGTCCACACACGGTCAACCCTGTTTTTTAAACATGGACGTACATTCTTCTGTTACATTCATGTTAATCATATGATTTTTGAAATAAACATAGCCTTAAGAACTGCTGAAATTTTACTAGTTTCCTTGTTTTTTTGTCAAGATGGTTTTTAAAGCCATCTGCTTCATATTTGCTGTATGTGGGAAAGGGATAAATTTACAGAATTTGATAAGTAAAAGTTTAACTGTATTCTTGGGATATGAAGGAATGGACGTGTTCCAACCATTTCCAACATACAACATATAAATATATATTCTGCAGCAGACAACTTTGACATCGATGTAAACATAATTAGAACAACCTTATAAATGAGCAATTTCTTCTTTTTTCGTACAGTTTTCCAATGACCTCTGCGGCAGATTTGCAAAAAATGTGTCTATACATGGGGAAAGGGTGTTAAGGTCAGTCAACAAGTAAGGTCATATTGGGCATAAAACCAGGAAGCCAGTAATTCACAGGACTGAATTTAAATAAAGAAAATTCAACTAGTACTTTGGCACGAGAGTTCCTTCCATATCTTCTCCTTTCGACGAGCCATTTGTGACAGTAAAATCACCTTCAATAGGAAGCCTGCGGGATTCAAGACAGTTATATTTCTTGGGATTCACGGCAACTAATCGCAAATAGGAAGTAATGGAGAGTTTACGATGGGCATGTTTTTTGTCTTGTACGTTTGCAATTGAAATAAAAATTTCATAAAACGGTCATTAACTTACTGATTGGCTTTTTAACACTATTCTGAGGTTTATCCTGAGACCTTATTGACTATTTTCTTAGAATCTTGAAGAAAAGAAACGAATTATTCTAAGATACAGAGTGGCAAAAAAGGAGGGAAAAGCAACAATTTGCTGATTTTGCATTCTAATGTCTTAACCCTTTCCCTCATATAGACGCTTTCTGAAAACATAGTGACAAAAGAAGAAATTGCACAAAACGTGTAATTTCTCCTTTTGCCACAATGTTTTCCACTTTTTGTCATAGGTTATCCATTCAATTATGGAGATTTTCTATGTTTTGACAAAATAAGTTCAAAGTCGTCTGCTGCAGAATTGTCGTATTAGGGAAAGGGTTAATCCTTTCCCACATACAACAAATATCAACAGCAGACGACTTTGAAAGTATCTAGATAAAACTATGGAAACCTTTATTTAAAAGAAAATGTAATTGCTGAAAGGAGTTGAAAATGTTGTGGCAAAAGGAGGTATACATATTGATTTCCCTTTTTCAGATGCAATTTGATGCATCTGAAGCAGACACTTTTAAAACTATTGTGGCAAAAAGAGAAATTGGCAATAATAAGCAATTTCCACGTTTGCACAATATTTTCAGCATTTTTCAAGAAACATTATTTCACATATTACGAATTTGGATATCTTCAAAGACATATGCTGCAGATTTCCGATATGGGGGAAATGGTTTTGGGATTTCTGTAATGGAAAATGCTTGATGTTGATTCATGGAAGTCCATAACAAACAGATTTGTTTGGTGAATTGTTGGATGTTTATCCATGGAAGTCCATCACCACAGGATTTGTTTGGTAGATTGTTGGATGTTTGTCCATGGAAGGCCATAAATTAAGTTACCAAAGGATTTGTTTGGTGGATTGTTGGATGTTTATCCATGGAAGTCCATTACCACAGGATTTGTTTGGTGGATTGTTGGATGTTTGTCCATCATCATCATCATCATCATGGAAGTCAATCACCAAAGGATTTGTTTGGTGGATTGTTGGATGTTTATCCATGGAAGTCAACCACCACAGGATTTGTTTGGTGGATTGTTGGATGTTTAACCATGGAAGTCCATTTCAACAGGATTTGGGATGCTGTTCCATGGAAGTCAACCACCACAGGATTTGTTTGGTGGATTGTTGGATGTTGTTTCATGGAAGTCCATCTTGACATAATTTGCTTTCAGAGTTGACTGCTTCAGATTGTGCTGTTCGTTGCAAATGGGAAAATGACTACCACTTATTGACAAACAGTGTTATCACTATGGCACCAAAATCCACTCCAGACCGACTTAAAGGGCCCTGTATATTTACTTTCAATTTAGTAAGGGATAATATATAAATAATCCAGAAAAGGAAATGTGTCATAAAACCTGAATTATCTGCAAATTTACAGAAACTGATAACAGTCCAGACAACAAAATCTCACTATTTACAGTTATTTTACACTGTTATAATTTAACCCTTTCCCTCATACAACAATTCTGCAGCAGACGACTTTGAACGTATTTTGTCAAAACATAGAAAATCTCTATAATTGAATGGATAACCTATGACAAAAAGTGGAAAACATTGTGGCAAAAGGAGAAATTGCACGTTTTGTGCAATTTCTTCTTTTGTCACTATTAGGTTTTCAAAAAGCTGTCTGCTGCAGAGGCGTCAGAAAGCGTCTATATGAGGAAAAGGGTTAAGACTTACTCAGAACAAATACAAGACAACACCAAAGGATCAAATGTATCAGTAAAATTAATTACTGGTTACTAAGGTGGGAGTTATTTACCAAGAGAACAGCGATAAACTTTTGGTATTTTGAGTCCATTGAAAATTGTAGGAATATTAAGGAAAAAAAGTTGAGCAGCCATCAGTTCCAGCTGCAGTTAACCCTTTCCTACATACAGACGCTTGATGTCTGCTTCCTATAATACTCATTTGACACCTTGGAAGCAGATGACTTTTAAAACATTGTGATAAAAAGGAACAATTTCCTAAAATAAGCAACTTCTCCATTTCCCACAATGTTTCAGCTTTATATAATTCTAAGGATCATGAATATGTGAACTGTCGCCGTGATATAACTGAAATAATGTTGGAAATGGCGTAAAACTACAATAAATAAATTATATGATTCTACTGCTTCGAAAAATCATCTTTTTGTTTTAGATATGATTTTTCCTACAATTCCTTCCTTACTCTTATGTTTTCTTCTATTGTAAATATCTTCTTTAGTATCCCGTATTTTCCATTTCATGTGTTATTAGAATATCATTTCTTGACAAGTCAAAATACAATTTTGATTAAAGGTTCAGCGATTCCTTTATTTCAAAGAATAATTGCAAAAGTCGTTTGCTACTACTAGGACATCAAAATGTCGTCGCTATCAGGGTAAGGGCTAGATGTGATCAAAAATCTATATAATCAGTTTTCAGATCTGAACTCTTTAATTTCAACAACTAAACTAATAAATCATAAATTTAATTAAATCAAACCACAATAATTTTGTCTTTGAATATGGTTCAGTTTGCCATTAACCCTTTCCCACATACAACAAATTTGCAACAGACAATTTTGACAACATAAAAAGAAATATGGAAAACCCTTATAAACAAATGTATAAATTATAATGGCAAAAGGAGACATTGCTCATAAGCAAGAACATTTCACTGTTGCCACAAGGGTTTTAAAAGTTACTAAGTCCATTGCAGATGCATAAAAATGTGTCTGCATATGGGAAAGGGTTAAATCGAATAAATTGCCTGAGAGGGATAGGTCAACACTATCAACAACCCACAAAGTGATTTATTTGTTTTAAGAACACTTTTACAAAACTGAACATGAATTATATTTCAAAAACTTGAAGATTTTATCTTAAACATATCACAGAAACTAGGTAGTAAATTATTTCATAAAATGTCATTGATATCAAAAGTATCTGGTGTAATCCCATAATGCCCTGGGTAGAAAGTCGCCCGAGGGGTCGTGACCTTTTCAAATTCAAGGTGACTATTGTTTCAGGAGAATCTGTAAGTGTCTAACTTATTGACCACCCTAGCCCTAGGGGGGTCACAAGGCAGGTGTAATTAATTTAACTGTTAAATTGATCAAATATTTTATGGGCGATTATGATCATTATCAGAAAGATTTGACCCAAAATCTAGTAGATAAGGTCTTAATTATTGGGACAATTGAAATTTACCTAGAATATTGATCATGAGTGTTATGATATGGTTCTATTGAAACTACCACCTACGTTCCATAATATTTCTTTTTTTTTTTTTTTTTTTTTTTTTTTTTTTCAGGAGCATAATACATATTAATTTAGGAGTTTTATACATATTAATTTAGGAGTATAATATATTTTAATTTAGGAGTATAATACATTTTAATTTAGGAATACATTTTAATTTAGGAGTATAATACATTTTAATTTAGGAGTATAATATATTTAATTTAAGAGTTGTACATTTTAATTTAGGAGTATAATTTTGATACACTGTAGAGTCCAAAATGATATGGGTGGAAAGGGAGTTATATTTTGCTCATAGAAAGCAATTATGGGGAAGGGAGAAGATGCTTGTTTGAGCATTTCCCAAAATGTTAACAAAGTTTTCAAAAGTCACCTGCCCCATAGGTGTCAAGTTGCATTAAGGAAATTATGACTTATATGACCCATCAAAACTTTTGTTACAAAGGATCTTTGAAAGGAATTCATTATTTCAGATAAGAACATCAATGCTATTCAGTATGTTAATCATCATAGCTAACCACAACTATGAAGATGATTATTTTATTTCTATTTATTTGATTTCTGAATCACACTTAATGTGGCAGACAAAAGACATTTAGTGGTTTTCTTATCTGCACTGCTTTAGAAAACAGTAGGTTACACACTCTTTTCTTTCATTCGGAAATCTGTTTTAACCCTTTCCCACTTGAGAAGCATTTTGACGCATACTGCAGCAAATGACTTTTGAAAATATTTTGGCTAAAGTAGAACCATCACATATCTTGAAACTGGAAGTATGACTTTAACCCTTTCCCTCATACGACAATTCTGCAGCAGACGACTCTATAATTGAATGGATAACCTATGACTTAAAGTAGAAAACATTGTGGCAAAAGTAGAAATTGCTTGTTTTGAGCAATTTCTTCTTTTGTCACTATGTTTTCAAAAAGCTGTCTGCTCCAGAGGCGTCATAACGCGTCTATATGAGGAAAAGGGTTAATACAGGCTGAAAACATTGCTTCCAAATTATGTTGTCTGCTGCAGGGTTTCAAAAGTTTCATGTATGAGAAAGGGGTTGTTGACGAATGTTTTTTTCTACATTATGACTCAGTCTTTGAGTTTCGTAAATGTCATGAAAATGGCTGGTACAAAACACCAGGTTAAAGGTCTGACATCTTTATCTGATCATCTGTTATAATGAATTAAACAAAAACGGCATTGTTATAGAAGGATTCTGCTAATTCATTGCTAAATTAACCCTTTTCCCACACACAAAAAATCTGCAGCAGACGGCTTTGACTTTTAAAGGTACATTTTCATTTGCCATGTAATTTAATGTCTATAGATTATGAGGAATTATAGGCACAGTTGCACCTTTTGCTTCTAAATTTAGAATTCTATCGCTGAATGTTTTTCAAAGTTTTATACTGTATTAACGAAGATTATGAGCCTATTCTTAATCTGCTCTGATAATCCTTAAGATTATCCTACAAATTAATCTGATTAGAATCATTGTTCACAATAATATAATGTTATTTAAACCATGAAAAGAATTATAACAAATACCAAGCCCAAATTGTAGAGGTTATAATGCATATATTAACGGTTTTCCACATATACAAATAAATATTGCAGCAGAAATATACTAAATTTCTAGAAATGAAAGTAAATTAATTGAATAAGAGCTGAAAACATTGTGGCAAAAGCTTTTGACAGTCTATAATGTCTCACAGGATGTCTGCTGCAGATGCCTCAAATTGTTTTTGTACATGGGAAAGGGCTATTAGCTACAATCATTCCCACATGTAGACTCGACATTTGGACAAATCTGCAGCAAACAACTTGTGAAAACATTATGGCAAAAGAAGAAACCTTTTCTATGTACAACCGCAAAATCTGGGATAGCATTACAACTGACTGGCTGGTATCAGGATAAATGTAGCAGACGTAGTACATGTACTAGTAACTTAAACCATTGGAAACGCTGTGATATAATTGAAAAATTGTAGAAAGTGACATAAAACACCAAACATTAAATCAATGATTATTTTGAAAAGGTTGAAATAATGGATCCATTTGGAAAATCAAGTCTGGCTAACTTCACAAACTATTTTCTACAGATCTATTGGCTACAAGGTGGGAAAAGCTGGGATTACGAGGGATGAGGATTATCTTCTAAACCTTGGATACCCGTTCCTCACACCTCAATACACAAGCAGCTTAAAATAATCCCAAATTCGTAACCCTAGCCCTTCTGTCGGTCATTTACTTATTTCTTTAAGCTTTGTTTTAGATTTCATGTATACAAGATATCCAGCAGGATTGATTATAGTGTTTTACGCCTCTTTCGATAATTATTCAGTAATACCACGGCATTTCCTGAGTAAGTTACCAGCTAGTACTACTGGTCCATGTATCCTGACACCAGCTAGTCATGCAGTCGTAATGCTTGTAACCCATCAACCCTGGGCACCTGTTAACCCTTTCCCTCATACGACAATTCTGCAGCAGACGACTTTGAACACATTTTATCAAAAAATAGAAAATCTCTGTAATCGAATGGATAACCTATGACAAAAAGTGGAAAACATTGTGGCAAAAGGAGAAATTGCACGTTTTGTGCAATTTCTTCTTTTGTCACTATGTTTCCAAAAGGCCGTCTGCTGCAGAGGCGTCAGAAAGCGTGTATATGAGGGAAAGGGTTAAGGAGGGCAGCCATTTACCATACCATTTACAAAGTCTTTGGTGTGACACGGCGGGGGATCGAACACATGACGTGATTCCCGCACCCAAGGAGAACGATAAACCACTTGGCAGACATTTGGAAAACCTTGTTGTTTGACAGGCAGCTATCAAATACTCCAATCTTGTCACTACCCGTTGTTGTATTTGGAGGCAAATTTACTTGTGGTTATCAAGAACTTTATGATAGTTACTTGTTGTCTTCATTGATAAATCATACATGTAGAATTGTTGTCCTACAATGTTTTAATAAGTTGTCTGCTGTTGCCAAGGTGAGTCTAAAGTTGCCAGTGCAGTGAGTGTATCAGGTCAACATTCAACCCTTTGCCACCCCTGTGAAATGAATAGTTACTGTTCATGAACAGTTCTTGTATAATTCATGCAAAGTTCAGGTACCTGGTTCATGAACAGTTCATGGGATGTATATGAAGATAAAATGGCACAAATTCTTAAAAAGTTCTTAAATATGTAGTTCTTGAACAGGTCATGAACAGTTCATGACACATTCAGGAAACATTGTCATTAAAAAGTTCATGAATTGTTCAAGAACTGAAAATTCATGAAATATTCTTGATTTTCTTTTTAAACATGAACTGTTCAAGAACTTTTTCCAGTGCAAATTCATTGTGCCATTTTCTCTTCATGGATTGTTCATGAACGGTTCAAGAACTATTGCTCATGAACAGTTCTAGAACTACAGTTCATGAACAGTTCAAGAACTACTGTTCATGAACAGTTCAAGAAAAGTGCATGTTCAATTGGTTGGTAACCAGTGTATGAAATAGTCTGGGTGGACCTAAGAACCAGATTTTGTACAGAAGAAAATACAGAAAGCCTGTGCAGATTATGTACAGAAAATATTCTGGTTCATTGAAACATAGTTGAACCAGAATTCAATAAAAAATATTTTTTATATGAAGACAATTGGCTTCTTTCACATGTGGCAATGTGATACTTAAATAAATCACCAATATAAACTTATTGTTTATGACATAGCATAATACAATTTGCTAATTTAATAAACAATGTAACATTTAAGACATTTACCAAATGTGCCCATCAAGTTGTTCATAAGAAATTACAAAAAACTTCTCTGTGCCTTTGAAACACAACATATTTCTCCCACCAAAAAACGTAAAGGAAGTAGTAAACATTACTAACTTCTTTTTGAAGAGTTCCTGTGTTTTATGCTTGAGTTAACTCCCTTGGTATATTTCAAATTCAAGTTCAGTTCCAGTGGTATTTTTGGTTATTCTACTGGTATTCCAGTAACATAGCAGGTAACAATGAAATTTCACTGGAATTGCATTAATGTTTTTCACTAGGGCCTTTACTTTTGACAAGAAGATTTCAAAAGTTTTCACTATAATACATTTATAAGAACTTCTTTGGTTCTAGAAGTGTTCTAGAAGTGTTCTAGAAGTGCATGATCTATAAATGTTCTTATTTCTCTATTCAGAATGGTAGTTTAAGAGATTCACACTGAGTTAAAAAGTCATTGTAATTTAATTAAATATCATTTTAAAATCAGTGATATATTTATATTAAACTTACTATTCAAGAACAGAATAAGAACTTATAGGGTTCATTAAAAGTACTTGAATTACACTTGACAGATGTTTATGAACTTGTTAAGAATTTGCCATGTTCTTCTTCAGTTCTTGAACAGTTCACGAACAAGTTTGTCTTACTGTTCATGAACTAAAGTTCTTGAACTGTGATTAAGAACTATTTAATGGCAGTTCATGAACAGTTCATAAGTGGCATGAAAAGTTCATAATTTCAAGAACAACATTTCACAGGGGCACATACAGACTCCTTCTGATACCTGAGCGGAGCAGACGATTTTTGAAAACACTTTGACAAAAGAAAAAATTTCTCGAAACAAACACTTTCTCCTTTGGCCGCAATGTTTTTAAGTTATATTGTCATTTACAGAGATTTTCAAGTGTACAAGTCTATTTGCCCAAATGATTTCAAACTTGTCTGTTGCGACTCATAAACCACACTAAGAGTCTGATAAAAGCTATATGGAATGCAATTTGTAAATCTCCTTCTCTCCTAACTCATCCAGTAACGAGGGTCATCCATTTTCACCCAATGTAATTGTTTGGACTCTTCCCTCACTACTACGATCACTGTAGACTTTGACTCTTCTAAATCAATGACAAATCTGCAGCAGACCACTTTAAAAAAAAGAAATACTATAAGGACAATCTCTATAAACAAAATTATAATTTTAGAATAAAGTTGAAATCATTGTGGCTAAAGGAGAAATTGCAAAGCAATTTGCTGTAGTTATAATTCCCCCCAAGGAGTTTTTAAAAATAGAAGCAATTTCCACTTTTGCCACAATAATTTAAACAGGATTCAAGAATTCAAGCTTCTCTCTTTGACTTTTAGAAAACCATCTATGAAATGAATTGCCATTGCAATTGGAACAGCATGTCTCTCATTTTTGGCTTCTTTTAACAAGTGTTGTTCTTAAAAGTTGTCTGCTGCGGAAACAGGAAAAGGATTGACAAGCATTGAGAGGTTTCTTGTCCCCTAATTCATAGTTTTATCAAGGTAAAACAACAGGTAAATGTAATTTGAGAGGACTCTGGGGGAAACATCAGACAATTAACACTTTACTCTGGACCCTTTGTAAAGGAAGGTTTCAAAGACATCTTTTGTCTACTCACAGTACATAAAAGCAAGAAAATAGAAATACTAGGACCATAAGGGGGTTTCTGTCTCCTTATTCATACCATAATCAATGTAAAACAAAAGGTTTTGTAATCTGAGAATTCTTGAACCCTTTCCCACATACGACAATTCTACAGCAGACAACTTTGAAACTATTTTGTCAAAAAACAGAAAATCTCTATAATAAATTGAATGGATAACCTGACTAAAAGTGGAAAGCATTGTGGCAAAAGGAGAAATTGCTCGTTTTGAGCAATTTCTTCTTTTGTCACTATGTTTTCAAACTGTCTGCTGCAGAGGCGTCAGAAAGCGTTTATATAAGGGAAAGGGTTTACCTTTCCCCACATGCAGTTGTTTCTGCGGCAGACTTTATTTCGAAAAAAAGAGTAAGACATGGGAAGAAATTGCTCATAATGAGCAGCAAAGCCTCCTTTAATTTTCTTTACCATACTTAGTTTTAAGTCTATCAAATAATTTAATTTTAATCTAAATAGATTTCCTAATTATTTCCTATGTATATGTTTTCGAAGTCTTCTGCTGCAGATTTGATGGATGTGGGAAAGGTAAAAGATATTGATAACAACCAGGGAATAATCCTCAGTCAACACATTTCTTTGAACCCATCTAATAAACAGAAGGCTTAACAAGTTTATGAACTCCAAAGCTTACACAATCATATCCATTTTAATCTCTTCTTGGGAGAAAATACTTACAGCTCTGAGCTCATATAATGACTTCTTTTCAGTGTGACAGAATAGTTGCAGTATTTCAGGTTACAATACAATACATACTTAACCATTTCCCTCATATAGATGCCTCTGCAGCTCAAAACGAGCCACTTCTTCTTTTGTCACAATGTTTTCCACTTTTAGACATAGGTTCCATTCAATTATATAGTTTTTCTATTTTTTGACAAAATATGTTCAAAGACGTCTGCTGCAGAATTGTCGTATAAGGGATAGGGTTAACCATTTCCCTCCCACAAGTAAAATTTATGCATGTTGATGATTTTGCACAATCATTCTCCTTTTGCCACAACCTTTTCAACTCTCATTTATAGAGATTTTACATATAACTGTTTATGATATTTTCAAAGTTTCTTGCTGCAGATTTGTTGTATGTGGAAAATGGTTATGTGTTTAACATCGATAACTTGATTATTCGAAGATCTTCATTGGAAAAGTGCTTTTTCCCTTCCTTTCAATTGTCAGTCATGAATTATGCCTTTGCTTTGCCTTTTTTTTTTGTTTCTTTGTAAGATTTTTTTTCCTTGAAAAACAAGAAGGACTCTAAGTGGAACTGCTTAGCAGAGAAAAAACATCTTGTTGGAAATCTTTGCTATTTGCAAAAAGTCTTCTGAACGTGGGAAGCCTTTGAAGACGTTAATTGTTGAAATCATAGTGGTAAAAGGAGAAATAGATGTTTAAAGAAAAGCCATTTCTTATTTTTCAACAATGTTTTAACTCTTTTGGAATTCTTATACTTCCAGATTTTTTCTTCAATATCAGATTATAATAGGTTACATTGAACTTATTACCTGATTTTGAAAACGAAACACCAAATCTGCAGCAGACGACTTTGAAAACATCTTGGTCAAAATGTGAAAAATCTCTATAAATGCAAGTATAATTAGTGAATTGAGTTGAAAACATTGTGGCAAACGGTGAAATTGCTCATCTGAATGAGCAATTTCTCCTTTTGTCAGCCTGTTTTCAAAAGTCGTCTGCTGCAGAGGCGTCAGAAAGCGTCTATATGTGGGATAGGGTTAAAAGACAAGACAATGATTGACAAACAACCATTTACCCTTTCCCACATATAGAGATGCATCTTCGTGTCATCTTTGCAGCAGACGACTGCATCGAGAAATTTCAATTTTTGCCAGAATTATATTTTCAATTTTATTCAATAAAAAATTGTTTTATTATTTATAGAGAGTTTCCATATTTATTTTTGACCTACTGTTACTGTTAACCCTTTCCCTCATACGATAATTCTGCAGCAGACGACTTAGAACGTATTTTGTCAAAACATGGAAAATCTCCATAATTGAATGTTACATAACCTATGACAAAAAGTGGAAAACATTGTGGCAAAAGGAGAAATTGCACGTTTTGTGCAATTTCTTCTTTTGTCACTATGTTTTCAAAACGCCGTCTGCTGCAGAGGCGTCAGAAAGCGTCTATATGAGGGAAAGGGTTAAAAGACCTCTGTTGCAGATTAGTTGTATGCAGGAAACGTTGAGTGTATCCGCCAGGGACAGAGCAGTAAATAAATATATGGGAAATTGCGACACATATATATCTCCTTTTCCACAACAATTTCAAAACTCATTTTCATTTGACCACTACCACTACATGATCATTTTAGAATAAGGGTTTATGTATTCAAAATAATCTTTTGTTTTCATATGACAAATCCTGGCACCATGAATTATAACACAACTTATCAAAGATCATGAGTCATCCACTCTTGAGGTTACAGAGGACAATAAATCAACCATTAGAAATGTCATCTACTTCAGACCATTAAAATATTAACACCTTTTAATGTGGAATTGTTAAAATGGACTTGTCCAGCTTTGTATTTGGAAGAGTCTATAGTCAGTTCTAGGAATATCGTGATAGAAATATTGATTTGAGCAGCAAACAGTAAATAGAGCCGGTTACGGTCTGACGGTGCAGATGCGCTCGCTGGCCCGGCTCTTAGAATATTCAGTGACATATACTTCAAAATCGGTTCAAACAGACAAAGGTATTTAACCCTTTCACACATATAGATGCTTACTGACCCCTCTGGAGCAGACGACTTTTGAAAACATTGTGACAAACGAAAGGAGAAATTGCTCAAAATGAGCAATATCTTCTTATGCCAATATTTTTTTTAAACTCTTTCAGTAATTATACACTTTCCTTATTAATTTGTTTGTTTGTTTGGAGTTTAACGCCGCTTTCAACAGCTTTGGTCATATCACGGCGGTCAGTGCACCTACCCATGTTTTCCTGGCTTTCCCACACCAGTACTTACACAACATTCTTTCGAAGCCACTGACTACTTTCTCACATAGATCAGAGGTGAGAGGCAATGGAAAAAATAGCCCGAAAGAATGTCGCCGCAACCGGGTATCGAACCCGTGACCTCCAGATCACGAGTCAGATACGCTACCAATTGAGCTACCCGGCCGGGCCTTTCCTTATTAAGGGTTTTCAATAGTTTTGCACAAATGTTTTTAATGTTGTCTGTTGCATATTTATTGTATGTGGGAAAGGGTTAATAGTTTCCTCTGTAATAAATTCTGAGGACTTGAGGTTTAATGATATATGTGTTTTGAAGCAACAAAACAAAATAATCAACCCTTATCTGCGTTATGCAACTTTAAACATCATTTAGGTGTGAAATAATGTACTTCATTTCTGAACAAAGTATACCATGATATGCCTGCACATCCATGCAGCTTAATCTTGAACTTTTTGGCATGTAATTCACGCATCAACATGTGGAAAATATGTAAGAACTTATCCCACATATAGACACTTTCTTATGCATCTGCAGCAGACGACTTTTGAAATCATTTCGGCAAAAGAAGAAATTGCTCATTATGATGAGCAATTTATCCTTGAGTGGCCACAACATTTTCAAAGGTTGTCTGCTGCAGCAGCTTCTGAAAGCATCTGTATGTGGGAAAGGGTGAACAAACATTGCTGCTGCAGATTTGTTGTATGTGCGGGAGAAAGGAGCAATTTCTCCTTTTGCCACAATGTTTTCCAACTCTTTTTAACCCTTTCCCGCATACGACAATTCTGCAGCAGACGACTTTGAACAAATTTTGTCAAATAATGGAAAATCTCTATAATTGAATGGATAACTTATGACTAAAAGTGGAAAACATTGTGACAAAAGGAGAAATTGCACGTTTTGTGCAATTTCTTCTTTTGTTACTATGTTTTCAAAAAGCCGTCTGATGTAGAGGCGTCAGAAAGCGTCTATATGAGGGAAAGGGTTAATAATCAACATTTCTTATGGGAAGATAAAATATTTTGTCTAGTTAATTTCAAAGTCACCTGCTGCAAATGATTGTATGTGGGAAAAGGTTAAAACGATCTCCCAACACTAAATTCTAAGAGCCGATTGCTTAAAATAACCCTCTCCCACGCACAACAAATCTACAGCATATCGAATAGAGGATATTATTAAATAGAGTTGAAAACATTGTGGTAAAAGGTAATAAAATAAAACCTTTCCCACATACAACAAATCTGCAGCAGACAACTTTGAAAACATCTCAGCATAAAAAGGGAATATCTCAAAACTAATATATTTATTATTGAATAGAGTTGAAGCAATATGGCAAAAGGAAAAATTGCTTATTATGAGTAATTTCTCCTTTTTGTCACAATGTTTTATCAAAATGCATCTACAAGAAGGCAAGGGTTAGTTAAGAATTGCAACGATGAGCATAAAAAAAAACACAAGTACATGTATAATTATGTTGACAAAAGCAACTTTCATGTGACAGGTATACCCCTCTATGACAGACAGGTTTAAGTATGACAGTTTTGTCCCTTCAGAAACTCTGATGGACTGACGAATCACCTATGACACCTTTTATGACACCTGTTTGCTCATCATAATTTATAGTGGACTGGCTACCTGAGGCTGCTGTGATATTTATTCTTAACCCTTTCCCACATACAGCATATCTGCAGCAGTCGACTTTGAAAACATGGTGACAAAAACCTGAAAGATCTCCATAAAAGATAGTTCAATTGTTAAATAAAGTTGAGCTATTTCACCTTTGGCCACTGTAAATGTTTTCAGAAGTTGTCTGCAACTTTTGCATCAAAATGTGTCTGCAGATGGGAAAGGGTGACCGGCTGCTATATCCATTTCACACATGCTGATGCATCCGCAGCAAATTACTTTTGAAAACATAATGGAAAAAAAAGAGATTATTTAATAATGATGCACAATTTCATCCTTTATGCCAGAAAGTTTTCAACTCGATTCAATAATGATACTTCTTTCATTTATAGAGATTTTCTAAATTATGCATAGATATTTCAAAAGTCATCTGCTGCATATTTAATGACAGTGGGCAATGGGTTAAACATCTTTAAGTGTTTTATCTAAAAGCGAAAGTATGATATTGAACACTGTGTGAAAAGTAGGAATATCTTATTTTTAACTATTTTTCTTTTTCACATAATGATTAAATTTAGATAAAAGGTAAATTGCAAACAATGAACTACTACACCTATCAATGAATGGGATGAATACCGCTTCATAGCACTTGGTCACAGGACAGCTAGGGTTGGGAGTTTTGGGAGAAATGGACAAATTGCTAGGGGATTTTAACAGCCTATATTTGGTAGAAAAATTAACCAAAACAAAAATTACTGCCGGCATGCATACTTTTACTTCTCACACCATTGCAATAACCTTAGGGGGAAAAGGTACACTTGCTATAGAAGCTTCCAGTAAAATTTCATTGAAATCAATCCAATGTTTGCTGGGAAAAAGTGGAACACAAATGTTGGTAAATAACTCTATGTAAAGTTATCAAGGGGCCATAAATCTGTCAAAAAACATGCAACTAGAATGTCATCATTTTACCCTTGGTATGAAAGCTTCCAATAAGATTTCATTGAATTTCAACCAGTGATGGCTGAGAAATAGTGGATCACAAATGTTGGTATATATGTCTATGTATAATTATCAAGAGGCCGTAACTCTGTCAAAAAACATCCAACTGGAATGCAATCAGGCACGGCACATCTCCTCTTGGTATAGAAACTTGCTACATGTATAAAACACAATGTATGATAATCAAGGGGCCAAAACTCTGTTAAAAAACATCCAACTGGAATGTCATCAGGCACTGCACATCGTTTTCTTCTTGGTATGAACACCTCCAATAAGATTTCATTGAATTTCAACCGCAGTGATGGCTGAGAAATAGTGGATCACAAATGTTGATTTTATTATCAAGGGGAAATAACTCTGTAAAAAAACATCCAACTGGAATATGCCATCAGGCACTGCACATCTCCTCTTGGTATAGAAGCTTACTATAAACTTTCATTGAATTCCACCCAGTGATTGCTTAGAAACAACGGGAACACGATTGTTGGTATATAAACACTATGTATAATAATCAAAGGGAAATAACTCTGTAAAAAAACATCCAAATCAAATCAGGCATTGCACATCTCCTCTTGGTATAGAAGCTACCAATAAGATTTCGTTGGATTTCAACCAGTGATGGCTGACAAATAGTTGTACACACATAATGTATATAACATTATGTATAATAATAAAGGGGCAGTAACTCTGTCCAAAAACATCCAACTGGAACATCATTTTCCTCTTGGTATGGAAGATTCCAATACGATTTCATTGAATTCCAACCAGTGATTGCTGAGAAACAGCAGGAACACAAATGTTGGTATATAACACTATCTATAATAATCAAGGGGCCGTAACTCTGTCAAAAAACATCCAACTGGAATGTCATCAGGCACTGCACATCTCCTCTTGGAATCCAAGCTTTCTATACAATTTCATTGAATTCCACCAAATGATTGCTGAACTAGAAACAGTGAGGGCAAATAAGCGGACAGACAGACCGACCAACAAAGTGGCTCCTATATACCCCCCAAAACTTCATTTGTTGGGGTAAAATAAACTAAAAGTATATACTACCAGTTTCATTTATCCAGTTATTGATGCATCAGTCAGATTGCTTTTCTAGCAACCCTGACCCCCAAGGAGGGAAGTCATTACTACCATTTTAACAATCTTTTGGATCAAACCCTCAGCACTCCAAAAAGATAAATCTAAATTAATAGAATCAGTTGCAGAGCAAAACTGAAAGAGTACTCACCTATTTTGGTCATCAGGAAATTCAGAAGCAGGATATGAAAATAGACAAAAAAGAAAGTAGTAATATTTTTTCCATATTTTTGGCTTGATGACTTGTCAAAGTACTGTCTTAGTAACTGCAGATATGCATTATGTGGGAGAGGGCTTACCCTTTTCCACATAGCATGGAAACACCAGCTTTTAACATTTATCAGGGCTCATGGGAATACTTATAAATTCATGTCAAAAACCAACAATACTGACGAATAAATTCAACAATTTATTTGTAAGTAAACAACAAGAATCCGCTGTGGTCGAGTGGTTAGCGTCAGGGATTTCGAAACCGGGTGTCCCGGGTTCGATCCCCAGTCGCGGCAATTCGGTCATGGTGGAGTGCCCTTGGGCAAGGCACATTTTCTAGCCTAGTACTGGTTTGTTCACCCAGGGAACATGAATAATAAAATTTAAATGCGCGCTAAATGACCTTAGCTGTCGATGCGCCATAAAACAATATACATTCATTGTAAGTAAACAAAGCAGACAGGT
The DNA here is from genome assembly GCA_031761405.1 of Serripes groenlandicus. NCBI lineage: Eukaryota > Metazoa > Mollusca > Bivalvia > Cardiida > Cardiidae > Serripes > Serripes groenlandicus. The sequence continues at coordinate 201,139,553 of JASEVX010000001.1, forward strand.
TAACATAAAATTTATTACGTAAAATGTGTTTTTGGAAAAATATAAACTGTCCTTGAGCTAAAGGTTCGAGAACAGGGACCTGTACGATACAACAAATCTGCAGCAGACAATTTTGAAAATATCAAGTCTAACGAAAATATAGAAAATCTCATTATGAGCAATTTCTCCTTTTGCCTCAATGATTTCAAAAGCAGTCTGTTGCAGAGAAGTCAGAAAGTGTCTATATGTGGGAAAGGGTTAACAATTATCACCTTTAGGGATTGGAAACAAGCAATGACTCTTTAACACATGCTCATCAGAATCTTCTCTGTAACCCATCAGGACATTCAAGTCCACGGACACAAGGCAGGCTTAGATATATATACTGAGAGCTCTAAAGTCCTTGTACTAAAACCCTTATTTGGCCATTAACCCTTTCCCTCATATAGACGCTTTTTGACGCCTCCGCAGCAGACGGCTTTTTGAAAACATAGTGGCAAAAGAAGAAATTGCTCAAAACGAGCAATTTCTCCTTTTGCCACAATGTTTTCCACTTTTAGTCATCCATTCAATTATAGAGATATTCCATTTTTTGATATATATACTGAGAGCTGTCTAAATGAGCCGTGGTAGTGCTTGTACTAAAACCCTTATTTGGCCATTAACGGCTTTCCCTCATAAATACGGCTTTTTGAAAACATAGTGGCAAAAGAAGAAATTGCTCAAAACAATCAATTTCCCCTTTTGTCACAATGTTTTCCATTTTTAGTCATAGGTTCCATTCAATTATAAAGTTTTTCTATTTTTTAATAAAATATGTTCAAAGTCGTCTGCTGCAGAATTGTCGTATGAGGGAAAGGGTTAAACTCTATGATGTGAGTAACTTACAGGAATCGTCTCACAGAGACAAATCTTAAGGGTACCATATCTTAAACGTTGTGAGAGGTAAAAATTGTGATATTGTGGAGAAAAGAGCAGTTTATATTATTACCCCTCCTTAGTTATCATTCTGATCTTCCAAAGGTTGCTTTACATGGGAATCAATTTATGAGACGCTTAACCCTTTCCCTCATATAGACGCTTTCTGACGCCTCTGCAGCACACGGCTATTTGAAAACATAGTGACAAAAGAAGAATTTGCACAAAACGTGCAATTTCTCCTTTTGCCACAATGTTTTCCACTTTTATCCATTTAATTATAGAGATTTTCTATTTTTTTACAAAATATGTTCAATGTCGTCTGCTGCAGAATTGTCGTATGAGGGAAAGGGTTAACAATATCGCCGGACCAACAAAAGTCATTACTGGTTACAAGAATCCTACATGTTTATATATAACAATTTCCAAGAAAAATAGAAAAAAAATGTCATAAATTGTAAGCAAAAGTCACATTTTCACAAAAAAGAAATTTTTCACAAGACTAACTAAGGAAGAAATGTGGCAGCTATGGTTATTATACATAACAGAAATCCTGGCTGTATGTATTATGCTGTGTCATTAAAAAAAGTATCATCTTCTTTTCTTCACTAAAATAAACATAAGAGATAATTCAGAAAGGATTCAAACAGTGAATGCATCACTTCTACTTGAAACCCTGATTTGAAGGTATTCAGTAATTAAGAATCATATCAATTTCATTAACCCTTTCCCACATGCAAGAAACTTGCAGCAGGTGACTTTGAAAGCAGCAAGGCAAAAACATGAAAAGTCCCCATAAATGAAGGTATAATTACTGAAGAAAAAAAGATTACATATTGTTATAAAATGGAGAAATTACTCGCTTTGAGCAATTTTGTCTTTGGCCACAATATTTTAAAAAGTTGTCTGCTGCAGATGCCTAAAAACACATCTGCAAGTGAGCAATGGATACTGTACTTTACATGTATCAACAGTTCCTCTACAGTTTGTATTATCAGTTATAGACCCATTTTGGCCTTTCACGTCTCTTATTTTCTCTCATTACCATACCCAGGGGTCTACTAGACTCCAAAGCATATTTAAATTAACCCTTTTCCTTATTCCCATTTGGAACACCTTGGTCATTGTTTTCTCAGACTGCGCTCATCCATCTATTCCATATTAAGATCTAACAATTTAACCGGTTTCACGCACAGATGTTTTCTGCCACCTCTATAGCAGACGACTTTTTAAAACATTGTGGCTGAAGGACAAATTGCTCATAAATTGCTTTTTCTCTTTTTGCCACATTGTTTTCAACTTTATTAAATAATTGTTCATTCATTTATTGAGATCAAGATTCTATATTTTTTTAGGAAATGTTTTCAAAGTTGTCTACTGCAGATTTCTACAATGTTTGAATGGTACTGTTGATAGATTGAAGGTCTCACAAATATAATTCAGAAGACATTGTGTATTACAATTGTTTTGATCTACTGTAACAAAATTTCCCCCTTTTTTAGGCTATTCTTGTTGGTCAAATCGACGTCCTAAATTCTGTTGTTCGCTTTAACTAAATCAATTTATTTTCAATGAAATAAGCATCTGTATATAATTCAAAGCTGTATTTATCATGTTCAACTACCATCTCCTCTGACCTCTGAACCCTTTCCCATTATACACAGACACATTTTGAGAAATCAGCAGCAGACAACTTTTAAAAACATAGTGACTAAAGGAGCAATAGCTCACATTCAAGTGTTTTTCTTATTTTGCTACCATGTTTTCAACTCTATTCAATAACTATACTTTCACTTATAGAGACTTTTCATATTATTCTCAAAGCTGTCTACTGCAGATTTTATGTATGAGGGAAAGGGATAGCTGCAAGGTGCTGAGCGCATGATTGTACTTTGGGGACTTCGATAACTATAAGCCAGAAAATAATCATCTGTTTATTGTCTTTCTACGATTAACACTTTCATCATTACTCACTGCATATTGCAGTCCACAGTTTTTCCCTACAGAAAATAAGTTGTCCATAAAATACCCCAATGACCCATAGGAATGATGTTATCAATTTTCTTCTTATACAGTAATAGATCAGGAATGGTAAAATATGCAGCAGCCAGCTTATGAATATATTTTTAGAAAAAGGAACAAAATTCATCTTGTAAGTTACATAATGCTTATCATTCAGTCCTTATCCCCTTCCCACATTCGGCAATTCTGAAGCAGACGATTTTGAAAACATCCAGTTGAAAGTTTTGAAAATCTCCCTAAATGAAAGCGTAATTATATTGACCATTTTTGCAAATATATAAATTGCTCATAACGAGCAATTTCTCCTTTAGTCACAATGTTTACACAAGAGGACCATGATGGTCCTATATCACTCACCTGATTTAATCAAACTTAAAACGTTTTCATTGTTCTGTCTATACATATATACGGAAAACAAGCAACACCCCCTGGTTGCCATGTTTATCATCCTATCAAAATATTTTTTGAATTCTTAGTAGAGGGGCATCCAAAGAACATTCAAGGCAAATGGACAAGAATATATTTAATGTGTTTACCTTAACAAGTCTATGTAAAACAAGTGATCCCCAGGGTGGAGCCATGTTTGACACCAGGGCTATAATAATTTGACCAATCTTGGTAGAACTTCCACTAGATGAAGTCTAAGATTTTAAATATTAAACATTTAGACAAGATTTTTAAAGTTTTTCCCTATACAAGTATATGTAAAACAAGTAACTCGGGTGGGGCCATTTCTGACCCCAGGGCTATAATATGAACAATCTTAGGGGTCCACTAGATGATGCAAACCTAATAGTCCCCTTCGGCACGCCGGTAGGGGACTAACAAGTGACCCCCGGGATGGGGTCATTTTTTACCCCAGGGCTATAATTTGAACAATCTTGGTAGAGGTCCGCTAGACAATGCTACATACCAAATATCAAAGGCCGGGGCCCTCTACTTTCAGATTTTTTTTTTTTTTAAATTTTCTCTATATGAGTCTATATAAAACAATAGACCCCAGGGGAGGGATCATTTTTTGACCCTAGGGCTATAATTTGAACAATCTTGGTAGAAGTCCATTAAATGATGCTACATACCAAATATTAAAGGCCTGGGCCCTCTTACTCTTAGACAAGAAGATTTTTAAAGATTTTTCCCTATATGAGTCTATGAACAAGCTCCGCCCCCTGGCGGCCATGTTTTTCAACGGATCGGAAATATTAGAACAATCTTGTCAAAAGGGTGCCCCAAGGAATATTTGTGCATAATAATTTTCAAATCGGGCCAGTACTTTTAGACAAGAAGATTTTTAAAGTTTTAACAATGCACATATAAGGAAAACATGCTCCGCCCCCTGGCGGCCATGTTTTTCAAAGGATCGGAAATATTTAAACAATCTTGGTAAAGGGTGCCCCAAGGAACAATTGTACAAAATAATTTTCAAATCGAGTCAGCAGGCCCGTAGGAAGCAAATTGCAATTGGGGGGCACCTCTCCCGGTTTCTACGCTGCTTTAAGTATTATAGTATGATAATATCATTATTTGGCAAAATTGTTGGGGGGGCAACAAGATTGGACAAGAAGATTTTTAAAGTTTTAACAATGCACATATAAGGAAAATAAGCTCCGCCCCCTGGTGGCCATGTTTTTCAACGGATCGGAAATATTTGAACAATCTTGGTAGAAGGTACCCCAAGGAACATTTGTGCAAAATAAATTTCAAATCGGGCCAGAACTTTTGGAAAAGAAGATTTTTTAAGTTTTGGTTAATTTCCCCTTTTTTGTTGCCGTGGCAGCCAAAGTTCTGCATGAAATAGAAGTTTGAAAGAGAACCACCCAAGGAACATTCCTGTAAAATTATTTTTAATTTGGCTAATTGGTTTAGGAGGAGAAGTCATTTGTAGGAAAATGTGAACGGACGGATGACGACGGACGAAGACGACGACAACGACGGACGATGGACGGTGAGCGATCACAAAAGCTCACCTTGCACTTTGTGCATAGGTGAGCTAAAAAGTCATTGGCTGCAGATGCGTCAGAAAGCTTCTGTATGTAGGAAAGGGTTAAATTTGATGACAAACTGTTTAGTTTTTATTTCATCCTATGTCTTTGAAGACAGACACAATTTGTTCAACTCTATTTAATAGTAAAACTCTAATTTATTGAGATTTTTCATGTTTTTGTCAATAAATTTTGAAAGTTTTCTGCTGCAGATTTGCTGTACGTTGGAAAGGGGGGCTAATCACATAATAACTTCAGAGGAACATCAACCATGTGTAGCTTTTCATGACTTTCACAAAAGTAATGACTTTAAGAAACAATTAAGCAAAATATGACAAAAAACCACTGATGAAGGGTACCAGCCAATAATTAATATGACTCAATCAAAAATGACAGACAGGAATTTTATATAATCTAATTAAAATTTTAATAACTTTGAGAAAGAGCGCTGCAGTTCAGGTTTCATTGAATAATCAAAAGATTGTATTTCAAGTAATCTGAACTTTGCAATGCACTTTTGTTTACTTTTCTTATTGTTTACCGCCTACCTGAGATTATTTGTTTACAGACGTCTGCTAATTTAACCCCCCCCCCCCCCCCCCCCCCCCCGCTTTCCCACATACAACAAATTAGCAGCAGACGACGTTGAAAACATCTAGACAATATTATGGACAATTTCAATTAGGAAAAGATTAATTAATTATAAGAGTTAAAAACATTGTGGCAAAAGGAGAAAATGTTCCACATGAGCAAGTTCTGCTTTTGCCACAATTTGTTCAAATGATGTCAGCTGCAGAAGTGTCAAATAAGTCTACATGTGACAATGGCTTTGTAAAACTTGCCTGACCAACTTGTGTTAAAAGTTGAATATTTTTCCCAAGATGTTTTCAAATTCATCTAATGCAGATTTATTGTATGTGGGAAAGAGTTATACAGAAAAAGTTTTATATAATGAAGCCAATCATATTTTTGCTACTTGTAATAATTGTTCAAAGTATCTGCAAAACAGTCCTTACAACACCTCAAAGCAAGAAGTAGTTCCAGTTGTTTTGCACTAATTTCTTTTGCACAAGGTCACATTTAAATATTTCACAAATATAATTTGGTATTTTTGCAGCATGGGCCTGTTGCAAAAATCTTTTCAAATCCGTTCATAAATAAATCTTTAATCAATAGAGAGTTCCCATATATTTGGCTGCAGATTTATTGCATGTGGAAAAGGGTTTCATGTGAAACAGTTGTAACAAACCCTGTTTTATAACAGCTTCACATACAGCTAGCACGGCAATATGTGATTCTTCTTCTTCTTCAAGTTTTTATCTCCTCCTAGTATCAAATATATTTCACACCTAATACTTTTTAAATGATCTATCATTAGAGTCATCTCCCTTGGGGCTACTCTTTTATTATGGAAAGCAGGAAAGATTAATAGAGTGGAATTTTCACCATGGATTTAAATTGATAATTAAGTGGGAATAATGGTTAAATTTATTCTCAATTCCTCTGTAAAATTGTTACACTAAGAGGAAATTGTACCCTGGAGCAATCTGTAATTTTATCTGTTGAAAGTATGTGTAAAATTATCTCTTGTCTGCTGGTAGTGTTTTACACTTTCCCACATACAACAAATCTGCAGCAGACAACTTTGAAAACGTACCCGTACCGAATTGGAAACCCTTCAAATGAAAGTACAATAATTTAAAAGCGTTGAAAACATTGTGATAAAAGGAGAAATTGCCCTTTTTTCTTCTATATATTGTTTTTAAGATGGATAAAACTTCTTGAATCCAGCTTGGCGAAGTGGTAAACGTCGGGGATTTGGAACCAGTCATCCTGGGATCCCCAGTCCCTGCACGACATGGTGGAGTGCCTTTGGGCAAGGCACTTTCCCTAAACCTACTGGTTTATTTACCCAGGGATCGTGAATAAGTGAACTGTCACCGTGATATAACTGATATCATGTTGAAAACGGTGTAAAACAAATTAATATTTTCTGTGTTCCATAAAAAGAGAGTAGAATTATACATTAGGCGACACCTTTCCAATACCAAAATCTGTTGTTGACAGTGGAAACATAACGTTTGAGTACAGTTTAGAATTGTCCAAGAGTTTTAAGCCATGCTAGAAGCATGCTCCTTGAAACTGGGACTTAAACTAATATCAGTAGTCCCAGCTTGAATTGAGTTCATTTGCGTACATTCTATTTAACCCTTATGACATGAGATGACCCTGCAGCAGACAACCTTTCCCACAAGAATTCCATTCTGTATTATTAAAATTTTTATCATTTTATGATGCAAAAAGATTCATAAAGTAAGTAAGTAAGTAAGTTACCGTATCTTACAAATCTGCAGCACGGATGACTTTGTTGAAAATAAGAAGTCAAAAATATGGAAACACTCTAATTACTATAATGAAAGAACAATTATTGAATAAATTTAGTTGAAATCATTGTGGCAAAAGAAGAAATTGCTCATTATGACATTTTCAAAAGTTGTCTGCTGCAGCAGCTTCTGAAAGCATCTGTATGTGGGGAAAGGGTGAACAAACAAATGCTGCTGCAAATTTGTTGCATGTGGGAGAAAGGTAATCCTGACCAATAGGAATGCAAATACCTATATATACATTAAAATTTTATTCTAAAGGTAACTTAACCCTTTGATGAAAAAAAATATGGAAAATCTGTAAAAACGAAAAAGTAATTATTGAATAGAGTTAAAAATATTGTGACAATGGAAAATTCGGTCTTCATGAGCATTTTTTTACCATTTGCAACATTATGTTTACAAAAGTCATCTACTGCAGGTGTGTCAAGTGGGAAAGGGAGGGTTAAGGGAAAATAGCTTTGCCAATAAATAACAACTAAATGAAGGAGACAGGGCATTTCCCAAAATTTGTCTGTAATTTGATTATAAAATAAACCAATGATTCTCTAGAGACACTGGTTCTCTGCTTCTTTTCAGCTCTAACTGACTTTTGAATAATGGGAACCGAGTCCTTGAAACTATAACCCTTTCCCACTTACAACAAGTCTGAGGCAGCTGAGACATCTTTGAAAATATCTAGGCAAGATTATGGACATTTTCCATAAATTAAAGTATGATGAATGAAAAGTTGAAGACACAGTGACAAAAGGAGAAATTGCTCCTTGTGTCACAATGTTTTAATAAATTGTCTATTGCAGATGCCTTGAAATACACCTGCATTATGGGAAAGGATGAACAGACCCAACTTCTATAGTTTTCTTTTCATAATGCTGAACTTTTACTCTTAACCACTGATACTACTCACAGCTCGTCTCATAGTTACCCGATATTTCAGAAATTATTTCTGATAAAAAAATGAAAAACACATAAAAATTGAAGAAAATTTTATACAGGCACACAATTTTTAAAACAATGAACAACTTCTCCTTTTGCCATAAAGTTTTCAACTCAATTCACCAGTTCTACACACTTTCATTTATGGAGTAAACTTTATCTTTGCCAAGATATGTCTTCGAAGTTGTTTACTGTAGATTCATTTGTATTTTGGGGGAAAGGGACATGAGTATTTTTGTGGAATAAACCATGATAAATGACAATTTGTTTATTATTATGTACCACAACTTTAAATTAACCATCTGATTATCTTTGATGTACTGTGTGGTAACCCTTTCCCTCATACAACAATTCTGCAGCAGACGACTTTGAACATATTTTGTCAAAAAATAGAAAATCTCTATAATTGAATGGATAACCTATGACTAAAAGTGGAAAACTTTGTTGCAAAAGGAGAAATTGCTCGTTTTGAGCAATTTCTTCTTTTGTTACTATGTTTTCAAAAAGCCGTCTGCTGCAGAGGCATCAGAAAGCATTTATATGAGGGAAAGGGTTAAGGACACACATGAATACATACTAAAGAAATGTTATTTATCACCTATTAATTGTAATTTAATGGTATGTAAGAGTTAGTGTGATAACTATAGCCTGACTAATTAAAGCTTGATATAAAAGGGGTGGAAAATCAACATTTGGTAGCAATTTTCTGGTACTGTTAGTCCAACTAATCAGAAACTATTGAATCAATCTCAAGTTCTTTAATATAAAAACCCCACCCACTAATTCCATAGAGGGCTCATTTGTTTGGTGAAGCGTTTAATTTGCTTCCTTTAAGATCCTAATTGGTTCCATTCGTTCCAGAAAACAAGTGGTCTGGTCAAGATCTTGAGCCACGGTCTTCATTTCTTTGAAATCTGGATATAAAGCGGAAAATCTAATTTACTCAATTCTGTATAGAATCAGCTTATTGTCCTTTTAGAAAGGTCAGTGCAAGAGTGTCGCTTTGTCAAACAAATGGCAGGCAAAGATAACACATTCAAGCACACTCTCAATTTATTGTCGTAATTGAATATTGTCTTTTCCTTTATTCAAAGTATGTACTTTTTGCAGTATTGTAATGTTTTAAACTTTTTTCATTAATAATACATGTACTTTCATTTCTAAAGAGTTTCATCATTTAAACAGAGATGTGTTCAAAGTCGTCTGCCGCAGATTTCGTGAATGTGGGGAAGGCCTATATGATAATAGAGACTGATTTATTGTGACTTCACTTGTATCATTGAGGCAGGGTGTATTTGAAGACTTTGGGTATGTCCAACAATTTATCCACCTTTTTCCTCAGGAATGTGAAACAAGAAATGTAATATGCTTTTTATTGCAGCAACATGCAGTGAATAAATAATGGGTCCGCCTAGTTGTGCTGAGATTTATGGGTAAACCTAGATGAATGATCGTTAAACGATATCATAGACTTCAGAGGGCCTGTATTCAGTTAGGACCGATAAATTCTAACAAAATACCAGAAGTGTATTTACCTTGTAATCTTAAAACATCCGTCTTTTTATTTACCCTTTCGCACATACAAACCCCTTCTGGGGCATCTGCAGCAGACGACTTTTGAAAACATTGTGACAAAAGAAGAAGTTGCTTATAATGAGCAACTTCTTCTTTTGTCTCAATGTTTTCATCTTTTTAAATTCAATATTTGTTATTTCATTTATAGAGTCTGTTTCCATGCGCTTTACTAATTTGTTCAAAGTGGTCTGCTGCAGATTTGTTGTATGTGGAAAAGGGTGCCCTGTGTCCTTTTATTTACCCTTTCCTAGATGCATTCTGACAACTCTGCAGCAGAAAAATCCAAAACATGTTGTGGCAAAAATAGAAATTTTTCATGAAAGCAATTTTTCAGTTTCCAACAATAATTTCACCTCTATTAAATTAATATTGATTGATTAGTTTTTTATAACTAAATGAGTTATTTTTACCCTCATAAAATAAAGTTATTATTATTATTATCATTATTATTATTATTAAATTTTGACGCTGTTTTCGTCAAATATCGGTCATATCAAGGCTTAGAGTAACCCATGTGTTTCCTTATGCTTTAATTCTCACACCAGTAAATGACATAAGTCTTTCCAAGTAACTGGCTGCTTTCCCGCGTAGAATGTGAGCCCATTGGTTGATGGCAAATGAGTCTAAATATTATGTTGCAATGTTGGATTAACAGCCATCTGTATTGTAACATTTTTCCGTATTTTAGATAGATACTTTCAGTCTTGGCTAAAAGATGCAAACTCTCTAAAATAAAAGTATAATTATTAGATAGAGTTAAAAATAGTGTGGCAAACAGTCAGATATTGCTCATCATTGGAAATTTCTCCTTTTGCCAGAATATTTTCAAAAATCCTCTGCTGCTGAGCAACATATCAAAATGCCTCAGTAAGTGGGAAAATATTAACAGAAGAATACAGGCTATATAATGGCATTGTTAAAATAAGGGTAATATGAAATAGATACACCATGTTGCATCTAGATGTGCACATAAAGTGAAATATGACGAACCGACACTCACACTTTAAATTATCTTTCAAACACTCAATTAAGCACATTGATTGTCATACAAACCGCGCTCCATCACTGGATATTAACCCTTAATGTTTTCCCGCTTGGAGACAATTTTTGACGCATATCTGCAGCAGATGTCTTTTGAAAACAAAAAAACTTTCTGATGCCTCAGCTGCAGACAAATTGTGAAAACCTTGTAACAAAAGGAGAAATTGCTCAAAACGAGCAATTTCACCTTTCGTCACAAAGTTTTCATCTTTTTTTTCCAGCAATTATACCATAATTTAGAGATTTTCTATAATTTTGCGTAAAAGTTTTCAAAGTTGTATGCTGCAGATTTGTTGTATGTGGGAAAGAGATATTCCATAATATTAACTAGATGTATTAAAAGCTGTCTGCTGCATATATTTTTGTAATGCTTTACCTGTTCCTTATGACATTAACCCTTTCCCACATACAACAAATCTACAGCAAACGACTTTGAAAACAAGCATGCAAGAACATGGGAAATCTCTTAGATAAAAGTATGATAACTGCAAAGAGTTCAAAACATTGTTGCAAAAGGAGAAATTTCTTGTTTTGAGCAATTCTCTTTTTGTCACAATATTTTCAAGAGTTGCTGCAGAGGCGTCTGTATGTGGGAAAGGTTTAATAATTCACAGCTCTGAAGCAGATGATTTTAGAAAATATTTTGGCACAAGGAAAAATTACTTAAAACAAGGGGAATGAGCTGAAAATGTTAGAGGGGTGTGATATTTCAGTATTTTTATGTATTTTTGTATTCCCAAAACATCAAAACTGTGCTTGAAAGTCTCAGTTAAATTGAAAAATGCTTTTAATGGTGGTGACAAATTGATACGGCAAAAATCATTAGTGAGCCAGACTCATATATTTTAGGAATTATTACGCTGATAGATAATTTTATTATAGACGCATTTTAACGCCTCTGCAGAAGAAGATCTTTGAAAACATTGCCTAGATGTTGTCTGCGCTACAGTTTTATTGTATGTATAGCCTTAGGGACAGGCTTATTGGAATATTACTATATAAAATTATACATATCTCAAATCTTCCTGGTATTTCTTTCACTGTTTAGCCCTTTCCTGCATAGAATTCCATTTGGAATTTCCAGATGCCTTCTACTGCGTCATTGATAAAATTTCAGCTTCCCATTTTTAGGTCGCTTTTCATTTTATTCGGGTTGGTGACTAAATGTAACAAAAGGCCCATGAGGGCCTATGCTCTACTGGGATGGTTCTTTGGTCATTTTCAATCCAGAGCATGTATGTATGGTGAAAATCAGATAGTAAATAGAGGCTCTATTGTGTTCACAAGCTGTTTTATAGAAATTTTGAAAATTTCAAGGGCAATAATCCAGTCTTGCATGGGCTGATCTGGCTTGTTTGCGAAAGGAACCGAGCTCTCATCAATATTTAACTACTATCTAAGTTTGGTGAAGATCAGATAGTAAATGGAGCCTCTATTGTGTTCACATGCTCAATTATAGCAATTTGGACAATTTCAAGGGCCATAATCCAGTCTTGCATAGGCGGATCTGGCTGGTTTACGAAAGGAACTGAGCTCTCATGGATATCTAACTACTGTATAAGTTTGGTTGAGATACAATCAAAAGTGAAGACTGTATCGTGTTAACAAGCTCTTTTATAGCAATTTTGACCATTTCAAGGGCCATAATCCAGTCATGCATGGGCGGATCTGGCTGGTTTTCGAAAGGAACTGAGCTCTCATGGATACTATCTAAGTTTGGTGAAGATCAGATTGTAAATGGAGCCTCTATTGTGTTCACAAGCTGTATTATAGCAATTTTAACAATTTCAAGGGCCATAATCCAGTCTTGCATGGGCTGATCTGGCTGGTTTGCAAAAGGAACCGAGCTTTTATCAATATTTAACTACTATCTAAGTTTGGTGAAGATCGGATAGTAAATGGAGGCTTGATTGTGTTCACAAGCTGTATTATAGCAATTTTGACAATTTCAAGGGCCATAATCCAGTCATGCAAGGGCACATCTGGCTGGTTTTCAAAAGGTACCGAGCTCTCATGGATATCTAACTTATATCTAAGTTTGGTGAAGATTAGATAGTAAATGGAGCCTCTATAATGTGTTCACAAGCTGTATTATAGCAATTTTGACAATTTCAAGGGCCATAATCCAGTATTGCAAGGGCCGATCTGGGTGGTTTGCAGAAGGAACTAAGCTCACATAGATATCTAAATACTGTATAAGTTTGATGGAGATACAATCAAAACTGAAGACTTGATCGCATTCACAAGCTGTACGTATTATAGCAATTTTTATAATTTCAAGGGCCATAATCCAGTCATGCAAGGGCACATCTGGCTGGTTTTCGAAAGGAACCGAGCTCTCATCAATATTTAACTACTACACTGTAGACTCATTACAGCGCTGTACTTGGGAGCCATGGTCTTGCACAGCGGTATTAACAGGGTTAAATTGATAACGCTGTTCCAAAAATCGAGTGGCTGGGAGTATACTTTCAGTTTTGCAATATTTGCGGAAGTTTACAATCGATACATGTCTCATGCGCATGCCTATTCAACGGCCCCAATATGTATGACGTTTACTGTATACATTTGAGATAAATAGTTTTAATTAACATATCGCAAATACGATTGGCTGCGGTATAGTTAGTATATATTTTCGGTTTCCCAAGTTGTATTCACTACGAAGATCGAAGAAATGGGAAAGAAATGGATGACATCCAGACAAAATATCGCAAATACGATTGGCTGGAATAGTCACATGTATATTTTGGGTTTCCCAAGTTGTATTCACTACGGAGATCAAAGAAATGGATGACATCCAGACAAAATTTTGCGAAATTTTCAGCTGTGGCTGTTTGTTACATTATGAAGTTTGAAATTGAGTTTGTTCATTTGTCACACCATGACAGCCGCGGTCGATTAAAGTTGTATCAGTTTGCAAGGTGACTGAACACAATAAGTGTAATGCACAAACAATAATTACACCAGATATCAATTTTTTATCTGTCTATTGTTGTAATATTGAAAGCGTTATGCAAACAGCCGCTAGATAACAATATCAATTTTTTACCTGTCTATTGTTGTAATGTTGAAAAAAGTGTTATGCAAACATGTGGATTAACGTGATTGCTCAGTAATGGAGATCTATTACTCGGATCGTATTTTGGTGTTTCAAACGTTAGGTTTTTGAAAATTTATAATTCTATTCCTACATATTTCATGCACTAAAAATTCGGGAGCCAAGCAAGACCAGCGTTTAATACAGCGGTAAAACGGAGGGCGTTATAGAGGGTTGCCAGTGTATCTAAGTTTAGTGAAGATCAGATCTTGCATTGGCGGATCTGGATGGTTTGCGAAAGGAACCAAGCTCTCATGGATATCTAACTACTGTATATGTTTGATTGAGATACAATCAAAACTGAAGACTGTATCGCGTTCACAAGCCATTGTTTACGGACACACAGACATGCCTACGAATGTACACTTGTTGGGTATTTTTCTTTGATGTGTCGTTGTTGGTTAGTACCCAACAAGTGTACGGTTTATTCCGTAATTATCACCCTTTTACGGAATAAATAGCATTAATATGCTAATTAGGTATCCATTAGAAAATTATAAAAAAAAAATACTTATCACAGTGTCTTATAAGGGTGGTGGATGGTCTTTAGGATATGGACAGTACCCAACAAGTGTCCATTCGCGAGTGCGGACGCACAGACACCACGCCACGGCATAAGCAAACAATTACAACAAATCACCTGACAGTTTTGAAAACATTCAAGTAAAAATATTGAACATCTCAATTTTATTTTTTGGTTCAACGCCGTTTTCAACATTATTTCAGTCATATCATGCGACTATCCACTTATTCATGATCCCTGGGTAGCCAAACTAGTACTAGACTTGGAAATGTGCCGCCTTGCTGCGATTGGGGATCGAACCCAATATGCCTCGGTTGCAAATCCCGGACGCTAGCCACTTGACCAGGGCAGATTCTTGAATATATGAAATGTTAATTTGGAATGGCGTTTTCAAAAGTCGTCTGCTGCAGAGGCGTCAGAAAGCAGTGCTGTTTGTGGGAAATGGCTAAAATACCATATGAGCTAAATGCCAAAGTGTAAATGGAAATGTTGAATTTAAAACTGAATATTTTAAAAAAATGGCATTTTATGGCATTTGGTAACACATTGATGGGAGGTTTTAATCATAGCCAGTGATAATGCTGTAACAATTTGAGATGGGAGCTAGACAAAAAGGCATAAATAATTCACAAACCTACTTTATCAACATATGATTTTTTGGATCATTTATGAATACAGACGCCATTCCACTGATGCCTATAATGCCTTGGGAATATTAATGTTTGCAACAAACTGCAGTTTCATTATTATTTTTTTTAAAAATCAAGTTTCTGGGGAATTGTTAAAAAAGGGATGATAAATAAAGCATGATTATAAGACTCTATTTTATTATTGCTACAGGGAAACCAATCTCAGGATTTGTGACCAGTCTAGACCCAGATCAGCCTGAAAATCTGCCTACAATAATCTGGATACCACTGTGCGCCAATTATTAACCATTTCCCTATTGCAGATGCATTCCGACGCATTTGCAGCAGAGGACATTTAAAAACATAGTGGCATTAGGAGAAATTGCTCAATGCCACAATGTAACAATCAAGCTATCTTTTATGGAGATCTTTCAGGTTTTTGCCAATATGTTTTCGAAGCCGTCTGCTGCAGTGTTGTCGTATGTGGGAAAGGGTTAACAGAAGGTTTCGAGAAACTTCTGGCAAACTTTGTGCATTTGTATTGGATGGCATGAATGCACAGACAGATCTTCATCTTTACATGATTGTAACACTTACCAGTTGGTTGGTTTATGTAGAGTGACTCATTCGACTTTTTGTATGTCGAGATAGATTTTATAGAATAATCACCTCGTGGTTCACCACTTTTCCACATGCAGACGTTTTTTTTAAAAATCATTGTGGGAAAAGGAAAAATTTCTCATGACGAGCATGAAAAAGAGTTGATTGCAATTAAAGCGTTTTCGAGCAATTTCACCTTCTATTGCAATGTTTTTAATAGTCATCTGCAACAGCAGGAGTCAAATGTCATCAGTGTGAAGTAATGGGTTAATAATTAGCTGGGGTTGGTTTTCCTGGAAAATTTGTCAGTTTAATTAATCATTTTACATATTTATGTAAAGTTGTGTATAAAAAACGAAAAGTACTTTCCAAGGAGTTAAATGTTGGATCCAATACGGAATCATTCACTGAGAGCTTATTTCCAATGATGGATGCTGTTTTTAAGAAACACATACAAGGCCATTAAAAATTCATGGCCACATTTTTTGATAAATGAGTTAGAAGAAACAGGAGACAAAGTGGTGAAATATTCCCTTCACCCATTCCCACTTTCAATAATTAAACTTTCATCCCAATCTCACTATCAACAAATCTGCAGCAAATGACTTTCAAAACATCTTTTGCAGGAGGTTGTGGGTTTGATCCACTGTAGGGTCTATTGTAGTACTGGCTGCTTTCCTTGGCGCTCAGGGTTGCAGGGTTATCATTCTGACTGACTGGCTGCTGTCAGGATAAATGGACCAGTGGTATTGGTAACTTACCAAGTGAACAGTGAACAATTGTTGAAAGTGGCTTAACCCTTTCCCTCATATGGACGCTTTCTGACGCCTAGCTCTGCAGCAGACAGCTTTTTGAAAACATAGTGACAAAAGAAGAAATTGCTCAAAACGAGCAATTTCTCCTTTTGCCACAATATTTTCCACTTTTAGTTATAGGTTATCCATTCAATTTTAGAGATTTTCTATTTTTTAACAAAATATGTTCAAAGTCGTCAGAGTGTTGCAGAATTGTCATATGAGGTATAGGGTTAAAACAATAAGCAATCAACAATCAAAACATCTTTCATAAAATATGCTAAATATCTATAAATGAAAAGTTAATTTATGTAATTAATTTTCAATGTTTATGCAAAAGATAACCTTGATAATATGAACCCTACAAAATGATGTTAATGAAATCATGCACATTTTAAGCAACTCATGAATTGTTCATGAACTGGCCATATCTAGCCCTTTCCTGGAGTTCATGAACTTTTTTATTTGAACTGTCCATTACCGGTTCTTGAACTCATAAAGAATCCATCACCATTTTTGAATTGTCAATGGTGTGGATATGAACTGATAATGAATTGATAGTGAATTGATATAGAACACCTCACAGTTCTTGAATGTCAATAATGTGGATCATGAATTGACCATGAACTGATAACAAATTCGTCAAAGTAACTGTTCATTTCACAGGGGAGAGCAATAGCTCTCCTTTTGTCACAATGTTTAACAAGTTGTCAACTGCAGAAGACACATAAAGTTATGTCTGCATATGGGAAGGAGTAAGTTTCATTTACTATCAAGAAGTGGCATCAATTGAGTTCCATATTAAGCATTTATACCCACCTTGTTTGAAGACTCTTCAGGGGAGATAAATTCTATTATTATATAACCTATAAATAGACGCCTTTTCATTGGCTAAAAAGTAATTTTTTAGAAAAAATATCTAGCGATATTGACCGTTTTTTCTGATATTGACCCGTTTTATTCTGATATTGACCCGTTTTATAAATAGTAACAGGGGAAGACCGGGGAATCCCACGAGCCGCCTATTAATATCCTTCGCCTTTATCCGTACGCTACGGAATTTTCCGAGGTGCGTTCCGAATGACCACGGAAACTTCCGAGTGGTCATTCCGGTGACGTAATTTTTTTAAATGACGTCATGCATGTGCATTACCAACATTTTAGACGCGCGTTTTAGACTGTTATCATGTCAAAAACGTACTGTTATCATGAGACAGAAATTTATACAACATACAACAGAAATGTTCCTTGAGTGGTCCTCTGTTTTCTTTTCAGTTGATTAATATCAAAACAATATGATAAATTAAGGGTTATATAATAAAACAGTTATGGACTTTTCAGCTGTTATACATGATGTTGATATGCACCAAAAAAATCATTATTGACCTCGGCTATCGCCTCGGTCAATAATGAATTTTTTGGTGCATATCACATCATATATAACAGCTGAAAAGTCCATAATTGTATATTATTGACTTGTCCATCCATTAATTATTCTGATTAAGCCATTTACCTGTTATGATATTTGTTGTTGTTTGCATTGACAACATCAGTGGCAATAATACTTTAACCCTTTCCCCCATAGAACAATTCTGCAGCAGATAACTTTGAACATGTTTTGTCAAAACAAGGAAAATCTCTATTATTGAATGGATAACCAGTATGACTAAAAGTGGAAAACATTGTGGCAAAAGGAGAAATTGCTCATTTTGAGCAATTTCTTCTTTTGTCACTATGTTTGCAAAAAGCTGTCTGCTGCAGAGGTGTCAGAATGCATCTTTATGAGGGAAAGGGTTAAATCTTTGTAGAAGAAATTTTATACCGATCTGAAAGCGTTATCAGAAATTGTACATTTTCAGAAAGCATTGAATAAGTGGCTTCAATTTTGGATGATCCATTTTCTAATTTATCTGACAATGGTTTAAACCTGTCATTGAGAAATCTTAATTTAATCTTGGAGTTACAGAAGAATACAAAGGACATCACAGAAACCTGGCATATATAACCCTTTCTCAAATAAAGAAGCTTTCTGACACCTCTGCAGCAGACAATATTTGAAAACTTTGTGGCAAAATGAGAAAATGAGTGTAACAGGGTGCCCAAGCAACTTCTCCTTTTGCCACACTGTTTTCATCTTTATGGAATAGTTGTTCTTTCATTTATAGAGAGTTTTCATATTATTTACTAAATGTTTTCAATGTCCTCTGCTGCAAATTTGTTGTATTTAGTCGGAAAGGGATCACAGACATTTAAAAGGAGTCATTGTCTGCCCTAGGATCATCTAATTCAAATTATATAGGATCAAGATGCAAATTCAGACACATATTCAAGTACAACAAATCTTCATAATGCAAACGAGCCAGGTTAACCCTTTCCCCCTTACAGAATCTGATGCACTATTGACAAAGCTGCAACAGACGATTTTTGAAAATATTGTGGAAATATGAAATTACTCATATTGTGTGCAATTTCTCCTTTTGCCACATTTTCAACTACATTCATGAAGAGAATGCTCAATTATGTAATTTTAAGCATGAAAAGGGTTAAACCCTTTCTAAAATAAAACAAAATTGCCGCAGACGGCTTTAGAATAAATCATAATCTCAGCTTTTTCTCCTTTTGCAACAAGGTTTTGAAAAGTTGTAGGCTGCAAGTTCGACTGCAGGTGGAAAGGGTTTAACCCTTCCTGCATACAACAAATCTGCAGCAGACGACTTTGAAAATATAGTGACAAAAACCTGAAAGATCTCCATAAAAGATATCCTAAGTGTTAGATAAAGTTAAAAACATTGTGGCCAAAGGAGAAATTGCTCATCATGAGCAATTTCACCTTTGGCCACAATAATTGCAAAAGTCGGTTGCTGTTTTTGCGTCAAAATGCGTCTGCAGGTGGGAAAGGGTTAAGGAGACCGAGACAGACTCTTTGAGAGGGTAACCTTTTGTTTCCTTAATTATGTGTCAAATACCATTCCTTGTTTCTCAATTGAACAGGACATGGTGCAATGGATCTGTCTGTTATTCACTGTGAATCGCTATTGTAGCCACGTCACACAATAAACAGACCTGCAGGAGTAATGGACCAGCAACGACTGAGATCAGCTTGCATCTCTGTGAAGACTGATCAAGAGCAGCACTGATTGCCATCCTAAATTATACAAGCATCCTCTGGAACATTGTTGGGTAATATTTTCTTTTCTTAACCCTTTCCAACATACAGACGATTTTTTAAAACATTTAGGCAAAAGTAGGGTAGTGTAACCTTTTGTGTCAAATACGATTCCTAATTGCTCAATTGGACAGGACATGGTGCAATGGATCTTTCTGTTATTCACTATGAATCGTTATTGAACCCACGTCACAGAAAAACAGACATTCAGGAGTAATAGACCAGCGAAGATCAAAATCAACCTGCATCTCTGGAAACACTAATCAGGTCATCTTCCCTATTGGTCATCTAGTTGTACATTTAACATCATAGAAATCTTCTGAAACATTGTGGGGTATTTCAGAGGTCCAGATAAGGAAGGGTATATAGCTCCTCTACACACAATATCTCTCTTATTATCCAACCAAACCCTATGTTGTGGGTACTCAAAAGAATCGTCTCATTTAGATGATTCTTTTGAGTACCCACAACATAGGGTTATAAGGTCAAATATGGCCGGTAACATTTTGTGTCTTCAATATTTTGACTGCTGGAACCAATTTTGTGAAGCATCCTCTGCGAAATATTTTGGAACAGTTCCAGAATTATACTAACATTGTTCCAGAATAAATGTTCAAGAACTGCTCTAGAACAAGCCCAGATCCGTTCTAGAACATTTAAAGAACATTTCTATTACGTTAAATGAGACAAATTTCAGGGACAGATGTTCTAGAACAGTTCTGTTACTGTTTTTTTGACCACTTGTTCAAGAACAGTTCTATAACAAATATTCTAGAATAGATTGAGAACAGTTCCCCTTCTATTGTTCTGGAGTTGTTCTAGAACTAGTCTAGAATAATTCTAGAACAGTTCCAGAACAATTCTTCTGGAAAAATTGTCTCGCTTAACGTTCTAGAACTGTCCCATAAACACTAGAACTGTCCCATAAACACTAGAACTGTCCCATAAACATTCTAGAACTGTCCCACAAACATTCCAGAACAGTTCTAGACCAGAGTTTCAGAACAATTCTAGAATTTTCTAGAATAGTTCAAGAATGGTTTCAGAACAATGAAGGTTTGTTCCAGAAATGATGTGGGATGGTTCTAGAATAGTTCCAGGACACCTGCTCAGTAAACAGCTGAATCATACTTGTATCTGTTCTAGAGCTTGGGTGGGATGTACCTAGAACAATCCAAGAAATATTCAATTAAAAGTAAACTCACATAAACTACAATCATGTTTGCATTTATTACATGTCTAAGATAGACTATGTTGTAATGGGTTATCCTAGACATTGTAGTAAATTACAAAATTAACTGAAAATGCCAGGGCCTGGAACTGCCTAAAGCCTAAAAGTGTTCCAAAAAGTAATCATGTTACAAGAGTTATCACTAAAGATGATGAATTTCACTTTAAATCACTGAATAAACATTCATTAACATAGGTTTTACCTGTCAAGTGTTTCTAAGCCAAGTTGAATACATTCTGTGCTTGTAAAGCTTCATTTTATGTTTTTTCTATCTGCTTTTATCATTAGAATGAGAAGAAAAGTTATTTACAAATCACTTTGTACATAATATTTGATGACAATCCATTATAACCAAGTGTTTTGTGAAAACATTGCCTGAATTTTAACATGTCACATTATCATCCATTTTGAAAATTTAAAATCTCAACTTCCTGTTGTTGTTGTTGTTGCAATTATTAAAAAAAAAAAAGGTTCTAGAAGTGTTCTAGAAGTGTCCTTGTTTCTCTTCAGAATGGATCAAGTTTAAGTGATTCATTCACACTGAGTTAAAAAATACAAAGTCATTATTATTTAATTAAATTGACTGAGTAAAATTATTCTAAAAGTGTACTGGAATTATGTTGTAGATCATTTCTAGAACATATGCAGAACTTGATATGATGATGATGATCTTCTAGAATTTTGTTTTAGAACATTTGTAGAACTTGTAAATCACAGATTATAAAAGTTCATATTTTGGAACATTTTAGAACACTTATAGAACCAAATATTATTTTTTTTTAGAAAATTTATTTTAACTGATTTTGTCCTGGAAAAGTTCTAAAAATGTTCTAGAATATTTCAAGAACACTTTCAGAATGAAAACAAGTTCAACAAATGTTCTGGATTTATTCTAGAATGATGTTCTAAAACAGTTCTAGAACAGGCATATGTTACTGTTCTAGAACTGTTCTTGATGTTTTAGAACTGTTCCATTTTCTAGAACATAATTTCGCAGGGGAATGTGCCATCATTATAGCGCCATTAAGCCAGCCAGTCTATCCGCGCCATATAGGACAAGGTCTATACTTTTGGTTGCTAATAATTCAATTATACCATCTTGATAATAGATATACCTAAAATTGGTTATAGAATCTTCCACATACAAAGCTGGACAAGTCCATTTAAAGAATTTAACATTAAAAGGGTAAATTATTTGTCAAATATCATTTCAAACATTTCTATTGGAAAGGACAACGGTGTGGGATGGATCTGTCTATTGGCAACAAGCAATGTCACACAAAAAGTAACTTGACCCTTTCCCACATACAACAAATCTGCAGCAGACAACAGGCCTCTACATTAACTTTATAACCTACTTGCCCAGTAGGACAAGCACTTTGAAAATTGACTTGCCTGGGCTCAAATACAACTTGTCCAAATATTTTATGATAAACATGCTATACATTCAAATAAGAAAGAATAACTCAAAACTAAACTTTATTTGTGTTAAGAAAAGTCACAGAGCTGTTCGCAGATAAGACTGACATGAACTGTCAGTTTTGCCATTGTAATAGCAGACGACAATGTTTTATTTTTCTTTCAAACACATGCGATATACTAATTGCATGACTGTTGTCACTGTTTTAACACAAAAAGTTGTACAGTGAATGACAAAAGACGAAGTTTTATCGTCTCCAAACTTCTACACGTCATGCAAAACATGGCGTGTAGCGATTCATCAAAGCTAAACCACGAATGTTCTTTCTGCCATTTGGGTAGAACACATGTTTTTTTCTGCATTTTTAGTGACATTTGATTCACTCTTATCCGGAGACTCTCGTTGCGTCTCTGTTGATCTAGACGAGAAACCAAATTTGAAAAGGTTTGACATTTTGCAATCATCAGAGAGCTACCAAACAATCGTAAACCGTATGTCGTAAAAGAAATTACCAGATGTTGTTATCAAATTGAAACAAATTAATGACTTTTTATAAATATGTTGCGATGTAAAAATTTACAGCCTATGTGTGTTAGTTATTTGTCTTTGAAACGCTGCTTATGATTTTATAAAGGGAACTCATCAATTCATAACTAGAAATACTGTGAGCAAAGCTCACTGAAGAATACCCCCCGCTACCCTCCCAAAGCATCGGATACAATGGTAAAGTTTCTACTTTGCTGTTGAAATTCCAAATGTCTTTCTGATCAAACTAGAAATACTGTGAGCAAAACTCACTGAAGAATACCCCCGCTCCCCTCCCAAAGCATCAGATACCTCTAAGATGAATTATCTCCCTTTGGAAGAATCCGAGGCGTATGATCTTCCTTCATGCATATCTACATATGATGTGTAACCTTCATGTAAAGTTTGAACCAAATCCATTGAGCCGTTTAGGAGGAGTAGTGCTTACAAGAAATGTGGAGGTATGTGCACAGGAGTCCCTCGCAGGTAACCTCTAAGTTGAATTATCTCCCCTTGGAAGAATCCGAGGCGTATTGATCTTCCTTCATGCATATCTACATATGATGTGTAACCTTCATGTAAAGTTTGAACCAAATCCATTGAGCAGTTTAGGAGGAGTAGTGCTTACAAGAAATGTGGACATACGGACAGACAGACGGACAGACGGATGCACGGACAGACGGACAGACAGGGTGATTCCTATATACTCCCCCAAACTTTGTTTGCGGGGGGTATAATAAATATCAAATGTTACATAATATTGATTAAATTTTTAATTGTGTTTTTGGTTAGACATGTTTGTTTACCATTTGTGTTTAAAATTCAAATCCAGACACTCAAATAGAAAAATATCATGTCACAATGGTATCTACATATGATGTGTAACCTTCATGTAAAATTTGAACCAAATCCATTGAGCCGTTTAGGAGGAGTAGTGCTTACAAGAAATGTGGAGGTATGTGCACAGGAGTCCCTCGCAGGTAACCTCTAAGTTAAATTATCTCCCCTTGGAAGAATCCGAGGCGTATGATCTTCCTTCATGCATATCTACATATGATGTGTAACCTTCATGTAAAGTTTGAACCAAATCCATTGAGCCGTTTAGGAGGAGTAGTGCTTACAAGAAATGTGGAAGTATGTGCACAGGAGTCCCTCGCAGGTAACCTCTAAGTTGAATTATCTCCCCTTGGAAGAATCTGAGGCGTATGATCATCCTTCATGCATATCTACATATGATGTGTAACCTTCATGTAAAGTTTGAACCAAATCCATTGAGCCGTTTAGGAGGAGTAGTGCTTACAAGAAATGTGGAGGTATGTGCACAGGAATCCCTCACAGGTAACCTTTAAGTTGAATTATCTCCCCTTGGAAGAATCCGAAGCGTATGATCTTCCTTCATGCATATCTACATATGATGTGTAACCTTCATGTAAAGTTTGAACCAAATCCATTGAGCTGTTTAGGAGGAGTAGTGCTTACAAGAAATGTGGAGGTATGTGCACAGGAGTCCCTCGCAGGTAACCTCTAAGTTGAATTATCCTTCATGCATATCTTAGTAACATATGATGTGTAACCTTCATGTAAAGTTTGAACCAAATCCATTGAGCCGTTTAGGAGGAGTAGTGCTTACAAGAAATGTGGACATACGGACAGACAGACAGGGTGATTCCTATATACCCCCCAAAACTTTGTTTGCGGGGGGGGGTATAATAATTGTACTGCAGTCAGTGTGTTATAAATAGATCTATTGGGAATAACCCGTAAGTGCGTGCGCATCTTCTATGAAAACATATCCTGTTTACAGAATTGATTTGTTTACTGCTCTCTCTCTCTCTCACTCTCTCTCCGAATTCTATAGTTTAAACTTGACATGTTTTGATTTAATATCCGACAGAATAACATATGGTATTTGTCTCAGAATATATTTTGAAATGCAACTTGCCCTATCGGACAACTGACGGGGTAAATAGCTTGTCCGACCTCGACTTTCACTTGCCCCGTGCTATCGGACAACCGTTAATATCGAGCCCTGGACAACTTCGAAAACATACCCTAAAATAATTGGAAACTTCCTTCAAATGAAAGTACAATAATTAAATAGAGATGAAAACATGGTGACAAAAGGAGAAATTGCTTGTTTTGAGCAATTTCTTCTTTAGTCACAATGTTTTCATAAAGACATCAGCTGCAGAGGCGTCAGAAAGCGTCTATATGAGGGAAAGGGTTAAGGGACCTGCAAAAACCAGTCGGCCTCTCCAATGTCTGCTATCTTATCATACAATATCATCAAAAACAGACATAAACTTCGCTAGCAGGTATATAGATCTGATGGCGTCGTCTGAGATTGACCTTTGCGTCAGCCAATCGAAGTGTTGCTTGCCAAATTGTTCGGTGTAAAAAACAGGTAAGATAACCCATATAAGCAGTGATTGTAGAGTTATCCGATTATATAGCATGGACGTTTGTTGTATTGTGTGATTACATTGAACATAAAAAAACGTGCACATGCTCAGGAGTATCTAAGTTTGTAAACGGTCAATAAGAGACGACCCTTAATGCGGTGCAGTCAGATGCAATATATGTACAGCGAAGTATTAAATGGTTTAGCGGATTAAAATGATATTGCTATTCATTATAACAAACATCCTTGAAAACTCTGGAGCATGGTTAAAACTGTTTACACTTTCCCACATACAACAATTCTGCAGCAGACGACATTTGAAATATACTGACAAATACGTGAAAAATCTCTATAAATGAGAGTTTAGTTATTAAAAAGAGTTAAAAATATTGTGGCAAGATGAGAAATTGATCATCATGAGGAATTTTTCCATTTGCGACAATGTTTTCAAAAGTCGTAGCGTCTGTATGCGGTAAAGGATTTAACAAGTAAGCAATTTGAGAAAAGTTACAAAGGATGGTTTTCTGCGATGTGTTGACCATTTAGGAGTTACTGGCAAAACACTTTTCGCCTGCAGACTCAATCATCAGATGAGGCCTTTTGATGCATTTGCATCAGACAGCTTTTGAAAACATTCTGGCAAAAGGAGAAATTCTGAGCAATTTCTCCTTTTGACACAATTTAAATGTTTTCATCTTAATTCAATAATTATGTTATCAATTAAAGAGATTATTGATGCTTTTCACTATATATACTAGGGTCAGTCGTCCCAAACTAATTTCTTATAAAATACGCATTTTTTATTAAATCGTATTAATACTTGGAAATATTAAAATATGATGTTTTATAGTCATGTATTATAAGAAATCCTTTTTGCATCTAAATTCAATAATGCAATTTAAGTGGTACAGATTAGTTTGAAATCATACATATTAAGAACAAAATCTAGATGTATTATATCTCATCTTCAAAATTTGAGGTGTTTACGTCATGATTTTAGACATGTTGTCAGAATCCTATCTATTGAATACTGCCTGAAAGTTTTGACTTCATATCTGTCATAACAAAAATGGAATCGCAAGTTGATGATTGCTATACCCTTCATAAGGTGCAATCATTTAAACACCAACGCCATTTGGCACGCAGCAATGTTCGGTGATAAATTATTGCACAAATGCAGGAATAACTCCTACAGAGACTTTTATATTCATGAATGGGACCCGAATAGAAAGGTCAGCCGAATAATAGTGTTTGATTGGCATCGACGGTTCAAGGATGGCAAAGAAGAACTTGAAGACAGCTTTAAAGTCGGTCAACCAACATTTAGTGACAGAGATGTTCATGCTGTAACAAGCCATTTCACGTCATCCACGGCTTTGAGCCACAGAACCGTTCATAATTTGTTTTAAAATATGAACTGAACATGACAAAAAGTGTGTTCAATAAGTTGGTGGAGAGACACCGGAAAAGTGTTTATGCAGGTGGTGAATACCTTGAAAAGGCCTGAAGTTAGAATTAGACGTCGCATTAAAGTGTGTGTAAAAAAGTGCTACGTGCATTTGATGGTTATGTGAAACAATGTCTTGTTATTTAATGGTATGCAGTTACTTTGCTGTCAAATTTGCTACATCACATCAGCAAATACCTAGCTTTCAGACCTTTGGTTTATTTTGGTTTTAAAACAAGTAGTATCAAAATGATATGCAGAGTCCGAGAACTTTATGACTGACCCTCGTATGTTCAAAGGTGTCTGCTGCCTATTTGTTTTATGTGGGAAAGAGGGGGAATAACAAGTTCAAGTGAACTACACATAAAATAATATGGCAGATTCCATTAATTCATTTATGATTGTAGAACATACAAGTTTTGTTTATTTTTGGAGTTTATTACCCATTCCAGAATGCAATAACTCTTTCTAAATGTTCACAGACCAAAGAGGCACTTCTTATCTGTTTACTCTCATTGTCGGCATTAAACCTATCAAAATGCTAAAAAAAAGTTCATAATATAAATAATCCTTTAAATACTGCAATCCTTTTAGAAGAAATTGAATCTAACTGATTTCAACAGACAAATATCAAAGCAATATCCGATCACAAAATTATATTATTTCATAATGACTGATAAATTTCCAATTTCATAATAACTTCTTAATCATCTTTAGGAATACAGGTGACTTAATAAAAAAAGAATTTTACATTCTGAAATCAAAAGCATTTCTTTATTTGAATATCAACCCTTTGTTAAGTCCTTCACCTCTACATTAATACAGAAAACTATTGACAGACCTTTACAGAATACAGTTTGAGAAAAGGAGAAAAATGCTTGAAAAATGTGTTTCCATATCTGTGTTACATTATAGTTCTTACTCATTTTCCATATTTTGCATTTGTTTGCAACAGAATAAATTCTACAGCAGACAACTTCTAAACATTGTGGCAAAAGGAGTAAATTTCTCATTTCCGGAGTATCATGTTAAGAGTCACTGTTCATGGTAAGTAAAGGTAACAAAAATGTGCGGAGCCATAATCTTTTTAGGATAATAAAACACTGTCCTGTATTCTAGTATTGGTGGTAGTTTCTCACCATGGCATTCAATACATTATGTTTTTAAAAGTCGCCCGCTTCATATTCGTTGTATGTGGGAAGGGGTTAAAAGCAGAAGACTCTTACAGTATATATTATATCAGGTAAAATGACATTACCGCTAACATTTAAATACTCTTCCCACTTGAAAACAAATTAAGAAATAAACTTGTAAATCGGACAATTGAATTAAAGAACTGTCGCCCACTTCAGATTCGTTGTTTGTGGGAAGGGGTTAAAAGCAGAAGACAAACATATAAATCGGACAATTGAATTAAAGAACTGTGACATGTAATTTAGAGACTAAGTAAAAAAGCATATCAGGTAAAAAGTAAATTGCTTAATAATCAACCAATTGAAGCAGGTTCCTAAAAGTTGATCCTATAATAAATGGCAGAAAGAGTTAAGCATTGGGATAATAAAGTTTATAATAAACACAATTCTTTTGATGAAGTCAATGACTGTTCCTTTATGGCTGGATCTGTCCATTAAAGACTTTAGGTACTTTGTTCCCAGGCTATAAACCATTTCTATGACAACAGTGTTTATAGCATAAAACATATAAAATATTTTCTCTATATAGCAGACTGTTGATGCTTCCATAGCATCAGGAACAGGAAAAAACAGGAAAATTTAAAGGAACCCATTTTGTCACCTGCTTATGACAAAACACTGTATCGCTAAGTGTAAGCCACTATAACCCTTTCACAACAAATCTAAAGCAGACGGCTAAAATTAGAAATTGATCATCGTGAAAAAGTTTATTTTCAAAATTCAACTACTGTAGATGCGTTTTAAAGAATGCAACACAGGAGGCTGAAATTTCTCGATGAGGGCAATTTCTCCTTTTGTCATCTTGTAAACTACATTGTCTCAGCAAGGGTCGTCAATGTTCTCAATGTTATACTACAATTTGTCACCATTTTGCTTTCGTTTTTCATCCAAAGATTCAGTACTTTGATTTTGTTGTTTCTCTTATGGCCCTATTCCACTACGACCACGAATCCCACGAATCACCAAAAGTGGCTAAATTTTAGGATTCGGGAGGATTCGTGATATTTTGCAAATTTTCTGGTCTAATTCGTGACGATTCATTTACGATACATATATTTGGTTCGGCTGGAGTCCCGCGAGAATTGACTACGATGTATAAGAATCTATTACGAATACTGCCCGGACGTTAGGAATCAGTTACGACTACGCTAAGAACACACCGAATGCATGTACGAATCAGGTACGAATACATATTCTGTGGGATTACCTACGAATCGATTACGTTTCAGTTACAATGCCCAAGAACGCACTACGAAGTTGTTACGAATAAGCTACGATTTTTTTAATCGTGGAGTTCGGGGCCAAAACTTTGAACAGTTCAAAACTTTTGTCACGAATTCCCGATCGCTCAAGAATTGCAAGAACCGACTACGAATATATACGAATGAGTTAAGAACTTCGCGAAATGATTACGATCCATCTACGAATCCTAAAATTTAGCTATTTTTGGTGATTCGTGGGATTCGTGGTCGTAGTGGAATAGGGCCATTAAGGACACAACCTGTTGTTTGTCAAGATATTTGACTGAATATTCTGGGAACGTCCATCAAAAAAAATGATTATCATTTATACAGGGAGTCTGGCCTCTCTAATTGACAATAAATGGTAATATTGACTTTCTTTGTTAATCTTATGACAGATGTTTGGAACGGAAAAACCCAAGGGTATACAAATGCCATAAGTTGTATTTCCTATGACTGGTTCCCTGGTTTTCTCTTGTCAAAACTACTTTCTCTAATTTCATTCCAGCTGTCAGTCCATCTCATTTCCATGACAACCTGATTGTGATGTCTTGATTTTAATTGCCATGCACATGAAATATGATAGAAAAAGGAAATGGAATTGACCAAAGACTGCATTTGGTTTCTGACTGAGATGGAACAACTTCTACATAAAAGTCACAGTAATAAAGATCTCGAAGATGTATCCTAGCTCACAGCAAATATCTATAGCTTATCTCGTGTTTCCCCTGAAATTAATTCTACAATCATTTGAGATTTTTGCTGGGAAAATCTCTGCAATCACACTCAGCATAAGCTGTATATATTACAGCTGCGTCAGGCGGTTTGGGGGTCTTATTGTATTTGCAAAAGTGAAGACATAGCAGTCTCAGAATCTTCGCTATTGCTTAAATATTAAATATACATTAATGCATCTTTTTGAAAAAAAGTTTAAGGCACTTTCCCACCTGCATACACATCTACAACAGACATCTTTCGAAAGGATAGTGGTAAAGACAGCAATTTCTTCTTTGAGCACAATTAATGTTTTCAAACTAAGATTCAATAATCATTCTTTTTCCATATTTTTATACCCAAGACAAAGTCATCTGCTGCAGAAGTAATGAGACCCCAAATCATCAGACGCGACTCATTTGTATATTATCTCTCCAAGGAATGCCATAAAAAGACAAAAACACCATGTGGGGGAGACTTTGCTTTTTGTATTTAGATTTTTTAATTTTATACTGAAACTTTTATTTCCAGAAACCATAAAAAACTATTTATCCTGACACCAGCAAGCCAGTTATAATGCTAACCCAACAGTCCTGGAAAGCCATTACTAGCATGTAATAGGTAGCACTAGGACCCGGCCAGGGATCAAACCAGAGATCTCCGATACCCAAAGCAAGTGCTTTACCACTACACCACCAAGGCAGTAGGAAAATAATGAAAATCTCTTAAATAAAAGCATAAATATTCAATAGTTTGTTTGTTTTGGGCTTTACACCTATTTCAACAGCAAAGGTCATTATTGCTTTGGACAGGAAAGATGATAACACCTTATATTTACATTGAGATAAAAAATATATAAGGTATGCAATCAGTACCACCACACCTACAGGACCTCAAGAGTTGCATTGAAACCTATTTAGGGGCTCTTAAAAAATCGAACATACTTCAAGACATTTCAGAAAATAAAGTAATTCAGGAGAAATTGCTGTTAATTATAATTTTTCCTTTTCCACAATTCTTTCATGTGTGAAATGGTTAAACCTGGCTCACAAGCAATAGTACTCACCTCTAGAGATAATTTCTAAATGTTCAAAGTGAAGGATTGCTACTGACAAAAAGCATCAACACCATTGGAAAGGTTTCAAAACAAACAAAAAACTCATTCTTTTTTATATCAAATTACTTTGAAAAGAAAGAAACATTAAAATAAAGGAAACAGCAGGAGTCGTGTGCCCATTACAACGAAAACACAACACCCCAAAAAGGAACTACAGTGAAACTCCATCTTAATTTGTTTTCATGACAACATGTATGCACAGTTTCTCATTAAGGTAATTATTATACCTGCCTGTAAGATTAAAGGTGCATGCAACATTTATTCCTGCATGTTAAACAGTGACCCACCCCTCTGGTGAGACTGCAGCAGCTGCACAGTTGCACCCTAGTTTTTACTGTTCACATATAAAAAAGACAGGGATCACATTGGCCTGACATCATGCCACCCAAAGGAATTGAGTTGTGATGTTTACTTTGTTCATTAAGGCGGTCATTTCCCCTTACAAACTACTTCAAAGGGACCCATTAAAATTCAATCAATCAAAATTAAATTGGTGAAAAATTGTTATTTTTACAGGAAAGTGAATCTCACAGAACACAAGTCACATGACAAGTATGAATTAGCAGTCAATGGTCTCCTAGCCAAACACTCTTGGTGTTTTGCCATTGTTGGGAGGCCACATGGCTGTGTGTTTGTTTGAATGGATTTCAGTTATAATTATCACTGCATTTCCTGAGAAAATTACCAGATACTAACTACTGCTGGTATATTTATCTTGTTACTAGCACACCAGCAGTAATGATCTTTGAGCAACGCTGAGCGCCACGCAGGAAGGTCACTTCTACCCACGTCTCTTGCTCTTGAGGCAGCCGTTCTAATCACTACACCACCATGGAATATCCATGGAATTCATGGATGATGATTGACAGAGTTTGATCCTTTTTCACCTGCAGTCATAAAGAAACTACAATTTAGTTTTGACTCATGTGCCTGAACCTTTTAATTAGATTGCCAACATATCACACAAATATTAGTAGTGAAATTCAAAGCCATGCAATTATTTCTTTTTTAATTTCATATGAAAACTCTTATCACAGCAATAATAACTGAATCATTTATACTTTATTAACCCTTTCCCTCATAGACGCTTTCTGGCGCCTCTGCAGCAGACGGCTTTTTGAAAACATAGTGACAAAAGAAGAAATTGCACAAAACGTGCAATTTCTCCTTTTGCCACAATGTTTTCCACTTTTTGTCATAGGTTATCCATTCAATTATGGAGATTTTCTATGTTTTGACAAAATATGTTCAAAGTCGTCTGCTGCAGAATTGTCGTATGAGGGAAAGGGTTAACGCTTTCCAACCTGCAGGACTGCATGGTGCATTTTGAAGATCCTGCTGCAGACACAAATTATTGTCAAATGGTAAAATTGCTTTCTCTTGAAAAATTTAACTAACATTTTTAGAAAATGTCCATATTTTCCCCTAGATGCCTTCAAAGTCGTCTGCTTCATTATTGTTGCATGTGGGGTAAGGGTTATCAAATATTAAATATTTCCCACATGCTACCAAGAAAGAAACATTATTCTTTTAGACTCCGCCTGATTTCAAGTTCAGGATTAGGACAATAAACACACAAAAACCAGCCACAATTTCTTATTCAGAGAAGAAACAAGAAAACCTTTCATTACGACAATCGCCGTGGTAACATAACGCCATCAACTGTCATCAAACTTTGAAAATAGATATATACTATTACAGCGAATCCATACTAATGAGACAGTTTTTGAATGAAAAATCCTTCTCCATTGAGTTTCAATTACCCTAAACTACACAGTTAACCTTTTCCCACATGCAGACACTTTCTGATGCCTATGCAGCAAATGGCTTTTGAAAACATAAATGGCTAAAGGAGAAAATGCCTATAATGAGTAATTTCTCCTTTTGCCACAATGTATTTTGAATCATTTAAATAATTATACTTTCATTTATAGAGATATGTATTCCATATTTTGCCAAGATGTTTTCTAAGTAATCTTTTGCAAATTTTGAGAAGAGGTCAATAGTTTTCCTGATAGGCAATGTTTTAATTAGACAAAATATATCATCATTTGAATACCAAGTTGAAAACAATATAGTGGAGACTATATTTTCATTACTTTTTCAGCAATTTCTACTTTTCCCCCAATGTTTTTAAAATGTGTCCACTGCAGATGTGGCAAAAAACCATCTGTATCAAAGGAAAGGATTTAACTGTGAAAAAAAACCTGACAAAAATAACCACAACATGCCAAAATCCCACCAGGATGCAAAAAAACATAGATTCATCATCATATCTGCAGTCAGATCTGAGACTCAACAATTTGCTTGAAGAATTATAACTTGGATATTTCAGAGTCATTAAAACACCAACAAGATCAACTGATCAGACTGTGTGGATGTACACAGTGATTTGATCGAGTTAACCCTTTCTCACATGCAGACGCTTTCTATAACCCTCTTCGGCAGATGACTTTAGAAAAACGTTATGGCTAAAAGAGAAATTGCTCATGATGAGCAATTTACACCTATTGCCACAATGTTTTCAACTTTATTCAATAATTGTTCCTTCATTTATAGAGTTTCTTCATTTTTGCCTAGATTTTATCAAAGTAGATTTGTTGTATGTGGGAAAGGGTTAAGTCACAGAGGGAATGAAAAGGGTGATTTTTTTCAGTGCCTCGTCTTAAATGGCTTCTTAACCATCAGGTGTTATAATTTTGGACTGTTATGGTTTCTTTTCATGGAGATCTACCATTTATTGCAATAGATAGGTTATTTAACACTTTCCCACATACAAGAATGACTTTAAAACATCTCAGCAGAATATTGGAAAATTTCTTTAGGAGAAAGTTTTATTACATGTATCGAGTTGAAAACCTTGTGACAAAAGGAGAAATTGCTCATAATTCTTGTTTTGCCGCAATGTTTTTAACAAATTGTCTGCTGAAGTGACATCAAAATGTGTTTACATGAGGGAAAGAGGCTAAACATAGTTTGTTCCTAGAAATTGCTTTTGAATTTATAATAAATATAAAAGACACGCAAGGCTAAAATAATGATACATACTGTATATTAACCCTTTCGCTCATACAACAATTCTGCAGCAGACGACTTTGAACATATTTTGTCAAAAAATAGAAAATTAATATAACCATTGAAAATGAGAGCCTGTCCATGAGAAAAGGTACAAGTTGGCTTTTCTGGGCAGGTTCAAATCAGCCTGTCCATCTGCTTAATCTTATCTGAATCTAGACAAGATAACTGAAGTTTCTTAGACAATTGATTGATTGGTTGATGTTTCATGCCAATTTCAACAATTTTTCAGTTATATCACTGCGTTTCCTGGGTAAGTTACCAGTTCTGTTGGTCCAGTTATCCTCACTACAGCCAGTCGGTCGTAATGCTAACCACACAACCCTGAGCGCCAAGGAGGGCAGCCATTACTACCATTTTTAAAGTCGTCTCTGGTATGACCAGACCGGGGATCAAATTGACGATCTCCCACACCGAGGCGGACGCTCTACTACTACAAAACTAAGACGATCCCTTCTTAGACAAGCTTATGTAAGTAATATGTGAAGATTGTAAACCTTAACCCTTTCCCTCATATAGACGTTTTCTGACGCCTCTACAGCAGACAGCTTTTTGAAAACATGGTGACAAAAGAAGAAATTGCTCAAATAGCAATTTCTCCTTTTGCCACAATGTTTTCCACTTCCATGCAATTATAGAGATTTTTCTATTTTTTGAAAAAATATGTTCAAAGTCGTCTGCTGCAGAATTGTCGTATGAGGGAAAGGGTTAATCTTATCTGAATCTAGACAAGACAACTGAGGCTGAGTCTTAGACAATTGATTGGTGTTTCGTGCCGATTTCTACAGTTTTTCAGTTATATCACGGCGTTTCCTGCATATTTAGTTACCAGTTCTATTAATCCAGTTATCGTCACTACAGCCAGTCAGGCGTCGATGCTAACGATAAGTTATAATTACTACTGGTCCATATATCCCAACACGAGCCAGTCAGTTGTAATGCTAACCCCGGAACCGTGAGGAGGGCAGTCATTTTTAAAGTCTTTGGTATGACCTAACCAGGGATCAAACCCCCGAGCTCCCACACCCGAGGCACTCTACCACTAGCCATTTTACCAGTCTCCTGAGCTCCAAAGGCAGATGCTCTAACCACTATACCACGCATACGGTGAGTGTAGATCATGGATATGGTGAGTGTAGATCATGGATATGGTGAGTGTAGTTCATGGATATTGTGAGTGTAGATCATGGATATGGTGAGTGTAGATCATGAATATGGTGAGTGTAGATCATGGATATGTTGAGTGTAGATCATGGATATGGTGAGTGTAGATCATGAATATGGTGAGTGTAGATCATGGATATGTTGAGTGTAGATCATGGATATGGTGAGTGCACATTTTGATCAGACTGTGGGAATATACCAGAGCTCTAGATAAGGGGCGTTTTGCATGTTGTAAAATCCTTATTTGACCCTTTAACTCTATGTTGTGAGTACTCAAAAGAATCGTCTCACTGAGACGATTCTTTTGAGTACTCACAACATAGGGTTTGCTTTTATGATAATAGAGAAATTGTGGGAAAAAGAGCTGAATACCCCTCCTTATCTGGACCTCTGATATACACTGTTCACAAACGCCAACGCCACTGTTTACCTTTTACAACAGACAGTTCATATCTTGTTACTTACTCTTTGTTGAGATAGAATGTATAGTTTGATAAATAAGTGACAGTCTAGTGTTCATTAGGATGAAAATAATGCTTTGTTATTATTAAAATTCATTAACTTTAAAAATGGAGATCTATGCATCAAATAATAATTAACCCTTTCCCCCTTGCAGAAGCATATATGCAGCAGACAATTATTCAACACATTTTTCCTTTAGCCAAAATATTTTCAATTGTAATTTTATAGTCATAATAATACATTAACCCTTTCTAACATATGAATGCTTTCTGATGCCTCTGCAATATAATGAACAATTTCTCCATTTACTACAATGTTTTCAACTTCATTTAATAATTATTAGTCGCCGGGCAGAAGCCCGCGACTTCTATTTTTAATAGCTTTTCGGAAATCACATGGGAGGGCGGCTTATTATTAGAAAGAAACAAATCTAGATGATTTGAACATATTACAATTGTGGTTGTTTACGAACACTAATAAATGACACATCTAAAATGAAATAAATATTCTGATTTTTTAATGTTTGCAGTTTTTTTTATTTCACTCGCATTTAAGTTTTTTGTCTTATTTACGAAGACAAAAGTGGTCCCTTCAAGACGTGAACCAACACCCCCTAATGCAGACTCTTATGTGTCATCATTGAGGTCAATTTCGGATTCTCCTTTTAATAGCAATTTTAACTTACTAAATGTTGTTTTCATGTTCAAAGAGATGTCTTGATTTGTGTAGAATTCATTTAATAATGTTAATCCATGAATATCTAAAGTAGGAACTGTTTCTAAGCTAAATATAGACCCTATTCTGTTGTGTAGTTTCGTGACCTTTAACATCGATTTTCGCGCATGCGCATTTCGATATGAAAAAGCGAGTGATATTATTTTATTTTAGACAAGTACAAGACGAATGTTTGACGCAAAGCGTCAAAGAGAAGCCGCAATATTTCGTTGTACATGTAGAAATAAGAAAAAAAAGAACATTTTTAAATCCACAAACAATAGAACAATTTAAACTGTAGACGGTAATGCTGATATATTTCTCCTTTTGAAGACTTTTGTTTTCTTCAAATTACCTCCCTTTAAAGCAATACCAGGATATTTACCTTGTGATTCGAATAAGATTGACAAACATTGAAATTATATGAATGAATACTATTATTTAAATAAGTAACAACAGCAAAATTAAATTTAAGCCAGATAAATGTGTACACATTTCGTAATTTTTTTATAGATACCCTAATGTATAGGTATGTATATAAAATTTATAAGCAAATGTTTTCATTACTACGTTCCTAATGTTTGAATAGACTAAAGAAAGTCAAGAATACATAAATAAATCAATGCAGTCTTTTCCGGCGACATTGATGCCTTGCATCAACTTTCTCTTGTACTTCCAGTTATGAAGATTTTCCAAATTTACATAGGGTTGTTTGTTAAGTCATCTGCTGCAGATTTGCTGTATGTGGGAAAGGGTTAATTAGTGCAGATTTGTTGTATTGTGGAAGGGATAAATAGAATTCTTGCATGATTGCCCTTAAAAAACAGGATTGTTATTCACTAAATGCTACCTTTACCCTGAAGTTAACCCTTTCCCACATATAGACGCTTTTCGATGCCTCTGCAGCAGACGGCTTTTTGAAAACATAGTGAAAAAAGAAGAAATTGCACAAAACGTGCAATTTCTCGTTTTGTGCAATTTCTCCTTTTGCCACAATGTTTTTCACTTTTAGTCGTAGGTTATCCATTCAATTATGGAGATTTTCTATGTTTTTACAAAATATGTTCAAAGTCGTCTGCTGCAGAATTGTTGTATGAGGGAAAGGGTTAAACACTCCGATAGAACCCTGCATCACCGTGAGACCACCTGGTTGGTATAGCAGTAGTCTTAGACCTGTACGAAAACTCTGAGCCAATTCTGTACAGAGTCTGTACCAATTCTGGGCAGAATACATACAGAATTTCTGTTTTCTGTACAGAATAAACACAGACACAGAATCTGATATAAATTCTGTACAGACTTTTTGTTTTTTTCTGTACAGAATCTTACTGAACCAGGTTTTTGTCTGTACAGATTATTGTATCAGGCAGATTTTTCGCACTTAGAAAAAAAAAGCGAACCAGAAAAATGGACTTAGAAAAAAAAGCGAACCAGAAAAATGGACTTAGACAAAAAGTGAACCAGAATAATTGAACTTAGAAAATTTCTTAAATCATGCAGGTTTTTTTTAAATATTGAGGGACGTAGATAAGCAACTCGGATCCACCTGTACACCTGTTATCTGGTTAAGATATGACATGGAGAAATATAATTTTCCAAATTTTCACATTTTTTAGCAATTAATTAAACTTTGAAGTCACATTTGGCACATATAAAAACCCATACATATTCTGAAAGCCTAACATTTCAACTAAAGTTAGAAATACAATTTGAACATCTAGAATTTGTTTGTGTTTTGAATAATGCCTGGTTTAAAAGACACAGGGATTGTGATTTCTGTATTTTATTAATTTTGTTCCAAATATTGATAGAATGACATTACAGTATTCATAAAATATTATCAAAAAGTTGGCGTATTAAAATATTGTTGTTATCCATTGGAATGTTTAAACTTCCAGAAAATATCTTTGTTATTTTCATATCTCATTTTTCATTTTCATTTCAATAGTTTTTTAGTTTTACTTGCTACAAATGTTACGACGGATGATATTTTAGTGGGTCACACTTACGAACGTGTGTTTATATGTATCTATATGTGGTACGCTTCGTCCTGAAATGGTACGTAAAGGCAGTGGTACGGTAAGACAGTGGTACGCATCGTCCTGCACCCTTTATAACGGTGAAGCGGAAATTTGAATGACTGCGATTTCAAGACGATGGCCGTGCGGTGTTCGCCTCATATTTTACTACCAGCGGTATGTTTTTTCTGATCAATATCAAATTAAACCTTATAATCTGAGCTTTATTTTAATATAGAAATTCTTGAAATCGGCCTGAAATTGACAAATGCAAAGCAATTCTAGTACGAATCATGTTCGCTACGCGAGTGGCCGCCATTTTATGTCTTTGTCAACACTGCGACAAATCGGTTTTAAAGTCCCGATTAATTCGATAAATACCTCAAAATAATACGTGTTAAAACAGTAATACATTACTATTGCAATAAATATTATCTTTCTAATGAAATTTATAATTTCTCAATCTTCAAAAGATATATTTTCATGATCTTCGACACATCTGTTTTTCTGGGTTAAATCCGTGAGAGAAATACTTAAATCTTCATCGTAGTTTTTGGTTTATAATTCTAATAGATATGATTATTTGTTGAAAAATACCTATCAAATATAATCTTACGTTATTCTGTTCATAATATTTGATATTTCCACCTTTTTCACAGGTTTTTCAAAACTGGATGTTGAGAGCTTGCACTGATAACTAGCGTCGTATTCGGACATACTCATTTTCGGATAGTGTAGGATAAAATCTAATTTTTTTACAGTAGGACTTATTTGAGGTGTTTTTTCAGTTAACCCTTTCCCACACAAAACAAATCTGCAGCATACGCCTTTGAAGATGTTATAGATGGGAAAGGAGTAAAATAATAGCAAAATTTAAAACTTCTTTTTTTTTTAATTCCAGATGCTGTTACTCACATTATTGTTGGCATGCAGTTGAATATAATGGATCAAGCAAGAAATTCCTGGGCAAGCAAGGAAAGAGAAACAAAAGATGCTACAGTTTATGATTTAAAACCATATACCCCCTTCGATGTATTCAATACAATTTTACATGAAGCATCTATACCAAGAGGAGATGTGCATATCCTAAAGGTCTTACAATTGCATGTTATTTTACAGAGCTATGGCCCTTTTACTAATTATACCCCCTTTCGAAGAAGTGGGGGTATATAGGAGTCACTGTGTCGGTCTGTCGGTCGGTCTGAAGCCATATTTTGTTCAGCCTATTTCTTACAAACCACTGGGTGGAATTCAATAACATTTTACATGAAGCTTCTATACCAAGAGGAGATGTGCATATCTTTAAGGGGTTACAATTGCAGTGTTATGGCCCTTTTACTTATTAAGTTATGGTGTAGGTGAAGGTGCTGTTTAGGGGGTTATTTATCATGTTCAGTGATAGTTCTAGTTATAATCTTTGTAAATTAAACATTTATCATTTGTTATATTGTTGTTTAAAAGAAAATATCTCATTTGATATTGAAAATGTTTGTGTTTAAACTTAAATAAAATATTATGTTACTAATAAACCTTCTTTTTTTTGCGAATTTTTCATTGAGAAATTTATCCTTTTGTCACAATGTTTTCAATTATGTCCAATAGTTGAATATCTTTGAAAAACATTGTTGCAGAAGGAGAAATTGCTTGTTTCAAACAATCCCTCCTTTTTCAACAATGTTATCACAGTATTTCTGCTGCAAATGTGTTGGAAAGGAAATATTACTACACATTTTTAGCATTTCTCTATACAGAATTAATTCTGTACAGATTTTTTTCTGGCCAGAATTTTTCTGCTCCCAGAATTTTTTCTGCACCCAGAATTTTTTCTACACCGATTTTTTTTCTGCCTAATTTAAATATTTCGCGAAATTCTGTACAGAATTTGCTCTTTGTCTCCATTTGAAAAATCTATTTATAGAATCTGGTTCAACTATGTCTCAATGAACCAGATTTTTTTCTGTACAGAGACTGCTGCACAGTTTCTGTATTTTATTCTGTACAGAATAGGGTTCTAGTCTGCCCAGACTATTTCGTACAGGCGAGCATCCGCCTCGGGTGTGAGAGATCATGTGTTCAATCCCCAGCCGGGTCATACCAGTAAGGGATGCCCTCCTTGGCGCTCAGGGTTGGGGGGGGTTTGCCTAAAACTGACTGGTTTGTGTCAGGATAAATGGCCCAGTAGTACTGGTACCCAGGAAACGCCGTGATATAACTGAACAAGAGGCCCAAGAGGGCCAGTATTTCTCCACGGCCATAAGGCAAAAATCAAATCTCCAAACAGCCCTACCCCCTGGTGGCCACGTTTTTTACCAGCCACCATGGCTTAAAGGAATCTTGTAGAGTGTCACCAAAGGAATGTTTCTGCAAAATTATTTGAAAATCGGCCAAACACTTTCGGAGGAGAGGATATTTTAAGTTTTCACTATAGCCATATAAGGCAAAATAGCCCCACCCCCTGGCGGCCATATTTTTCAACCAATCAATATGGCTTGAAGGAATCTGATAGATGGTCAGTCAGCCTAGGAACATTTCTACAAAATTATTTGAATATCAGCCAGACACTTTCGGAGGAGAAGATTTTTTAAGTTTTCTCTTTAGCCATATAAGGCAAAATAGCCCCGCCCTCTGGGCGGCCATGTTTTTTTACCAATCAACATGGCTTGAAGGATCGAATCTGATAGAGGGTCACCCAAGGAACATTTCTACAAAATTATTTGAAAATCTGCTCAACTCTTTCGGAGAAGAAGAATTTTTAAGTTTTCACTATGGTCATAAGGCAAAATAGCTCTGCCCTCTGGCAGCCATGTTTTTCGACCAATCAACATGGCTTGAAGGAATCTGATAGAGCGTCACCCAATGAACATTTCTACAAAATTATTTGAGAATCGGCTGAACACTTTCGGAGAAGAATATTTTTTAAGTTTTCACTATAGCTATATAAGGCAAAATAGCCCCGCCCCCTGGTGGCCATGTTTTTCAACTAATCAACATTTCTTGAAGGAATTTAATAAAGGGTCACCCAAGGAACATTTCTACAAAA
Organism: Serripes groenlandicus; assembly: GCA_031761405.1. Classification (NCBI taxonomy): domain Eukaryota; kingdom Metazoa; phylum Mollusca; class Bivalvia; order Cardiida; family Cardiidae; genus Serripes; species Serripes groenlandicus. Next base: position 201,180,961 of record JASEVX010000001.1, read on the forward strand.
TTATTTGAAAATCGGCCTGGCACTTTCGGAGGAGAAGATTTTAAGTTTTCACTATTTTTTTCTTTTGGTTGCCATGGAAACCAGAATTATGGATGGATCAAAATAAATTGAAGGAATTTAAGAGAGGACATTGAGAGTATGCTTCCTATGAAGTTTCAACAACATTGGCCAAGTGGTTAGGGAGAAAAAGGCGTTTAAAGGAAAAAGTTAACGCACACATGCACGCACAGACAATTTGCCATGACATAAGCTGTTGAAATTTGCGTAAAGTGCCAAACAATCAATCCAAGGTGGGCAACGAAGGTAAAGGGTTAATAAAAATTTGTGTTTTCTTATGTTGGGTGAAAGTTGAGTGTAATGACAAAGTTTATGAATCATATACTTGTAAACATCAATTGAAGGAAATATAATAACTATTTATTGCCACACAAAAACTGTCGTAAGATGAAACTGATTTCAGAATTGAATAACCCGTGTTGAAAATGACAAATTTCGAATGAGAGTGTCAACTTTGATTGAAATAGATGCATAACATTGATATATATATTCAATGAGTTTTATGCCTTTTTTTTTTAGTTTAATGTGTTTTGTATGGTAATATACTATTTATTGCAAAAAACCTGTGCATTGCATTCAATAGACCATAACAGTATGGTATGCCTTTTTCAGGTTTTTCATAACTAGAAAAATAATAACCCTTTACCTGTTACCCTTGACACCAGTTAATTAAGTGTTTTAACCCTTTACCTCATATGACAATTTAGCAGCAGACGACTTTGAACATATTTTGTCAACAAATGGAAAATCTCTATAATTGAAGGGATAACCTATGACTAAAGGTGGAAAACATTGTTGCAAAAGGAGAAATTGCTCGTTTTGAGCAATTTCTTCTTTTGTCACTATGTTTTTCAAAAAAAGCCGTCTGCTGCAGAGGCGTCAAAAAGCGTCTATATGAGGGAAAGGGTTAAAGGTATTTTATGCTGCTTTCCACAGTATTTCAGCTATATATCACAGTTTTTCCTGGTTTTATTACCAGTAGTCTACTCACTGTGGTATTAGTCTTATCCTCTCACCAATGCATCCGAGTCCTTAACCCTTTCCCACCTATAGACGCATTTCAACACGTCTGCAGCAGACGACTTTTGAAAACAATGCATATGGCCAATGGTGAAATTGCTCATGATGAGCAATTTCTCCTTTGGCCGCAATGTTTTCAACTTAATTTAACAATTAAGCTCATCTTTTATGGAGATTTTACAGGTTTTTGTTACTATATTTTCAAAGTCTTCTGCTGCAGATTTGTTAAATGTGGGAAAGGGTTAACCAGCAACCCAGAGGGCCATTACTTCAATGATCCTACGAGGTATCGAACCTTGTTCTCCCTTTCCAAAGACTGACACTCTAAACAATTCACCGCTCAGTAGTATGGAAAAAGAGGAAAGAAATCTCAAAAATAAGCAATTCAATTTTCATTTTACCCACAATGCTTTCAACTCTTTCCCTCATACAACAATTCTGCAGACGACTTTGAACATATTTTGTTAAAAATAGAAAATCTCGATAATTGAATGGATAAAAGTGGAAAACATTATGGCAGAAGGAGAAATTGCTCGTTTTGAGCAATTTCTTCATTTGTCGATATGTTTTCAAAAAGCTGTCTGCTGCAGAGGCGTCAGAAAGCGTCTATATGAGGGAAAGGGTTAAACTCTTAATACAAATGACTATTTTCCTTTTTAAATTTTATATCCACAGATGTTCGAAAGCAGATGAATACTAAATGGCATATCAGGTGAACAATTGGAAGAAAGGAATAAACCAGCCCTAATACCCACCTGTGTCGACATTCGACCTTTTCTTACTCGAAACTCGTCCTTTCTTACTCGACACTCAACGTTTTTTACTCGACACTCAACTTTTCTTACTCGACACTCAACTTTTCTTACTTGACACTCAACTGTTCTTACTCAACACTCAACTTTTCTTACTAGAAACTCAACACTCAACTTTTCTTACTAGACACTCAACCTTTCTTACTCGACACTCAACTTGTCTTACTCGACACTCAACTTTTCTTACTTGACACTCAACCTTTCTTACTCGACACTCAACTTTTCTTACTCGACACTCAACTTTTCTTACTAGACACTCAACTTTTCTTACTCGACACTCAACTTTTCTTACTAGACACTCAACTTTTCACACTCAACTTTTCTTACTAGACACTCAACTTTTCATACTCGACACTCAACCTTTCTTACTCGACACTCAACTTTTCTTACTCGACACTCAACCTTTCTTACTTGACACTCGACACTCAACCTTTCTTACTCGACACTCAACCTTTCTTACTCGGCACTCAACCTTTCTTACTAGAAACTCAACTTTTCTTACTCGACACTCAACCTTTCTTACTCGACACTCAACTTTTCTTACTAGACACTCAACCTTTCTTACTCGACACTCAACCTTTCTTACTCGACACTCAACCTTTCTTACTCGACACTCAAATTTTCTTACTCAACACTCAACCTTTTTTACTCGACACTCAACCTTCCTTACTCGACACTCAACCTTTCTTACTCGACACTCAACCTTTGTTACTCGACACTCAACCTTTCTTACTAGAAACTCAACTTTTCTTACTCGACACTCAACCTTTCTTACTCAACACTCAACTTTTCTTAGTCGACACTCAACCTTTCTTACTCGACACTCAACCTTTCTTACTCGACACTCAACTTTTCTTACTCGACACTCAACTTTTCTTACTAGACACTCAACTTTTCTTACTCGACACTCAACCTTTCTTACTCAACACTCAACTTTTCTTACTCGACACTCAACCTTTCTTACTCGACACTCAACCTTTCTTACTCGACACTCAACCTTTCTTACTCGACACTCAACCTTTCTTACTAGAAACTCAACTTTTTTTACTCGACACTCAACCTTTCTTACTCGACACTCAACCTTTCTTACTAGACACTCAACCTTTCTTACTAGACACTCAACCTTTCTTACTCGACACTCAACTTTTCTTACTCGACACTCAACTTTTCTTACGCCAATTAGAAACCCTCCTTACCCACACCTGCAGGCGCATGTTGACACATCATTCTGGAGAAGAAGACTTTTGAAAACCTAGCGGGAAATGGAGAAATTGATTCAATAATGAATCAAACATTAGTTACATTCACATTGGCCAATCTTTTATTAGAGACAATATCTAAAATCTTGGTTTCCATGGAATTCAAAATCTGTTCAAGCAGCAAATAAAAACAGAACAGCAGACATTTGTTTTCAATTTTATTGTCAATTAAGTAATTCATGAAACCAGTATCTGTCTAATGATAAGATGGCAATCTGGTTTTTTTATACGAAAAACAACTCTTCTCCCCCTATATTTCAACAGACAACATTATTTCGGTGCCTTATCAGCAGTAGATGAATTTTGGAAACTTTTTAAAATTACTCAAAAAATTATATTTCTCATATATTCTCTCTTTATGCATCAATAAACCCTTCCCCACATATAGAAGCTTTATGATGCCTACGCAGCAGATGACTTTTGAAAACATTGTGACAATTGTGACATTGTGACATTGTTTTGCCACATTGTTTTCAATTATATTCATTAACAAACCGTCCATATACAGAAATGTTCCATTATTTTGACAAGAAGTTTTTTAATAATTATACCAGCCATTTGAAGAGAACAGTATGGTCTTTGTTCACAGGTGGTCTTTAAATGCAGGGTCATATATTCAGAAAATGAGTTATTGGGAAATTAAAAGTGTGGTTATAGACAGGCCTAGGGAATTGCTATACAAAGAATTTAGCACAGGTTTGACTGTTTTCTTTCATTCTTGTGGCTAGTTATTTCCAAAGTCATTTGCTACAGATTTGTTGTAGCTGTATAATTTGGTAGTGGTTAAAAACCCAATGTTACATATACATGTAGTTCCAATCCCGAAACCAGATGGTAGCATGTTTATTTAGATTGTTGAAAAATTACACCAGGGGTTGGATTCCCAGACTGTTGAAGTATTTTCCATTTCAAATATAAAGTTTTATTTATTTAGTCTGTTTCTACAGGTGTACATGATTTAGCTTTGATAGAAAACACCTTCAAGTTGGCTTTCTGCCTACATAGGAGAATCAATTTCATGATTAAAATAATGCATGGAAGAAAGTAGAAACATTTTGATATTTATCCATCTTTTATAGAAGCTGAAAAAGGGGCACTCTGACTTTTCCCTCTTCAGCAAGTTCGGCTTTTGCAACAATATTTTCAACTTTATTCAAGACACATTTTTCCATTTATGCAGAATTGTATATAGGTCTTAAATAAGTAGATCTAAAAAGGTTTATATTTGAGAACAATCAAGTTACTAAGAAATGCAAAATTCTTTGATTATATAAGCCATGCAGTCAACAAAAATAGCTGAAAATGCTTTTTTTGTATAACTACATTCATGTGAACTCTACTACTAATTACTTTTTAGTGATATTTTCTTTTAAGAGTTAAAAAACTAAGTTTGAAAGAAAAGCACTTGACTGTAAAAGCTTACATGAAGAAAGAAAAAAAAAGGATACCGGCACAAGCAATGCAAGAGGAAAATACCATGACAGTGAGATATGCATTCTGTCAGCCATGTTTACATATCATAAGATAACTTTCTCATTCATTGGGCTAAATTGACACATTTTGGACCGGGGATTGGTGCAAGTTCCATCCTAAGATACATATATAATTATTTATTTATCTAAACAGTAAATCTGCCTTTAATTGGTGGAAAGGGCTCTGTGCAATGTTGGCTAAGATTGATGGTAATGTCAGAGGTGGACATGAGAGTTAACTCAATGATCCGTTGGCAGGATAACAGGAAGTGATAGAAACAATTAGAGTGGTGATCATTGAGTGGTTTTATCCTGATTCATCAGTCAAAGATTAATTTGGCATCATAATTTGTGGATACAACGGTAGAGTTGTTGTGGTTTGTCTATTGACCCTTTTCCCACATGTAAACGCATTTGTGATTGGAAGTGTTACAAGTTTTGATACAGAGTTAAAACCATCATCTTAGAAAGAAAGAATTTTATGAGAATAACTTTGTTCTCACCCACAATTGCTTTATCAGATTTGTCCTTGTGACCTAGTTTTTGACCTTGTATGACCCAATTTTCGACCTTGGCCAAGATTTGATGGAGCTGTATGTTCTGATAAACTTTCATGAAGATTGAATGTAAAATGTGGCCTGTAGAATGTCAACATGGCAATTGTTGGCGATGGCCGGCATACAGACAAAATCTTAGAGCATTTCGCACACCGGTGAGCTAAACAATTGAATGCTGCAGAAGTGTTATAGCCTCTGTGAAATGTTGTTCTTGAAATTATGAACTTTTCATGCCACTGATGAACTGTTCATGAACTGCCATTAAATAGTTCTTAATCACAGTTCAAGAACTTTAGTTCATGAACAGTAAGACCAACTTGTTCGTGAACTGTTCAAGAACTGAAGAAGAACATGGCAAATTCTTAACAAGTTCATAAACATCTGTCAAGTGTAATTCAAGTACTTTTAATGAACCCTATAAGTTCTTATTCTGTTCTTGAATAGTAAGTTTAATAATATAAATATATCACTGATTTTAAAATGATATTTAATTAAATTACAATGACTTTTTAACTCGGTGTGAATCTCTTAAACTACCATTTTGAATAGAGAAATAAGAACATTTATAGATCACTTCTAGAACACAAGAAGTTCTTATAAATGTATTATAGTGAAAACTTTTGAAATCTTCTTGTCAAAAGTAAAGGCCCTAGTGAAAAACATTAATGCAATTCCAGTGAAATGTCATTGTTACCTGTTATGTTACTGGAATACCAGTAGAATAACCAAAAATACCACTGGAACTGAACTTGAATTTGAAATATACCAAGGGAGTTAACTCAAGCATAAAACACAGGAACTCTTCAAAAAGAAGTAAGTAATGTTTACTACTTCCTTTACGTTTTTTGGTGGGAGAAATATGTTGTGTTTTAAAGGCACAGAGAAGTTTTTTGTAATTTCTTATGAACAACTTGATGGGCACATTTGGTAAATGTCTTAAATGTTACATTGTTTATTAAATTAGCAAATTGTATTGTGCTTTGTGATAAACAATATGTTTATATTGGTGATTTATTTAAGTATCACATTGCCACATGTGAAAGAAGCCACTAATCTTGTCTTCATATAAAAAATATTTTTATTGAATTGTGGTTCAACTATGTTTCAATGAACCAGAATATTTTCTGTACATAATCTGCACAGGCTTTCTGTATTTTCTTCTGTACAAAATCTGGTTCTTAGGTCCACCCAGACTATTTCATACACTGGTTTGTAACCAACCAATTGAACATGATCTGTTCATGAACTGTTCATAAACAGTAGTTCTTGAACTATTCATGAACTGTAGTTCTAGAACTGTTCATGAGCGATAGTTCTTGAACCGTTCATGAACAATCCATGAAGAGAAAATGGCACAATGAATTTGCACTGGAAAAAGTTCTTGAACAGTTCATGTTAAAAAGAAAATCAAGAATATTTCATGAATTTTCAGTTCTTGAACAATTCATGAACTTTTTAATGACAATGTTTCCTGAATGTGTCATGAACTGTTCATGACCTGTTCAAGAACTACATATTTAAGAACTTTTTAAGAATTTGTGCCATTTTATCTTCATATACATCCCATGAACTGTTCATGAACCAGGTACCTGAACTTTGCATGAATTATACAAGAAAGTAATTATTCATTTCACAGGGGATGTCATCTATACCCAGGAAATGGTTTGTAATACTGCCGCAGTGGTGATCAAGAGCACTATGTTTGGAGTTGCAGTTCCTGTCCAGTTATAGCGAGTTCTATTCAACAGCAGATGACTTCGAAAACATAAAGGTATAATTACGGAAAGACTTTATAAATGAAAGGATAGTTAATTTATTAGTTGAAAACATTTTCGCGAAAGGAATAATTGATCATTATAAGTCCTTTTTTCCCCAATTATTGCTCATTACGAGCAAATTCTTCCTAATACCACAATGTTTTCAGCCGGCGTCTTCTGCAGTTGCATCAAAAGGCATCTATAAGTGGGAAAGCCTTAACCCTTTCCCTCATACGATAATTCTGCAGCAGACGACTTTGAACATATTTTGTCAAAAAAAATAGAAAATCTCTATAATTGAATGGATAACCTATGACTAATAGTGGAAAACCTTGTGGCAAAAGGAGAAATTGCTCGTTTTGATTAATTTCTGCAGGGGTGTCAAAAAGCGTCTGTATGAGGGAAAAGGGAGAAAAAGTAGAGAATTGCTCCTAATGAGCTGAGTGAATCTTCTTTTTTTTCCTTTCTCAGACAGTTTCAATTTGGAAGAGTGTAAATATGACAGTTTCGATATGAAAGTCTAAATATGACAGTTTCAATATGAAAGTATAATTATGACAGTTTCAATATGAAAGTATAAATATGACAGTTTCAATATTAAAGTCTATAATTAAATACGACAGTTTCAATATGAAAGTCTAATTATGACAGTTTCAATATGAAAGTCTTAAATAATATGACAGTTTCAATATGAAAGTCTTAAATAATATGACAGTTTCAATATGGAAGAGTCTAAAATGGCAGTTTCAATTTGGAAGAGTCTAAATATGACAGTTTCAATATGGGAGTCTAAAATAGCAGTTTCAGTTTGGAACAGTCTTAATATGACATATCCAGTTATAATAGATTAACCATTTCTCACATGCAACAAATCTGCATGCAGCGGCCAATTATGAAAACAAATAGACAAAAATAAGGACTATAGATATCTATAAATGAAAGAACCTTTATTGAATAAATCTGAAAACATTGAGGCAAAAAGAGAATTCGCTCCTTTTGTCATAATATTTTCGAAATATGTCTGCTGCAGAGGCCCGAGAAAGCGTCTTGTATGTGGGAAAGGGGGGTTAACCCTTTCCTTCATACGACAATTCTGCAGCAGACCACTTTATTTTGTCAAAAAATTGAAATTCTCTATAAGTGAATGGATAACCAATAAATATGACCTTAAAGTGGAAAACTTTGTGGCAAAAGGTGAAATTGCTCGTTTTGAGCAATTTCTTCTTTTGTCATTATGTTTTACAAAAAGCCCTTCACTGCAGAGGCGTCAGAAAGCGTCCTATATGTGGGAAAGGGGGGTTAATTCCAAATGCATCTGATGGAAGAACATGAGACAAAGGTCAGGATCACCATAAATCTGATCATTTGTCAAAATAGTGCATTAAGATCCTCCCATTCAACCCTGCAGACACATTTTGATAAATCTGCAGCACATGACTGTATACATTTTAGAAAACAGTGTGACAAAAGGAGAAATTGCTCATAATGAACCTTTTTCCACAATTTTGTCACTTCTTTTCAACTATTTTCATATAAGCATGAATTGAAATTTTCATAAATTTTACTGAGTGTCTTCAAAGATGTCTACGGCAGATTTGTTGTATGCAGGAAACGAAGGGTTTAAGTTATAATTATGACCTCTCATCTTTTACTTTGACTAGCAGCAGGCTGCACAAGAAAATGATTCCAGGAATGGCTACAATAACCCACTAGTCGTAAAAGATTAAAATCATGTCCGTGCAGGTTTTTTAACCAGTGCAGAAAGACCAATTTACAGGTCAAAGTAAGGCAAAGTTATTCTTAATCCTTTCCCTCATACGACAATTCTGCAGCAGACGACTTTGAACGTATTTTGTCAAAACATAAGAAGATCTCCATAATTGAATGGATTGTCTAGGATGAAAAGTGGAAATCATTGTGGCAAAAGGAGAAATTGCACGTTTTGTGCAATTTCTTCTTTTGTCACTATGTTTTCAAAAAGCCGTCTGCTACAAAGGCGTCCAAAATCGTTAATATGAGGGAAAGGGTTAACCAGTGCATTTAATAAGACCAATTTACAAGTCAAAGTAAGGCAAAGTTATTCTTAAAGTTACCTGTTTTTTTTTCAAAAATGCTGGTTTTGATTAGAAATATTCTCACATGGAGACCTATTTTGATGCATCTGCAGGGCACAACTTTTGAAAACATTTTAGCAAAATGAAAAATTGCTCTTAATGAGTAATTTCTCCTCTTGCCCCAATGTATGCCAGGATGTTTCCAAAGTCGTTTGCTGCAGATTTTCTTGTATGTGGGAAAGGTTTAAGGAAAACAATGATTCTAAGAAATGAATAATTTTTCCCATAAATCAAAGGACTAGCAGCTTTTATGGGGGACTTTGATCCTTTCCTTCCCAACGCAGAACCTCATGGGAGATTTGAGATCCTGACATATTGCTGGAGTGTTTTAAGAAATGGCATAAATCTATAGATAACGGTTATTGTATTATAATCATCATGAATTTTTAAGTCACAGTAAAAAGGAAAAAAATATTTCTTTTGTGATGAGTGGCTGCTTTTCCTTTTTCCTCTATAACTGTTTCTCTTATACAAGAAATCTGCAGCAGATGACATTGAAAACACAAGGACAACAAGAGCACCGCGTACGGCACAGACGCTCGACTGATAGGGAGAAAAAAAATAAAAAAAATGAGCTAAACAAAAAACCTTAACCGGACGACGACGCCAGGGTCATGACAATAGCTCTTGTTTTTTCAAAAGTCGAGCTAAAAATGTGAACATTCTATTCAAATTAAACTTAGATGATTGAAAATAGTTACAGACACTGTAAATTCACTTCTGCTGAAGAATTGTGTCAGAATGCATCTAAATGATTTAGATTTATTGGGGTTTAACGCCGTTTTTAACAATTTCTCAGTTATATCACGGCGGCCTGAGTTCACGTATACTCATGCATTTCCTGGTTTTCTCAGACCACTACTCCACACAACAATCTTCCTAAGCAACAGAATGCATCTAAAAGTGGGAATAGATATTAACTTAATTGTTGTCTAAAGATGATGTTAAATTTTTGTTTTATTAAAATTTCAAGAAAGTATTAAAAAAGTGTCTGCTGGAATCAGACAGCCGAAAGTGGGTGGCATTAAATCTGCAGCAGATGACTTTGAAAATATTGAAGCAAAAATATGGAAAATCTTTGAAAATAAAGGTTAAAAATTAAAAAGAGTTAAAAACATGGTGGCTCAATGAACTATTTCATTTTTTGCCACCATTTAATTTGTCAAAATGCGTCTGCATGTGCGAAAGGGACTAAGAAGCAAAGGGTCAAGTGGTCTTCAATGGGACTGAAGTCCTCTTCAAAGTAAACCAATAACTGCATGGCACTACAGGCCATAAAATGTCCACTATAATATAACCATCATAATGCATTCTTTAAAAAAAAAATCTGTGAGAGACCACTTTGGAAAACATTGTGCAAATAGAAGCCATTTATTCATTTGTTAAAACAATGTAGTTTTTAATTAATGTAATTTAATTAAATACTAGGTGTCGAAATGATTGAAAATGACCAATTCTCTTTTAATTTCAAAATCTCCATCAATTTTGAAGGGTCAAACAGTGTTCTTAATGAGGGGATGGGTTTCTGCACTTAAAGGTACTCATAGCCCCGGTGCTGGCCCAATTAAAGGGCCATAAAAAGGGGTTTCACTTCATTATTTACTATCAGATTGTGATGAATCTGCTTCCATCAATGTTACGGTTCATGATCTATGAACTCCCGAACTTTGTTTGTAGTAAACAGTAGCATCATTTCTATAACAGAGTCAGTCTCTTGTTGGTCCCGTGCTATACTGGAATCAGTCCATTCATTTGACCCTTTCCAACATACAACAAATATGCAGCAGACGACTTTGAAATCATTAAGTCTAAAATATGGAAATTCTGTAAAAGTGAAGAATAGAGCTAAAATGATTGTAGCTGAATAAATTTCTCCTTTGCCACAATGTTTTCCAAATACTCATCAAAATGCATCTATTGAATATTACAGAGATCTGAAAATATCATTTTTTTTTTAAAATTGGATATATGAACTCCCGAACTTTGTTTGTAGTAAACAGTAGCATCATTTCTATAACAGAGTCAGTCTCTTGTTGGTCCCGTGCTATACTGGAATCAGTCCATTCATTTGACCCTTTCCAACATACAACAAATATGCAGCAGACGACTTTGAAATCATTTAGTCTAAAATATGGAAATTCTGTAAAAGTGAAGAATAGAGCTAAAATGATTGTAGCCGAATAAATTTCTCCTTTGCCACAATGTTTTCCAAATACTCATCAAAATGCATCTATTGAATATTACAGAGACATATAATTATAAAATCTTTTATGCCGTTTTCATAATTATTTCAGTTAAAACATGCCGATAGTTCACTCATTCATGATCCCTGGGTAAAGAAACCTGTACTAGGCTTGGAAAAGAGCCTTGTGCAAGGACACTCCACCATAATAATTGCGCCACGACTGGGGATCGAATCCGGGACACCCAGTTCCAAATCCTAGACGCTAACCACTCTGCCACGGCCGAGATATCAGTCTGAAACTTACAAGCACTGGGTAAAAGAGATTTTCAACAGTTAACCCTTTCCCACCTGCAGACGCATTTTGACGAAATAGCAGCAGACGACTTTTGAAAACATTGTGGCCAAAGGTGAAATTGCTCATGATGAGCAATTTCTCCTTTGGCCACAATGTTTTCAACTTTATTTAACAATTAAGCGTTTGTCACTATGTTTTTCAAAGTCGTCTGCTGCAAAATCTGTTGTGCACAGGGAAAGGCCCGTTAATGAGCATCAACTGTTGAACAAAAAAGATTGTTCCAAACATCAACCGGCTGACAGTGTTATCTCTGACTACTTGCTGCGTTTCTTTTGAATATTTTTACCCTGCTGAGAACTTATAATCAGGCATCTATCAACCTTAACAGCATCTTTAAGATAAGCATCCCCTATCACTCTTTTATCCGCTTCATCTCAATATAAATTTCCTGGCACAGATCAAGTCAATGTTTTCCATTTTAGTTTAATTTGAACTTATTTATTTTATATAGATTGCCAAAACAAGCTGTAAACTTATATCAATCTGTGCTTCCTGGAAACAGCTATAAGTACTAGAGTGGAAAATACCCAAATACAGAAACCACTCATCACAGGATTCAAAGCCAGGACCTTCAGCACAAGAGGCCGACGCTCTACAACTACACAATTAACTGTTCCACAAAATTCGATTTTGCATTCTTGGCAAAAAAGTGGAAAATCTCTTTAAAAAAAAAAAAGCATAAAAATAAATGGAGTTGAAAATATTAAGACAAAAGGAGAAATGACTTGTTCTTAGTAAAATCTCTGCTGCAGAAGAGTCAGAAAGTGTGTATTTGTGGTAGAGGGTTAAAGATAAGATAACGATCAGTTTACACTGATCATCAATAAGCGCCCATAATTCCTTTAAATCTTCACTTGTCATGACAGATAAGAGAGATGTAAATCATGTCTAAATTACACTGAACAGACATGTCCAGTAGAAACAGGCATTTAACCCTTTCCCACATCGGATTTGGAACCCGGTGTCTCGGGTTCGATCCCCAGTCCCAACGCTGTGGATTGTCATGGTGGAGTGCTCTTGGACAAGGCATATTTCCTAGCCATAAAAGAACTGGTTTACTTATTTATTGAACCCAGAGATGATGAATAAGTGAACTGTCGCAGTGATATAACTGAAAAACAATTGAAAATCTTTCCCACATACCTCAAATCTGCAGCAGAAGACTTTGAAAACTTATAGACAAGAGTATCAAAAATAATTAAAGCTTTTAAAATGAAATTATCATATTTGAATATAGTTGAAAACATTGTGACAAAATGCGAATTTGCTCATCATGCATGAGCAGTTTCCCCTTTAGCCACAATGCTTTCAAAAGTCGTCTGCTACAGAGGTGTCTGTATGTGGGAAAGGGTTAACTCTTCCCACAAAATGGTATCTGTCATGGTCAAGTGGTTGGCAATTTGGGATTTGGAACCAAGTGTCCCTTAGGTTCAATCCCCAGTGGCAGTTATGGTAAAGTGCCCCATGGGCTATTAGTCACATTTCCTAGCCTAATATTGGTTTGTTTACCCCGGGATTGTGTAATAGTACAGGAATAAGTGAACTGTCGTTGTATATTACCGAAATACTGTTGCGAATGGCATAAAACACAAATAAATATTTCCCACATAATACAACAACAAATCTGCATCCGCTGACTCTGAAAGCATTAACCCTCTCCCTCACATAGACGCTTTCTGACGCCTCTGCAGCAGACAGCTTTTTGAAAACATAGTGACAAAAGAAGAAATTGTTCAGAACAAGCAATTTCTCCTTTTGCCACAATGTTTTCTACTTTTAGTCATAGGTTATCCATTCAGTTATAGAGATTTTCCATTTTTAAGACAAAATATGTTCAAAGTCGTCTGCTGCAGAATTGTCGTATGAGGGAAAGGGTTAAGACATAATTATATTGATATTAGCTCTTTCAATGAAAGAATAATTTATTGAATGGGGTTTAAAATATAACGTTGTAAAAGATAAAGATGCTCATTATGAACAATTTCTCCTTATGCCATAATGTTTACAGAATCTGATGATCTGCTGCTGCTGCATCAAAATGTGTTTGCATGTGATTTAAAAAATATTTTGAAACTCTTTTCTGATACATGTATATATTTATTGATAAGAATAAAAGAAGAGTTTTCAATGTGTTCTAATAACCCAAACTAAGCCACAAACAAAATCAGTAAAACAAGGCCCAGGTCAGATCGTATAAATTATGTACAAGTAGGTTTGATCGAGTAAAAGAGAGCAAAGCAAACAATGTTGGCATCTGAAATTCTCCCACTGTGCCCAGACTTGATCTTTTAGCCGATACCCCAATCACACAGTGGAGACCAGAATTCACCCTGACAGCCAAATTGAGATCAATGCTGCACACATTAAAATATTTAGACAGCTCTGAGAGAGGTTTAAGAGTGGAATTAAGGATGTTGAAATAAGTTTTGACAGCAAAAAAAGAACGCCCTTTCATCTTCAATAAATTTGCAGATTTTTTTTCTTCAGATTTTACATTAATATTGTCTAAGATGTTTTACAGGATTAAGCATTTCCCTCATAAAACAAATCTGCAGCAGACGACTTTGAAAACATCTTGGTAAAAATATGAAATATCTCCATAAATTTGATTAGTTTATCTATTAAATAGAGTTGAAAACATTATGGCAAATGGAGAAATTTCTCATGATGACCAATTTCTCCATTTGCCACAATGTTTTCAAAAGTCTGTATGTGGGACAGGGACTTTAAGCAAACCAGACTAAACTATCATAACGGGTAAACAGAACCCTTTCCCTCATATAGACGCTTTCTGACGCCTCTGCAGCAGACGGCTTTTTGAAAACATAGTGACAAAAGAAGAAATTGCACAGAACGTGCAATTTCTCCTTTTGCCACAATGTTTTCCACTTTTTGTCATAGGTTATCCATTCAATTATGGAGATTTTCTATGTTTTGACAAAATACGTTCAAAGTCGTCTGCTGCAGAATTGTCGTATGAGGGAAAGGGTTAACAACACAGTACAAGCAATTTTATTTCCCCAGTCATCAGTTTCAAATCTTCAAGAAGATCAGCTTTTCTGTGGCATAGTGTTTATATATATATATATCAGATGATTTGAGCCGTTAAAATGAATTTTGACAGCAACATCAGCAGGCGGTGAAGATGGAGAGAAAAGAGTTAATTTAGATTTGTAGACAAGTTCATAAATTGTGAACTAAAAATCCAGCATTAGCATTCTTAGAGTCTGGAACCCCCTTTCTTGAATAATGTGGGTACCATCAAAATGACACCTGAAGCATTTTAACCTTTTCCCACATCCAACAAATCTGCAGCAGACGACTTTTGAAAACACCTACGCAAAAGCACAGAAAATCCATTTAAAGTAAGAACAATAATTTAATAGAATTGAAAACATGGTGACAAAAGGAGAAATTGCTCATTTAGATCAATTCCTTCTATTGTTGCTATAATTTTTTCAAAAAGCTGTCTGCTGCAGAGGCATCAGAAAGCGTCTATATAAGGGAAAGGGTTAAACTTAGCACTAATTCAATATTTGATCGAACACAATCAAAATGGGCCTATATAAAAGCTAAAAGCTTATGTTCAATCAGTCTGAACATTTGGTCTCTACAACTACATGAACATTAACTAATATGCCTTTCAAATGCATTATTTTGCCTTTCCCACGTACAACAAATCTGCAGCAGACGACTTTGAAAACATCTGGAAATTCTCTGTTAATGAATGCATTGAATAGAGTTGAAAATATTTAGAATGCATTGAATTAAGTTGAAAATATTTTGGCCTCTGCTACAGATGCTTCAACCCTTTCCCTCATACATACGCTTTCTGACACCTCTGCAGCAGACAGCTGTTTGAAAACATGGCGACAAAAGAAGAAATTGCTCAAAAAAAGCAATTTCTCCTTTTGTCACCATGTTTTCAACTCTTTTCAATTATTGTACTTTCTTTAAAGGAGTTTCTAATTTGTTTCTGGTATGTTTTCAAAGTCATCTGCATGTGGGAAAGGGTTAAAATATGTGTTTTAGTTCTGAGGATCTAATTCACAAATGTTTTCTCCTGTAAGGATAAACAAGAGGGCCATGAGGCCCTGGAATCGCTCACCTGAGAATGGGCTATTTAAGACATAACTCTCTCATGCTCAAGCCAAACATGTGGCTTTCAGAGTGTTAACAAGATTTTCCTTCAATTTGGCCTAGTGACCTGACTTTCTGATAAAGTTTCAACATGCTCAAGTTAAAAAATGCTAGTTTTTGACCGGACATGACCCATATTCGAAGTTGGCCTAGATATCATCAAGACAAACTTTCTGATAAAGTTTCAACATGCTCAAGTTTAAAATGTGGCTTCCAGAGTGTTAACAAGATTTTCCTTCAATTTGGCCTAGTGACCTAGTTTTTGACCGGATATGACCCATATTTGAACTTGGCCTAGATATCATCAAGACAAACTTTCTGATAAAGTTTCTTCAACATGCTCAAGTTTAAAATGCGGCTTCAAGAGTGTTAACAAGATTTTCCTTAAATTTGGCCTAGTGACCTAGTTTTTGACCCCACATGAACCAGTTTCGAACTTGGCCTAGAGTTGATGGAGATATATGTTCTGATAAACTTTCATACAGATTGGATGCAAAATGTTGCCTCTAGAGTAGTAACAAGCAAATGTTGACGACGGATGACGAACAACGACGGACAAAAGGCGATCACAATAACTCACCTTGAGCACGTGGTGAGCTAAAAAGTTGTCTATTCCATAAAAGCCTGTTTTTTGTAGATTAAACCTATCCCACATACAACAAATCTGCAGCAGATGAATTTGAAATGATCTCTAAATGCAAATATACGAATTATCAGCATAAATGAAAGTATAATAGTTATAGAAGAGTGTTCGATCACACACAAACATTTATTGAAAATCTTTAGACAAAGGGAGAAATGCTCAAAATGTCCCTTACATTATTTTTTATTATTACATCTTCATTTATAGAGATTATTTTTGACTAAATATATTCAGAATTTGTCTGTAGATTTGTTGTTTGTGGAATAGGTAATTATTTCCTAGCCTCTTCTTTATATATAACCCTTTCCCTCATATAAACGCTCTCTGACGCCTCTGCAGCAGACGGCTTTTTGACAGTGACAAAAGAAGAAATTGCTCATTTTGAGCAATTTCTACTTAAATTGCCACAATGTTTTCCACTTTTAGGTTATCCATTCAATTATAGAGATTTTCTAATTTTTGACAAAATATGTTCAAAGTCGTCTGCTGCAGAAGTGTCGTATGAGGGAAAGGCTCAATAATAGATATGGCCTTCTCAGTACCTCAGGGGTTAAAAGCTGGTCATCAAATTGTCATTACGATTCTGAACCCTTTCCCACATACAACAAATCTGCAGCAGACGACTTTGAATAATATAATTATGGATACTTTCTGTAAATAAAAATATAACTATTGAACAGAATCTGATGTTGAAAAACATTGTGAGCAATTTCTTTTATTGTCACAATGTTTCCCAGAGTTGTCTGTTGCAGGAGTCTGAATTCGTCTGTATGTAGAAAAAGGTTTTCTATTTTCCCTTCTATCATTTGTTTCTAGATCATGATCATTTAACCCTTTCCTGAATACAGATGTTTTCTGACGCTTCTGCAGCAACAGACTTTTGAAAACATTGTGATAAAAGGAGAACTTGCTCAAAACGAGCAATTTCTCCTTTTGTTACAATATTTTCAATTTTTTTCAGTAATAAAACTTCATCTATAGAGATTTTCGCATCTTTGCCTAGAGGTTTTCAAAGTCGTCTGCTGCAGAATTGTTAAATGTTGGAAAGGGTTTTAAATGTAGATTCACCAATCGATTTAGAATTAATTTATTGATCAAAGACAACAAGTGTTTGACGTCAATCATTTCACTTGGATCTATTATAAGTTATAACCAAATATAAAATACATCTCTCATTTAAATTTTAACTTTTTCTTAGACTTACAGAGACATGCTGATGCATAATGAAGCAGACGATATTTGAAATCACTCCTTTTGCCACAATTATTTCAACTCCATTGAAACATATTATGTACGCCAAGCTGTTTAACCCTTTCCCTCATATAGACGCTTTCTGCTCTGCAACAGACGGCTTTTTAAAAACATAGTAACAAAAGAAGGAATTGCTCAAAACGAGCAATTTCTCCTTTTGCCACAATGTTTTCCACTTTTAGGTTATCCATTCAAGTATAGAGATTTTCTATTTTTTGACTAAATATGTTTAAAGTCGTCTGCTGCAAAATTGTCGTATGAGGAAAAGCCGGTTAAAAAGACTGCTGCTGTAGCTTTTTTGTTGTTTTGGGGAAAGAGTTTATAAAAAGAAATGTCTATGGAATTTTTCTAAAAGGTTGAAAGTTACAAAAGGGTTAGGTAAAAAGCACAAAGACAACAGCAATCTATATCATATTCCCAAGGCTACAATGACCTTATATTTTTTACTTTCCTTGTATAAAAGATAGTTATTTCCCAATTATTCATCTGCTCAACCCTTCCCCTTTTGCAAATGTGTTTGGAAGAGAGACTTTGGACACATCTGCGTCAGACCCATTTTGAAAACATTGTGGCAGAAGGATAAATTGCTCATGATGAGCAATTTCTCTATTTGGCACAATTTTTTCAACTGTATTTAATTGTTTTACTTGCTTTTTGTGAGATTTGCCATATTATTGCCTATCATAATGTTATATGTATTAATCCTTTCCCACATATAGAAACTTTTTGATGCCTCTACTGCAGACGAATTTTGAAAACACTGACGAAAGGAGAAATTGCTCAAAACAAGCAATTTCTCCTTTAGCCACAATGTTTTCAACTTTTCATAAAACCCTTATCAAAGAAGATTTTCCATGTTTTTGTCAATATATTTGTGAAGTCGTCTGCTGCCTATTTGTTGTATTTGGGAAAGGGATAGGTTGTTTTGTAGAAATGATTTTGTAGAAATGAGCTGCATTATGATATTTTCCTTGTTATGGTAACTTGTGAGGAACAAATGATTCCATCTTGACAATCAACCCTTCCCTCATATAACAAATCTGCAGCAAACGACTGCACAGCTAGAACAGAAATCAAAGCGCTGAAAGCGCTGATGGTATAGGGGGCATAATTTATGTAAGTTGAAAATATATGGCATAGTTAATATGGACAAACATTGTTGAAACAATAAATCATCGACCTTTAAACAAACCAAACCAAATATTTTTGAAACAAAAAAGATTGCCTGCCAATACCCAATACCTCATTTATCAAAGCTTGACCCTTATCTTGTATAACCCGTTCCCTCATACAACAATTCTTCAGCAGACTGCTTTGAACATATTTTGTCAAAAAATAGAAAATCTCTAGAATTGAATGGATAACCTATGACTAAAAGCGGAAAATATTGTGGCAAAAGGAGAAATTGCATGTTTTGTGCAATTTCTTCTTTTGTTACTATGTTTTCAAAAAGCTGTCTGCTGCAGAGGCGTCAGAAAGCGTCTATATGAGGGAAAGGGTTAAACAAAATAAATCATGAAGTACAAAAGATTGACAAAAAACTGAGCAGCGACCTTAATTAAAATATTTCCAGTTCAGAAAACACTAAAGATCCACAATGTATATTGGAATCATGCTCATAAATGAAACACAATCGAAAGCATGCTAGAGTTATGTTTCTTGTGCACTGCACATCTGTAGCTTATTAGTTTCCTATTCATGAAGTATTATATCGATTCATTGAACATCTATTGAGACAATGACTGAAGAAATACATGAACAAAATGAGTTTATACCTAAAATAACAGATCAGGTTTGCATTTGAAATATTGCATCGGTCTCCTCATCCCAATGTATAAGTGTGACGACAAACAACAATAAGTATTGAAATGGATCTGCCAAACAGACACAAAGTTTTGACCCATTCATGCAAGCCAAAACGGACAAATGGACTGATGGATGAACAGACAGTCAGTTGCTCCGGACAAAGTACAAAACTTGGGGAGGCACTCATTAACAAACAAAGAGCATTTCACGGAACGCATGTGTTGCATGTGAAAGTCATATAATAAGTGAGAACATGGAAAGAAATAATATACACACTCCAAACACAGCATGCTGAAGTTTTGGTAATGGTGCACTGCACATCTGTTGGTTATAAGTTACCTACAAACCAAGTTTTAAATGGATACAATGGAAATTAATGGAGAAAATGGCTGAACTAAATAAGGAAACATGAAGATTACTAAAATAAGCAGACCAGAGTTATGTACCTAGTATTTTGCCATTCTCCTGATCACACGTTATAAGTGCGACCACTTCGAAATGAATCTGCCAAACAGAAACAATGTTTTGACCAATAAATGCAAACCATGACAGACGGACGAATGCACATTCAGGCAGGCAGCCCGCCGGACGCCGGATAATGCCTCCAAGCTCAGACAGAGATTGATTGATTGATTTGGGTTTAACACCGTTTTCAACAATGTTTCAGTCGTATCACAGCGGCCAGTTCACCTATTCATATGTTTCCTGGTTTTCTTACACCAGTACTTCACACAACATACTTTCCAAGCAACTGGCTGATTTTCTACATAGACTGTTTAAGCCCATTGTTGAAAGACGAAAAAACGCTTGTCACAGTGACTTTTGTCAAACGTCGGAAAGAATGTTGGCCAAGCTGGGGTTCGATCTCACAACCCCTGAATTGAAAGCCCCGCATTGCTACCGACTGAGCTACCGGGGCTCGGCACAGACAGAGACAACACATAAAGTATTGATTACAGAAGACTGGTTTTATGCGTCAAATCACGTCTGTGTTTAGGAATTAACTGAATCTCCGAAAAGGGCCCGTACAAAACAAAAACCAGAGTGTGTTTCACTTATTGGAACTATTTTGTTAATGGAAGCGGATTGTTGTTCGTGATTCGGTCCAACCAATGAAATTGATGTGAAAGTAGATTATAACCAATAAAAACTCAGATTTTCGCGGAGGAATTCAATAGTAATACATGGTTGTAGCTGTAAGTCGACTTTTCGAAAACAGGCTAGGCATGGAATAGGGGCGAAAAGAACCTATCCCAAAAAAACATTTTGTTCATATGATTTCAGGCGTTACAAATGTCGGAAAAACCCATTCCATTAGATCATCACATTGTGCAGTGCCATAAACTTCCTGTTAAAAGACAGCCTTCAGACAGTCTTCGCTTCAAAGGTGATGGTAATGTCATCTTTTGGTTGTTGTATTTTTTTATGTAACTTCTCAAGACAAATTAGTTTTAAAGCTGACTAAAAATATGTCAGAACAGGAAGGCAATAGTCGTAGCCTATAAGCTATATATTACCCACATTTACTGTATGTGCCATGTCTGGGGATTTCGGGTCCTTTCGACTCACTATAATAGGTCTGATATCATTTAACCCACTTGCAGATGCATGAGCAACTGCTCCTTTTGCCACAATTTTTTTCAACTTTATTCAATGATTATAGTTTAATTTGTAGAGATTTTTCAAGTCTTTTACTTAATGTTTTCACTGCCGTCTGCTGCAGATTTTTTATATTTGGAAAGCGTTTGTTGTAGATTTGGCGCGACGTTATGTAACGTCGCGTGTCGCGCCATTTTGATTGACGTTAGTGATGTCACTCAATATAAAACAATAAAGGATTGAACCTGAACAGACGTTGTTAGTTTACTAACTTTGTACATCTCGACATTTATGGTGCCATGATCAAACCTACACTAAAAATGCATCTGCAAAGTCTGCAGACGTCTGCCCAAGTATCCACAATGTCTTCCGGAAGTGATGTGTCCCAGTCGTATTTCTGCTTCCAAAGGTCTTGGACAAGTAACTTTGCCCATACGGTTACGGGACTCAGCAATACTAGCGGGTCATATATTCTTGAAGTCTGCTTGAGAATGGATCGTTTGGTCGTCGTCTCTGTCTCCGGTATAGTGCGCTGTACAAACGACATCTCATCAACTTCCGGGTTCCACAGCAGCGTTAAAATACTGGCTGTTCGAAATTTGTTGTATGAGAGAAAGGGTTAAACAACTGGCTTAATAGAATTTTGAAATATGAAGAAAGGAACCAATTTCCACTGAAACAGAGGATCTCGATGATCAGAGATAAGTAAATCTATTTTCTCATTCATTCCACTTAAATATACCAATCTCTATATCAGCAAAAATGTAAGCCTTTTTCACATTTTAACACAATAGCAGCAGACGACTTTTAAAAAAACATTGTGGCCAAAGGTGAAATTGCTCATGATGAGCAATTTCTCCTTTGGCCACAATGTTTTCAACTTTATTTAACAAGTAAGCTATCTTTTATGGAGATTTTTCAGGTTTTTATCAGTATGTTTTCAAAGTTGTCTGCTGATGATTTGTTGAATGTGGGAAAGAATTAACCCTTTCCCATTTCCAAAAAATCTGCAGCAGGCGACCTTAAAAACATCTAGACAAAAGTGTGAAATGTCTCTAAAACAAAACAATTTCTCCTTGTGCCACAATGTTTGTAAAGGTTTAATGCTGCAAGTGGGAAAGGGATTTTTTTCAATTCAAGACAAGATAAGTCTAAGTGGTAATCTATGTTACTGACTCTATAGTGTAAGTGGTAATCTATGTTACTGACTTTATAGTGTAAGTGGTAATCTATGTTACTGACTCTATAGTGCAAGAGGTAAGCAATGATACCGACTCTATGGTGAAAGTGGTAAGCAATGATACTGACTTTATAGTGTAAGTGGTAATCTATGTTACTGACTTTATAGTGTAAGTGGTAATCTATGATACTGACTTTATAGTGTAAGTGGTAATCTATGTTACTGACGTTATAGTGTAAGTGGTAAGCAATGATACTGACTCTATAGTGAAAGTGGTAATAAGCAATGTTACTGACCCTATAGTGTAAGTGGTAATCAATGATACTGACTATTTAGTGTAAGTGGTAAGCAATGATACTGACTCTATAGTGTAAGTGGTAAGCAATGTTACTGACTATATAGTGTAAGTGGTAACAATTTTACTGACTCTATGGTGTAAGTGGTAAGCAATGTTACTGACTCTATAGTGTAAGTGGTAAGCAATGTTACTGACTCTATAGTGTAAGTGGTAAGCAATGTTACTGACTATATAGTGTAAGTGGTAAACAATGTTACTGACTCTATAGTGTAAGTGGTTAGCAATGTTACTGACTCTATAGTGTAGGTGGTAAGCCATGTTACAGACTCTATAGTGTAAGTGGTTAGCAATGTTACTGACTCTATAGTGTAGGTGGTAACAATGATACTGGCTCTATAGTGTAAGTGGTAACAATGATACTGACTCTATAGTGTAAGTGGTAACAATGATACTGACTCTATAGTGTAAGTGGTTAGCAATGTTACTGACTCTATAGTGTAGGTGGTAAGCCATGTTACAGACTCTATAGTGTAAGTGGTAACAATGTTACTGACTCTATAGTTTAAGTGGTAACAATGTTACTGACCCTATAGTGTAAGTGGTAATCAATGATACTGACTCTTTAGTGTAAGTGGTAAGCAATGTTACTGACTCTATAGTGTAAGTGGTAATCTATGATACTGACTATATAGTGTAAGTGGTAAGCAATGATACTGACTCTATAGTGTAAGTGGTAAGCAATGTTACTGACTCTATAGTGTAAGTGGTAACACTGTTACTAACTCTATAGTGTAAGTGGTAAGCAATGTCACCAACTCTATAGTGTAAGTGGTAAGCAATGTTACTGACTCTAAAGTGTAAGTGGTAAACAATGCTACTGACTCTATAGTGTAAGTGGTAACAATGTTACTAACTCTATGGTGTAAGTGGTAAACAATGTTACTGACTCTATAGTGTAAGTGGTAACAAGTTGTTTGCTTCAAAATGTTAAAGTTGTACTGTTTCGGGAGCAAAAAGTAAATTTCCACTTTCTTCGTAGACTGTTAAGCGGGAATTCTAAGATCACAGCGGGAATAAATTTAACAGCTAGAAGGCATTACTTTACTAGTCGGTTAAATGGGTTTTTAATGACAGAGATAATTTACCTCCCCTGTGCTTTAATCTGACTTACTGAGTTATCTACCTTAATATGACATTATGATGTATTAATCCTTCCATTACAAGATCGTCCTGGAATTTCTTGTCTAGCTTTAAAATTTGTATTCTATACTTCTCCAACAAAAGGAATGACAATTAACCATTTCCCATAAACAACAAACCCAAGCCCCGGAAGCTACTCAGGCTGTCAATCCAGGGGTTGTAATTTCGATCCCCAGCTCAGCCAACATTCTTTCCAACGTTTGACAAAATGTCACTGTGACAAGCATTATTCATCTTCCATACATGGGCTAAGAGTCTATGTGGAAAAGCAGCAAGTTGCTTTGAAAGTATGTTGTGTGGAGTACTTGTGTGAGAAAGCCAGGAAACACATTAGTAATTAAGTGAACTAGCCAAGGTGATATAACTGAAACATGAAAATGGTATTAAACACCAATCAATCTATCAATTAACAAAAAAGCTGCAGCAGATGACTTTGAAATCAACTAAACAAAAATATGAAAAAGCTCTTCAAATGGTAGAATAATCATTAAATAAAGCTGGAAGGAAAGCATTGTAGCAAAGGATGGTGTGCTGGATTTGAGTCTGCCTGTCCAGGGTTTAATCCTTTCCCTCATACGACAATTCTGCAGCAGACGACTTTGAACGTATTTTGTCAAAACATAGAAAATCTCCATAATTGAATGGATAACCTATGACTAAAAGTGGAAAACATCGTGGCAAAAGGAGAAATTGCACGTTTTGTGCAATTTCGTCTTTTGTCACTATGTTTTCAAAAAGCTGTCTGCTGCAGAGGCGTCCGAAAGCGTTTATATGAGGGAAAGGGTTAATCCCAGCTTTCAGTGGTCATGGTCAAGAACTTCCCTTTGGCAAAGCATTTTTGATATCCTAGTAATCGTCAATGTACTGTCACAATGATATATTTTAATGCAATACAACTGAAAGTGTCATAAAACACAAACAATTATAATAACGAAGCCATTGAAATTAAAACAAAAAGAAATTTTCAAATTTGTCATCAACCATTAATTCTCATTAATTTTCAAACAAGACCTCGGGTTGAGGGAGTCTCGCCCTTCTAGGAAATTTGACCTAGTGCATGACCTAGTATTTGAACTTGACCAAGATGTGATCTAAAAACTTTTCATGAAGATTAAATAAAAAATGTGATTTCTAGAGTGTTCACAAGGTTATTCTAACATTTGACCTAGTTATTTTTTGACCTTGTGACCTAGTTTTGAATTTGATCAAGATTTGATGGAGATAAATGTTCTGATAAACTTTCATGAACAATGAATGAAAAATGTGGCTTCTAAAATCAAAGTTAACCAAGGTTAAGTTTTGAGGTTAAGTTTCCTAACCAAGGTTAAGTTCTGCCAAATTATGACATTGACCTTGAAAATTTTGACGTTGAATGATGTCCCATGACCAAACAATACATCTGACAAAAGTTTCAGAAAAATTTCAAGAGGGGTTGCAGAGATATAACCAAGGTCAAGTTCTACCAAATATGACCTTGATCTTGAATGATGTTTCATGACCAACAATACATCTGACAAAGTTTTAGAAAAATTCCATCAGAGGTTGCTGAGATGTAACCAAGGTTAAGTTACCAAACCAAGGTCAAGTTCTACCAAATTATGACCTTGACCTTAACAATTTTGACGTTGAATGATGTCCTATGACCAAACAATACATCTGACAAAGTTTCAGAAAAATTCCAGCAGGAGTTGCTGAGATATAGTTATTTGTAAAAATTGCTGCTGCCGCCGTCGCCCCAAAAGTGACTGCTAATTGTCTCATTCCACTATCGTGGGCGAGACAATAAAATACCCTCTAAAACAGCATATCGCAAATAAAGTTCAACAAAAGGTGATAAAAGAAGCAGTTTACAGCGTGAAACTGTCTTCGATATAAGAATGTCTGCATACTAAAAGGTTTAACAATCAACCAGTCAGACCATTCTGAAGTTAACAATTTCTCTATTTCATCAAGAAATGTGTCAAAACACACACAGAATATAAAGGGGCAAAAATATATTAGATGAACCAAATTTGCACTTAACCCTTTCCCACATATAGATGCTTTCTCACGCCTTTGCAGCAGTAAAATTGCTACTTTGGCCGCAATATTTTCCACTTCTTCTTACAATTAAGCTATCTTTTATGGAGATTTTTCAGGTTTTTGTCACTGTGTTTTCAAAGTCGTCTGCTGCAAATTTGCTGTATGTGGGAAAGGGTTAATTTCTGGACACTAAGATTCTTTTCAACAGAATATTATGCAGCTTTCAACACAACAAATCTTCCTGTGTAAAGGACCTGTACCAGTCTGCTACAAGTTTCTCCTGATACCTGAGCCAATCACTCATCAGTCATATAGGGATTTTTCTGCAACTTTGAACACCTGAATGAAGGAAGCCTCTATTTCAATTTTCATAAAACCTTTTCCCACATACAGTCACTGTCTGACACATCTGCAGCAGACGGCTTTTGAAAACAGTGTGGCAAGAGGAGAAATTGCTCACGATGAACACTTTTCTGCTTTTGCCATATTATGTTTCCAACTATATTCAATAATTCTGCTTTCATTGATAGAGATTTTCCATGTTTTTGCTAGATGTTTTCAAAGTCGTCTGCTGCAGATTATTATATGTGGGAAAGCCTTCTATCATTGAAATGACTTGACCAAAGATCAAACTTAGGTCTAATGCTCTAACCACTATACCACTGGGTCGGCAATCTGACGACTAATGTGAAGCGTGAGGTTAAAAGGCATCAATTATCAATTTCCAACAAACAGGAAATCTGCAGCAGACAACTTTGGAAACATGTAGACAAAACTATGGAACATCCCTAAAAATTAAGGTATATTAACTGAACAAAGTTGAAAACATTGTGGCAAAAGGAGAAATTGCGTCAGAATGAAACTACATGTGGCAAAAGGGTTAAAAGGCATGAATTATTAGGTCGAACGGTTTATGATACAACACGGAATTGTCTGCAAACATCTCGGTACATCCTGGAAGATGTACAAACTGGCAGGTTTACTAACCGAGAAACAAGAATATGCAAATTTCGTAGTTTTATGTCTCGTGAAATTGTGGGGAAATCATCCGACTAACCGTTTACCTCATACAAGATCTTTGAGTTTCCTGCTTTGAAAATAACAGACGAAACAAAACGTAACTTCTGTAAAATTCAATTCCGTAATTTATATACACGGTAAAACTGTAGAGGGGATATATGAATTGGTTTCTCCTTTTTCCACCATGTTTTTTTGAAGTCATCAGATATTTGGACATCAAAGTCGTCTTGTATAAGAGAAAGGCTTTAAATTCTATTATTTTTTTTCCTTCAAGGGCAGGTTTTGTGTTGAGGTTAACCCTTTCCAGGTTATCCATTCAATTATAGAGATTTTCTACATTTTGACAAAATATGTTCAAAGTCGTCTGCTGAAGTATTGTCGTATGAGGGAAAGGGTTAAGTATGGTTTGCTGGTACTTAACCCTTTCTCAAATCTGCAGCAGATGCCTATGGCAAAAAATAGGGAAATTCTATCTGCTGCGGATGAACCAGAGGGCAAACTGCAAGCAGGAAAGAGATTAAATCTTCTAAATAAGATATTAATTTGAAATGTTACTGAATCTAGTATTGAGTAAATTAAAACTTTTACTAGTAGAACAATTATTTAATTGCTCATCATGAGCAATTTCTTTGTTTGCCACAATGTTTTCATATATTTAAAGAACTACAAAATAAACCGTTTATAATATTGAGATTTAAGAACACCAGTCTCGAGAGCTATTTATAGAACCTTTTGGAATTTCCAGATTTGAAAATATTTGCAAGGCAGAGAGAACGCGCAATGATATTTATTATCTGCCCAATCATGACGAAGATAATATTTACATATTTTAACTCTATGTAGATAATGTCTCGATATAAAACTCAAATATTAGTAACAATCCGGTACAAAAGTAGCACTGACATAATTATTAATAATCACGTCTCTGCATCAATGATGGAACTATAACGGATGTGAGTAAATTAGTTTGCAGTAAGGAAAATAAATATCAACCGACTTTTCAAAACCGACTATGTAAATATTTTTCGTTGTTGTTGTTTCTGTTAGCATTGTGGCGATTGTCAAACCAATCGCCACAAAAAATCAGCATCAAAAGGGTTTATAATCTGTGAAATATTTTGGAAAAAGTGAAGCAATAGCTTGCTTTGTGCATTGTTGTTTTATGATGCCTTTATCGCAATTTTAGGAATATCAATATCAAAATGTTGGGTTACGCGTATAAAGTAAGAGCTTGGTCAGACGGGACAGATGCATCAGCTTACCTGGCTCTATACTATTGGGACAGGGTTGTTAGTTTTTTATTGGGGTTTTCAACATTATTTCAGTTATACCACGGCCACAGTATTATTCATAATCCCTCTGGGTAAAACAAGGATATGTGACTTGCCCAAAAGGCACTCTACCATGACCATCGCGCTGAGATTGGGGAATCGAAACCCAGGATGCCCGATTCCAAATCCCCGACACTAACCTATCGGCCACGGTCAGATGGCACAGAGGCATTAGCTGTTTGTAACCTGGCTATTAGGACACGGGGTTCACAAAATCCCAGCAGACACAGGGTAAACCCTTTTCCTCATATAGACGCTTTCTGACGCCTCTGCAGCAGACAGCTTTTTGAAAACATAGTGACAAAAGAAGAAATTGCACAAAACGTGCAATTTCTGCTTTTGCCACAATGTTTTCCACTTTTGGTCATATTTTGGTCATAGGTTATCCATTCAATTGTGGAGATTTTCTATGTTTTGACAAAATACGTTCAAAGTCGTCTGCTGCAGAAATGTCGTATGAGGGAAAGGGTTAAGGCAAAAACTGTAGAAAGTCTCAAATTTATTCCCAATTTTTCCTCGAGACATTTTCCCAAATATAGATGCATTTTGACGCATCTATGCAGCAGACGACTTTTTGAAAACATTAATTGCCACAATGTTTTCAACTTTCTTTTTCAGTAATCATACCTTCATTTCTAATATATTTGCAAATATTATCTCCTTTAACCCTTTCCCACATAAAGATGCTTTCTGATGCCTCTTAAAACATTGTGACAAAAGTAGAAATTGCTCATTAATCATACCTTCATTTCTAGAGAATTTCTATATCTTTAGATATAGATGTTTTCAAAGTCGTCTGCTGCAGAATTGTTGTATGTGGGAAAGGGTTAAAATTTGAAATTGAATATGTAATCATTATCTTATTGGCAACAGATTTCTGGCATCAGAATGGATCATTTATTAGACAAGGGATACCATATCTTTAACATAGAATGATATAGGTGGGAAAAAT
Source organism: Serripes groenlandicus (assembly GCA_031761405.1). Lineage (NCBI taxonomy): Eukaryota > Metazoa > Mollusca > Bivalvia > Cardiida > Cardiidae > Serripes > Serripes groenlandicus. The sequence continues at coordinate 201,209,991 of JASEVX010000001.1, forward strand.
AAATAAAACTTAAATTTCACAAGAATCTTGGCTTTTCAAGATTTAATCCCCCCAGAAATACTTGTGCATCAATGGTATCTGTATCTCTTTAACCCTTTCCCCCCATACCACAATTCTGCAGCAGACGACTTTGAACGTATTTTGTCAAAACATAGAAAATCTCCATAATTAAATGGATAACCTATGACTAAAAGTGGAAAACATTGTGCAATTTCTACTTTTGTCACTATGTTTTCAAAAAGCCGTCTGCTGCAGAGGCGTCAGAAAGCGTCCATATGAGGGAAAGGGTTAAAACTTTTTTCCAGATACATTTGACAATTATTGATGCCTATGCAGCAGATGACTTTTTGTTTACATTTTAGCCGTCCCTCGATAAAACCAACATTGTGGACTCTGCGTAACATATCTACCTGGATCAGCCTAAGCAGGCCGCGCAGGCGAAACCCGGACAGACAGTTTTTCGTCTCCTGTGGATTTTCTGTTTCAGGAATCATTACTCTATACCTCCATCCCCCCCCGAGACGTGGACGGCGCAGGCTGATCTTGGTTGATACTTTACGCAGAGGCCATAATGTTGGTTTTCTCGTGGGACAGCTCATTACTGATTTTGAGAAATTTCTCCTAGTCCCATTATTATAATGCTATCAACTTAAATTGTATGAAAACCTTTCTATTCAATTTTCAAGATTATAAACCTTTCCCACATGTTGATCCATTTTGATCCCAGTCTGCAACAGACTACTTTTAAAAACATTGTGGCAAGAGGAGAAATGTTTTCAAAAGTTGTCTGCTGCAAATGGGTCAACATGAGTCTACAAGTGGAAAAGGGTATAAAGGCTTTCAAAAATAAAAGTCAAAGTGTTTCAATTACTTTATTTTTCAAGATATGTCAGATAAAAGAAGCCACAAAAAAAGCATCTTTGTGCCATTAATGTCTAGAAGGTGCCAGTTCCCACTGTCAAATTTAAATGGGCCCAGCATGATATTCCGAATGGTTCCAACCGGTGTAGTATAGCTGGAACCAGCATACAGATTCTGACAGCCAAGAATTTTTTTATTTAATTTAATTTGAATTTAAATGGTTTTCACCTATTACATGTAATTCTTTCCCAGATTGAATTACTAAAATTCACCCTTTCCCACATACAGATACATTTTGATGCATCTGTAGCTGATGGGTTTTGCAACAAAATTTCTACTCTATTCAATAATTATACTCATTTGACCCTTTCCACACACAACAAATCTGGAACAGATTACTTTGAAATCATCTGGGGAAACATACTGAATATCTCTATAAATGAAAGTTTAACCCTTTCCCTCATACGACAATTCTGAAGCAGACGACTTTGAACGTATTTTGTCAAAACATAGAAAATCTCAATAATTAAATGGATAACCTATGACAAAAAGTGGAAAACATTGTGACAAAAGGAGAAATTGCACGTTCTGTGCAATTTCTTCTTTTGTCACTATGTTTTCAAAAGACGTCTGCTGCAAATGCGTCGGAATGCGTCTGCAAGTGGGAAAGGGTTAAATATTGAATAGAGTTGAAAATATTGTGTCAGAAGGAGAAATTGTCCGTTTTGAGCAATTTCTTCTTTTTCCACGATGTTTTCAAAAAGTTGTCTGCTGCAGAGGCATCAGAAAATACCTATATGTGGGGAGGGCTATATAGATTATCCATAATTTTGTTCATATGTCTTAATAGTCGTCTGCTGTGAATTTGTAAACTATGTGGGAAAGACCCCTGTGAAATGTGAACCTTGAATCAAGTTTGACCATGGTTAAACATGGTCAAAACATGGTTGTCTATGTTGTTCGTTCAGACTTTGACTCTGGTCGATTATAACCATGATTGACCATGATTTGACTATGGTCTGACTGTGGTAAATGACCATGTTTTCCAGACCATGAAACAAGGTCAATCTTAAACAGTAAAAACACATTTGGTAATAAATGTTGCATTGCACAAATAGTGTCTGTTTCTTACTTAAAATACAACAATTTGAAACTCTAAGCAGTTTAGCATGCAACACCGTGAGTACGGTGTACACCTTATGTATTGTCCATGACTGACTATGATTCATGATCAAGAGTCTTTGTTTGAATATGATTCATGGTCAACAGTAATTACTAGACCCTGAATCACAGTCAAGCATAAATATTTCACATACTTAATGTGCATTGCAAAGAATAAAGAGATGTCAGAACGACATTTAATATTCTTAATGTGTTCTGTATCTGCTGTTACACTGCAAGAACTTTATAACAATTTGTTTTAAATATTAATGGTTTTATTTGGACTAAACAAAGTTTTGATAAATTGCCAAGTTAAACAAATATATCACTACAACATTTATTAAGGACACTTATAGAACACTTCTAGAACCATTTTTTTTAATAATTGCAACAACAACAACAGGAAGTTGAGATTTTAAATTTTCAAAATGGATGACAATGTGACATGTTAAAATTCTGGCAATGTTTTCACAAAACACTCTGTTATAATGGATTTTCATCAAATATTATGTACATAGTGATTTGTAAATAACTTTTGTTCTCATTCTAATGATAGAAGCAGATAGAAAAAACATAAAATGAAGATTTACAAGCACAGAATGGATTCAGAAATGGCAATGTATTCAATTTGATTTGGAAACACTTGACAGGTAAAACTTATATTAATGAATGTTTATTCAGTGTTATCATCTTTAGTGATATTTTACTCTTGTAATATGATTATTTTCTAGAACACTTTTAGACCTAGGCAGTTCCAGGCCCTGGCATTTTCAAATAATTTTGTAATTTACTACAAAGTCTCGGATAACCCTTTTTACGACTTAAAAAAAAAAGATTTAATTGCCATGAACAAGGTTTTAATTTTGTGTACATGTTATTTAATGAAACAAAATACCATGTTTTGTTCAATAAAGACCTGTAAAAGGGCTACTGAATTAATTTGGTATTATGAAACATGAATCGTGGTAATCAGGGCAGCAACAGATGACTAATTCTATAAAACATGTCAGTCTTAGGCAATGTTATTTTGAAATGCAATGAAACATGATTTATCATGATCTTTTAAAGAACATGGTCAAACCATGGTTGAACTTGCCACAAGGCTGCATTGAAGTGGACTATGAAACATGTTTGACCATGGTAATATAAAGGACCACGAAACCTGATTTATCCTGGTCTTAAGATCATGGTCAAACCATGGTTGACCATGGTACTAGGGCGGCCATATACCACGTGGCCTATGAATCATGTTTTACCATGGTATTTTTTTATGACCATGGACCAAGGTTAACCATGGTCTTTAAAAGAACATGGTTGACCATGGTCCCCAGGGTGGCCATATACCACGGCATGAAACATGGTCGACCATGGATTATACATGGTCATTTCGTGGTCAACCATGTTTTTAAAACATGGTCGACCTTGTTTAAAACATGGTCGACCATGTTTTGACCGCGTTCATTTCACAGGGGGAGTTAATCTGTTAAATGCCTCAGTAAAATAATTAACAAATAACCTTCTAGATTGTTGATTAATTTGAGTTTAATGCAATTTTCAATTAACATAGACAGACAGAAGTGATTAAATGATAACTTCCACTTAATCCTGCACAAACAGTATATTAAATACACTCAAACCTTGCAAAGTAATTACTGACAAAAGTTTACCCTGATTTAGACAACTTTTGGTGTCCTTGTACCAGCTAACATTTTTGTGTGTTTGTTTAATTCAAAGGTGTTATGGACATTTTCAACAGTATTTCTGCTACATCACGGCATTTCTTTGGTAATGGACCAGTACTAAATATATCAAAAGAAGGAAACTTCCCACTTACATATCTGCAGCAGACGACTTTGAAAACATTTAAGCAAAACCATAGAAAATCTCTACTAAAGAAGTAGTCATTATGAGCAATTTTTCCTTTTGCCACAATGTTTTCAAAAGTCGTCTGCCGCAGTGAGTGAGTGCTTCTAGATGGGGGAAAGGATTAATGTTTTTAGTATGACCAAAATGGGAGATGACTCTTACAAATAATATATCAGGTGAGTGGATAACCCTTTCCCAAATACAACAAATCTGCAGCAGACGACAACAAGAAGGCAAAACTAAGAACAATCTCTATATTGATGGTATAATGGATTGTGAATCAGCCAGCACATCCAATTAAGCAGTCTGATCTAGTGCTGCCCTTTGCTGTCAAAAGTCATAGAGCATCTCATGATTTATGCTGTTTCATCTGGCTCTGCACTGTTCGCCAAAGTCATACAAGGTTTCCAGTTTTTATTTGTTTGGAACAAACAAATTTAGTAGCTGCAATTCTGAAGCCGTTCGTCTTATTTAAAATTCCATGAATTTCATACGCGTGAAAGTAGTACTCAATACTTGCTCTTACTTTTCAAATGTATCACGATTTTTGAAATAATGATATATTTATATCGTCTTTGTTTTATTATGTGGTTCTTATATTCAAAGAGAATTACGAAATAAAATGAAACATTGTATTTTAAAACATGAATGCGGAGAGATTTATAAATCTCAATGAGTGAACTGCTACAGGGAGAACTATTTCCGATTTAAGCTCCAGATACGGTATTTGAATTTTCAATCACGCATTGAAAATGTAGATAAAAACAGAATTGAAAATATTTTCTTTGTGCCTTGTCGGCCATATAAATATAGTATAAAGAATTAAAAAAACAAATATGTGCGTCATAAAATGCATTTAAAATGAGAGTAACACATTTGCAGAGAAATCGTGATCGTCGAATTCTATTTATAAATACAACGGTATGGGGTCTAAAGTGCGGACGCGATCTGCGGACAAATACATTATAGAGGGAAAATGCGGACAAATGCAATATAGAGGGAAAATGCCGACGCAATAGAATATAGAGCAAATCTGCGGACGCTATGATGTGTTGTAAAAATGTTTAATTAAAGATGGGCAACTGTGTATAATTTGTTACATATGATCATATCCGGGGTTTTCTTTGTAAATATATAATGTGTTTGATTGCTTTTATCAGTGATATAGAATAAACCAAAAATCGAGATCATGCTGAAATGGAATCTCTTTGTAAAGTGTTTTAACGACTTTCCTCTTTATATCATATATCTATAGATATCAATAAAGAGAATTGATGGATTGATTTTCCGACAAGTAAATGTCTTTTGACGCATCTGCAGCGGACGAAATTTGAAAACATTGCAAGAATAGAATAGGTTGCTAGTAACTAGCCATATGTTTTGCTTCAATTATATCCTCTCCTTTACACTCGATTGAAGGGTCATGAGTTCTAATTATTGTTGGGCCTCTTCATTTTCTACTTTGTAACTTTCAACAGTTTTCCATGTGCCATACTACGAGGCAAATGATCCATGCAACATTCTATTCTGTAGGGTACTTGGAAGGGGCAGAACAATTTAAATAACAAATAAACAATAAGTATATATATATATACAACACTTTAAATCTTAATTTATTTCTAGTAATTATATATATATGCAACTATAATACTAATCTATAACAAATAAGTTAAATGTTTTTTTCTTGCTGTGTAAACAGTAAAAAGCAACATATATTGAAAACATTGTGGGAAAAGGAAAATTTGCTTATTTAAACAATTTCTTAATTCCAATAACCTTTCTTTACCGTCGTATAAACCAAATTTGTATTTGAAGGCTGTTATAAGTAAAAAACTTAAATGCTGCCAATTTAATCACATATCTTATCATTATAATAGCCAAATAATTAACAAAAGTTACAATTAAAGTCCGCATCTGTTGTCGAAATATCCACATGTGCATTAACACAAGATTTGTGAAACCAATTTGTGCATATATCACATTGTACCATTACGGTATCGACACATCCCGGCAAGTTACAAATACATACATGTATATGATAGGTTTATTGGGAAAAGGGGTTACATTTATAATTTGTTTGGAATGACACTCGTAAACAATGGTAATTAACAGTGTATGGTCACGCATCCTTAATTGATTTGGCAAGCTTAAACACCCTTTAAAGGAAACAGCGGCCAGCTTAGGTGTATACTGTAGAGTAAAATTCGGACGGCACAGGTATTGGTTTTCTCTGGAGCATTTAATCCTTTTATAATGCATGATTTCAATTACTCTTTCATTTGGATAGATGTTTCTTTTTTAGCTCACCTGAGCACGAAGTAAATAACCAACGCTAAATGTCGCAAAATCTTCTAACGTTATATGTTGCATCTGTAACGCCAAATGTCGCAACAAATTGTACTGCCGCTATATGTCGCAACATCAACGCTAAATGTCGCACTCTTTTATAAGCACTCTTTTGTAGTATTACTGTTTCACAATGTACATATTACAATGTTTCATCTGACTCTGTCCCTTCTTTTTTTAGTTATGGCTCCTGAGGTAGTCATTTTTTGCGACAATTAGCGTCAGCCTTGCGACATATAACGTCAAGTGCGACATATAGTCAAAATATATATGCACTCTCGTACTATCGATATGGATTCGCACTCTTACGATAAGGACTCTCACACAAGCGATATGCACTCTTGTACTACTGATATGGATTCGCTCACTTACGATATTGATTTATACACTAACGATATGGACTCTCACAAAAACTATATGCACTCTCGTTCTAACGATAATGACTCGCACACTAACGATATGGACTCTAGTAATAGTGGTTCATTAGAATAACAGATTGTGAGAAATGATACATTTAAAACGGAAACCGAAACACGTTCATCAAAAGCACCATGTAGAACTACCACAGTTGATTTGGTATATTATTGTTAACCTTGGTTCGAAACAAAATCCTTCGTCGCGATACTCCCTTCAACGGGTGAATACATTGTTCAAAGACATTGTGAGCAAGACACAACCGCCTCGGTTGTATCTCAACCCTTGCCGGTTCTGTGATATATCTGTGTCGCCTTTTAGTGTTAGAAGAATTATATGAATAGCAGGACCTGGCGGCTGGTTAGTGCAGGCAATCCGTGATGTGTTAACACATTCCTCGCGGACCAATGCCTGGCTCTACTCTATCTGCGGATAGCCACATTTGGTGGCTAGTATACAATAGATGGAATATGGTATAAACGTTCAAGGTATCAGTTACGGGATGTTAAAGTGCTACATTTATAAACTTTTTTATAAGTAGGTTAAGGAATGGCAACAAAAAGCATGTTACTTATTCCGTGTCAGTTTTTATTCCAGTATTAGCTTATACAGTTTGTGACAAGAGAGACAATTGTATACCAGTTACAATATGTGGCTATCCATAGAACGCATTAACATTTTGAAAACACATGTACACGGACATACACTGTTACATTACGTTATAACATGTACAATTTTCTTTAATTTTACAGTTTTAAAAAACTTAAGAAAATTGTACATGTTATAACGTTATGTCACAGTGTATGTCCGTGTACATGTGTTTACAAAAAAAATGTCTTGGACGTTTATACCATATTCCATCTATTGTATACCAGCCACAAAATGTGGCTATCCGCAGAAAGAGCCAGTCATTGGCCCGCAAGGAATGTATAAACACAAAGCGCAATCTGTTATTCTGATGAACCACTATTACTAGAGTCCATATCGTTAGTGTGCGAGTCATTATCGTTAGTACGAGAGTGCATACAGCTTTTGTGAGAGTCTATATCGTAAGTGTATGAATCAATATCGTTAGTGAGCGAATCCATATCGTTAGTACAAGAGTGCATATCGCTTGTGTGAGAGTCCTTATCGTAAGTGTGCGAATCCATATCGATAGTACGAGAGTGCATATATATCTTGTATATATGTCGTACTTGACGTTATATGTCGCAAGGCTGACGCTAAATGTCGCAAAAAAATGACTACTTCAGGAGCTATAACTAAAAAAAGAAGGGACAGAGTGAGATGAAACATTGTAATTTGTACATTGTGTAAAACAGTAATACTACAAAAGAGTGCTTATAAAGGAGTGAGACATTTAGCGTTGATGTTGCAACATATAGCGGCAGTACCTTGTTTTGCGACATTTGGCGTTACAGATGCGACATATAACGTCAGAAGGTTTTGCGACATTTAGCGTTGGTTGCGACGTTTAGCGTCAGCCTTGTGACATAAAACGTCAAGTGTGACATTTAGCGTTGGTGCGACATTTAACGTTGCTACAGTGTTCCTTGGCCGCCAGGGAGCGGGGCTTTTTTGCCTTATATGGCTATAGTGTAAACTCAAAAAAATCTTCTCCTCCAAAAGTGTCAGGCCGATTTTCAAATAATTTTGTAGAAATGTTCCTAGGGTGACCCTCTATCAGATTCCTTCCAGTCAAGTTGATTGGTCAAAAAACATGGCCGCCAGTGGTCGGGGCTTTTTTGCCTAATATGGCTATAGTAAAAACTTGAAAAATCTTCTCATCCGAAAGTTTTTGGCCAATTTCAATTCTTTTTGTAGAAATGTTCATTGGGAGACCATCTATCAGATTCCTCCAAGCCATGTTGATTGGTCGAAAAACATGGCCGCCAGCGGGGCAGGGCTATTTGGCCTTATATGGCTATAGTGAAAACTTGAAAAAATCTCTTGTTAAGCAGGAAGCTTTTGAGTAAGATTTTAGAAAACCCTTGGTCAATGGTGATTTTTTTTGTAACAAAAATTATTAAATACTTAGATGAGTGAGTCGGGGCCATAATGGTTATCCATTTGTTTTACATGTCTTTTGAAACTTGGACATTAAATATAATATTCACATGTATGTCTCATGATTTATTTTTATAGACAACTAAAATGGCATTTAATTTTAACGGATGCGTCATTTATTCTTTTACCCGAAGTTGTAATATTTATAAACAATGCATAGTTTATAAATCACACATCTATGCAAAGGCAAATGTTTGAACAGTTTTATGTACCCAAACAAATTCAGTGCCTTCAGCGCTTTGATTGTCTTACTGGTTATCCATTCAATTATACACTATGTAGACTGTATAGAGATTTTCTATGTTTTGACATAAGATGTTCAAAGTCGTCTGCTGCAGAATTGTTGTATGATGGAAAGGGTTAAGGAGTATCCATTTCGATCCCAGGCGAGCACAGATGTGAAGGCAGGAGTTTTTTCACATGTTTTTTTTTTATTGATTGATTGATTTGGGTGTTAACACTGTTTTCAACAATTTTTCAGTCATATCTCGATGGCCATTTCACCTACTCATGTGTTTTCTAGCTTTCTCACACCAGTGATCCTCACAACATCCTTTCCAAGCAATTGGCTGCTTTTCCACATAGACTGTAAACCCATTGGTGGAAGTCGAATGACGCTTGCCACAGTGACTTTTGTCAAACGTCGGAAAGACTGTTAGTCGAGCTTGGGTTTGTAACTTGTGACTCACAACCCCTGGATTGACAGCTTGCGCTGCTACCCAGCATGTAACATGTTTGTAACAATTACCAGAATTGTCGTATGAGGGAAAGCCCGCCGTTAACTACGATTATCGGATGTTCTCCAAGGCAGACAACTCTAGCAATATCACATCAGGTAAGTGGATAAGCAGATTGGAGGAAAAAAAATGTAGGACAAAAACCAAGAAGCTACAGCAGTTGACAAGTGCCGACAGGTTGTTGTTTCAATCTGACTGCCAGGGAAGGGAATGTTAGTACACCAGTATGTCACACTGATGAGCAACCAGCCAGACATCAAACTCCGCCTACCAATGAGGTGCAATTAGGCATGAAGCATGTTGTATAACTTAATGTCAGCGTTCTGACATTCTCGTTAACATGTTCAGAGTGCCAGATAACATGGGTGTCTCTTGATTTGAAAATCCTTATGGGACCCTCAAATCTGATGTTGTGGGTACTCAAAAGAATTGTCCCTCTGAGACAAGCTTTAACAGTACCAACAACAGTGGGTTTAAATAAGAATTAGAAGGATTATAATAGGAAAAAGAGCTGTTTTCTCCTCCTTATCTTAAGGCCCTAGAATAGTTGGATTCCTGTAACAGGTACAAATTAGCTGTGTCATTCTTAAATGTATCTCAAAGCCGGCTAAAAGTCCCATCTCTTAACACTTCCAATACAACCAATCTGCAGCAGACGATTGCCAATTTCTCCTTTTTGTCACAATGTTTTCCAAAGTTGTTCCTGTCAAAATGTGTCTGCAAGTTGGAAAGGGTTAAATAATTACCTCATAAAGATGCCATTAGAGTTGTCTGCTTTGAATAGTATTAACAGTTAACCCTTTCCCACATATGATAAATCTGCAGCAGACGACTATGAAATTTTCGATCAACTTTAAAATTTTAGAAAAAACCCTATAAATGATAGTATGATTATTGAATACACTAGCTGAAATTATTCGTGACAAATGAAGCAATTGCTCGTAAATGAGCAAATTCTCCTTATGCCACTATGATTTCAAAAGCTGTCTACTAGCTGTCATAAAACAGTTAAAACATTTCGACAAATTTATCAAGTACCCATTAATTCTTCTGATATAGAGTTAAAAACAGTAATGTGCTCAGTCTAAGCAACTTAGCTTCTTTTAACCCTTTCCCTCATAAAGACGCTTTCTGATGCCTCTGCAGCAGAAGGCTTTTTGAAAACATAGTGACAAAAGAAGAAATTGCTCAAAACGAGCAATTTCTCCTTTTGCCACAATGTTTACCACTTTTAGTCATAGGTTATCCATTCAATTATAGAGAGGAATCCGCTGTGGTCGAGTGTTTAGCGTCGGGGATTTCGAAACCGGATGTCCCGGGTTCGATCCCCAGTCGCGGCACTACGGTCATGGTGGAGTGCTCTTGGGCAAGGCACATTTTCTAGCCTAGTACTGGTTTGTTTACCCAGGGATCATGAATAATTAAATTGAATTGCGCGCTAAATGACCTTAGCTTTCGATGCGCCATAAAACAATATACATTCATTCATTCAATTATAGAGATTTTTTATTTTTTGTCAAAATATGTTCAAAGTTGTCTGCTGCAGAATTGTGGTATGTGGGAAAGAGTTAATACCCACATACAACAAATCTGCTGCAAACAACTTTGTCACCGACTTGACAAAAATGAAGAAAAATCTCTATAAATGAAATTTTAAATATCAAATAGCATGCTTTCAAAAAGTTGAGGCAAAAGGTAAAATTGATCATTATAAGCAATTTCTCCTTTTGCCATAATGTTTTCAAAAAATTTCTTCTGCAGAGGCATCAGAACATGTCAACAAGTGGGAAAGGGTTGAATATGTTTTCAAGAGTTGTCTGTTGAGACAGAGACTGTTAACTCTTTTCCTCATATAGACGCTTTATGACGCCTCTGCAGCAGATGGCTTTTTGAAAACATAGTGACAAACGAAGAAATTGCTCAAAATAAGCAATTTCTCCTTGCACCACAATGTTTTCCACTTTAAGTCATAGGTTATCCATCAATAATAGAGATTTTCTATTCTTTGACAAAATATGTTCAAAGTCGTCTGCTGCGGAATTGTCGTATAAGAGAAAGGGTTAACAGTACAAACCAACGTTTTATATTGACTTGAGGAATGTTGAAGAAGGAACAAATTACTGTATATAAATAGATAATGATAATATCATGTGCAGCAGATCTGCCAAAATATTTCTAAAAAATTACGTTTTTTTGCAATTGTGCATGCTAAAAAATGCAAGCGATTATATCTCATCAGATAATAGACAAGAATGCATATTTCCTTTTTTTCCGATACCGGCTAGCCCTTTCCCATGTACAACAAACTTTGAAAACATCTCGGGTAAAATATGGAAATTCTATTCACCGTTATTGCATATAGTTGAGCAATTTCTTCTTTTGCAACAATTTTTTAGAAGTCATCAAAATGCATCTACAAGTGGAAAAGGGTTGAAGTATTCTAAGCTTTTAGCGAAAAATCAAAGGCATAAAATTGCTATCTCAAATACAGATTTGATTGAATTAAATGAGAATTTTCGAAGGTAACTTATCATTAATTCATTATACAGTATATTTAAGTTATATATGATGAGAAAGGCATCAGTTGTTTCAAAAGAAAAAGTGATATAATTATCCCTTTCCCTCATATAGACGTTTTGATCACTATGTTTTCAAAATGAAGTTTTTTAAAGTAAAACATATTTTTATTAGAAAATACTTACCAGTCATTTAATACCTGATATATAATCTCAACACCGTTAATTCATCCAGAAAAGAAGCTCGCGCAGCCATGCATAGCCCTCACGCGTGTGTGATACACACGGCCGCCGGTAATACCGGCGCACGGGCCATGTGACCCCCACTTTTAATTTCACCGTTAACTTGCAGCGTTTAGTGTTGGGTGACGACGCGGGGTTGGGAGGCGGGAATCTGAAATGACTGGTAAGTATTTTCTAATAAAAATATGTTTTACTTTAAAAAACTTCATTTTTATGTCAAAAATACATTACCAGTCATTTAATACCTGATGACTTTGCAGCATCGGTCGGGAGGATCGTCCAACACAATGCCGGTCCCGAGAAATCGTAGCACTTGGTAAGAGTACCTACGGTACTACTAAATATAAACACAACTGTTTATGTATTTAGTAATTTGTGTATTAATTAGGTAAGTACTCGCTGAGAGTCCACTTGTGTGTCCAGAGAGGAATAATTTCTGATTGAAACGTTTTAAGACTTTATCAGAAGGATCTTATTACTAATTAAAGGAATAGGATATCCAGTGTTTGAATACGCTGCTGACATATCCTTCTCCTACCTGAGGTTGAATAACCCCTACTGTGGCTCTTACAGCCCTCGAATGTTTTATATAGAACTTAAGACCCTTGACAGGGTACAAGATCAGGTTATATCTAAGGGAACACAGTTCACAGCAAGGTTGTGAAATGTGATGGGTTAGGAAGCACCAAAGGCAACTTGGTCTCAGTAGGAATACAGGTTTATAAGAACGGTTGAATAACCATACGGCTGTAAAACCTGATGAAATTCGTTTTTACTGAAAGCAAAGAACTCACTTCCCTGATAGTGTTCGCCAAGCAAGACGAATTTAAGTCTCAGTTTATAACTTAAGAAGCGGCCGCTTCCGAAGAACGTAAAAGTTTGGAGAGAAATGGATCTGAACTTTGAAGTTAAGCGCATTGGAGCATCGAACAATAACTGTTGTGTTCATCGCCAAATCTTGAATGCGAGAGGTCGGCAACAAATGTAAGCATAAATTACTGATTGACGTACCTTAAAAAACACCAATCGGTAAGAACTGTCTACTTCTAATGAAGATGTAACGGTTATGTCGATAGGCAGGCCAGAAGAACGTTGAACTACGATCTCTGGGCCAATATTGTGTTTCTAAAGTCATTGTCAGGAAGAGAATAACGACACCGGAAGTTGACTCATTTGAATTATGGGGGCAATTCAGGGAGTAATAATTATTGCCAATCGAAGGACTACTGTCTACTCTATTGATCATGTACATGTCCTAGTCAGTTAAGCCCTGTACTGTAATGAGTATTTAACACACTGCCCCGAGCTGTAAACAATTCGGGTGTAGTATGAAGCATGTATCGGACCGTTTCCCTTAATTACTGATCCTTATCCAGGACATGGTAATCGGATTCTCTTATAGCGAATCGAGTCTGTCCGAAGGGCCAGCTCAACGAGAAACGTCCTACAACGAGTCTCTTGAGGGGAATAGATCCGACTTGCCCGTTTTGGGAATTAATTCTAAACGCAGGTAATCGAAGTGAAGTGTTTGAAAGGAACACTTCCCCGTTTACAAAGAATCGACGGTCATTCCTCGATGAAAAAGCAACCGGTACGTGGTAACAGGTGTCTGTTTGGTCTAAGAATCGCTCAGACAGCCGTTCCGGATTGCGTTCTTGATAAAACGGAACATTCCATTTTATTACTCGACCGTACTAGACGCAATCTGAGTCGATAAGTCTTATTCCGGTCTTCACCGGAACCAGACGAAAGACGGTTGTAGAAACCACCGAATGGAAGGTTGATACCCACTCCATGGCATTCCTGTTAGCTTAATAGAGAGGAGTGCTTCCCTATAGCCGCGGATTAGGGACAGTGCTCTACTTGGTTGTATGCCAACTTTGCTCCCGTACGGGGCTTTGATAAGGCAGGGCCAGCGGAAGCAGAAAGCTAGGCTCGAACTTAGCCTGTCTCTTGTGTCTTCACAGGTTGGGCTTCTAAGAATGCCTTTGCAGAAGTCACTGTACGTTCTGTCCCTGTGAACAATGTTGCCGCATACGCCGAAATGCGCCTATGGACGCAGTGAATGCAGTAACTTCCCACTAATGATAGTTTATTTAGAGTCCAGCTCTAAATTGTTAATCATCCGATGGAGCACTGAACCCGATATGTCTCTTATTCGTCAGACAAGACGGGGTCGTGGGTTTTACCCGACGACGTGCGGATTGACTAAAGCCGGTTCTGGACCGGAATGTCAGTGTCCGATTCGACATGGAGGAATCCTATGATCGATTGATTGTGGTTTAACGCCGTTTTAACAATTCCTCAGTTATATCACGGCGGCCAGTTCACCTACTCATGTATTTCCTGGTTTTCTCACACCAGTACTCCACACAACAATCTTCCCAAGCAACTGGCTACTTTTCCACAAAACTTAGCCCATTGGTGGGAGGAATCCTATGAAGGAGTCATGATCGAGGAATTTATCCTTTTTCCGAAGAAGAATGAGATCGCATGGAATCAACCTTCGGTCCGAGCTCACGTATGAGAGAGTTCACAGAGTGACTATCCTCTGGGAACGGTTGATCCCGGTAGGCCAGCATAGGGGATTGATTTATGAAATCAACTGAATCTCTCCCATGTAATACCGTCGGACATCGACTCGTCCCAACAATTGGTACGATGGGTATTACTTGGGAGGAGTGTAGTCCCTAGAGACGCACTCTCTCCTCCCTGGGGACCGACATAACTATTTGACCGGTACTCCCCATACCCGATGGCCGACTGTTTAATCGGCTATGTCCCAGCATACTGCCCGATTGACTGCCGAAAGGTTATGTCCTAAGACATTACCCGTTTGACCGGTGCCTTACTGGCTATGTCTAAAGACATTGCCCGATCTCCAAATGACTGTGTCCGAGGACATTTGTCAATTGGAATACTGTTGAATTCCGAAGAATTCATAGTTGAATTTTTGTTTTCACGGTGACCGTTTGCCCGGTAACCGTTTATGCCCAGTTAAGAGTTTGACTGCCCTGTGAACGTTCACGCGACAACCGTTTATGCCCAGTGATTAATTGAGTACTCGGTAGGCATTTGACTCATTCTCTAGCACTATCGACTCATTACATTCATATGAGTGTAAGGAACGACAACTCTGCGAAGGAGATTTTCACTTGGCTGTGTTCGAAAACACCCGGTTGTCCAATGCTTATGTCATAATATTGACAAAACGGTTGGAGTCAACTTGACTTAACGACTGCTCGTTACCCAGCTCTGGGAACGTTCAGTAATGGTAGCTCCCTCTGACCATTACTGACCGGTTGACTAATGATAGGCTGATGTGAGGCTGCTCTATCACTAGTCTCCAAAAACTTCAGACATTATAACTTGGCACTCTGTAGAAGTCCGAAGACTGCTGTACTGCAGAGTGTAGGTTTTGCTCGAAATCATTATAGGTTTAAACGACGTTTAAGCGTCAACCTTCGGGCATAACGTATTAGGCACCACCCTACGTACTTCCTTAATGTTCTGCTGTAGAGGTCAACGTTCTACAGCCGGCTCGTAATCTGAAGGGGACTGCCCCCCCCCCCCCCCCCCCCCCCCCCCGCCCCCGCCCGTCAGACGAGGAGGTGGGAGAGTGTCGAGCCCTACGATGCTTGACTCTAATCCGTCTTTCAACTGAAAGACACAACAGTCTTATAAAAGTAAGAGAAGGGATTGAAAATAATATTCAATCTTGGTGTACTTATTGTTGTGTTAAGGTGTCGATCGTGTGATATGAACCTCCTCTCTCCGCAGTAGAGAGAGGTCGCACTGGATCGATCGTAGGCGCCGAACTAACCGTATGGGACGGTCTCGACCTCCCTTTCACGGAAAACCTGAGTTATTCCGATCGGGGGTTTGCCTTCTAAGGACTGCCTCTTCGAAAGGTGTCCTTCCGGGAACAGTGAATTCCCATCAGGTGGGTATTGCTGATCCCGGTAGGCTTGGTTAACCCGCCTATCACCGATCCGTTACATCTTTTGAAACGGAGCTTTGTATCGGGGAAGGAGTGTAATCTCTAGAGAAGTACCATGTTCCACTTGGAGACACGGAAACATTTCTCTGTCCTGTACTACCTATAACTGGATATCTGGGCCTTGTGCGTAATGACCAGTGTTTTGAATATCCGTACTCTTCTATTCTCATTCTTTTGAGGAGTGTAATCCCTACAGAAGAACACTATTCCCCTTGGAGAAAGGAAAGATTTATCTGTCCTGTACTCCTTATAACCGATGTTAGACGGTTGGATATCTGAGCCTGGTGCGTAATGACCAGTGTTTTGAATATCCGTATAGACCGGTTGTGCGAAGAACGAGTGGTACTAGCTTAACGACTGCTCGTTACCTTGACTGCCCACTGCCCGGTCGCGTCATGTTAAACTGACTGATAATTTGCCCGGTCGCGTCATCGCTAAATGACTGCCGGATTTGCCCGGTGACTGGTCGCGCCTAGGCGAAATGACTGACTGGTTGCCCGGTACCCGGTTACCCGGAGTCATATAGGTTTTGCTCGCAAGCATTACCCGGTTGACTAATGATAGGCAGTTGTGAAGCTGCTCTATCACCGGTCTCCAAAGAATTCTGTCCGCAGACATTATAATTTGGCACTCTGTAAGCGTCCGAAGACTGCTTACTGCAGAGTGTGGTGTTAGGTGGCCAATCAGTGAGGTTTCCCTTTGATTGACCCATGGCGTCTCCCGAAGGGTCAGCCCCAACACCTGGCGTCAGATAATGTCGTTCAGCAGACGGTTGCTCACTCTTGAGGCCAACCATCACTGTGTCCGTACGGTTTCTGGCCCGAAGGCCTTTGTTTCCCGACGGAATAACAGACATCAGCCGCTGCCATCCGCTCCTCCATGTCCCGCGAAGGACCAGCCGAAGCTGAGGGGGAGCGGTCAGAGCTCCAGATAAGGGGCGTATGCATGTCTAAAATCCTCATTTGACCCTCTTACCCTATGCTGTGGGTATTGAGAACCCACAGCATAGGGTTTGTTTCCTAAGAGGGAATTGTGGGGAAAATAGCTGATTACACCTCCTAATCTGGACCTCTGAGCGGTTGTGCGGAGTGAAGAAGGAACAGCTCTGACCTTCTGCTCACTCAACACAGCCGCGGAGTCTGATTGTTGGGAGAACCCCTCAAACTCCGCTTCACTCGTAGAGCTAAGAGAAACCTTTTTAGGGGTCTTCTTACTCTTCCAGCTTTTGTGAGTCCTCCTCAACCCAGACTGTTTCCAAATGGAAGCAGGCCAGGAAGAGAAGTACTCACAGGGTGAATCCTGTGTGTACTTAGTGAACGCAAAACAGGACAGACGCGTGTCTCATACAGCCGTTATGAGTCACGCCTCTGATCACCACTATGTGACATAGAATATATATGAAACAAAACAATTTATACGATTCAACAAAAAATATAATTTTTTTCTATTTTTTATTTTCTACTATACCCGTTGATCACGGAACGTATTTCAATGAAAAAGATTTTACAAATATTTTCCAAAATTGTTCATGTTTAATTAATATACATAATGTAATACAAGGCGATAATAATATATTATCGCTAATAGGGTCGGTGTAACTATAACTTCGTTGAAAGAATGAATGGCCATTACCGCACCCGATACGTAACTGAAATAGTGGGTGGGGTAACCCACCCGTGACTTCTCAGTTAGTTGTGTTCACAAAAAACAACTTAATTACAATTAGTAATTTACACAATTATGTTGTTAGGTTGTTAATGTAGTTGAATAACTGAATGAAAATAACTTGTTTAAGGCGAATGCCTTAAACAGACCAAGAAATAAAATATAAAAATGAAATAAATTCTTAGCTGTCAGTTGGTGTGTCCAGAAATTAAAAGTTGGGGGTCACATGGCCCGTGCGCCGGTATTACCGGCGGCCGTGTGTATCACACACGCGTGAGGGCTATGCATGGCTGCGCGAGCTTCTTTTCTGGATGAATTAACGGTGTTGAGATTATATATCAGGTATTAAATGACTGGTAATGTATTTTTGACATAAAAAAGCCGTCTGCTGCAGAGGCGTCAGAAAGCGTCTATATGAGGGAAAAGGTTAATTCTCAAACAAAACATTACCTACCCTGTTGGCCACAAGTTGATTATGCAGGAATGGATAAAAAATAATTGCTCCTCTTTTTTTTTGTAAAGACTATCATTTTTTATTGAACCCAATTCAACTGTTAACCCTTTCCCTCATACGACAGTTCTGCAGCAGACGACTTTCAATGTATTTTGTCAAAACATAGAAAATCTCCATAATTGAATGGATAACCTATGACAAAAAGTGGAAAACATTGTGGCAAAAGGAGAAATTGCACATTTTGTGCAATTTCTTCTTTTGTCACTATGTTTTCAAAAATCCGTCTGCTGCAGAGGCGTCAGAAAGCGTCTATATGAGGGAAAGGGTTAAGTATTTTCCACACTTTGGTTAACTAACCCTTTCCCACATATAGGCGCTTTCTGATGCCTCTGCAGTCGATCTAGACGACGTTTGAAAACAGAATGCCAAAAGGAGAAATTGCTCAAAACAAGCAATTTCTCCTTTTACTACAATGTTTTCAACTCTTTTAAATAATTAAACTTTCATTTATATAGATTAACCATATTTTTGCCTACATGTTTTCAAAGTCGTCTGCTGCAGATGTCTTGCATGTAGGAAAGGCTTTAAAAGTTAAGTGTCTGTGCCATACAAGATTCTTGTTTTTAAATTTTAACTTTGTAAGAGATTACACTTTTCAAGCATTGTAAGAAATGGAGAAAATTGCTCAAAATTAATTACATCCCTCCTTTACCCACTTTGTTTCCAACATTTTCTCGAAATTTCTTTTCTTTATCCAATGTTTTTATTCTTCTCTTTCCATTATTATGTAATTAATTTCGAAGAGTTGAAAATAGTAATGCCATTCATATTTTCCCACATCTAGGCACATTTTGAGGTGTCTGCAACCAAGGTCTATTGCAAAGATCATGTAGCAAAATGAGAAATTGCTGATCATGAGCAATTTCCCCTTTTTCAACTCTATTCAAAAATGATACATTTAACCCTTTCCCTCATATAGACGCTTTCTGATGCCTCTGCAGCAGACGGCTTTTTGAAAACATAGTGACAAAAGAAGAAATTGCACAAAACGTGCAATTTCTCCATTTGATACAATGTTTTCCACTTTTAGTCATAGGTTATCCATTCAGTTATAGAGATTTTCTATATTTTGACAAAATGTGTTATAATGTCGTCTGCTGCAGATTTGTCATATGAGGGAAAGGGTTAATGGTCGCCTCGGTGGTGTTGTGTTAGAGAGTTCGCCTCAAGTGTGGGAGGTTGCATGTTCGACCCCGACTGGGTCATACAAAATACTTTAACCCTTTCCCTTTCCCTCATACGACAATTCTGCAGCAGACGACTTTGAACGTATTTTGTCAAAACATAGAAAATCTCCATAATTGAATGGTTAACCTATGACTAAAAGTGGAAAACATTGTGGCAAAAGGAGAAATTGCACGTTCTGTGCAATTTCTTCTTTTGTCACTATGTTTTCAAAAAGCCGTCTGCTGGAGAGGCGTCAGAAAGCGTCTATATGAGGGAAAGGGTTAAAATGGAAGTAATGGCTGCCCTCCTATGTGCTTAGGGTTGCAGGGTTATTATAATGACTGACTGGCTGGTGTCACAGGAAATGACAAGAAATGCCGTGATGTAACTGAAAAAATTGTTAAAAGCAACGGCAAACAATCAATCAATCAATCACCATTTATGGAGGTTTTTCACAAATTTACTTTGCAGATTTGTTTAATGTGCAAAAGGGCTATCCATTTCCTTAATTCAACACAACTGTTGCAGAAATAATATCTTGGCCAATATGTGGAAATCTTCAAAAGACTATAATTGTGGCGAAAGAAGAAATTGCTCAATATGAGCAATCAATATGAGCAATTTCTGCTTTTGTCACAATGTTTTCAAAAATCATCTGCTACAGATGCGCCTCAAAATACATTTTTAAGAGGGAAAGAGCTAACTTAATTATTGCAGGATCCCAAACAGAATACAATAGAAAGGTGTTGATGGACAAATGCAATCAAGAACCAATTTTCCTGTGTTGATAGATTCTGTAAGTTAACAAATTGCCTCTATTAACGTGATGTCTCGGTGCAAATGTGTCTGTTATGTTTTCACATTATCTTCATGATAATTGAATCCACTTTATCTTGGATAACCTATCAGTTAATATTGTCTTTTTAAAGGGAGATAATCTATTATATTGCCTTTATTTTGGGAGGTAAAAGTGTTATATTGCAAATCTTAGCCCTTTCCCTCATACAGCCACAATTTGACCCCATTGTCAGCGGACATATTTTGAAAACATTGAGACAAAGGGGGAGAGTACTCATAATGAGCAATTTTTTCCTTACGTCTCAATTTTTTCAAACCTTTTTAATAACTATATATACTTTTCATTGATAAAGTTAGGACCCATATTTTGGCTCGATATTTTCAAAGTTGCAGCAGAAGATTTCTTGCATGTGGTAAAGGGGTTCATATTGTCTTTCTAAGACAGGTAATCTATTATATTGCCTTGATTTTGGGAGGTAAGCTGTAATATTGTAAATCTTAAATGTATTTTCAAATTTTATTGCTTCTGCATATCAGTTGTGCATTATTAAATTCTGTCTGCTATTTTCATTCTCGTTTCCTCTGCCAATAATACTTATGCTAGAAAATCAACTACTCTTACGGACCACTTCTTTTATATTTCTTTCATACAACAATTCTGCAGCAGACGACTTTGAACATATTTTGTAAAAACATAGAAAATCTCCATAAGTGAATGGATAACCTATGACAAAAAGTGGAAAACATTGTGGCAAAAGGAGAAATTGCACGTTTTGTGCAATTTCTTCTCTTGTCACTATGTTTTCGAGGCGTGACAGAAAGCGTCTATATGAGGGAAAGGGTTAATCTTAACATAAGACAAATATGCAGCCGACATCTTTGAAAACAAATGAGAATATTGGAAACCATTATAGCAAAATAAGAGTTGTCTTGTTCTAGATGTTTCAAAATGCATGACTTTGTGTGAAAGTGTTAGTACAAAATGTGATCATGACATATATATTCATATAAGTTGTTAACTCTTCAGTTTGATGACATCCCTACGGATAGAAACAAAGAAGAGTGCCGCAAGAGAACACCTTAATAATGCTCGTCAGTTTTTTTTCTAAGTTGAAAAAGGGGCATTACTGAATAATGATTCAAGCCAGAGTTATGTTACTTGGTATAGAAATGCATATTGTTCCTAGGAACATGTGTAGCAAGTTTCATTTGAAAATGTTGAATGGTTTTGAATATTGAGGTAAGGTTAAAGTTTTGTGACGACACTGATGTCGACAACGATGCCATTATGAAGTAAGGTTAAGGGTTTTTGACGACTGGCTAATAACTGAATAATCATCTGGAAATACAACTTAAACATGTCTACGAGAGAATTTTCATATCAAAGCAGAAGAAAGATATATGTAGGAAATTGGTTTTGTCTTTGAACTAAATTAACCCATTTCCTCATATTGACGCTTTCTGACGCCTCTGCAGTAGACAGCTTTCTGAAAACATTGTGACAAAAGAAATAATTGCTCAAAACGAGCAATTTCTCCTTTTGCCACAATACTTTTTCCACTTTTAGTCATAGGTTATCCATTCAATTAAAGAGATTTTCTATTTGTTGACAAAATATGATCAAAGTCGTCTGCTGCAGAATTGTTGTATGAGGGAAAGAGTTAAGTCTGCAAACTTAAACTGAAACTGAAAATTATAAACCTTTCCTTCATGCAAACTATTTCTGCAGAAGACGAAATTGTGGAAAAAGGTGAAAATGCTCATCATAAGCAATTTCTCCCTTAAAAAGATGTTTTTCAAAAGTCGTCTGCTGCCGATGCATCTAACTAAATGTGTACGGGAAAAGGGTAAAAGAAAACTGTTCATATCTAAAAGCCCTTGATATTACTTTTCAAAGAGTTATAAAAAAACACTTTTTGATTAAACTCTTAAAAGATGTAGATTTATTTTCCTTCAATTGCAGGGTAATTTCTGTTTTTATATTTTTTCATCTAAAAAATTGAATAGTATCCAAAATTGTGAAGTAATGGTAGCATTTTAATGATGGATAAATAAAAACATTATAATTAGAAATACGAATATCCTACTCCTTTCCCTGATGGCCACATTTATCCATCCTTTCCCAATTAAACCTTTAACCCTTTCCCTCATACGACAATTCTGCAGCAGACGACTTTGAACGTATTTTGTCAAAAACTAGAAAATCTCTATAATTGAATGGATAACCTATGACTAAAAGTGGAAAACATTGTGGCAAAAGGAGAAATTGCACGTTTTGTGCAATTTCTTCTTTTGTCACTATGTTTTCAAAATGTCGTCCAGGCGCTTCCTGACTCATTTGCAGCAGACGAAATTTGATAACATTGTGGCAAGAGGAAAGATTACTACTTTTGCCACAATATTTTAAACTCTATTCAATAATTACTCTCAATTTTATAGAGATTTTCCATATTCTTGACTAGATGTTTTCAAAGTCGTCTGCTGCAGATTTGTCATATGGGAAAAAGTTAATGATGACTTTTGATGCATTTGCACGATGAAACATTTAAAAACATTGTGGGAAAATTAGAAGTTGAACAGAACAAGCAATTGCTCCTTGTACTACATAATGTTTTGACCTCTATGTATCAAAATTTAATAATTCTAATTTTTCTTGTCTTTCTTTCACTCAAGAATCTGCCATGGCCGAGTGGTTTAGTGTTGGGGATTTGGAACCGTGATTCCCGGGTTCAATCCAAAGTTGTGGCGCGATGGTCATGGTGGAGTGTCCTTGGGCAAGGCAAATTTTTGAAAACATTGTGACAAAAGGAGAAATTGCTCAAAACGAGCAATTTCACGTCACAATGTTTTAAACTTGTTTTAATAATTTTACTTTCATTTCTAGATTTTTTCCAAATTAGTGCTTGATTGTTTTCAAAGTTGTATGCTGCTGATTTGTTGTATTTGGGAAAGGGTCAAGTAAAACCTTTTCTACACATGTTATAATAACATTAAGGTTGGTTTTAATGCAGCACCACTCAATTTTTTTCAAGACCTTGAAGAAAAAACATTGTAGAAAAAAAAAAGAAAATACTAATCAAGCGCAATTTCTCCATATCCCTGAATGTGTTTGAAAAGATGTCTGTTACAATGATGTCAATAAAAACTCCATGAGGGAGAGGGCTTAATGAAGTAACAAGGCTTTCATTCTGGGTTATTTTTTACCTGGCTGGCTGATATGTAAAGTGGGTACACCTGTCTCCCTGTAATTATTTCAATTGATTTATCAACAGGTAACCCTTGAGCATGCATGTGGATGCACTAAATACGCATTCAGTCAGAGTTTTATAGCAATGAAGTATATATGTATATAATGCACAAAATACGCATTCAGTCAGAGTTTTATAGCAATGGCGAAGATATGTATATGATTTGTTTTATTGGAGATTTAATTATACATTTTTTAAACCTCTCTTTCCCACATACAACAAATCTGAAGCAGACAACTTTGAAAATATCTAGGTCAATGTATTGAACAATCTCCATAAACAGAAATTTAATTACTGAAAAAGAGTTGAAAACAAAAGGATAAATTGCCCATGATGAGCAATTTCTTTTTTTGTCACAATGTTTTCAAAAGTAGCAGATGTGTCAGTGTATGGGAAAGGGTTAATCAATACCTACCATGGCGACAGTTCACTTATTCAAGATCACTGGCTAAACAAACCAGTACTAGGCTAGGAAATGTGCCTTGCCCAAGTGCACTCCACCATGACTGATGCGCCACGACTGGGGTTTGAATCTAGAAGCAGCAGACGACTTTTGAAAACATTGGGACGGAAGAAGAAATTGCTCATGATGAGCTATTTCTCCACATGCCACAATATTAACCGTTTCCCTCATATAAACGCTTTCGGACGCCTCTGCAGCAGACAGCTTTTTGAAAACATAGTGACAAAAGAAGAAATTGCACAAAATGTGCAATTCTCCTTTTGCCACAATGTTTTCCACTTTTAGTCATAGGTTATCCATTCAATTATGGAGATTTTCTATGTTTTGACAAAATACGTTCAAAGTCGTCTGCTGCAGAATTGTCTTTTGAGTGAAAAGGTTAACAAATCTATTCAATATTTTATTTTTGTAGATATCTACAAGATTGTCTAAATGATTTTATTGTCATTGGTTGCAGATTTATTGTATGTGGGATAGGGTTAAAGAGTGGTCAACTGTTGGAAATAACTATCAAGCTGTTTGATTCAGTAAATACAGCAACATTTGGTCAGCTATCAATGCACACTCATAACTTTTCATTGGTTAATGTTGTAAAAGTTGTATCCACAAAGCATTAATTCCATCAAGACAATAAATGCATGAACCACCCCATACTAAAATCTACCTTCTGAACTTAGAGTGACCAGCAATCATGAAACATATCAGTTTTGATACAGTCGACCAATTTAAGCCAGTCTACAGGAAAATATCCAAGTTTGCTTTTATAAGCAGATCCAGATCAGCCTGTGCATCCACACAGTCTGATCAGAACCACCACTGTTCACATATTACTTCAGATCTTAAACCTTTTCCATACATAGACGCTCTATCATGATGCCAGTCTACAGTAGACGAAAACATTGTGGCAAAAAGGAGAAATGAGCAATTTCTCCTTTTGCCAGTGTTTTCAACTCTATTTACCGGTAACCCTTTCCCTCATCCAACAATTCTGCAGCAGACGACTTTGAACATATTTTGTCAAAAAATAGAAAATCTCTATAATTGAATGGATAACCTATGACTAATTTAAGTAGAAAACATTGCTTGGTTTTTTTTGAGCAATTTCTTTTTTTTCAACTATGTTTTCAAAAAGCCATCTGCTGCAGAGGCGTCAGAAAGCATCTATATGAGGGAAAGGGTTAAGGATAATTCTTTCATTTATAGAGATTTTTATCCACATCTTTTCGAAGTCCTCTGCTGTATCATTGTAATGCATGTGATCAGAAATGCCAATTTGTAACTTTACCCGTGGACAAGGTTCCATTTGTTGTTTAAGCAACCTTGTAGCCCCTTGTAAACAGGTTATTTATATCAACGAGAATCACCCAGAGCTATATGTCTCGCCTTCTCTCATTTAACGCAACGTTAATGCAAGTGAAAAAGACAGAGACAGAATGTGGGTGCATAATTTGAATTCAATATATCTAAGTTAAAAAGCTAATATGTCTCCCCTTCTTTCGCTTAACCTTTCCCCGATATAGACGCTTTCTGACGCCTCTGCAGCAGACAGCTTTTTGAAAACATAGTGACAATAGAAGAAATTGCTCAAAATGAGCAATTTCTCCTATTGCCACAATGTTTTCCACTTTTAGTCATAGGTTATCCATTCAATTAAAGAGATTTCCTATTCTTTGACAAAATATGTTCAAAGTCGTCTGCTGCAGAATTGTCGTATGAGGGAAAGGGTTAACACAACGTTATAATGCAAAAGTGTAAAAGACAGAGACAAATTATGAATGCAAAGTTTGAAGTCAATAAGTTTGACAATTTGTTTGGGGGAAAAAAAAAAATAGAAAAATTCAGTGCAATCGGAAATTCAACATCTTAGTCTCACTTTCACTCATTCCACATGGCGCGACATTTTAAAACCAACAATAGTGAAATACTATTAAATTATTATTGCCATTTATTTCAAACCCTTCTAAGGTTGTTTTTCGTGCGACTTGTCTCAAATCATGATACAGTGCATGTTGAATAAAGGAAACATTGACCCCTAATTTCTGATTGCCGATGACGGGAACAGCTTGCCAATGATCCCCTTTTCTCCAACCAAAAATGTCGATTTCACAGAGTGCTGCACATTCTAATGAAAAATTTTGATTCATGAAACAGTTTGCCATATTTAGCAGAAATTAGGAGTTTCAGGTTGAGTACACCCTGATTATCGAGTACAGGGTCAGCCCTTTATAGGGATCAGATCAGGTCAAAGGTCATTTCCCCATACAACAAATCTGCAGCAGACAACTTTGAAAACATATAGACAAACAAAGAGATGAAATACATTGTTGCAAAAATAGACATTGCTAATTGTTTTCTACCATTTGAATTAAACTTAAAATGTTCTAAATGTTATTATTTATTCCTCGTTTAGTCCTTTTGAAAGCAGACAGCACAAGTAAACACATCATATCATAGTAACATGTGCACACTTGCAGCTAAATCTTTATATAAAACTCTGTCCTTGCTATAATATAGTTTGCCAACGTTTGATTGATTTAATAATTGTAGTGTGCAGGTGTTTTCAACAATATTTCAGAAATATTTAATAATCATGAAATCCTGTTAAATTAATAGGACGAGCTCATTGTTAGATTAATGTACAACCCTCATCTTCCCCTAAAATTAATAACTTCAGCTATTTGCAACAAAGTCTTTCCTTTTATCCTTTCATGAACATACTTACAATATTTGTTATACCTTTAACCATCACCCCCATTGAAATACGATTTGGACACATCTCAGCAAAAACATGGAAAATCTCTTTGATTAAATGTAGGTGTAATTAATATTATGATTAATAAAAAAATTATACTTTTGCCACAATATTTTTAATTGTCATCTGCTACAGATGCGTCAAAGTTGGTCTGTAAGTGGGAAAGGGTATTTTTTTTTCGAAGGAACAAATATGTCGCCTGTCACTATGTCAGTTAGTGTAAGCATGACAGACAGACAGATGAACAGACTAAGGAGAAATGAGTTTCTCTGCAAGGTTGGCCACACAAAAACTGTTTGGGGGGGGACTATAGCATCAAGTGCAGCTGATACCGTTTCAAGTTGGTCTTCTGTGGCAGAAGAAGACAATGGTTTCTTACAAATCACAGACATGCAGGGTCAAGGCCAAATGTCAACAAGACAAACCACCGAAGTTTGGTAGACAGGGTGGGTGTTTCTGAGGACAATGAAAAGGTCAAAGGGCACACACTCCAGCATGTCATTGATACAATCAGAGTCTGTTGCCCCCTGTGTTCTACATTATGTCCCTTTACCCTCCCCCATATGTGACATTCAGGGGAAATGGATATTATTGTATAAGAATTCTTTTTGGTTTAAAGAATTTCGTACGGTCTAACCTGAGATCTGGTGCTCATGCGCGGAGCACTTGTTGGTTGCGATTTCCGCAATAAATTGAAAATGATAAAATTTATCATAGATCAATAAATAGAATATTATACAAGTGTAACTAGAATTTTTTATAGGTGTATGATAAATTCATTTTATCGGAGGTATAGCCATTTTATGTTGACACAGAATATTTACGCTAGTTTTGGGTATTGTATAAGAATTTCCATCATATGTGGGGTATGAGGGTTAATAAAGCATCTGCCTGCAGACGACATTTGAAAATATCCTGGGAAAAGGAGAATACAATGCTCATAATGAGAAATAATTTTTTAGAGATTTTCCATACTTTTGCATTAAGTAATGATTTTGAAGTCATCTGCTCAAGATTAGATTTTTGTTAGAGAGGGGTAATTTACATGCATGCTGCTGAAATAGATATGAAAAGATGCCAATATTTCACACACTACAATAATTTTACGATTAGACGGGAACCAACACCAACATTTCTAGATCCACAATGTGTCAGTACGATTAGAAGGTGTAGAAACTGGTTCCCTGGAGAGAAATATTTTGCCTCCTTTTAAGGCATTGAATCTAGCCTGTAAAATATTGGTTCCCTGTGAGGGTACCCTTGGGCCCTGTAAAGGTCATATCACATATGGAAATACTGGTTAAATGGCTGCCAATGACACATTTGGAGACATTGCTAGGAAATAATGGAGGGACAATTTTTACTAAAATATGGATTTACTAGATAAATGGGTCTATTACATTATGATAATTCCATTTCTGAAAACGTTTCACCCTTTCCCACTTGACGACATATGTTGATGCAGACATTTTTCATATTTGTCCCCGGACAACTTAACCCTTTTCCCTCATGCGACAAATCTGCAGCAGACAACTTTGAACATATTTTGTCAAAAAATAGAAAATATCTATAATTGAATGGATAACCTATGATTAAAAGTGGAAAACATTGTGTCAAAACGAGAAATTTCTTGTTTTATGTTTTCAAAAAAGCCATCTGCTGCAGAGGCATCAGAAAGCGTCTATATGAGGGAAATGGTTAAAAGTTATTTTTTTATGTTGGAATTAAGTTCACCTTTATCCTGATATGACAATTGAAGAGAACGTTGTTGCTTTGAAAATTCTGACGCCTCGGCAGCAGACGGCTTTTTGAAAACATAGTGACAAAAGAAGAAATTACACAAAACGTGCAATTTCTCCTTTTGCCACTTTTTGTCATAGGTAATCCATTCAATTATAGAGATTTTCCATTATTTGACAAAATACATTCAAAGTCGTCTGCTGCAGAATTGTTGTATGAGGGAAAGGGTTAAAATGGACCAAATAAGTAATACGATAAACTTGAATGTGACTTACCTACATTTTGTTGGAATTCAGCAAAATATGAAAAGAGAAAAAAATAAAATAAAAATAAAAATATACATAGTGTAACTTAATCCCCCTTTGCTATATTTAACAAACCTGCAGCAGACAACTTTGAAAAACAAGAGGACCATGATGGTCCTATATGGCTCACCTGATTTAATCAAACTTAAAAAGTTTTCAGTGTTCTTTCCCTTATATGAGTCTATGAATAAAAAGTGACCCCCGCCGAGGGGTCATTTTTGACCCCAGGGCTATAATTTGAACAATCTTGGTAGACTAGATGAGGCTACATACCAAATATCAAAGGCCTGGGGCGTCTACTTTTAGACAAGAAGGTTTTTTAAGTTTTTTCTCTATATGAGTCTATGTAAAACAATAGACCCCAGGGCTATAATTTGAACACTCTTTGTAAAGGTCCACTAGATGATGCTACATACCCAATATCAAAGGCCTTGGCCCTCTACTTTTAGACAAAAAGATTTTTTAAGTTTTTCCCCTATATGAGTCTATGTAAAACAAGTGACCCCCGGGAAGGGTCATTTCTTACCCCAGGGCTATAATTTGAACAATCTTGGTAGAGGTTCACTAGATGATGCTACATACCAAATATCAAAGGCATGGGCCTTCTACTTTTAGACAAGAAGATTTTTAAAGTTTTTCCCCTATATGAGTCTATGTTAAACAAGTGACCCCCGGGGAAGGGTAATTTTTGACCCCAGGCCTATAATTTGAACAATCTTGGTAGAGGTTCACTAGATGATGCTACATACCAAATATCAAAAGCATGGGCCTTCTACTTTTAGACAAGAAGATTTTTAAAGTTTTTCCCCTATATGAGTCTATGTTAAACAAGTGACCCCCGGGGAGGAGTCATTTTTGACCCCAGGGCTATAATTTGAACAATCTTGGTAGAGGTTCACTAGATGATGCTACATACCAAATATCAAAGGCAATGGGCCTTCTACTTTCAGACAAGAAGATTTTTTAAGTTTTGGTTAATTTCCCCTTTTTTGTTGCCATGGCAGCCAAAGTTTTGCATGGAATATAATTGTTTGAACAAGTTTGAAAGAGATTCACCCAAGGAACATTCCTGTAAAATTATTTTGAATTTGGTTAATTGGTGTAGGAGGAGAAGTTGTTTGTAGGAAAATGTGAACGGACGGACGACGACGACGACGACCGACGACGGACGGTGAGAGATCACAAAAGCTCACCTTGCACTTCGTGCATTGGTGAGCTAAAAAAACCTGGGCAAATATCTGGAATATATATAATTTCATATAAAACCTCAATTATTGAAAAGAGTTGGAAATATTGCTGCAAAAGGGGAAATTTGTCATAAAAGCACAATTTTTATTTACAGAGATTTCAATAGATCTAGCCTTTAACCCTTTCCCTCATACGACAATTCTGCAGCAGACGACTTCGAACGTATTTTGTCAAAACATAGAAAATCTCCATAAATAAATGGATAACCTATGATGAAAAGTGGAAAACATTGTGGCAAAAGGAGAAATTGCACGTTTTGTGCAATTTCTTCTTTTGTCACTATGTTTTCAAAAAGTGGAAAACATTGTGGCAAAAGGAGAAATTGCACGTTTTATGCAATTTCTTCTTTTGTCACTATTTTCAAAAAGCCGTCTGCTGCAGATGCGTCAGAAAGCGTCTATACGAGGGAAAGGGTTACGATGATTTCAATGTTGTCGGCTGCAGATTTGTAGGACTCTCACAGGTTAAGAATAATACAGAGGTCGCCATCACAGACCCAACACAGTAGGTGTAGTATCAATGTATTATATTCTTTATAAAATATTAATCATGCAATATTCCACCATAACACTACTTACTCTACATCAAAACCAAGGAAGAATCCTCCAATGGCTTACTTTAACTCTACATGAAAACAAAGGAAGAATCCCCTCAATGGCTTACTTACTCTACATGAAAACAAAGGAAGAATCCTCCAATGGCTTACTTTAACTCTACATGAAAACAAAGGAAGAATCCCCTCAATGGCTTACTTACTCTACATGAAAACAAAGAGAGAATCTCCCAATGGCTTACTTACTCTACATCAAAACCAAGGAAGAACCCAATGGCGTTGGTGTCGGTAATTTTGAACAGTGAATCTAGGGTTCTATCCCCAGTTGTGGCGGTACTAGTTGAGTGCTCTACGCAAGGTACATTTGCAAGTAAAGTAATGTTTTTTTTTACAAAGGAAGCATGAATGAATGAACTGTCCGTCCCTGTTTTATAACTGAAATAATGTTGAAAACAGTGTAAAACAACAATAAAGCAAAGTCTTACAAAGGCTCCTCACAACAATATATTAAGTCTACACAACCTTTAGTTTAGTTAGTTATGACGTATTTATTTTACATTGATTGCGAAACAAGTTTTAAGCTTATATCAATCATGGTCGATGTCTGCTTCCTAGAGACATTATACATGTATCAGTACTGACACACCATTTGTGTAGAAAAATCCCAAAGGCCAAACCCTCGCATATCATGGGATTTGAAACCGGGACCTTTGGTACGAGACCGACGCTCTACGTCTGCACCACTGTCTCCAAACACAACCTTAGAGAAACAATTAGTACTTAAAGAACATTTATAGCGCGTAGAACTCATCAACAACAAATGACATGTTAGAAGCTACTTTGAGAACTCGTGGTCTTAAAACTGTCAATGCCCCATAAAACAATACAAATGTGGTTTGCAAGGACTCTTTAAAATTATGAGCCATTTCGAATGAGCATAACTTACTCTCTTAAATAAATCCGTTCTCATATGCAGCAAATCTGCAGCAGACGACTTATTGGAAACTGGACCCTTTAAGTGAAAGTAGTATTGTTCATAAGTATCCATTTGTCCTTTTGCTACAATGTTTTTTACTCCATTGAAATATCATACTTTCATTTTGAGAGATCTGACATGTTTTGGTTAACCCTTTCCCTCATATGACAATTCTGCAGCAGACGACTTTGAACATATTTTGTCAAAAAATAGAAAATCTCCATATTTGAATGGATAACTGGTATTACTTACTTAAAGTGGAAAACATTGTGTCAAAAGGAGAAATTGCTTGTTTTGAGCAATTTCTTCTTTTGTCATTATGTTTTCAAAAAGCTGTGTGCTGCAGAGGCGTCAGAAAGCGTTTACATGAGGAAAAGGGTTAAGATTGTTTTCAGAATCTGTCTGCTCCAGATGCATTGTAATTAATCATTTTGGAATACAAAGTTGAATTTAAGCATTATGGCAAATTCAGAAATTTCATACTATGACCAATTTCTCCTTTTGCCACACTGCTTTCAAAAGTGGTCTGCATCAAAATGCATCTTCAAGTGGAAAAGGGTTGAGACTGCACTATATTCAAAGCTTAGTTGCAGAAATTTGGGGGTAACCAGCTGCAACCATAACTCAGCAGTTTTATGAAATCTTTATTACATTGTGGTATTATGTTATGAGTTTAGAGGGGAGGAGATTTCTTCTTATTTTCACATAAACTTCCAGGTTCCATACTGTTTAATAATAGCTATTTTATCCTTCGTGCAATAAGAAAATGATGTTTGCGAAAGAGATTGCTATGAGAGAGTAAGTCACAGAATTACAACAGTTTGTATACTATCTTAAACTTTTCTTATTTTGTTTTAATCTTAGTAACATTTTTTTAAAAGATTCTTACAGAATCACACTATGCTAATTATGTTATATATAAATGGTTCCTGTAGCCCTTTCCCACATACAACAATCTGCAGCAGACGACTTTGAAAACATCTAAGCAAAACTACAGAAAATCTCTAGAAGTGAAAGTATAATTACTGCATAGAGTTGAAAACATTGCTGCAAATGGAGAAATAACTCATTATATTAGTAAATTTCTTCTTTTGCATCAATGTTTTTATATGTCATCTGCTGCAAATGTGTCATAATGTGTCATAATGTCTCTGTAACTTACTTGATATAACATTTTAAGTAGTGTCTGCTTGGAATACATTCTAGGATAAAATTTCAACATCTCGTTATCTTGATATGGAGTTTTTATACAATTTCTTTTTTTGCATTTGCTCCTTTTTCCCATAATGTATTTGATATATTGTTTGCTGCAAAAGACGGCAGATTTTACGTCTGCATCAAGGAAAGGGTTAAACCTTTCCCACATACAACAAATATGCAGCAGACGACTCTGATCATATTTTGTCAAAAAATGCAAAATCTCTATAATTGAATGGATGACTAAAAGTGGAAAATATAGTGGCAAAAGGAGAAATTGCTTGTTTTGAACAATTTCTTCTTTCGTTACAAGGTTTTCAAAAAGCTGTCTGCTGCAGAGGCGACTTGAAAAGCATCTATATGAGGGAAAGGGTTAACAAGGTAAGAACTCTGGTTAATCATTTTCTCACAGCTTTTAAAATTAACGGTATGTTACACATTAAATGACTGTAAGCATATCAATTTCTAGTTTCTAAGAAAGCCTCTATGAAAATGAGAATTCCAAAGATTATGCCATTATCTTTATCAGATTCCATTAAAAATTCATAAAAAACTTATATAATTTCCATTTTTTTTAACCCTTTCCAACTTGCAGAAGTATTTTGACAGATTTGCAGCAGACATTGTTATCAAAGGAGAAATTGCTCATTCTGTACTTCAAACCGTATTTCAAGGTATTAAATTTCCTGCATGGTTATATTATCATGATAAAACAAGATGTGTTTGTGAAACACTGATGCCCCCGAATGGCAACATCTAGGTCAAAGGTGAAGATCGCAAGGTCCAAAATTTTGGTACTGACAGAAAGGTCATGTCACAAGGAATACACATGTGAAATATGGTAGCCGTACCTGTTATGGTTCAAAAGTAGTGGTCAAGGTTAAAGTTTTTTTCGACAGACAGACAGACAGGCCAAAAACCAAAAACTAGATGCCCACCGAATTGGTGATTCCGGGGGCATGAAAATAAATCCTCTCTCATATACAAAAGAGTTTTTCTGACACCCTTTTCTTCAGACAATTCTTGAAAAGAAATTGGGGAAAAGGAGTCTTGCTCTAAACAAGCAATTTTAGAAGATTTTTTTTTTTTTTACTATAGCCATATAAAGCAAAACAGCCCGCCCCCTGGCTGCCATGTTTTTTAAGCCCCCCTTTATCATTGGGCGACCATTGAGCGAGAAATTTGTTTCTGTGTAAATGCTTGGGAGATCCTTGGGCACTCGTTTTGCGATCAAAATGCAATTTTTTGGCAACTTCCATGGCCATCTATAGAGATCTTGGAGAGACCATGGCGTTCATTGAGCGCTCATCGAAAGACCCTTGAGAGATCACGGTGACATCTAAGGTGATTGCTGAGAGATGGCTGAGAGATCAGGTGTGACAAAGAGAGATCAATGAGAGACCGACAAATTTGCCATCTATTGAAAAAGCTCTGAGAGATCATTGGGAGAGCGATAAGACCGTTTAGCGCTCATTAGGCGTTGAGAGATTGCTTCCCTCCGCGACTTCCCTTTGGACCGAGTCAAAACTTTGAGGAGACCATGGAGATTACTGGAACATCATTGAGAGACCATGGCAATTGCTGGGCGCTTGTTGAGAAATCTGGCCATATTTTCATCCTTCAACAGTCTCTCAGCGGACGCCACCTCTGTGTAAAGGGGGTATTACCAATCAACATGGCTTGAAGGGATCTGAAAGACCCAAGGAACATTCCTACAAAGTTATTAGAAAATCAGCCAACCAGTTTGGGAGAAGAAGTTTTTTCTCCGTTTGTTTCCCTTGGGAGAGATTTTTTCATTATTTTACCTAGATTTTTGCAAAGCAGTCTGCTGCTGATTTTTTTTAATGTGGGAAAGTGTTAACTTAAAATTAACCCTTTCCCTCATATAGACGCTTTCTGATGCCTCTGCAGCAGAAGGCTTTTTGAAAACATAGTAACAAAAGAAGAAATTGCACAAAACGTGCAATTTCTCCTTTTGTCACAATGTTTTCCACTTTTAGTCATAGGTTATCCATTTAATTATAGAGATTTTCTATTTTTTGAGAAAATGTGTTCAAAGTCGTCTGCTGCAGAATTGTTGTATGAGGGAAAGGGTTAAACGAAAACTTAGATTTTGATAAACCATTGATTAAGTGCAAACAAAATTGATTTTTGATCTATTCACTTTGAAGTCTTTGTATTATTAGGGTTTTACGCCGCTTTCAACATTATTTTAGTAAATATATCACGTTTACAGTTCACTTATTCATGATCCCTGGGTAAACAAACCAGTACTATGCTAGATAATGTGCCTTGCCCCAAGGGCACTCCACCACCCGGTTTCAAATCCCAGACGCTAACCACTCGACCACAGCAGCACTTTGAAGTACAATATTGGTCCTCTCACACAGACTGACAGAGGGAAAGAGGCAAGAACAAGATGGCCGGCAATGTTTAATCACCATAAAATATCATCATCAATATTTTGTCTTTTACATTACAAAGCTATTAGAGGATATTTTTTTATACATCCTATTCCCTGCCAAATATTTGATGCAATTATTAGTAATTTGGAAATTTATCATTCCAGTTTGTTCCTGACAGAAGTCATCCATTTTGTTCTGTTATCAACCATATTTTTATAGATTTAATGGGAATATGGTATCAGTCTAAATTCATTGCCATAGTAACCAAGCCAATGGGTTTTGTGTTTTCCCTCCCAAATGATTACATTTCTCTAATGGGGTGAGTATTATAAGTCAATGACAAAATGTTTGTCTTTCGATCATTAGGCTTTTGAAATAATTAATAACGAGTAGCCTTTGTTATTGGGAATTATACCCCCCTTTAATCCTCTCCAATGTTAAAATAGGTACAAGATCGGCCTGAACACGGGGGGGGGGGGGGCTTTAAACCCTTTGCCTCATAATAGACGCTTTCTGACGCCTCTGCAGCAGACAGCTTTTTGAAAACAAAGTGACAAAAGAAGAAATTGCTCAAAACGAGCAATTTCTCCTTTTGCCACAATGTTTTCCACTTTTTCTACACAGCTCAGAAATACTAGTTTTACCTTTTTACATGGACATGCTCAATTACAATTTAACCCTTTCCGTCATACGCCAATTCTCAGCAGACGACTTTGAGCGTATTTTGTCAAAAAATGGAAAATCTCTATAATTAAATGGATAACCTGAGTAAGACTAAAAGTGGAAAACATTGTGGCAAAAGGAGAAATTGCTTGTTTTGAGCAATTTCTTCCTTGGTCACTATGTTTTCATAAAGCTGTCTGCTGCAGACGCATCAGAAAGCGTCTATATGAGGGAAAGGGTTAAACAGATACATTGCAGATGGTTCCTGAGAAATAGCTAGACAAAAGTGGTACTGAGTACAGAAAGAAATACTCTGTGAAAAATCATCCAAGTGGAAGTACATGTTGATTTTATACTTATCTTTTTTTTGTTATCGAAGCTTCCAATAAAGTTTCATTGAATTTAAGTTAGTGGTTGCTGAGAAATAGCGGACAGACAGACAAAGCAATGACTACGTTGTACTATGTTCCATCAATTTTTTTCGAGAACCATAAAGAGTTGAAATCATTGTGGCAAAAGAAGAAATTGCTCATGAGCAATTTCACCTACTGTGAGTTTTTTTTTTTAAAGCGTCTTGTGACGATGTGTGAAAATGAATTTGCAAGTGGTAAAGGGATCAACTCAAAAGTAGTTCTGTATTTAAGTTTCTGCTATTTCTGCATATTTCTTAACTTATGTATCAACTCACAAGTATTTCTGCTTTTTCTGCAATTATTTCTTATCTCATGT
This sequence comes from Serripes groenlandicus, assembly GCA_031761405.1. Classification (NCBI taxonomy): domain Eukaryota; kingdom Metazoa; phylum Mollusca; class Bivalvia; order Cardiida; family Cardiidae; genus Serripes; species Serripes groenlandicus. The sequence continues at coordinate 201,246,625 of JASEVX010000001.1, forward strand.
TTATTTAAGAAATGCCTTATTTTCAACACCAAGAAGTCATAAATTGTAAAAAGTAATTATTTTTTAACAAATAGGGGCTAAATTCAAACAATGGGGATAAAAGACATTGCCATAGCAATACTTTCGACAACAATTTCTTTTCTTCTTTTCCAATCTCATTTCACAAGAATTGCACCACACGCCTGTCAATTTTACTTTGTGCTAATTTTGCTGTGGTTTATCAACTCACTAATTAGCATTATTAATTATAAACTGCATGTCTGTTAGCCGCCAATTTGGATCATTGTCTTTCTCTTCATTGCGGATTTTTCCTACTTAATTTCTCCCAGTCGGTAGTTTCCTTTCAACAATGTTTTTGATACTAACTTTCCTAAACAAGCCGGTAGGCGACGTGGGATTTGCCTTGGTTGTGGGTCCTTAGCAACGAAACTCAAACGCGCATACCCTGAGCCCGTATGGCACCTGTTCACCAAGTTTCATCGGAATCGACCCGTCGGTTTGGGCTGTGGCGCGTCGCTTTACAAACAAACAGACAGACAGACAGCCGGAAAAGCCTGACAATAAGGGATATCTAACGAAGAGAAATCCCAATAAATCCACAGTTTCAAGATTGTGGTTGCAGAAAACAACTTTTAGGACCATTAGTTGGAATTGAAAAATTGCGCAATAATACTCATAATAACCTATTTCTCTTTTTCCCACAATAATTCTAACAACTTTGTCCTAGTGCATTATCCCTTTCCCACATACAGGCACTTTTTGAAGCTTCTGAAGCAGACAACTTTTGAAAACATTATGAAAAAAGTAGAAATTGCTCAAAACAGTCTTTAATAATATTTTCATTTTTATAGATTTTTAATATTTTTGCCTTTATGTTTTCAAAGTCAGCCGCTGCATGTTTGGGAAAGGGTTAACCCTTTCCCTCGTACGACAATTCTGCAGCAGACGACTTTGAACATATTATTTTGTCAAAACATAGAAAATCTCCATAATTGAATGGATAACCTATGACGAAAACATTGTGGCAAAAGGAGAAATTGCACGTTTTGTGCAATTTCTTCTTTTGTCACTATGTTTTCAAAAAAGCGTTTGTATGAGGAAAGGGTTAACAGCTCAAATTGAGTTAAAAGCTTCAAGAATAATTTTCTCAATAGTATTTTCAGTTGTCTAAGCCAGAATTAAAGTGATAGTTTTAACCCTTATCCTCATACAAACGCTTTTTTGAAAACATGGTGACAAACGAAAAAATTGCTCATTATAACGAGCAATTTCTCCTTTCTTCACCATGTTTACAACTGTATTCAATTATTGTACTTTCATTTCCAAAATACTTTTGGAAATGTTTTCAAAGCCGTCTGCTGCAGAGTTCATGCATGTTGGAAAGGGTTAAAAGTAATTACTGAAAAAGACAGTGGTGCAGAGGTAGAGCGTCGGCCTCTCACATCAAAGGTCCCTGGTTCGAGTCCCGTGATGAGCGGGTCCTGACTTTGGGATTTTTCCACACAATCGGCGCGAGTACTGGTTAAGTATCCAGGAAGCAGACATCGAGCGTGATTAATATAAGCTTAAAGCTTGTTTCGCAATCGATTTAAAATAAATAAGTTTAATTACTGAAAAGAGTAAAAAAAACATCATCAGCAATTTCTTCTTTTGACACGATGTTTTCAAAAGTCTTCTGCTGCACATATGTGTATATTTGGCTCTGCAATTTGGAAAGGTTTGAAACTGCATGACATGATTCATTGATTGTTTGATGTTTTATGCCGTTTTCAACACTATTTAAGTTATATCATGGCGTATCCTGGGTAAGTTACCAGTACCAGTAACTGGTCCATTTATCTGTAATGACACCAGTCAGCCAGTCATAATGCTAACCCCGCCAAGGATGGCAGCCATAACTACCCTTTTTTAAAGTCTTTGGTGTGACCCAGCGGTGGGGATGGAACCCACAACCTCCCGCCCCCAAGGGGGGACACTCTTAGTAACCACAACACCGTTGAGGCTGTCTCGTGACAGTTGAAGGTATCAATGAAAATTTTATATATATATAGAGTTGACCAGTTAATCCTTTCCCTCATACGACAATTCTGCAGCAAACGACTTTGAACGTATTTTGTCAAAACATGGAAAATCTCCATAAGTGAATGGATAACCTATGACAAAAAGTGGAAAACATTGTGGCAAAAGGAGAAATTGCACGTTTTGTGCAATTTCTTCTTTTGTCGCTATGTTTTCAAAAAGCCGTCTGCTGCAGAGGCGTCAAAAAGCGTCTATATGAGGGAAAGGGTTAACCTCACATGTTAGTCTACAATAATAGAAGTCTGTTGGAAATGACGGGTTGAACAGTTTCGTCTATCAAGTGGTCAAATAAATCTGCTGAATCTCGGACATGAAAACATAATTTATAGCCTGGCTCACAGGCTATGACCGTAATGACTGTCTTATATTAGATTCACTTGAATCTTATTTCCCCCAAAGCACACCATTTTTGCAGCCAATCACTTTTGAAAACATTATTGGAAAACCAGGCGATATTGCTTAAAGCATCTGTAGAACCCAATGGATATTTAAAGCCTTTCTAACATATAAACTATATTTGGCGCAGCTACAGTAATTGAGCAATTTTTTCCTTTTGCAACAATGCTTTTAACTCTTTTCTATCTGTTGTATTATTTCAATTAAATATATTTTCTGTATTTCTGCCTTGATGTTTTCAAAGATGTTTACTGCAGACTTCTTGTTTGTGGGAAAGTATTAACCCTTTCCACATATAGATGCCTTCTGATACCCATGCAGCAGATGACTTTTGAAAACATTGTTGCAAAACGAGAAATTGCTCAAAAGAAAGAAAATCTCCATTTGCCATAACGTTTTCAACTCTTTTCAATTCTCTTTCATTTATAGAGATTTTGCACGTCGTTGTATAAATGTTTTCAAAGTCGTCTGCTGCAGATTTCCTGTATGTAGGAATGACTTGAAGAGTGAGTTTATCAGTATATGATGTATGGCCGTGTAATATCATTTCCTATTTTGTACATAACCCTATACGACAATTCTGCAGCACACAACTTTGAAGATACTTTGTCAAAATATAGAAAATCTCTATAATTGAATGGATAAAAGTGGAAAACATTGTGGCAAAAGGAGAAATTGCTTGTTTTGAGCAATTTCTTCTTTTGTCACTATGTTTCCAAAAAGAGGTCTACTGCAGAGGTGTCGGATAGCGTCTATATGAGGGAAAGGGTTAAACTCTCTCTCAAATACAATCAATCTGCAGCAGACGATTTTGATAACATCTAGCCAAAAGTATGAAAAATCTGTGTAAATTAAAGCATAAATATTAGATAAGAGTTGAAATTATTGTAGCAAAAGCCACAATGTTTTAAAAGTTGTCTGCTGCATAGACATCAGAAAAAATCTATTTGTAGGAAAGGGACCAAATAATACTGGCTATTATAAGTTAGAAAAGCAAAGTTGAGATATTTTATAATAATAATCTAAACCAGGATTGGACTTTTCTATTATTGAGAATCTCTCTGATTTAGTTCAACAAGGCTTTTTTTTTTTATTACAGTATTAGTGTCAATCGACACGTGCTTTACGATCCAGGGACACTGTGGTGTCATGTCCTCTTTGTCCGTAGAACAAATCCACCCCCTTGCGTGACAAGCATGTGATTAATGCAATTTTTTCACGTCCATGACAAAAAACATCATGAAATCAAGACTATCTGAGAACATTATTAAGACAACTCTTTTAGTTTTCCTTCAGGGAGATGGGCAGAGAATAATGGGTACCAGCATGCCCTTTCACGAAACGTGAAAAACAAACCAAAGAATCTCCAGCACCCTGGAAAATCATGAGACTGCTAATAAAGTAATTGTCATGGTAACAAATCATTCATTAATTCATTTTTTACGCTCCTTGTCAACTAAAATGATATCCAAATATTTCAATTTCTAAACCTTTCCCATTTGCAGTCCCTGGGATTGATGCATCTGCAGCAGACAACAATTGGAAACATTCTGGCAAAAGGAGAAATTGCTCCTTTTGCCACAATGTTTTCAATTCTATTCAATAATTATTCTTTCATTTATAGAGATTTTCCATATTTTTTCCCAAATGGAGTCTGCTGCAGATATTTTTATGTGGAAAAGGGTTACAAGCGCAATGTCTTCGGAATCATACTCAATCATTAATTGAGAAATCACTATATCTTACAGCATAAAGTCTGTTTGAAGTATAGTTATTGACAAAATGCCCATGAAATTTGATATATAAACAATTAACAGAAATAGAAGGTTTAGACTCAAATTTCAAAATTACCTTTCATTTTCATGAATCATCAAATTTACCTCACTGATATATAATCGGACTTAATTTAAAATATTTTATTATGATGTCTTTCCTTCTGAATTATGCATTTTGAAGCATCTAAAGCAGATAACATTTGAAAACATTATTGCAAAAGCAGAAATAACTCATATTATTGAGAAATTTCTCCATTCAATATTTAAATTTTCATTACTAGAGATTTTCCATATCTAGATGTTTAGAAGTCAAGAAGTCGTCTGCTGCAGATATGTTGTATACCACAAAAAGGGTTTGCTAAATGTTTTCAAATAATTATTCTACTCCAGATAAGTTAATTGTATGTGGGAAAATGTTACTGGTACATATGATAAGATAATAAGTGTTAAAGCCATTTAAAAGATGCAACTTGCCGGTTTGTGTAATATACCACAGATATGCATAAAGTACTTTTAGCACTTTGACGGTGAAAAGCCGTCATTTCAGATCAGGTGGTTTGTTACAAAATAGAACACACTCACACTTTCCTAATCTCCGTAGGGTTCCAGTGAATTGATTGGAAATATACTCGGAGTGAATGTTCCATTAGAATAATTTGATCAAAGTTTACGCACCGATGGACAATCTTCAGAAACTAATCGTTTCAATTTTCTATCCCGCGGTCATCGTTTATGATTATGAATAATAAACACAATAAATGGATCGATCAGCCCTGCCTTACATTGTATCAGAATTCGATTTACTCGAAAATGTCAATCTTGATTAGATGGATGCTTGATTTCAAGCATGGGTCTGAGTCCCAAAAGCGCTTGCTTTGGGAATTTAATTGGTTGAAAATTGCCTGTGAATTGGATTAAAGAAAATAAAACCTGTTCTTATTTTCAGTTTTATGAATGAATGAACGAGTGAGAAAATGTTATTTTTTGTTTATTATAACGGTTACCATGACAAAACTAAAAAAAAATTGTTTTACAGGTTTTTTTTCCTTCAAACATTTGCTTTTGCAAACACTTAAGCATCACATGGGACACTAAACAAGTACACTTTTCGAATTTTGTAGCAGACAACTTTTGAAATAATGGGGAATAAGAACCTTATAATCTTATTTTCATTTCTCCATTAATCTTTTTTATCCTTTTCTTTTACTTTTCTTTGCTGAAAGAGTCTAAAGAAAGAAAAAGAGTTTTTGGTTTTACCCTTTCCCTCATATAGACGCTTTCTGACGCTATGCAGCAAACAGCTTTTTAAAGATATAGTGACAAAAGAAGAAATTGCTCAAAACAAGCAATTTCTCCTTTTGCCACAATGTTTTCCACTTTTGAACATGATTTTCTATTTTTTGACAAAATATGTTCCAAGTCGTCTGCTGCAGAATTGTCTTATGAGGCAACTGTTAAGCTGTACAGTAAGAGAAATTGAGAAACTATAGAGCCCTTTTATAAACCCTGTCCCAATTGCAAAGGCATTTTCACACAACTGCAGCAGACAACTTTTCAAAACAATGTGGCAAAAAGGGAAATTGTCACTAGGTTTTCAACGTTATTCAAATATTATGCACCAGTTTAACCCTTTCCCTCATACGACAATTCTGCAGCAGACAACTTTTTAAAGAAGATTTTCAAAGTTTCCACTATAACCACTATAACCATATAAGGCAAAACAGCCCCGCCCCCCTGGCAGCCATGTTTTTTTTCAACATGGTTTGGAGTAATCTGATAGAGGGTCAGCCAAGGAACATTTCTACAAAATTATTTGAAAATCGGCCAGACACTTTCGGAGGAGAAGTCACTTTTAAAGTTAAAATCCACTATAACCATATAAGGCAAAACAGCACCGCCCCCTGGCAGCCATGTTTTTTTTCATGGCTTGAAGGAATCAGACTTGAAGGAATCTGATAGAGGGTCACCCAAGGAACATTTCTACAAAATTATTTGAAAATCGGCCAAAGATACAGGGAGAAGAAGATTTTTTTTTCGTTTCGTTTCCATGGACGCCAGAATTCTGCAATGGATCCCAAAAAATTGAAGGAATTCTGGTGAGGCCATTGAGAGGAGTTGCTTTCTTTGAAGTTTCATCTCAATTGACCCATTGGTTACAGAGGAGGAGATGTTGATCACAATCGTGCTTTGTGCTAAGGCGAGTTAAAAATATGGAAAATTCCAAAAAATCAAGTTGAAAACAATTTGTTGCAAAAGGTGAAATCGCTTATCATGAGCAATTTCTCCTTTTGCCAAAATGTTGCCCGACTCGGAAGCCCCAAAATATGCCTGTAAGGTGGGAAAGGGTTAAATCTTTCAGACATATCAAGGTGAGGGAAAACGGACCAAGGAATTGTATTTTGCATCACCAGTGTGTCTGCACAGGCATCAAGAATATATTTCACTGTCATTGATGTAATGTTATAGATACTCTCCAAACAAATGACTTTCGTAATTGACACGAGCTGCATGGACCATTAGGTTTTTCTTATCTCCAAATTGGAAGAGCTCTCTTTGAGACTTGACTAATGGCCGTGTAATATCATTTCCTATATCGTACATTACACATGCTCACATTTGTCATTGTTTAAAACAGAACACGGCAGTGAGAGACATTCCGAGACAAAAAGGTTGATATGCAACGATTTTTCCAGGCAACAAATTCAGGTTTATGAAAATTGATGTACCTTGGTGGCATCAGGTTTAAGTCAAACAAAAAATACCCAGCATCCCTTGGCTCCTAGCTGAAAATCATAAGTTATACCCTATCCCTCACATATGACAGTTGATGATTCTGCAGCAAACAACCTAATAACCCTCAGACATATGGCAATTCTGCAGCAGACGACTTTGAACGTATATTATCAAAAAATAGAAAATCTCCATAATTGAATGGATAACCTTTGACAAAAAGTGGAAAACATTGTGGCAAAAGGAGAAATTGCACATTTTGTGCAATTTCTTCTTTTGTCACTATGTTTTCAAAAAGACGTCTGCTACAGAGCCGTCAGAAAGCGTCTATATGAGGGAAAGGGTTAAGAATCATTTAGGGAATAAAAGAAAATGCTCATCATGAGAAATTCCTCCCCCCTTTCCAACAATTTTCTACTCTTTCTCTTCATTTCTAGAGTTTTCCTACTAAATTCCACAAGAAATTTGTGATCTTGTTTTTCAAGTTTGTCCTCTTTGAGTAAGAGCTAACTATTTACCTGATATAATAGTTTGTAGTTGTAGTCTTTGGGGAAATAGGAAGATTGGGAATACAATTTTGATATAGAATTTTTTAAAAAAAGTGAATAGGATTTTTAATGCTTTCGCCGATACAACAAATCTGAAGCAGAAGACATAAAAAATATATTTGGTAATGATGTTTAAAATTGCTTTAAGTGAAGGTGTATTATGAACAGATAAAGTTGAAAACATTTTGGCAAAAGGATAAATTTCTTATTATGAGCAATTAGTCCTTTGGAAATGGAAACAATGTTTTCAAAAGTCTTCTGCTGCAGATGTGACAAAATCTATCTATGGAAAAGGTTATTATTGTTTTTATAATAATACAGAGCTTTTGAATTGAGTTGTATGCAAAACGCTATGTTGTGGGAACTCAAAAGCATCGTCACAGTGAGACATTGATTGTGTTTAGATGAGTGTAACCCTTTCCCACATACAGCATATCTGCAGCAGACGACTTTGAAGGCATTTAGTATAAAATATGAAAAGTCTCTATAATTATAAAGGCATAATTACTGAATACAGTTGAAAGCTTTATGGCAAAAGTAGAAATTGCTTGTTTTGAGCAATTTCTCCTTTTGCTACAATGTTTACAAGAGTTTTCTGCTGCAGATGTGTCAAAATGTGTCTATAGGTTGGAAAGGGTTAAACGAGAGAGACTGTGTGACAAAGATCCGTTTATATCTCTAAACCTCTGTGAATAGGCATTCTGATGCATTGATTGATTGATTGATTGGGTAGTAACAACGTTTTTAACAATTTTTCAGTCATATCACGGCTGCGCCAGTTTACATACTCATGTGTTAAATAAATCCTGGCTTTCTCACACCAGTTTTCCACTCAACATACTTTCCAAGCAACTGGCTGCTTTTCCACATAGACTGTTATCCCATAGGTGGAAGGCAAATCAAGCAAATGTCACAGTGACTTTTGTCAACCGTCGGAAAGAATGCTGGCCAATCTGTGGTTTAAAACCTACAACCCCTGGGTGACAGCCTGCGTTGCTTGTCCGATTGAGCTATAGAGGCTCTGCTATTGTGATATATCTGCATTATAACGATTTGAACTATTTTCAATACTTTAACGCTCATATTTAAAGAGATTTTCAACATATTTGTGTAGATGTTTCCGTTACGAGTTGTCAGCTGTAGATTTGTTGTATGCTGAAAAGAGTAATGATCATTAAATCCCTTCTGCAGATGTTTTACCATTTAACCCTTTCCCTCATACGACAATTTTGCAGCAGATAGAAAATCTCTATAATTCAATGGATAACCTATATATATAACTAAAAGTGGAAAATATTTTGGCAAACGGAGAAATTGCTTGTTTTGAGCAATTTCTTCTTTTGTCACTATGTTTTCGAAAAGTCGTCTGCTGCAGAGGCGTCAGAAAGCGTCTATATGAGGGAAAGGGTTAAATCCCTTTTGCAGATGTTTTACCATTGAAAAACAATATAGGGAAATGATAGATTTAGATGACATGCAATCATAAAAGACATCCATCCAACAAAAATGGTCTCCAAATGATTGTTAAGGGATTTCAACCAATGGAGTAATTGATTTAAACGGTATCCCATATGCAGACCTATCTAAATGATGAATCTACAGCAGACAAATATTAAAACTTTGTTTCAAAAGGAGAAAATGCATGAACAATGTTTTCTTTTGTCGCGATGGTTTCAACTCTATTCATTTACTATGTAACATTTATTTGGATTTTCTATATTTTCGCCTACATGTTATAAAAGTCGTCAGCTTGTAACATTATTGGGCCATATTGAATGCAAGGGACAAACTTAAATTATGTGAGAAAAGGAAAAATTGATTTAGGGCAAAACTTGCTCATTTACCAATAATGATTTTTGCATTATCTCGTTAATTTATTGATTGAATTTAATTATGTTGCATATAATTTTGAACAATATTTCAGTCATATGATGGCTGCGGCCTGCATGGTCCATTATCCGAGCATCTTTTTTGCACTAATGCAGACAGTTTGCTTCCCATTTTACCATCCCACATCAGTTTAACCCTTTCCCATGTACAACAATTTTGCAGCAGAGGACTTAACCCTTTCCCTCATATAGACGCTTTCTGACACCTCTGCAGCAGAGTAGACTGCTCGAAAACATAGTGACAATATATCCCCTGCAAAATGAAGTTCATGAACCACTCTTTATCAGTTTTTGAGTTGTGTTCATGAACTTATGGACATGAACAGTCCTTGAAGTATTTTCTTGAACAGTTCATGAATAGTTGAAGAATAAGTCGATTGATTCAAGAAAATGTCCAAGTTCTTAAAATGTTCATAAACTGACATCATGAATTGTTCAAGAACAGTTGATATTTCTAGTTCTTAAAATGTTCATGAATTCATTTCAATTGGTTTAAGAACATTTGAAGAATTGGTCAAGTTCTTAAAAGGTGCAAGAATTGTTCATGAATAGTCCATGAAGATAAAATGGCACAGAGGATTTGCACTGGAAATTATTCATGAATAGTTCATGAACTAAAAAACACACCACATGAACATTTCATGAATTTTAGATAATTGAACAATTCATGAACTTTTTAATGCCAGCATTTCATGATTTTTTTCATGAATCTATCATGATTCTGTAGTTCATGAACCGTTTATAAACCCTGCAAGTTCATGAAATAAATATTTAAGAACTTTTTCATGAACACCCCACAAGTTCTCGGTCACCAGGACGGACGGACAGACACCAGACAAAAAAAAAAGTAATCCCTAAGTGCCTACCATGCTACGCAGGTGACACAAAAATGAACCCTTCACCCGATACAATTGCAGAGGCGACAGAAAGCCTTGATCTGTATATGGGAAAGGGTTAATAATTTTTAGCATTTGCTGAACTAATAAACTGTACAACTGGTAGGTTGATCCTCGGAAACCTTCTAATTGATCATACAACTGATGCTGGCTGCTCCTCAATTCTTAGCTTGTATGAAAGGTATTTTATGCAGCTTTCAACAGTATTTCAGTTATTGGTTCTCTCTTCTAGAGACCCTTAAAGTCGGTCTTCGTTTCTGTCCGTTTGTTTGTTTGTATGTTTGTTTGTGGCAAGCGTAGCGCCAAAACGGATTTTGACCAAACTTGGTAGGGATGAAGGGTCTAGGCTTTAGTTGTTCCTTTTGTAGTATGGTTGCCATAGAAACCACTGTTGCTATGGAAACGGGCGAAAACCGCTTTTCCAGCGAAAACTATCTCCTCCCACAGTTTTTCGAATTTAGAAACCACTTGGTGTGCGTTGTGTAGCCCCATCAGTTGCGACACCGAATGATCGTCCCGATTTTTGATCCGTCTCTTCGTTTTCTTAATATTTGAGTTGCCGTAAGGGGTACCATTTCCGCGGAAAACACAGACACGTCAAAACTAAATATATCAACACAAAAAGAAATGGTTTCCTATTACCTGATCGCTGATTGGCTAAAAATCCGGACACGACCAAATATCAACCAACCAAAGAGCACTTCACATAGCCATTACAACTTCTGTTTCCCGTACTTTTATATGAGGAGAAGAAATATTCAAGTGAATTTGACGCTAATCTCGCGACAACTCGATAGCTTGTTCCATTATTCGTGCGGTGTCGTGAGAGTAGAGACAAGAGAGAACCATCGTCGCAGTATGCTTGTATTCCTACATTACCTGAGTGAGTACTAATTTTATAATGGTTCATTTATCGTAACTCCAGCGAGTCAACATTAATGCTAAACCCCCATGGCCGGCCACAACCCTGAGTGCCAAAGAGGGCAGCCAGTATTCTACCATTTTTAAAGTCTTTGGTATGACCCAGCCGTGGATTGAACCCACAACCTCCCACACCCGAAGCGGACGATCTACCACCACGCCACTGAGGCGGTATTATTTATTCATACACCAATGCATCAGACCACGTCAACTCTGAGCGCCAGTTTTAAAGTTTTTGGTACAACTCAATCGTCCAAAGTTATAGCCTCTTATAGTAGTTACCTGCAAGTCTGAGTGCCCAAGAAGTTAGCATTTAAGCAAAAAGGCTGCTTTCAATCTAAAATAGCTTAACCCTTTCCCTCATATAGACGCTTTCTGATGCCTCTGCAGCAGACAGCTTTTTGAAAACATAGTGACAAAAGAAGAAATTGCACAAAACATGCAATTTCTCCTTTTGCCACAATGTTTTCCACTTTTTGTCATAGGTTATCCATTCAATTATGGAGATTTTCTAATTTTTGACAAAATACATTCAAAGTTGTCTGCTGCAGAATTGTCGTATGAGGGAAAGGGCTAAATCTTGCAAAAAGTGTTATTTCTCATAAAGCCACTATAGGTCTAAAATTTGAACTATTGCATGCACAATGTACATTAATCTTTGAAAAATGAGAGGCGACAAATCAAGTTAACTGCAGACTGAGTGGAACTAGGTAACCCTTCTTCACATATTTCTACATTTGGAATCTTCCAAATTTGAAAGAATCAATTTTAAAGCTTTCTTCGTCTACTAAACCTTGATTTCTCTCAACCCATATCAGATAAATCTTAAAATATGAAGCATCTTGGATAATGCAATGACTTCCTTTTTCACTGTAATTTCAACCAATCGTCGTTCCAGCATCAGGAAACAGTGAAACAAACAGGAAAGGATTAACCCTTTCCCAGATATAGACAACTTGAGAAGCTTTTACAGCAGAACCTTTCTAGAAAGCATTGTCATAGAAGGAGAAATTGCTCAATTTAAATTTCTCCTTTTCCACAATATTTTACTCTTTTTGATAATTACACTCCAAATATACCAGAAGTTATAGTTTTATTCTCAGAAGTTTTTTATTTAACCCTTTCCCGATTGCAGACAAATTTTATAGCATCTGCAGCAGATGTGTTTTGAAAACATTGGAGGAAAAAAAGAAATTGCTAATAATGAGCAATTTCACCTTTTGCCACACTGTTTTCAACTGTGTTCAATAATAACACTTTGATTTGTGGAGATTCTAATGCAGACCTTTCCTAAGTTATCTGCTGCAGATTTGTTGTATGTGGGAAAAGGAGATGGTTCATATCAAGGAATGGGTTAAATATGCTTGGTGTCCTTAGAGAAAAGATGGCACTTGATCTAAAACGTTTGATATCACATTATCATCTTACATCTTGGCTACTTTTTTTTTTTTCCTTTCAGCCTTATCTTTTGGAAATTATGTATAATTCATAACTCTCTAATCCTTACCCATATGCAACAAATATGTAGCAGACGACTTAAAAAACATTTATTCAAACTTATGGAAATTCACTATAAACATAAATATTGTGTGGAATCTCAATCAATGAAAATATAATTATTGAATAGATTTGAAAATATTGTGGCAAAAGGAGAAATTACTCCCATGGTCACAACGTTTTCAAAAGCCTCCTGATGCAAATGTGTCTGCAAGTTGGAAAAGGGTAAATTTTAGAACCAAATGGAAAATGGATCTAAATTAAATCTTTCGAAATAATGACAATGAATCATAATCTTTATTTTAAAAGTTTTTACTTTGTTTTACCCAGTAGCTGAGTGGGCTTTAACGAATTCTCTCTAACAGATGCATTTTGATGCAATTTGCAGCAGACAATTTTTGAAAACATGACAAAAGAAGAAATTTCTCATGAAGACCAATATTTCTCCTGTTGCCACGTTCTAACTCTATCCATTGATTCTACTTTCATTTACAGAGATTTTCCATATTTTTTTCTTTGATGTGTTTGAAGTCAATGTCTGCTGAGGAAAATTGCTGTATGTGGTGGGTATGTGGTTAACCCTTTCCCTCATACGACAATTCTGCAGCAGACGACTTCAAACATATTTTATCAAAATATAGAAAATCTCTATAATTGAATGGATAATCTATGACTAAAAGTGGAAAACATTGTGTCAAAAGGAGAAATTGCTCGTTTTGAGCAATTTCTTCTTTTGTCACTATGTTTTCAAAAAGCCGTCTGCTGCAGAGGCGTCAGAAAGCGTCTATATGAGGGAAAGGGTTAACTGGTAACAAGATTTCATATTTTAGTCCATTGCTCTGAAAACAACTGACGAAATATTTAACATCTGAACAATTTGATGGACAAATGAGCCATCCCGCGAGAAAACCAACATTATGGACTCTGCGTAATGTATCGACCCAGATCTGCCTGCGCAGTATGCGCAGGCTAAATTGTTCCGACACATTCCGTCTCAGGGGAATAGAGGTATAGAGGAATAATTCCGAAAGAAGAAAATCCGCAGGAGGCGAAAATTATCTGTCCGGGTAAGCCTGCGCGGCATGCTTAGGCTGATCCGGTCAATGCTTTATACGGGTTTTCTCGCAGGACGGCTCAAATATATCTTTTAATTCTTTCCCAGATACATTATGACCTTTGGCACCAGACTGCAGCTGACAACTTTCAAGACATTTCTCAAAGCAGTTAACCCTTTCCAACATACAGCAAATCCGCAGACGACTTTGAAAACATACCAAACCAAATTTCAAAACTCACTTTTAATGAAAGTACAATAATTGAAAAGTGTTGACAAAAGGAGAAATTGCTTAGTTTGAGCAATTTCTTCTTTTGAAGCCATGTTTTCAAAAAGCCGTCTGCTGCAGAGCCATCAGAAAGTGTCTATATGAGGGAAAGGGTTAATGCTTTCATCTATGTACCAGAGTTTCATAATACAGTTGAACCTGTGCTAAAGACAACCTGGGAATAGCAATTCCCTGTCTATAGCGACCACACTTTTAGTTTCCCAAATACTCATTTTCTGTAAAACTGACGCTGCAATTAAAGTCCACCTGTGAACAAAGACCAGATTAGAGTCACTTCCCATGGGTAGTCTTTAAACACAGGTTTGACAGTACAACAATTTTCCCCTCCGTGGATTTAAGTTAAATGGTCAACTCTTTCCCACACATGACAATTCTGCAGCAGATGACTTTTGAAAATATCTTTCCAAAAATGGGAAAATTTCCATATATGAATGCTTAATTATTAAATGAATACATTGAGGCAAAAGGAGAAATCGCATATTATAAGCCATTACTTCTTTTTTTTTTTTTTTTTTAAGTTATCTATTGCAAATGTGTCTGTGTGTGGCCAAGGGTTAAACATGTATAATGAATAATATATGACCCAAAGCACTGACTAAAGCGCCACTGAATAAATTATTATCAAATGGCAGAACCTAGGTGACTTAAATGACGGAATTTAAGCAGACATATTTCACCCATGGGATTGAAAAAGTCTGTGTCAAGGGAGGTAATTTCAATAAAATTTGAATACAGTCAGACATGATTATAGATACTATTTGTTGATAACAAACTGACTACAAGTGTATACAAGAACAATAGAAAGGTCAAGTTTTCTCTGACAAGGCCAAATTGTGATAATGTAGAAGATCCGACAACATATAAGTAAAAGAATCTACAAACTTTAACAAGGGCCAACTTTAACTATGCCCCAAATCATGTTCAACAAGTTTGGTGAAAATCAAAAGAAAACTGTTAGAAAAGAGAATGGACAATGTGTGGAGGTGTCCATCTACATAGTACAGGTTATTCCCAATAATATGGTCAGCATAAAAATATATAGGCATAGAAATTGGTCATTTAGACAATGTTGACTTTTGCACAATGTTTCCAAAAGTGGTATGCAGATGATGTGCCAAAATGCATCTGCATGTGGTAAAGGAGTTTACTTTTTAACCCTTTCCCTCATATAAACGCTTTCTGACGCCTCTGCAGCAGACAGCTTTTTGAAAACATAGTAACAAAAGAAGAAATTGCACAAAACGTGCAATTTCTCCTTTTGCCACAATGTTTTCCACTTTTAGTCATAGGTTATCCATTTAATTATAGAGATTTTCCATTTTTTAACAAAATATGTTCAGAGTCGTCTGCTGCAAAATTGTCGTATCAGGGAAAGGGTTAACTGACATGCTGTTTTCTTAGTAGTCTGGCTTGGACAAATCTGAAGAATAAGCCATTTATAAAATTAGGCAATGAACACAACGAGTGGTACTCTGCCAAAAACCAACCTTAACCCTTTCCCTCATACGACAATTCTGCAGCAGACGACTTTGAACGTATTTTGTCAGATGGATAACCTATGACTAAAAGTGGAAAACATTGTGACAAAAAGGAGAAATTGCACGTTCTGTGCAATTTCTTCTTTTGTCACTATGTTTTCAAAACGCCGTCTGCTTTAACCCTTTCCCTCATACGACAATTCTGCAGCAGACGACTTTGAACGTATTTTGTCAAAACATAGAAAATCTCGTTAATTAAATGGATAACCTATGACAAAAAGTGGAAAACATTGTGGCCAAAGGAGAAATTGCACATTTTGTCTTTTGTCACTATGTTTTCAAAAAGCCGTCTGCTGCAGAGGTGTCAGAAAGCGTCTATATGAGGGAAAGGGTTAAATGTAATTAATATACAGGAGGCAAAAGTCTTTGTCTGCAAAGCCATACTAAGGATCCCACATATAGATGCTTTTAAATCTTTCCTTTTGCCACAGTGTTTTTCAACTGTTTTTAGCTTGCTGGTAATCAAACTTTCATTTATAAAGGTTTTGCATATATATCTTTACAAAGATGTTATCAAAGTCGTCTGATGCGGAATTGTTGTATGTGGGAAACAGTTAAATCTTTAATGATTAATTGGTGTACAGTTCAGATCCAAATCAGACTGTGTACATGCACTGGCTGATCCAGCACTGCACTCAGGTCACAAATACCTATTGATTGGTTTTCACAGTGCTGCTCAAATTCTCTTTCCCTCGCAATGTTTTCAACTCAAGACTAAATATTAACCCTTTACCTCATATAGATGCTTTCTGATGCCTCTGCAGCAGACGGCTTTTTGAAAACATAGTGACAAAAGAAGAAATTGCTCAAAACGAGCAATTTCTCCTTTTGCCACAATGTTTTCCACTTTTATTCATATGTTATCCATTAAGATTTTCTATTATTTGACGAAATATGTTCAGAGTCGGGGTTAACAACTTTGTTGCCATTGCAGGTGGCGCTAAATAAATATCATCAGGTATATATAGTCTCAGTCTGAGTCCCTTTCACACATTCCTCACATCTGCAGCAAATGACTTCAAAAACATTTCATCAAATCAATTGAAACCCTTTTAACCCTTACCCTCATACGACAATTCTGCAGCAGACGACTTTGAACGTATTTTGTCAAAACATGGAAAATCTCTATAATTGAATGGATGACCCAATTTCTTCTTTTGTCACTATGTTTTCAAAAAGCCATCTGCTGCAGAGGCGTCAGAAAGTGTCTATATGAGGGAAAGGGTTAATGAAAGAACAATAGTTGGATCAAGTTGAAAACATTCTAGCAAAAACAGAAATTGCTCATTTTTAAAATGAGCAAATTCTTATTTTGCCACCATGCTTTCAAAAGTCGTCTTCTGCAGAGGTGTCAGAATGTGGTATAAAGGGTTAGGAACAAAAATAAAAATGAAGGCGTTAAACAATAATTGAATGATTGATCACATTGTTTAAATGTGCAGGACAGTCTACACCTAATGTACAAATATTATCACATTTTTGTGGAGAAAATCAGAACCCGGCTAACATCTTCAATCCTTAAATAATCCTTTCTCACATACAGACACTTTTCGATACCTCTGCAGCAGACTGCTTTTGAAAACATTATGGCAAAAGAAGGAATTGCTCATAATGAGCAATTTCTCCTTTTACCACAATGTTTTCAACACTCTTCAATTATTACACTTTCATTTACCAAGGTTTTTCATATTTTTGGCAAATGTTTAAAAAGTCTTCTGCTGCAGAATTGTTGTATGTGGGAAAGGGTTGACTATTTCCTTAATACAAAGGACTTCTGAATCCTAAGAATGCAGATGTCTACTTCATAATAACATTGTAGAAGAAGGATGTAATTTTCCTTTTCTCACAACAATTTCAACAACTTCGTTAAAAAATATTGATTGATTGATTGATTGGGGTTTAGCGCCGTTTTTAACAATTTCTCAGTCACATCACGGCGGCCAGTTCACCTACTCATATGTTTCCTGGTTTTCGCACACCAGTACTCCACACAACAATCTTCCCAAGCAACGTTAAAAAATATAAATACAGCATATGAACTGATAACCTCTTTATTCACAATTTTTTTAATTGCTTCAACATAAATGGCTTCATGGCATTTTCAGGTACAAGTTATAATCCCTTTCCCTCTTGCACATTTGTAGTAGAAGACCTTTGAAAACATTGTGGCAAAACAAGAAATTGCTCAAGTGCTGTTATCGTTACTTTCAATCTTTACAAAAACCTGAAAAATACCTGAAAAACCTAAAAAAATCTCCATAAAAGATAGCTGAATTATTAAATAAAGTTGAAAACATTGTAGCCAAAGGAGAAATCGCTCATTATGAGCAATTTCACCTTTAGCCACAATGTTTTCAAAATTCGTCTGCTGCTATTGCATCAAATATTTTTACGTCTGCAGGTGGGAAAGGGTTAAGGAATAAAGTGCACATTATCCTTTGCCACAAGGTTTTCAAAAGTCATCCACTAAATGTGTCTTAAAATGTGTCTGCATGTGGGAAAAGGTAAATAGACCCAGGCAGGGATTATCCCTCTGGATAACCTCGTGACAAAACATTGATGCAAGAACCAATAACTTCGCCATCTTTCATGTTATCAACGACAAACTTAAGTAGGTGGCGACATGTTATTTTATGTTTTGAGGGACTCATCATTTGTGAACAAGACAACCAAATTTCTATTGAGGTATGGCCAATAAATAGGAAAACCAGCCAACACCTTTTGTAAATCAGCCCATTCCAACGTTTTTACCCCTTTCCCACATGCAGAAGCATTTTGACGTATCTGCTGCAGACGACTTTTTAAAACACTGAAATTGCTTGTAATGAGCAATTTCTACCTTTGTCAAAATATTTCTAACTTTATAAATACATTTTATCTTCATCATTTGATGAGATTTTCGAGATTATTTCATCAATGTTTTTAAAATTTTAAAGATATCTGTTACAGATTTTAATGTATGCGGGAAAGGGTTGAATCTTACTGCTATGCATGTGTGAAGAGATAAGTTGGAAAATTGACGTCTGGAAGATTTTAGGTTTAAATTTGAAATAGAGCTGAAAACATTGTTGAGAATGGATGAATTGCTTGTTTGAAGCAGTAACTATATTTTCTTTAAGTGCTTAAAATGTCTCCTACAGAGGTTAAGTTGTTTGAGGTCTTATCATATATGGAAAGGTAGCAGACATAATTTCAAAGACATTTCTCTTTTCTCCACATAATGTTTGTTTTCCACTCTGCTGTATATAGTAATATTCCAAATGTTTAAATGTTTTTTTTTTTAAAAAAGTTTTTAGAAAAATTGACTCATAAATAAAAATGTTCATTTCATTTTAATCACCAATATACAGATGCACCAGAAGTTAACAATTGCAATAGTTCTACTTTCATATATTTTTCCCTAGATGTTTTCAAAGTAGTCTGAAGCAGATTTGTTGTTGGCAAGGAAGGGTTCTGGCAATCAAATTGCTTTTTTAAGAACATATTTCCCACATAAAACCTTTATCACTAATGTGATTAAATGATTTTAATGAAGCTAAAGGATAAAGTACAAAAAAGGACCACAAGGAATATTCTCTAGATAACATTCATTACATAAGCATGTTACTAGGCAAAAGATGACAGCAGTGCTTGACCCTGTACTAGACAAGCTGAGTTTAACTTTTTCCCACATACAACCAATCTGCAGCAGACGGCTTTGAAAAACATCTAAGAAAAAATGTTGACAATCTCCATAAATGCGTATTTCATCTCTGATTAGAATTGAGAAAACATCAAGGCAAAAGGAGAGATAGATCATACTGAGCAATTTCTCATTTTGCCACAGTGAATTTAAAAGTCACCTGCTGCTGATGCATCAAAATTGTTGGAGAAGGTTAAAACTTGAATCATTTACAATGACATCAATGCATTTAAGGTTCCAGTTTCATTGACAGCCATATTTGGTAGAGTTGTGTAGCAACGAATACCATTGCTACAGGTGAAATTTTGAAGTCACATGATGTAAATGACTGAGGACACAAATTCTACCAATAATCATACACCAATAATTTAGTGCAAAACAACTTTGATTTAAACATAACAGTTAACAAAAGGTATTAAACTTGCAGCAATCAAGCAGATCATATTCTTTTCATTGCAGTCTGGTTATTTTATGCATCATACAGGGCATGATGCCTTCAAATATATTAACTGAAAGTTTTTATAAAACTTTGAAACCACATATGATTTCCTATCGTTTAACCCTTTCACAATAGCAGCAGACGACTTTTGAAAACATTGTGGCCAAAGGTGAAATTGCTCATGATGAGCAATTTCTCGTTTGGCCACAATGTTTTCAACTTTATTTAACAATTAAGCTATCTTTTATGGAGAATTTTCAGGTTTTTGTCACTATGTTTTCAAAGTCGTCTGCTGCAGATTTGTTGTATGTGGGAAAGTGTTAAATAAGTTGTCTGCTGAGTTGATGACTACATTCAAATAAGCTCGACAGGAATCTCAACCAAAAGGGTTAAGTCTTGGTGACATCCCTGTCCCTAAAGTTATCTTGTCTGACTGGGTTCTCCCCGGATGATCAATTTAACTGTTTACTTAGCCATTTTGTTAACTTTTTTTTTTTTTTTTTTTCTGAAGTTTATCCTTTTAAAGTCGGTATTAGAGATACAGTTGTTTTACCCTTTCCAACAAACAGATCCATTTTGAATAATCTACAACGGTCACATTTTGCCACAATGTTTTTAATTCTATTCAATAACTATGCTTTCATTTTTCTAACCCCCTTTTCCACATACGGCAATTATACAGCAGACGTCTACGAAAACAGGTTAACCCTTTCCCTCATATAGACGCTTTCTGACGTCTCTGCAGCAGACGGCTTTTTGAAAACACAGTGACAAAAGAAGAAATTGCACAAAACGTGCAATTTCTCCTTTTGCCACAATGTTTTCCACTTTTTGTCTTAAGTTATCCATTTAATTATGGAGATTTTCTATGTTTTGACAAAATACGTTCAAAGTCGTCTGCTGCAGAATTGTCGTATGAGGGAAAGGGTTAAAGAAATGTAACGTTGATGGGGAGGGTACACCTTAGGGTTGAAAGGAGAAATTCCTGAAGATTTTTTTTTAAAACAAAGTATCAAAATTGTACTACAAATTATCTGAATATGATTTCTTTTATCATCAAATGTTTTCAAAGAATATTACAAAATCATTGCATATTGTCACTAAATAAATATAATTCAGAAAAAAACATAATTTTATATAGATTACTAGAGACAAGAAATAGTAAGATATATACCGGTACTCAAAACAAAATGTAAAACTTAACCCTTTCCTTCATATAGACGCTTTCTGAAGCCTCTGCAGCATACGGCTTTTTAAAAACAGTGACAAAAGAAATTGCACACAACGTGCAAAATTTCTCCTTTTGCCACAATGTTTTCCACTTTTTGTCATAGGTTATCCATTCAATTGTGGAGATTTTCTATGTTTGACAAAATACGTTCAAAGTCGTCTGCTGCAGAATTGTCGTATGAGGGAAAGGGTTAAACAATGCCCTGTTCAACTTCAAACATCAAATATACCCATACAGGGGAATTAACCTCTATAAAGATCTTTAAGTAAGTCTGACATGAGTTATCTACCTTCTTAAATCTTTTATTGATAAAATCTTTTTTTTTGTTTTTAACCCTTTCCCTCATACGACAATTCTGCAGCAGAAAACTTTGAACGTATGTTGTCAAAACATAGAAAATCTACGTAATTGAATGGATAACCTATGACAAAAAGTGGAAAACATTGTGGCAAAAGGAGAAATTGCACGTTTTGTGCAATTTCTTCTTTTGTCACTATGTTTTCAAAAATCCGTCTGCTGCAGAGGCGTCAAAAAGCGTCTATATGAGGGAAAGGGTTAACAACTTCCAATTACCTGTATTATCATGGTATAGATGGATTAGCTTGTAAAATGTGTGCAGCCTATTTTATTCCTGTTAGTGTACCACAACAAAATGATTATAATCACATGTGATTTCAGGTAACACACCAAACTTAACCCTTTCCCACATACAGCAAATCTCCAGTAGACGACTGTGAAATTATCAAATCCAAATTATGGAAAATCTCTATAAATGATAGTATGATCATGGAAAGCGTCTATATGTGGGAAAAGGCCCTTTTTACTGTTTTACAATTCTGCAGCAGACGACTTTGAACATATTTTGTCAAAAAATAAAAAATCTCTATAATTGAATGGATAACCTAAGACTAGAAGTGGAAAACATTGTTGCCAAAAGTCACTATTAAGTTACGGAAGACTTCTCAAAGATTTTTTTATACTTATGTTGTTTTTGCTGTCAAAGGATGGCATAAAAATGGCAGCATATTAGCCCAAATTCTATTGATTTCTATAGTTATTTTCTTGTTCAAAAATTAAAAAAAAAAGATGTGTTTGTGAAACACTGATGCCCCCCAATGGCAACATCTAGGTCAAAGGTCAAGGTCGCAAGGTATACACATGTGAAATATGGTAGCATTACCTGTTATTGTTCAAAAGTAGTGGGGAAGGTTAAAAAAAAAATTGAGAATGGCAACATCTAGGTCAAAGGTAAAGGTTGCAAGGTCAAAAATGTTGGTACTGACAGAAAGGTCATGTCACAAGGAATACACATGTGAAATATGGTAGCCGTATCTGTTATGGTTCAAAAGTAATGGCCAAGGTTAAAGTTTTTTTCGAGAATGGCAACATCTAGGTCAAATGTCAAGGTCGCAAGGTCAAAAATGTTGGTACTGACATGTGAAATATGGTAGCCATACCTGTTATGGTTCAAAAGTAATGGCCAAGGTTAAAGTTTTTTTCGAGAATGGCAACATCTAGGTCAAGGTCAAGGTCGCAAGGTACTGACAGAAATGTCATGTCACAAGGAATACACATGTGAAATATGGTAGCCATACCTGTTATGGTTCAAAAGAAATGGCCAAGGTTAAAGGTTTTTTCGAGAATGGCAACATCTAGGTCAAGGTCAAGGTCGCAAGGTGAAAAATGTTGGTACTGACAGAAAGGTCATGTCACAAGGAATACACATGTGAAATATGGTAGCCGTATCTGTTATGGTTCAAAAGTAATGGCCAAGGTTAAAGTTTTTTTCGAGAATGGCAACATCTAGGTCAAAGGTCAAGGTCGCAAGGTCAAAAATGTTGGTACTGACAGAAAGGTCATGTCACAAGGAATACACATGTGAAATATGGTAGCCGTACCTGTTATGGTTCAAAAGAAATGGCCAAGGTTAAAGTTTTTTTTTAGTATGGCAACATCTAGGTCAAAGGTCAAGGTCGCAAGGTCAAAAATGTTGGTACTGACAGAAAGGTCATGTCACAAGGAATACACATGTGAAATATGGTAGCCGTATCTGTTATGGTTCAAAAGTAATGGCCAAGGTTAAAGTTTTTTTCGAGAATGGCAACCTCTAGGTCAAAGGTCAAGGTCGCAAGGTCAAAAATGTTGGTACTAACAGAAAGGTCATGTCACAAGGAATACACATGTGAAATATGGTAGCCGTACCTGTTATGGTTCAAAAGTAATGGCCAAGGTTAAAGTTTTTTTTGTGCAGACAGACAGACAGACCAACAGACAGGCCAAAAACTATATGCCCCCCGAATCGGAGATTCCGTGGGGGCATAAAAAATCCAAACACTGTGAAAATGAACTTTTTCAATTGAAAAGCTACATATTTCTATCCATTGAAACATAGATGTAATGTAGAAAGGATGTCCAGTTTTTGAAACAATTTTGCCGAGCCCCGGTAGCTCAGTCGGTAGCGACGTGGGCTGTCAATCTAAGGGTTGTGAGTTCGAATCCCAGCTCGGACAACATTCTTTCCGACGTTTGACAAAAGTCACTGTGACATGCGTCATTCGTCTTTCACCAATGGGCTGTTTACAGTCTATGTGGAAAACAAGGAAACGCATGAGTGTGTG
Source organism: Serripes groenlandicus (assembly GCA_031761405.1). Classification (NCBI taxonomy): domain Eukaryota; kingdom Metazoa; phylum Mollusca; class Bivalvia; order Cardiida; family Cardiidae; genus Serripes; species Serripes groenlandicus. The sequence goes on from JASEVX010000001.1 coordinate 201,270,207, forward strand.
AACTGGTCACCGTGATATGACTGAAAAATTGTTGAAAACGGCGTTAAACCCTTTTTCTTTTGGTTTGCAGAATAACCTGATTGAAACATGCACTTTTTGGCATATCTTTTAAAATTGTGCAAATCTCACGCACACATGGGCGTATCATTTAAATATGAGTTGTGCATTTCTCATGCATTTGTTTACAATTGTATTTATATTTCTCTGACACTTGTGAAAGGCAAACCAAACAAATTACGCAAATAACGAGACAAAGGCGTACAAATAACTTGTCTCAGTATCATTCTTTCCGATCTTCTTTAGCACAGGATGTTGAATGTCAATAATATATGATACTTTATTATCGCAGGTCTGTTACTTCGAAAAAAGTTATCTTAACCCTTTCCCAAGTACAGCAAATCTGCCACAGAAAACCTTAAAACAATCAAACACAATTATAGAAAAACTGTGAAAATGAAAGTTTATATTATAATTATTGATTAAAGAAGAAAACATCACGACAATAAAAAAGAAATTGCTAATTTTGAACAAATTCTACTTTAACCACTGTGACTGTTTTAAAATGTTGTCTACTGCAGAAGCATCAACTTGTGTTTGCATGTAGGGGCTAAGTATCCCATTACCTTATGTCATGTTTATCCATTAAAACTTAAAATATAGTTATACTTTTTCTATACATTGAAGCAAAATGTAAAGACGTAAAAGAAAAGATAATTTGAAAAACTTGAAAAAGAGAAGTTTCTCTGAATAAATTAGCAAAAATAGCAATTTCTCACTTTCCCTACAACAAATTCAAAGTTTCATATGCTAATACAGATCAAATGGTTGTGGTATGAAGGTAAGGGTATAGAAGAATAGATACAGTTTTGTCACCATGAAATACGAGCCATATATTTTTGACGATCTTTTGTGGAAGGACGGTAGCCATCTCTGTCATTGTCCCATGTTGTTACAATCACCACGTAACGCGAGACGGTGTAAATCAGATAACTACGAACGCCATTGGATATTTTCAAAGTGGTCTGCTTTAAAAAATGTCTGAGATAAATATTTCATGCAGTTTCTAGAAAAATTGAAACAAAATTTAAAACATCATAGAAATAAGAGAAATTGCTCCTTTAAAGCAATTACTCCTTTTCCTTTAAAGTTTTTAAAAGACACTCTGCTATAAAAGAATTAAATTCGTTAACCTTCTTTTATGATTGTCTTATCTTCTTCTCTTCAAACTCCAATGATTTTCTCACATGCATATCTGATACAATGTATCAGGCTACAACATTGCAGTGAGAAAGAAACATTGTTGAAACAAGAGCACCACGTATGGCACAGACGCTCGACTGATAGGGAGAAAACAGAAAACAAAAAAATGAGCTAAACAAAAAACCTTAACCGGACGACCACGCCGACGCCAGGGTCATGACAATAGCTCTCGTTTTTTCAAAAGTCGAGCTAAAAAGGATGATTTTGTTTACCCATTACCTGTTTTAAAGACAATTTCTGATGCCCCATTTTCGTTTTTTTTTTTTTTTTTTTATTTACCCTCGCCGTGCAGAAGTAATTTTTTTTGGAGCAGACAATGTTAGATACATAAGGGAGCGTGGGTGCGATTTCCTAGCTCTTTCCAAAAAGACCCCTTGGTTCTTTTACCCGGTGTATCCCATTGATACACACAAGGTTATTTCCGGGAAAGGAGCAGTCACTACTTGACCTCTAGTTGCGTGGGAGACGCTTTAAAGCACCCCTTAATTTCCAGAACACAGACCAGGGTGTTTAAACCACCGGATGATCTGTCAGCGTGGTTCTATATTTGCTTACCCTTTCCCTTATATCCCACATAGAGCAAATTTGCAGCAAATGACTTTAAAAATGTCTACTCAAAAATATAAAAATTTCTAAAATTGTAGGTAAAATTACTGAAAAAGTTGAAAACATTGTGGCAAAAGGAGGAATTGCTCATTTTGAGCAATTTCTCCTTTTGTCACAATGTTTTCAAAATTCATCTGCAGCAGATGCGTAAAATGTGTCCATTGGTGGGAAATGGTTAAGACACCAAATCAGGTAAAATAATGGTTACTAAACATCAAGCCTTAAATTTCATGACTTGAAATAAAACCTGCTCCATAAAAGTAATATTGCGTCTGCTTCTAAAATTTCTTTTAAGATGAGAGATAATTAAAACTGATATTAGTCTATCATCTTGTCTGCTGATTTTGCATCGTCTGCAAATATAAAATCTTTACACCCCTTTCCCACATATGACCAATTCTGCAGCAGACAACTTTGAACACAGATTGACAAAAAATAGAAAATCCCTATAATTGAATGGATAACCTATGACAAAAAGTGGAAAACATTGTGGCAAAAGGAGAAATTGCACGTTTTGTGCAATTTCTTCTTTTGTCACTATGTTTTCAAAAAGCCATCTGCAGCAGACTACTTTGAAATCATCTAGGCGAAAATAAGGAAAATCTTTATAAATGAAAGTATAATTGTGGAATAGAGTTGAAATCATTGTGGCGAAAGGATTCTTTTAATCATTATGAGCAATTTCTCATATTTCCATAATGACTTCAAAATTCTTCAAAGGCACCAGAATTGGTCTGCATATGGGAAAGGGGTCATTTTAAATGAAGAAATCTACAGTTATTTTCCTTTCTTTTTTCTTTAATTAAGAAAAATTCATTTCATTGTCATTCTTGAGTAAATTGGGTTAATAACACCAATAACAAAATTCGGAGGCATGTGACATAAATAACCCTATTACAGATTTAGGTGACGAAGTGATATAAGAAGCCTTTTTGAGAGTATATTATAGATTTTGGTGGCAAGTGACATTAAAAGCCTGGTTATATTGTTTAAGTGTATGTTGATGTTTCCGAGGACAGGTGACAATAAAAACCCTATTTGAGTGTATTTCATAGATTTCGGTGGCAAGTGACATAAAATGCCTATTTGAGTGTATTTTGAAGATTTCTGAGGGTAGGTGACATAAAAAACATATTTAAGTGTATTTTGAAGATTTCTGAGTGCAGCTAGGTGAAATAAAAAACTCTATTTGAGTGTATTTTAAAATGCTTATTTGAGTGTATTTTGAAGATTTCTGAGGGTAGGTGACATAAAAAACATATTTAAGTGTATTTTGAAGATTTCTGAGTGCAGCTAGGTGAAATAAAAAACTCTATTTGAGTGTATTTTATATTCAGTGGCTCAGGTACATAACATCGCTATTTGAGTGTATTTTGGAGATTTCAGTAGCAAGGGACATAAAAAGCCTATTTGAGTGTATTTAAAGATTTTGGTGGCATTAGTGACATAAAAAGCTTTTTGGAGTATATTTTGGAGGCACTGGTAACAAAAGAAATAAATTAGATTTTTTTTTGAAGATTTCGGTGGCAAGTGACATAAATAACCCTATTTGAGTGTATTTTTAATATTTCGGAGGCATGTGACATAATAACCCTATTTAAGTGTATTTTGAAGATTTCAGAGGGCACTGGTGACATTATAACCCTATTTGAGTGTATTTTATAGATTTCAGAGGGCACTCATGTCAATATAACCCCATTTGAGTGTATTTTATAGATTTTAGAGGCAGGTGACATAATAAACCTATTTGAGTCAAAGTTTATATTTTGAGGGTCGAGTTGAGGTGAAAGGTCTGAACCCAATAATCATGCTACCCTGTGGAGACTTTCACCTGAATCAGACTGGTTTCCATAACAAGGTTGCTACTTCAAAGAAAAAAGTTGATCAATCGTTCCCATGTCATGACCATATAGTATGCAGGCAGTCTGGTGATGGCAGACGTCAATTACAAATAGACATATTCCCTTATTATACAGTTACATTCATCATTTAACCCTTTCCCACATACAGGAAATCTGCAGCAGATGACTTTGAAAACGATCTTGCAAAAACATGGTAAATCTCTTTAACCCTTTCCCTCATATAGACGCTTTCTGACGCCTCTGCAGCAGACGGCTTTTTGAAAACATAGTAACAAAAGAAGAAATTGCACAAAACGTGCAATTTCTACTTTTGCCACAATGTTTTCCACTTTTTGTCATAGGTTATCCATTCAATTATGGAGATTTTCTATGTTTAGACAAAATACGTTCAAAGTCGTCTGCTGCAGAATTGTCGTATGAGGGAAAGGGTTAAAATTTGATACACTCATTCTTTAAATTAAATTGTTTAAACAAACAAACACTTTTCATCCCTTTGAGAGGAAACAAGAAACGAGGTACAAAATTACATTAATATAAATATCATTCTTATATGTTTAACCCTTTCCCACATACAACAAATCTGCAGCAGATGACTTTGAAATTATCTTGGAAAAGCTCTACAAATTACTGAAAAGAGTTGAAAACATTGTGGCAATGGAGAAATTGCTCGTGTGAGCAATTTCACCTTTTGTCACTATGTTTTCAAAAGTCTTCTGCTGCAGAGGCTTCAGAAAGCGTCTATAAGTGGGAAAGGGTTAAACCCCATTCCAACCAATGTCATTGAAGCATTTTCAGCAGCAGACATTGTTTTATTTACTTTTTGGCAAGAAGAAAAAAAAATTGCTCATGACGAGTTGGACATTTCTCTTTGTGCCACAATGTTTTAAACTTTTTTCAATAATTATATATACATGTACTTACATTCTTAGAGATTTTCCATATTTCAAGTTCCATTTCTTTAATAAGTTGTTTGATGAACATTTTAAGCCGCCTCTGCAGCAGATGACTTTTAAAAACATTGTGACAAAAGGTGACAATGCTCACACAAGCAATTTCACCTTTTTGTCACAATGTTTTCTATTACCGGTAGTCTTTTTAGTCATAGGTTATCCATTCAATTATAGAGATTTTCCATTTTTTGACAAAATGTGTTTAAAGTCATCTGCTGCAGATTTGTTGTATGAGGGAAAAAGTTAAGAATTGTCTGTTTCACAATTACAGACAGACGTATTCCTTTATTATACCGTTATGGTCATCATATTACTGTCTGAATCACTGCTCTATTGAAGCAAAATAAACCGTAAGACTTAAAGACACATCAACTATCCCTTTCTCAAATACAAACAATCTGCTGCAGACGACTTTCAAAAAGATATACCATTTAATTTAGGAAAAATTCTAGAAAATCTATAAAAAATGACTGTAATTATTGAACAGAGTTAAAAACATTGTGCAAAGGAAGAAACTGCTCAAGATGAGCCATTTCTCCTTTTGTCACAATTTTACATTCAAAAGTCGTCTGCTGAAGATGCCTAAAAAGGCAGGTGCATGTAGGGAATGGGTTAACTTGAGGATCAATGATAACATACGGCTATATAATTATTATGCTGAAGACAATTTGATTGATTGTGTTTAGGAACCATTTTCAATAGTATTTCGATAATACCACTTAATCCCTCAATTTCTTGAATCAGTTAAAAAAACAATCTTCCTCTCACGCAGGAATCCGCTGTGGTCGAGACTGGTTAGTGTCTGGTATTTCGAAATTGGGTGTCCCGGGTTCGATCCCACTTAGTCGCGGCACTACAGTCATGGTGGAGTGCCCTTGGTCAAGGCACATTTTCTAGCCTAGTACTGGTTTGTTTACCAAGGGATCATGAATAAGTGAACTGTCGCCGTGATATAACTGAAATAATGTTGCAAGCGGCGTAAAACCCCAATAAATAAATAAATAAAATAAAATCCTCTCAGGCAAAAGGCTATTTCCAAAAAGATAGTTCAGTTTACTGGTATATTTAGTCCTTTGTAAAAATGTAAAATTATGCACCTAGAACGGCAGATTAAGGCAGCCCTCACCATTTGCTGGCTGAGCTTACATTGCCGATTATTTAATAAAGATGAAAACATTGAGGCAAAAGCTAAAAGGAGAAATTTTCATGAAGGGCAACTTCTACCTCTACCACAATGATTTCAGAGGTCGTCTGCTGTTAATTCGTCTGCATGTTAAAAAAGGTTAAGGGTAGGCTGTAATATGAAGACAATGTGTCTATGTTTAATTTCCTGTATGATATTGACTGCTAATAAAGAACAAATGACCTGATAACTTTCCATCTATGTCAATTCTTGCCAGCCTTTTTTTTCTAAATTGCAAAGACAAATGATTCAACAGTTCATACCAAATAACAATTTATCTGAAATGATATACTGATAGAGGATATTTGTTTGTTTAGAGTGGATATGTAATATATCTCATCGAGAAGTGATACAATTGAAAATGTTAAAATTGTATCACTTCAAGTTGAAATATCATCCATATCCACTCAAAACAAACAAATTTTCTTTTTATTTTATGATAATTGATAATGAAATAATGGAACTATTTGGTGTCTTCGTACCTGTTCACACGCAGACGAATCTGTGTGAATGTATTTGTTTACTACACAATGTCAGACAATGACAATAAGTCCGATTTGTTAAATTTACGGAATACGGAATTATACATGGGTATAGATAAGATAAGGTTTTTATCACATGACAATGCTTGTATCCGATCTAATAATATACCCATTACGTATTTCTTTAAATATATAACGTGTGTAGTATAACATGACCGGAAACTAGGGAAATGACGTCATACCTATACATCACTACCTACAGTGTGGGTGATATGGATAATATATCTATGATAGAACTCAGTATCTCATCGTTTAGCATTAAATAATAAGAGTTATCTGCTTTGACAATCTGTGAATAAGAAGGGTTGATTGATTGATTGAATGATTGTTTGGTGTTAAATGCCGCTTTAAACAATTTTCCAGTTATATCACAGCATTTCCTGAGTAAGTTACCATCCCTGCGAAATGAAATTCATGAAATCATGAATTTTCATACCTTTCAAGGATTGTTCATGAACCACTATTTATCAGTCCTTGAGTTATGTTCATGAACTTATGGACATGAACAGTCCTATATGTCTTTTCTTGAACAGTTCATGAATAGTTGAAGAACATGTCGATTGATTCAAGAAAATGTCCAAGTTCTTAAAATGTTCATAAACTGACATCATGAATGGCTCAAGACCAGTTGAAAAATATTTCAAGTTCTTAAAATGTTCATGCGTTCACTTCAATACTGGTTTAAGAACAGTTGAAGAATTTGTCAAGTTCTTAAAAGGTGCATGAATTGACTTTAAAACTGGTTTAGGAACAGTTGTAGAATTTGTTGAGTTCTTAAAAGGTGCATGAATTGACTTCAATACTGGTTTAAGAACAGTTGAAGAACTGGACTTGAATTTGAAATATACCAAGGGAGTTAAGTCTAGCATAAAACACAGGAACTCTTCAAAAAGAAGTAAGTAATGTTTACTACTTCCTTAAAGTCTTATGGTGGGAGAAATATGTTGTGGTTCAAAGGCACAGAGAAGATTGTTGTGATTTCTTATGAACAACTTGATTGGTACATTTGGTAAATGTCTTAAATGTTACATTGTTTAATAAATTATCAAATTGTATTGTGCTATGTCATAAACAACATCTTTATATCGGTGATTTATTAAAGTATCACATTGCCACATGTATGGAAGAGGCCATGCCTTCATACAGTGAGTGTGCTAAGCCTAATTCTTTTAAAAGTTGTGATTTACAGTAACTGTTATTGTTCAATTATAAGTTCTTTTTCAAGACAATTAACATTAATATTTTTTTTAAATGATATGTAACTTTGTTTGAGGACAAAAATTTTAAATTTCAAGGATGTTCAAGAACTGTTCATGAACTGTTCATAAATAATTTGAGGCATAATTTCATTGAGGTCTCAAAGGATGTTCAAGAACTGTTCATGACTAGTTTAAGGCATCATTTTCAGTTCATGAACTTTTTTTAAGAATTTGTGTTCATGAAAAGTCCTTGAAATGCCTGGAAGTACAAATGAGACATTGAAATATAGAGGGGAAATGGTTTGTGAGTGGTTCATGAATAGTTCATGAATACATCATGGACAACTGATCATGAACCTTTCAAAAACTGTTTAAGATCTACTGTTCATGAACTCTTTTTTGTTTAAGAACTGATCAAGGATTTGTCTCATTTGTACTTCCAGGCATTTCAAGAATGTTTCATGATTGTGGATGTGAACCATTCATGAATTTTTCAAGAATAATTAATGAACTGTAACTGATCACTTCGCAGGGGAAGTACTACTGGTCCATTTATCCTGACACCAGCCAGTCAGTCTAAATGCTAACCCTGCAAAGCTGAGCGCCAAAGAGAGCAGCCATAACTACCATTTGTAAAGTCTTTGGTAAAACCTGGTCAGGGATTGAACCCACTACATCCTGTACTTGAGGTGGACATTCTTCCACTACAAGGGGGTCATAAGAGTGTTTGAAGGAACACATGTGTCAGCTCCCTGCAAGAGAAAGCTTGACAAACTGATGGGCAGATTGACAGAAAATGGACCAGTGATCCCTTATGTGTCACCTCCTTGTAAATACTTGACAAACTGATAGGTAGATCGACAGAAAGTGGAGCAGTGATCCCGTATGTGTCCCCTCCTTGTAAATACTTGACAAACTGATAGGTAATTGACAGAAAGTGGACCAGTGATCCCTTATGTGTCCCCTCCTTGTAAATACTTGACCAACTGATAGGTGGATTGACAGAAAGTGGACCAGTGATCCCTTATGTGTCAGTCCTCTCAGTAAGTGACAGCTTGACAATCTGATAGGTAGATTGACAGAAAGTGGAGCAGTGATCCCTTATGTGTCCCCTCCTTGTAAATACTTGACAAACTGATAGGTAGATTGACAGAAAGTGGACCTGTGAAAGATCCCTTATGTGTCACCTTCAAGTATGTGAAAGCTTGACAAACTGATAGGTAGATTGACAGAAAGTGGAGCAGTGATCCCTTATGTGTCACCTTCCAGTATGTGAAAGCTGGACAAACTGATATGTAGATTGACAGAAAGTGGACCAGTGATCCCCTATGTGTCCCCTCCTTGTAAATACTTGATAAACTGATAGGTAGATTGACAGAAAGTGGACCAGTGATCCCTTATGTGTCACCGTCCAGTACGTGAAAGCTTGACAAACTGATGGGAAGATTGACAGAAAGTGAAACACAGTTGATCCCTTAATGTGTCACCCTGCCAAGGCAAGCAACACCAAGATGTAATATTTTCATTTAGAAATTAATAAATATTTTAAGCAATATCTCCTTTTCCCACGTTTTCAAAATTCATCTACCTTGAAGCGTTCCAGAATCATTTATTGGCAAAAGAAATTAATTGTTCATATATTAAGAGCAATTAAGTTATTTTTTTGTCACAATGTTTTTAGCTCTAGGTAATAATTACAATTTCATTGATTTGCCAATACATTCTTGAAGTTGTACCTCTACTGCAGATTTTTTGTATGCAGGAAAGCGTAAATTAAGTGACAACTTTTGTTGAGTTTCAGAAAATATTTTAATTATTATTTCTTAATATTGCAGATATTTGATATTGTGTACTCAAATTCCCTAACAAGTAACATATTGGTATATGCTTTTAGATATTTTAGTAAAAATATAGAAAATCTCTATAAATGAAGGTATAATGACTGAAAAAAGTTAAAAAGATTGTGGCAAAAGGAGAAATTGCTTGTTTTGAGCAATTTCTCCTTTTGCCACAATCTTTACAAGAGTCGTCTGCTGCAGTTGCGTCAAAAAGGTGGGAAAGGGTTAAACAGTATTTTTTAAGTTATATCACAGCATTTTCTGTGTAGATTTACATTATCATCAGTATTTTCTATCGCTTCACAAATGCATCAAATCCACCTCTTTATAAAGACCGGGGATCGGGGATCGAACACCAATCTCATACTCCCAAGGCGAACGCTATTAAAACTACGCCATGGAGACGGTGGAAACATTATAATTGAGAGCATAAATGTGTCTTTTAAATTATTCATAATAAGCTTTAATATTCAAATAATTAAGATGACTTAACCCTTTCCCTCATATAGATGCTTTCTGACGCCTCTGCAGCAGACGGCTTTTTGAAAACATAGTGACAAAAGAAGAAATTGCACAAAACGTGCAATTTCTCCTTTTGCCACAATCTTTTTAACTTTTTGTCATAGGTTATCCATTCAATTATGGAGATTTTCTATGTTTTAACAAAATATGTTCAAAGTCGTCTACTGCAGAATTGTCGTATGAGGGAAAGGGTTAACATGGATCAACATTAGGCTACTTTTGAAAATGTTGAAAACGTTTTATGACATTACATTAATTTTGCAAAAGCAGGCCAAAAATGGCACATCACTTAAATGACGATGTTCATTTTCATAAACAAGAGGGCCATGATGGCCCTGGATCGCTCACCTTAATTATACAATGTACTATAATGCAAAATACATCAGGACAATTATTCTGAATGCAACCTCCACAGTGTTAACAAGATTTTCCTTCATTTGGCCTAGTGATCTATATTTTTTTACCTGATATGACCCATATTCCAACATGGACTAGATATCATCAAGACAACATTCTGACAAATTTTCAACTTGCTCAAAGTAAAAATGCGGCCTCCGGAGTTTGAACAATATTTTCCTTTATTGACCTTGTTTCTGACCCTACATGATCCATATTCGATCTTGGCTTAGATATCATTTAGATAAACATTCTCATAAAATGTCAAGCTGCTGTAGCAAAAAATGTGTCTTCTACAGAGTTAACAAGATGTTCCTTCAATTTGGCCTAGTGACCTAGTTTCTGACCCAATATGACCCATATTCGAACTTGACCTAGATATAATTCAGACAAACATTCTGACCAAATTTCAAGCTGCTGAAGCAAAAAATATGGCATCCAAAGTGTTAACAAGATTTTCCTTCAATTTGGCCTAGTGACCTAGTTTTTGACCCTACATGATCCATATTCGAACTTGACTTAGATATCTTTAAGACAAACATTCTGACAAAATTTCAAACTGCTGAAGCAAAAATTGCAGCCTCTAGAGTGTTAACAAGATTTTCCTTCAATTTGACCTAGTGACCTATTTTTTGACCCAACATGACCCTTGATCGAACTTGACTTACATATCATCAAGAAAAACATTCTGATAAAGTTTCATCATGCTAAAGTTAAAAATGCAGTATCCAGAGTGTTAACAAGATTACCCTTCAATTTGGCCTAGTGACCTAGTTTTTAACCCGGCATATTCGAACTTGGCCTAGATATCATTTAGACAAACAGTCTGGCCAAATTTCAAGCTGCTTAAGCAAAAAATGCGGCATCCAAAGTGTTAACAAGATTTTCCTTCAATTTGGCCTAGTGACCTAGTTTTTGACCCAATATGACCCATATTTAAACTTGACCTAGATATCTTTAAGACAAACATTCTGACAATATTTCAACATGCTCAAGTTGAAAATGTGGCCTCTACAGTGTTAACAAGATTACCCTTCAATTTGGCCTAGTGACCTAGTTTCTAACCCGATATGACCCATATTCGAACTTGACCTAGATATTTTTAAGACAAACATTCTGACAAAATCTCAAACTGCTGAAGCAAAAATTGCGGCCTCTAGAGTGTTAACAAGATTTTCCTTCAATTTGACCTAGTGACCTATTTTTTGACCCGACATGACCCATGTTCGAACTTGACCTACATATCATCAAGACAAACATTCTGATAGTTTCAACATGCTCAAGTTGAAAATGTGGCCTCCAGAGTGTTAACAAGATTTCGCTTCAATTTGACCTAGTGACCTCGTTTTTGACCTCATATGGCCCAGTTTCAAACTTGTCCAAGATTTGATGGAGATGAATGTTCTGATACACTTTCATGAAGATTGGATGCAAAATGTAGCCTGTAGAGTGTTAACAAGCTGAACTGTTGACGACGCACGACGCACGACGGACGGACGCCGGACAAAATGTGATCACAATAGCTCACCTTGCACTTCGTGCATAGGTGAGCTAAAAAGCTGAGTTAGGCCACATTGCATCACTTGCGACTGCATGGTTACCAATGTGTAAAATGAAAGGAATGTTCAATTTCCTGTAGAAGCTTGCTGGGCAGATACAGACAAACAAGCTTTCAAACAATCAGGATCACATCAAAGACCGTACTCAGACAAGAAGAACACAAAAAATAGACAATATTTTACAAGATATAGACATGATGCATGCCTCAATAATTAAAAGAAAACATCAAGGGTCCTTGGTTTCAGTACAAGTTGATATAAAAAGATTGCCCAATTCAATTTATTTGAAAGAGTGGCATAATAAATTTTTAAGAATAATGCAGTTCATGAATGCATTGAAATAACCCTTTCCATCATATAAACAAGTGCCTGCCAAATATCAAAATATCTAGGCAAAAATATAGAAAATCTCTTCAAATAAAAATACTAATATTGTAGAGTTCGTTTCTGGTTAAGTTTATCTCGTAATGAAGTTAAAATCCAGTTTAACGTCTTTAATACACTTATTGTAAAGATAGCATTTCCCTCAATTTGTGGAATTGAGGGATTTTATTTACACACTCTTATAAACCTTTTCTTACTTTCCGTGTTTACTTGTTAATTAATTTCTATCAAAACTTGAGTTTGATACACTTACTTCTTCAACAACCAAAGCCCAACTGAATAAGTACAGATTCAAATGCTCACAAAACATGGGTTGACCAGAGGGTGTTTTTACAAGAGCCGATACTTTGCACAATTAAACAAGGTGAACACTTTTCACAAGTGTTCACAAAGTCACCACAAAAGTGACCCTATCACGCTAACATCAAATAAAGTTGAAAATTATATTGTTGCAAATTGGTCAATATTACCAACTTCTTCTTTTGCCACAATATTTTTAAATAGTTGGCTGTTTCAGATGCGTAAACAAATATCTGAATGTGGGAATGGGTTAAAAGTAAATTGTCCTTATTTACATAAAATCAAAATTTAAAAGAAAGAAATGACAAGAGAAAGAAAAAATTAAGAGCAGAGAAATGATGCAAAAAGATTAGAATTAATTATTCATTCAATCCATTCTTTCCACAATGTTTTACCAAAATTATCTCCTGACGGAAGAGGCATCAGGAATCTATTCAGTCCGGGAAAGGATGGTTTCGGGATGGATAAAAGTACATCTATTTGTTTCAATCCAATGATAAAACAGTAAAGATGAACAAAGCAGATGACAAAAAATCATGGATACAACATGAACTGTCCTGATAAATAAATTGTTATCCAACATTCAATTGAAGCACTCTGTCTTTCATTGCTGCTTAATGAAAAAAGTTTAACCCTTTCCTACTTGCAGATGCATTCTGACGCAATCTGAAGCAGACGAGTTTGGAAATCATTGTGGCAAAAGAAGAAATTGCTCAATGTGAGCAATTTCTCCTTCTGCCACAATGATTTCAACTCCATCCAGTATTAACACTTTCATTTATGGAATCCGCTGTGGTCGAGTGGTTAGCGTCAGGGATTTCGAAACCGGGTGTCCTGGGTTCGATCCCCAGTCGCGGCACTACGGTCATGGTGGAGTGCCCTTGGGCAAGGCACATTTTCTAGCCTAGTACTGGTTTGTTTACCCAGGGATCATGAATAATTAAATTTAATTGCGCTCTAAATGACCTTAACTGTCGATGCGCCATAAAACAATATACATTGATTCATTTATGGTGTTCTTTCAAATTTTGCCGAGATGTTTTCAAAGTCGTCTGCTGCAGATTTGTTGAATGTGGGAAAGGGTAAATTGAGTAAATCCAACACACAGACTTTTGATGAGCAAATTTCTCCTTTTGTCACAATATTTTCAACAGGGGATTATAAAGAAGCATAAAAAATATCCAATTCTCCAAACATTTCTCAGATACAGATGATATTTTCTGCACCTTGAAAACATTGTAAGAGAGGGAGAAATTGTTCAAAAAGTGCAATATTACCTTTTCCAACTTAAAATGCATTTCAACATTTTCAAATGTTGCAATTTTTGCCTAAAATTACTTTTCAATCTTGATGACTATAAAAAATATAATATCCGGTTAAGGTTATGTCTTCAGTCTCAATATATTGCTGTATTTTTTGTTTGTTTGTTTGGAGTTTAACGCCGCTTTCAACAGCTTTGGTCATATCACGGCGGTCAGTGCACCTACCCATGTTTTCCTGGCTTTCCCACACCAGTACTTACACAACATTCTTTCGAAGCCACTGACTATTTTCTCACATAGATCAGAGGTGAGAGGCAATGGAAAACATCGCCCGAAAGAATGTCGCCGCAACCGGGAATATATTGCTGTAACATATTGCTGTTATATATCGCTGTAACATATCGCTGTTATATATCGCTTTGTTAACCCTTTCCCTCATATAGAAGCTTTCTGACGCCTTGGCAGCGGACGGCTTTTTGAAAACATAGTGACAAAAAAAGAAATTGCTCAAAACGAGCAATTTCTTCTTTTGTTACAATGTTTTCCACTTTTAGTCATAGGTTATCCATTCAATTATAGAGATTTTCTGTTTTTTGACACATAATGTTCAAAGGCGTCTGCTGCAGTATTGTCGTATGAGGGAAAGGGTTAACAAACAGGATGTGGACAGTCAAAATATAAAATCGCATTCCAAGTACAGAAACCTGGACTAAGGGTATGTCCTGTCTAATCTTATTGATATGGTGGAATTAAATTATGAACCCACAAAGCATGCATGCACATATTTTCTCACAAAATATAAAAAGGCGAGCTTATCTCGACACTTTACCACCTGCAGACGCAATTCTTCTCATCCGGTGTCACAGACACCTTTTAAAACCATTGCGGCAAAAGGAGACATTGATTATTATCAGCAATTTCTCTGTAAGCACTATATACGTTTTGTTTTCAACTGTATATCCTAATTGTAAAACTTTATGGAGATTCTGCATATTTAGGGACACTGACTTAAGCTGTTTTCAAAGTTGTTTGCTGCAGATATTTTGTATGAAGGAAAGTAATAAAATGGTTTCCTTGATTAAATAATTGAATGTTTGTCATTTTTGTTACCTTTCTCAGCTTTAACCTTGTGTAATAAAGTAGTTTGTACTCATCCATCTACTTCATACAAGATAAACAAGGGTATTACATTCAGCTCGAGTCTGATTGAAACAGAAAATATGTTATAAATTATAAAACTTTCATCAAGAAACAGTTAATTGTTTCTTTGAAAGATGGCATGTCATATAAAATATTGTTTATTGTTTTAATTAATTAAGTTGTACTTGTTGAATAATGTCAATAAAATGTCCGCTTTTCTTCATTTTACAGATCCAAATGAGTAATAAATGTTTAACTCTGTCATCTTCATACTTGTTTACCCAGACTTTAAAAATGCTAGTAATGGGTATCCCTCCTTGGCGCTCTAGGTTGCGGGGTTAGCATTACGACTGACCGGCTGGTCTCAGGATAGATGAACCAGTAGTACTGGTAACTTACCCAGGAACTGCTGTGATATAATAAAAGAAAATTGATGAAAGCAGCGTAAAACACCAAAACAATCAAAATCATTTTCAATGATGACTAATAAATGAACAATAATTTAAGACAGGAAAAATCTCTCGGCATGAATAATAAACCCGATAGGTTTAACCCTTTCATTCCCACATACATCAAATCTGCAGTAGACATGTTACTCTGAAAACATCTAGGCAAAAAGTATGTAAAATCATTTTGAGCCATTTCTCCTTTTGTCACAATTCTTTTAACCCTTTCCCTCATATAGACGCTTGCTGACGCCTCTGCAGCAGACAGCTTTTTGAAAACATAGTGACAAAACAAGAAATTGCTCAAAACGAGCAATTTCTCCTTTTGACACGATGTTTTCCACTTTATGTCATAGGTTATCCATTCAATTATAGAGATTTTCCATTTTTTGACAAAAGATGTTCAAAGTCGTCTGCTGCAGAATTGTCGTATGAGGGAAAGGGTTAAACAACAGCTGATGCATATGTATCAAATTTTACTGTATGTGGGAAAGGGTTAAAAGTTAAAATGTTATTTTGACAACTTAAATATTAATGTCAGGTTAAAATTCTTTCTTGCTTGTTGATTCTTAATTTTCTGATAGACATAGAGCTGTCAATTATGACTTATTATGAATTATTCATGAGGTGAATAATTCATTTGCATATTAAAAAATAATTTAATGATTGGCTACAATTCATTTCATACTTTGACCATGACACATTATTATATAAGACATTTCTGCAGCTGACATATTTGAAAACATTGTGGAACAAGGAGAAATTGCTCGAAAATAATGAGCAATTTCTCCTTTTGCCGGAATTAGTTCAATTATAATGCTTGCATTTAAAGAGATTTTCCATACTTTTGCAGATATGTTTTCAAAGTTGTCTGCTGCAGATTTGTTTTATGTTGGAAAGGGGGGGTTAAATCCTTTTTTGAAAACCAATGTTGAGGGGAGTGACACCTGAGATGGTCGGTGATGCCAGGTGTTCCGAGTACAGGTTTGATTAACCCTTCCCTCATATAAAGGATTTCTGACGCCTCTGCAGCAGACGGCTTTTTGAAAACACATTGACAAAAGAAGAAATTGCTCAAATTAGCATTTTCTTGAACTTTAACTCATAGGTTATCCATTCAATTATAGAGATTTTCTATTTTTTGAAGAAATATGTTTAAAGCCGTCTGATGCAGAATTGTCGTATGACCGGGAAAGGGTTAACTGTTTACTCATAGGAATATCAGTGTTTCTTTGAGTACCAACAGTGTAGGGTTTTATTGAGTTATCTTAGAAGTCTTAAATTCTGCTTTTATAAAATATCTGAAGGCAAGAATGTTTAGAGGAACACATGCAGTCCTGTTGCCCATCAATACACCCAAGTAAGTAAAAGTGTGGCAAACAGACAGACAGAGAGACAATAGAGAAGTAATCCCTAAATGTCACCTTGATTTAGAGTGTGGCTATCAGGCAGACAGACAGAGAGACAATAGAGAAGTACAAAATGTAATCCCTAAATGTAACCTTAAATTAGAGTGTGGCTATCAGGCAGGCAGGCAGACAGACAGACAGAGAGACAATAGAGAAGTACAAAATGTAATCCCTAAATGTAACCTTGATTTAGAGTATGGCTATCAGACAGAGAGACAGAGGGACAATAGAGAAGTACAAAATGTAACCTTGATTTAGAGTGTGGCTATCAGGCAGACAGACAGACAAACAGAAGTACAAATGTAATCCCTAAATGTAACCTTGATTTAGAGTATGGCTATCAGACAGAGAGACAGAGGGACAATAGAGAAGTACAAAATGTAATCCCTAAATGTAACCTTGATTTAGAGTATGGCTATCAGGCAGACAGACAGACAAACAGAGAGACAATAGAGAAGTACAAAATGTAATCCCTAAATGTAACCTTGATTTAGAGTATAGCTATCAGGCAGACAGACAGACAGACAGAGAGACAATAGAGAAGTACAAAATGTAATCCCTAAATGTAACCTTGATTTAGAGTGTGGCTATCAGGCAGACAGACAGACAGACAGATAGACAATAGAGAAGTACACATGTAATCCCTAAATGTAACCTTAAATTAGAGTGTGGCTATCAGGCAGACACACAGACAGAGAGACAATAGAAAAGTACACAGTCATGTAATCCCTAAATGTAACCTTGATTTAGAGTGTGGCTATCGGGCAGACAGACAGACAGACATAGAGACAATGGAGAAGTACGAAATGTAATCTCTAAATGTAACCTTGATTTACCGTGTGGCTATCAGACTGACAGACAGACAGACAGACAGATAGACAATGGAGAAGTACAAAATGTAATCCCTAAATGTAACCTTGATTTAGAGTGTGGCTATCAGACAGACAGACAGACAGACATAGAGACAATGGAGAAGTACGAAATGTAATCCCTAAATGTAACCTTGATTTAGAGTGTGGCTATCAGACAGACAGACAGACAGAGAGACAATGGAGAAGTACGAAATGTAATCACTAAATGTAACCTTGATTTAGAGTGTGGCTATCAGACAGACAGACAGACAGAGAGACAATAGAGAAGTACGAAATGTAATCCCTAAATGTAACCTTGATTTTGAGTGTGGCTATCAGGCAGACAGACAGACAGACAAAGAGACAATAGAGAAGTACGAAATGTAATCCCTAAATGTAACTGTGATTAATTAGAGTGTGGCTATTAGGCAGACAGACAGACAGACAGACAGAGAGACAATAGAGAAGTACAAAATGTAATCCCTAAATGTAACCTTGATTTAGAGTGTGGCTATCAGGCAGACAGACAGACAGACAGACAGACAGACAGACAGACAGACAGACAGACAGACAATAGAGAAGTACGAAATGTAATCCCTAAATGTAACTGTGATTAATTAGAGTGTGGCTATCAGGCAGACAGACAGATCGACAGACAGGCCAAACAGAAATAGTGCTACAGTGGAACCTGTTTATAAAGACCATCCATGGGAACACAACAGTATTATCTTTGCTCAAAGGTGTTCTTTAATTACAGGTGCATTTATGCAGAAAATGAGTAATTGGGAAACTAAAAATGTGGTTGCTATAGACAGGGAGTCACTATTCCATCCAAGGTGGTCTTCAGCACAGGTTCGACTGTATGTCTTGAAAAGAGGAAGACAAATTATGGAATAGTATTGAAACTGCATGCTTTGAGCAATGTTTTGAAAGAATAGTATATATAACCTGGTACCAAATACAATAAATCTGCAGCAGATGCTTTTGGATTTGTTTGTTTGTTTGGAGTTTAACGCCGCTTTCAACAGCTTTGGTCATATCACGGCGGTCAGTGCACCTACCCATGTTTTCCTGGCTTTCCCACACCAGTACTTACACAACATTCTTTCGAAGCCACTGACTACTTTCTCACATAGATCAGAGGTGAGAGGCAATGGAAAACATCGCCCGAAAGAATGTCGCCGCAACCGGGTATCGAACCCGTGACCTCCAGATCACGAGTCAGATACGCTACCAATTGAGCTACCCGGCCGGGCAGATGCTTTTGGAAAGATCTCTGCAAAAATATTGAAAATCTCAATAAATGAAAGTATAATTAATGAATAGAGTTGAAAACTTAACGGCAAAAGAAGTCTGCTGCATATAATTATATGCTTCAAAATGCGTCTGTAAGTTGGAAAGGAATAGAGGTGTAGAAAGATTTCTGTACGAGGTAAAAGGCTAAATGACAAGCCTTAAAATATGAAACTAAATAACAAAATAATTATACAAAAATTACAGTCATCATTTATAATTAAATGCTTCTTTTCTCAAAATGTTGAATTTGTAAGAATATGAGACCAACTTTGATGTTAGGGAAAATTGAGTGGTTAGATCAGGAACGGCCTAATTATTTTATAATGGGAAACCATCCAGTGACTCTTATCTCCAATTCTACAAGCTTTTATCACCGATGTTAAAATCCCAGGTAAATATTGCAATACATTTATCCCATTATATGCTTCTATTAGTTACAAAACATTGTGGAGTAAGGAACATTGATTAATTTAGATGTAGCAACTGCATAAACTATCTTTATAAATATTTTTAAAATCCGTCTACTCAAGATTTTCCAGTTTGTTATAAAGTCTTCTGCTATGAAGGCACCTAAGGATATAAGAGAAGATCAAAAGAACTAAATATGGACATTTTTCAGCATCCAAGAAATGTTGTTTTGCAGCAAACTAGAAATTATTATGTCCTCATATTCCCTGTATTCACCTGAAATCTTAACCCTCTCACGCTTGACGCCTCTGCAGCAGAATGAATGTATATTGTTTTATGGCGCATCGACAGCTAAGGTCATTTAGCGCGCAATTATATTTAATTATTCATGATCCCTGGGTAAACAAACCAGTACTAGGCTAGAAAATGTGCCTTGCCCAAGGGCACTCCACCATGACCGTAGTGCCGCGACTGGGGATCGAACCTGGGACACCCGGTTTCGAAATCCCCGACGCCAACCACTCGACCACAGCGGATTCCTTCAGCAGACAACATTTGAAAACTTTATGCCAAATGGAAAATTTCTATTGACATTATAACTTTTATTAGACTTTAATGCAACAATTATAGAGGGGAAAAAATGGAACATTATAAAATATTGTATTACTGTACTATTAAATAATGTATTATATAACAATTTAATATTGCGGCAAAATGAGAAATTGCTTGTCTTGAGGAATTTGTCCTTAAGTCACAATATTTTCAAAAGTCGTCTGCTGCATAGGCGTCAGAAAGCGTCTATATGTAGGAAAAAGTTGAATTAAAAGACGTTGGCTCATAATGAGCAATTTCTCCCCTTACCACAATGTTTTCAACTCTTCAATAATTGAACTATTAATTATAGATGTATTCTATTTTTGTCAATATGTTTTCAAAGTCGTCTGCTGTAATCATTGTTGTATGTGCAGGGATAGGGTTAAAAGTATCTTATCAGGAGATGGAAAAAAAAGAATAACCCTTCCCTCATATAGACAATTTCTGACGCCTCTGCAGCAGACAACTTTATGAAAACATAGTGACAAAAGAAGAAATTGCTCAAAGCAAGCAATTTCTCCTTTTGCCACAATGTTTTCCACTTTTGGTCATAGGTTATCCATTCGATTA
This sequence comes from Serripes groenlandicus, assembly GCA_031761405.1. Taxonomy (NCBI): domain Eukaryota; kingdom Metazoa; phylum Mollusca; class Bivalvia; order Cardiida; family Cardiidae; genus Serripes; species Serripes groenlandicus. The sequence continues at coordinate 201,290,784 of JASEVX010000001.1, forward strand.
TAGAGATTTTCTATTTTTGTTCAAAGTCGTCTGCTGCAGAATTGTCGTATGAGGGAAAGGACTAAAGTAGGCGTCATTCATGAATTATTATACAGACAACAATTATAGACAGTAATTGCTTCATAAAGATAAAATAGATGTACAGACATCTTGGTTGAAATTTTAATGGCACAGCTTTACAATATTACAAGTCAATACTTGCATGGCCAAATGTCATCAAGACATCAAGGATTCTAGTTGAATCATTTTGAGCAATTTCTTTTTTTGTCACAGTGTTGTCTTCTGCAGAAATTTTAATTACATGACGGCGCTTTACAATATTACAAGTCAATACTAATGGCGGAATGTCATCAAGAGACTGAGGATTCTAGTTGAATCATTATGAGCAATTTCTCCTTTTGTGACAGTGTTTTCAAAAGTTGGCTGCTACAGAAATGTTAACCCTTTCCCTCATAGGACAATTCTGCAGCAGACGACTTTGAACATATTTTGTCAAAAAGTAGAAAATCTCTATATTTTAATGGATAACCTATGACCAAAAGTGGAAAACATTGTGTCAAAAGGAGAAATTGCTCGTTTTGAGCAATTTCTTCTTTTATCACTATGTTTTCAAAAAGCTGTCTGCTGCAGAGGCGTCAGAAAGCGTCTATATGAGGGAAAGGGTTAATGGCACTGCATGTTTCACAATATTGCAAGTTTAAATTCCATGGGCAAATGTCATCAAGACATCAAGGATTCTAGTTGAATCATCTTGAGCAATTTCTTTTTTTGTCACAGTGATAAATTGTCTTCTGCAGAAATTTTAATTACATGATGGGCGCTTTACAATATTACAAGTCAAAACTAATGGTCGAATGTCATCAAGAGACTGAGGATTCTAGTTGAATCATTATGAGCAATTTCTCCTTTTGTGACAGTGTTTTCAAAAGTTGGCTGCTACAGAAATGTTAACCCTTTCCCTCATAGGACAATTCTGCAGCAGACGACTTTGAACATATTTTGTCAAAAAGCAGAAAATCTCTATAATTTAATGGATAACCTATGACCAAAAGTGGAAAACATTGTGTCATGTTTTCAAAAAGCCGTCTGCTGCAGAGGCGTCAGAAAGCGTCTATATGAGGGAAAGGGTTAATGGCACTGCATGTTTCACAATATTGCAAGTTTAAATTCTATGGGCAAATGTCATCAAGAGATAGAGGATTCTAGTTGAACAATAATTATTTCATCCATATTACATAAAATATCTCAACGGTTTCAGATTATCTTTAACCCTTTCCCTCATACGACAATTCTGCAGCGGACGACTTTGAACGTATTTTGTCAAAACATAGAAAATCTCCATAATTGAATGGATAACCTATGACTAAAAGTGGAAAACATTGTAGCAAAAGGAGAAATTGCACGTTTTGTGCAATTTCTTCTTTTGTCACTATGTTTTCAAAAAGCTGTCTGCTGCAGAGGCGTCAGAAAGCGTCTATATGAGGGAAAGGGTTAAGTTAACCCGGCCTTCCCACGTACAACAAATTTGAAGCAGACGACTTTACAAACATCAAGAAAAACTAATTATACTAGAGATTGCTTTTTTGAAAAAGCGCTTGTCTCCCCATTTGTGTGGTCGTAGGGGAGGAAAAGAAATGATGGAGATGAATTTTGTAGTTTTGGACTGGAGATGAAGCAACAGTGACAATCCTTAGTTATTGAGCGGAAACCATTTTTCAGCTGAAGGTTACCATGACCTTGGCCTTTGACCTAGTGACCTCAAAATCAATAGGGGTCATTTGCTGCTGGTGACCAACCTGCACACCAAGTATGAAGTTCCTGGGCCCAAGCAATCTTCAGTTATTGAGTGGAAACCATCTTTTTCAGCGCAAGGTCACCGCAACCTTGACCTTTGACCTACTGACATCAAAATAGGGGTCATCTACAGGTTAGGACCAAGCTGCACACCAAGTATGAAGTTCCTGGGCATAAGCGTTCTTGAGTTATTGAGTAAAACACATTTTTCAGCTGAAGGTTACCGTGACCTTCAACATTTTACTTTGTGACCTCAAAATCAAACAAATTCAATAAAGGTCATGTACTGGTTGGGACCTACCTGCACACCAGGTATGAAGTTCCTCAACATAAGCATTCTTTAGTTATTGAGAGGAAACCATTTTTCAGCTGAAGGTTACCATGACCTTGACCTTTAAGCTAGTGACCTCAAAATCAATAGGGGTCATCTACTGGTGGTGACCAACCTGTCAAGTATTAACTTCCATGGCCAAAGCATTCTACAGTTATTAAGCAAAAACAATGTTTCAGCTCATTGTTACTGTAACCTTGACCTTTGACCTTGTGACCTCAAAATCAAACAAAAAATCAATAAGGGTCATCTACTGGTTAGGACCAACCTGCACACCAGGTATGAAGTACCTCGACAGAATCATTCTTTAGTTATTGAGCAGGAAACTATTTTTCAGCTGAAGGTTACCATGACCTTTCAGCTCAAGGTCACTGTGACCTTGACTTTGACCTCAAAATCAATAGGGTCTTCTACTGGGCATGGCCAACCTGCATACCAAGTATGGAGTTCCTCGGCCCAAGCGTTCTTCAGTTATTGAGCGGAAACCATTCTTTACCTCACAAGGTCACCATGACCTTGACCTTTGACCTTCTGGCATCAAAATCAATAGGAGTCATCTACTGGTCATGACCAACCTGCATACCAAGTATGAAGATCCTATGCCCAAGCGTTCTTTAGTTATTGAGCGGAAACAAGTGTGACGGATGTGACCTTGACCACTGTGACCTTGACCTTTGACCTAGTGACCTTAAAATTAATAGGGGTCATTTGCTGGTGGTGACCAACCTGCACATCAAGTATGAAGTTCCTGGGCCCAAGCAAAAACTATTAACCTTTCAAGCTCATGGTCACTGTGACCTTGACTTTAAAAGTACTGACCTCAAAATCAAAAGGGGTCTTCTACTGGGCATGACCAACCTGCATACCAAGTATGGATTTCCTCGGCCAAAGCGTTCTTCAGTTATTGAGCGGAAACCATTTTTTACCTCACAAGGTCACCATGACCTTGACCTTTGACCTTCTGTTATCAAAATCAATAGGGATCAGCTACTGGTCATGACCAACCTACATACCAAGTATGAAGTTCCTACGCCCAAGCGTTCTTCAGTTATTGAGCGGAAACAAGTGTGACAGACGGAAGGACGGAAGGACGGGCGGAACGGGCATAAACAATATGTCACCCCCATGTAATGGGGGGAGACATAATTCTACTTAGTTGAATGTTAAATATTTTAATACAGATACAGATGTGTCAAATTGCATCTGCAAGTGGGAAAGGGTGAATATGGCTTACAGGAATGACACCGTTCAGCCTGTGAGTATTATGCTCATTGCAAAATATCTTGTGATGTGGTCCATTTGAGCACATGTTGAATAAACCCTAGTTAATCACTGGTTTGCATGTTTAAGAAACTAGAGGGTCATATTATAGCCCTGTAATTTTACCTGAGCTTCCATAATAGGGCTTGAAAATCATGAAAGAGGGCTGGTCAACCAAGGAACATTTCTTTTATATCAGTATTGCTGAATCAGAGAAGAAGACTTTCAGCGTTAAAACAGTCAAAATAAAAGAATTTCACAGTTTTTGTTTATTTTATCCCCTTTCTGATGCTGCCTGATGGCCACATTTGTTAACCAATCAATATAGATAGTTTTTGTAGAGGGTCAAGTTAAAGGATCCAAGTTTTTACCAAATTAAGTTGAATTCAGACTTCTTGTTTATTGCCTTGATTGAGAGATACGGTTAAAGAGATATTTAATCCTTTCCTACATAAAGCAAATATGCAGCAGTTGACTTTGAAAAACAATCATTCAAAAACATGGAAAATCTCTATAAATAAATGTATAATTACTGAACATTTTTGAAAACCTAGTGGCAAAAGATGAATTTGCCCGTTTTGAGCAATTTCTCCTTTTGTCACAGTGTTTTCAAAATTCGTCTGCTTCTGATGTGTCAGAATGCGTCTACAAGTGGGAAAGGGTTAATTTAACAGTATTTAAATCATCCCCCGGAGCACGTGTCAGAAAATTTTAATTTTTGACAGAAAAGGGGCAATAACTCGGATATAAAAATATTTGGATTATCCCCCTTTTGTGAACCCATTACACACATTGATATAAACATTTGTCGGAAGTTTCAATGTAATCCTTTGAGCAGAAAAAAAGTTATTTGAAAACGTGACGAAAAAGTGTGATGACAGACAGACGGACGGACAGACAGACAGACAGACAGACGCCAGACAAAAAAAAAGTAATCCCTAAGTGCCTACCATGCTTAGTAACCCAGGTGACACAATAATGAAGTCTGGAATTCATATAAACTCTGTAGCATGTGATTTCGCAAATTACATGGCAGTGGACATCAGTTAAGCAAAGAATTGATTGAATATATGAAGCTTGCTGCATTTTCATTAACCAAACATGAATTATTGAAAGTACTGCCCAGTCAGGTCAGACTAGAACAAAAATTGACAGAAACAGGTCAAAGAGGTCATGCAACATCAATTTACTCACTGATCATAATGTCATGTAAGTCATTATAAGCACCGAGTGCTCCATCACTTTTGAACATGATAAACATTCCAGTCTTTTTTCACCCCCGCGCGTTAACAAGATCTGTCGGAGGACAGCGCGCTTAACTTATTCCACAGCTTATTTAAGTTACTGAAATAATGGACTCTAATGTAGTTGCATGCAAAACATTAACCAGAATTCTTTAAAGGGGGATAGTTTGCATTATATGCAGGAGAGAGTTATTTTACTTGATTATTTCCATAGGTGTGATGGTTGGGAATGGTTGTATAATGTTTCAATGGAATGCATCAAGTAGTTACAAAGATATGGATAGACACTTAATGTAGTAGCACGCAAACCTTTAACAAAAATTTCTAAGTAAACAAGAGCGCCGCGTACGGCACAGACGCTCGACTGAAAGGGAGAAAACAGAAAAAAAAAAACTGAGCTGAACAAAAAACCTTAACCGGACGACCACGCCTCGGACGACGCCAGGGTCATGACAATAGCTCTCTTTTTTTGAAAAATCAAGCTAAAAAAGCTGAGCTGATCAAAAAACCTTAACCAGACGACCACGCCGCCGCCACAGAAAAAAAGCTGAGCTGAACAAAAAACCTTAACCGGACGACCACGCCGCCGCCGCCACCGCCGCTAGGGTCATGACAATAGCTCTTGTTTTTTCAAAGTCGAGCTAAAAAAGGGCAATAATTTGCATCATTAAAGGATAGAGTTATCTTAATTGGTTGTGTATATAGGTTTGATGGTTGGTAAGGGTTGTATAATGTTTCAATGGAATAAAAAGGGAATCCAAAAAGGGCCATAACTTGCATAAAATGCTGGATAGAGTTTTTTAACTTGAAAATCAACATATGTCTGATAGTTGGGTAGGCCCGCTCTTAATTTAGTTGCACACAAAACTTTAAATTTCTAAGTTAAAAAGGGCCATAACTTGCATAACATTCAGGAAAGATCTATCTAACTTGATAATCTACATAGGTGTGATAGTTGGGTAGGGTTGTAGAAAGTTTCAATGCAATACATGTAGTATTTAAGTACTTGCATGCAAAACCTTAACCAAGGTGTGACGCGGACTCAGACGCCGACACCAATGTGAGTAGTATACCTCTCATATTCTTCGAATAGTCTTAGCTAAAAATATAGCATAAACGATCCATATTTAGATTAACTGGAAATGGAAAGTATCACTCTAATTTTATATCAGAATTAAGATTCTAATATTTCAAGACAACTTTTGAACAGTTTTAATACATTGATTATATAATCTGGAGTTCAGCCCCTTTAATCCTTTCCAACATACAAGACATCTGCAGCTGACAACTTTCTAAATATTTACACAAAAATATGGAAAATCTGTAAATATGATGGAATGAATGTATATTGTTTTATGGCGCATCGACAGCTAAGGTCATTTAGCGCGCAAGTAAATTTAATTATTCATGATCCCGTTGGTAAACAAACCAGTACTAGACTAGAAAATGTGCCTTCCACAATGACTGAGGTGCCGCGACTGGGGAATTCGAAATCCCCGACGCTAACCACTCGACCACAGCGGATTCCATAAATATGATGGAAGAAGCATTGAATAAAATTAAAAATATTGAGGAAAAAGTAGAAATTGCTCATTATGAGTAATTTTTCCTTTTACCACATTATTTTCAAATGTTGTTTTTTGCAGTGTCGTCAGAAAGCGTCTATATGCGGGGAAAGGGTTAATGCTTTCCAACATTCAAGATATCTGCAGCAGACAACTTTCAAAACATGTACACAAAACTGTTGAAAGATACTATAAAGGAAAGTATAATTGAGGCGCAATTTTTCTTTTGCAACAACCACAGTTGTCAAAAGTTGTCTGCTATGGAGGTGTCAAAATGTGTCTGCAAGTTGGAAAGGGTTAATTAAATATGTAATAGTTCAAATGATTTCTTCGAGTGGGTGGAGACCAGGACTCAATCCCAAGGGTTACAGACCAAATACTTCCAACAAGAATAATGTGGAAGGCTCTGTGCAATAGGCAGATCACTTTAAGAATAAAGCATTTTATTTAAGCCCCCTTTACACATACGGAGATTAATTGGCGACTGAGCGATCCAAAATTCGCTTGATCTCTAGACGATCTCTCAAAGCCCCGAAAAAGTTGTTTCTGTGTAAATGCTTGGGAGATCCTTGGGCGCTCATTGTGTAATCAAAATGTATTTTTTTGCCAACTTCCATGGCCGTCTATAGAGATCTTGGAAAGACCATGGCGTTCATTGAGCGCTTATTGAGCGCTCATTGAAAGACCCTTGAGAGATCACAGTGAGATCTAAGGAGATTGCTGAGAGATCAGGGGTGACAAAGAGAGATCAATAAGAGACCGAAAAATTTGCCGTCCATTAAAAAAGCTCTGGAGAACATTGGGGGATCGATAACAACGTTGAGCGCTCATTGAGAGACCGTTGACAGATTGCATCCCTCCGCGACCGTTGAGAGATTGCTTCCCACCGCGACCGTTGAGAGATTGTTTTAAACCAAGTGAAAACTTTGAGGAGACCGTGGCGACTGTGGAGATTACTGGAAGATCATTGAGAAACCATGGCTATTGCTGAGCGCTCATTGAAAGCTCATTGAGAGATCTGGCCATTTTTTCAAAGTTCAACGGTCTCTTAACAGACGCCACGCCACCTCTGTGTAAAGGGGTATTTACATTTTTGAATGTGACACAGTTGTAACATTCTTATAATAGAACAAATATATCTTACAAAATATATCCTAAAACTTGCACAAGAGAGGAAGATTGATTGAGTGTTTGGTGTTTTACTCCACTTTCAACAATTTTCAGCTATATCACGTGTTTCCTAGGTAACTGGTCCATTTATCCTGACACCAGCCAGTCAGTCTTAATGCTAACCCCGCTACCCTGAGCGCCAACGACGACAGCCATTACTACCATTTTTGAAGTGTGACCTGGTTGGGGATCAAACATACGACCTCCCGCACCCGAGGTATACACTCTACCACTAAACCACCGAGGCAGTGAGAGTGGTTGATGTAGAACTGTCACTTAAAGTGTCTTTATAATTGTAGGCGCCAAGAAAATTGATGGAGTGTCTTCCTTGATTGGTGTAGACAATGAAATGTCAGGACATATGGTAGGACCAGCAAATGCAGTGATAATAATATCTATTACATGATGCCACAAATGTTGATGCATTTGTAATGGAGACATTTGGAAACATGGGAATTGCTCAGCATGGTTTTTCCTTTGTTTTAATAGAGTAATTCATTTGTCCTGATTTTTTAAGCTTGTCTGAGAATGAAATTGAGCATATCATGTTATGGATAAATATCATAATCATTATGAACATTTTTCCCCATTTCATGCAAAGTCTTCAATATTTCTGCTACATAATACAAAAGAAGGCATTTAATTTGTGCACAGGAAAGAATGAACAGTTTGGCTCAAACAGATGCATTATGCCTTACAATTTGTGGCAGACAAACACATGGTGGGGGAAAGTTGCTCTTTTAAGCATTGTTTCTATGCCAAGATTATTATGTTTTAACCCTTTCCCTCACACGACAATTCTGCAGCAGACGACTTTGAACGTATTTTGTCAAAAAATCTCTATAATTGAATGGATAGCCTATGACAAAAAGTGGAAAACATTGTGGCAAAAGGAGATATTGCACGTTTCGTGCAATTTCTTCTTTGGTCACTATGTTTTCAAAAAGCCGTCTGCTGCAGAGGCGTCAGAAAGCGTCTATATGAGGGAAAGGGTTAATCTCTGTACATGGGTTCAATCAATGACTGAATAACTGTTGAAAACAGCTTCAAACACCGTACAAACAAACAAACCCAAAAATGTTTCCAAAATTTTCCAAACACATTTACATGTATCACATTTTTATGCAAAGAAATTTCCAAAGCAACCAATTGTAAAGAAATCATATCAGGTAAACAGTTAACTCTTTCCCTCATACGACAATTCTGCAGCAAACCACTTTGAACATATCTTGTCAAAAAATAGAAAATCTCTATAATTAAATGGATAACCTATGACTAAAAGTGGAAAACATTGTGGCAAAAGGAGAAATTGCTTGTTTTGAGCAATTTCTTCTTTTTTCACTATGTTTTAAAAAAGCTGTCTGCTACAGAGGCGTCAGAAAGCGTCTAAATGAGGGAAAGGGTTAACCATTTCTAACATAGCCGATGGCTTCATGCAAAACAGTTGTAACTACATATTGTAACAAGTTGTAGTTACAACTGTTTTGCATGAAGCCCACGATACAGTCCCATCACCAGCATATGACTTTTAATACATTAGACAAAAATATGATTTAAAAATTATTTTTATTGGATATGGTGCATTGTGGCTAAACGAGAAATTGCTCACTTTAAGGAATTCATACGTTTACCACAACGTTTACAAAATTCAGCTGCTGGCTGTGACAAAATGTGCCTCCATTTGGAAATGGTTAATCACATACTTGCACAGGAAAATGCTGCAGCTTCCAACATGAAGGATGGAATTAATAAATGAGGACTGACATTACAAGGTTGAATGTAACTGACAGCCATTATTAAAACCATGTTGGTAAAACGAAAATGATTGATTGAGCTCGGAACAGCACAGACAGTGAAGAAGTACCAATAGCAGAATTAATGCAAGAACATTATAAGTCACTTCTGTACATTGCCAGGAAGTTTTCTGGTTCCAAATTGCTAATAGTTTGAAATGAAGATACTATATTAACCCTTTCCCACATTAAGCAAATCTGCAGCAGACGACTTTGAAATTATCAAATCCAAAATGAAGAAAAATCTAAAAAAAAAATTCTTCCATTTCCAGCTCTGTTTCAATGTATAGATACTTTTAATTTGGAAGGGGTTATAATTTTTTTCTCAGATGCTTTTAAAGTGAACAGCTTTAACACTTTCCCACATAAATCAAACCTGCAGCAGACGACTTTGAAATTATCAAGTCCAAAATGAAGAAAATCTATATAAATTATAGTATGATTAATTAAATAGAGTTGAAACCATTGCACGGGAGAAATTTCAGACGTCTGCTGCAGACCAAAAGTGACCTTCTCCTTTGGAATGGTATATCATTATGCAAAATTTCATTAACATTGGAGCAGCAGTTACAAATATATGAAACATGAAACACAACTTGTCCAACAAGAGCTGTCGGAGGACAGCGCGCTTGACTATATGCCGCTTATTCACATAAAGCACTACTTCATTATATTGCACTTAAGTACTATTAACCCTTTCGCTCATATGGCAATTCTGCAGCAGACGACTTTGAACATATATTTTGTCAAAACGTAGAAAATCTCCATAATTGAATGGATAAGTAATTCAAGGGCCATTACTCCATATTTAGGATACAATGGAGTTATCTAACCTAATTGTACGATGGTCCTTAACAAATGTGTGAAGTATGAAGTGATTTGAATTATGAAACTTTAACGTTGAGCTAAACGCAAATGTTAAAACTGACCGAGTCCAAAAATAGCAAAACCTTAAAAAAAGGTTTACCAAATGTTTGACATCATGCAAAACCCGTTTGATATGTTGAAGAATTATATTTGATAAATGAATGATCACAATTAGAAAGGAATGTAACCAAAAATTATGAATTTATCTAAAATTCTTAAAATCAAACAAAAATCATGTTATTTATTCCCAAAAAGTCACACTCCGCATCTTCAACATACAATGTGAAGAAAGGTATTATATGTAATTATATTCCAAATATGAAAGCCCTAACACAAGTACTTATTGAGAAAAATTAAAAAATTAAATGAAAAGGCCAACTTGCCCTAAAACTTTAACCACCCAAAATCATGTTTTTTACCCCAAAAAGAAGGTCACACTCAGCATCTTCAGCATTCAATGTGAAGAAAGGTATAAGATGTAACTACATTCCAAATATTAAAGCCGTAGCACAAACACTTATTGAGAAAAATTAAAAAATTAAATGAAAAGGCCAACTTGCCCTAAAACTTTAACCACCCAAAATCACGTCTTTTACCCCAAAAAGAAGGTCACACTCAGAATCTTCAGTATACAATATGAAGACAGGTATTAGATGTAATTATATTCCAAATATAAAAGCCCTAGCATAAGTAATTATTGAGAAAAAAAAAAAAAAAAAAAGATTCCAACTTGCCCTAAAACTTTAACCACCGTAAATCAGGTTTTTTACTCCAAAAAGAAGGTCTCATTCAGCATCTTCAGCATTCAATGTGAAGAAAGGTATAAGATGTAACTACATTCCAAATATTAAAGCCGTAGCACAAATACTTATTGAGAAAAATTAAAAAATTAAATGAAAAGGCCAACTTGCCCTAAAACTTTAACCACCGAAAATCAGGTTTTTTACCCCAAAAAGAAGGTCTCATTCAGCATCTTCAGCATTCAATGTGAAGAAAGGTATAAGATGTAACTACATTCCAAGTATTAAAGCCGTAGCACAAATACTTATTGAGAAAAAATAAAAAATTAAATGAAAGTGCCAACTTGCCCTAAAACTTTAACCACCCAAAATCACGTCTTTTACCCCAAAAAGAAGGTCTCACTCAGAATCTTCAGCATACAATATGAAGACAGGTATTATATGTAATTATTTTCCAAATATAAAAGCCCTAGCATAAGTAATTATTGAGAAAAAAAAAAAAAAAAAAAAATCCAACTTGCCCTAAAACTTTAACCACCGTAAATCAGGTTTTTTACTCCAAAAAGAAGGTCTCATTCAGCATCTTCAGCATTCAATGTGAAGAAAGGTATAAGATGTAACTACATTCCAAATATTAAAGCCGTAGCACAAATACTTATTGAGAAAAATTAAAAAATTAAATGAAAAGGCCAACTTGCCCTAAAACTTTAACCACCGAAAATCAGGTTTTTTACCCCAAAAAGAAGGTCTCATTCAGCATCTTCAGCATTCAATGTGAAGAAAGGTATAAGATGTAACTACATTCCAAGTATTAAAGCCGTAGCACAAATACTTATTGAGAAAAAATAAAAAATTAAATGAAAGTGCCAACTTGCCCTAAAACTTTAACCACCCAAAATCACGTCTTTTACCCCAAAAAGAAGGTCTCACTCAGAATCTTCAGCATACAATATGAAGACAGGTATTATATGTAATTATTTTCCAAATATAAAAGCCCTAGCATAAGTAATTATTGAGAAAAAAAAAAAAAAAAAAAAATCCAACTTGCCCTAAAACTTTAACCACCGAAAATCATGTTTTTTACCCCAAAAAGAAGGTCACACTCAGTACCTTTAACATTCGATGTGAAGAAAGGTATAAGATGTAACTATATTCCAAATATTAAAGCCCTAGCACAAATACTTATGAATGAAAATGCCAACTTGCCCTAAAACTTTAACCGGACGACGACGCCGACACCGACGCCGGGGCGAGTAGTAAAGCTCTCATATTCTTCGAATAGTCGAGCTAAAAACTCTTTACCCTGCCTTTAACCTCATGTAGATTTATTTAAAGGCATTTGCAGTAGACAGTTTAGAAAATATTGTGGCAAAAGGGGAAGTTGCTCATAACGAGCAATATCTCCTTTTAGAACACTGTTTTAAATTCTATAAATAAATATTATACTTTCATTAAATGAGATTCTCCATATGTTTGCTTAGATGTTCTCAAGGTCGTCTGCTGCGAATTTGTTGTATGTGGGAAAGGGTTAAGTAAAAGTGTATGACCCAGATTGACCTTGACCTTGGATTTTCTGGTTTATTATTATGTCCGTTGTATAAACAATTCAGCTATAAATGCAAAGATACAAGTTGTAAAAATAACTTGCCCTCAAACTTTGACTTAAATGTATGACACACAGTGACCTTCACCTTTTAACTATTTGCAGATTATCATTATGCAAGTAAGTTCATCAACATTTTGGCTATAGTTACAAATATATCATTTATAAACATTATTAAGTGCCATAAAACCATAACCCTTTCACTCATATAGACGCCTCTGCAGCAAACGGCTTTTTGAAAACATAGTGACAAAAGAAGAAATTGCTCAAAACAAGCAATTTCTCCCTTTGCCACAATGTTTTCCACTTTTATTTACAGGTTATAACCATTTAATTAAAGAGTTTTTCTATTTTTTGAAAAAATATGTTCAAACTTGTCTGCTGCAGAATTGTCGTATGAGGGAAAGGGTTAACATTATCAATGCACCGTTATAACGTAGGCTCCATTTCCCACTTGCAGACACATCAGCAGCTGATGACTTTTGAAAACAGTTTGTGATAGGGTTCAAAACTTCAGGTGAATAATGGATATTGATAGATGTATTTTCTACCTTAGCAATTTCTCCTTTTGCAACAATGTTTTCACGAGTCATTTGATGCAGATGCATCAAAATGCGTCTTTAAGTGGGAAAAGGATAAAATCAGGCAGGCAAACAAATTGAATTAACTGTGTAACAGTTGAACGAACTACACTTATCACAGCTCATAACAATAAAGTGTTGTATTAGCAGTAAAATATGCTGCACTTCATTAATCTAATTAACGCCATCCTTGTTTACAATTATACAACCCTTTCCATGATCAAGACATTTTGTCATCCGTGAAGGTTTCATTGACTGGCAAAAAATTCTTCCATTTCCAGCTCTGTTTCAATGTATAGATACTTTCAATTTGGAAGGTGACACAAAAATATTGCGGCAAAGGAGAAATTGCTCATCATAAGCAATTGTTCCTATTGCCACAATGATTTCAAAAGTTGTCTGCAGACACATGTGCAGCAGAGGATTCATAAAACATTATGGCAAAGAAGAAATTGCTCATTGAATAAGCAATTTCCCCCTTTTGTCATAATGCTTTCAACTTAATTCAACAAACATACTTATAAACTTTTCCCACTTTCAGACACATTCCGATGCATTTGCAGCCGACGACTTTTGAAAACATTGTGGCAAAAGGAGAAATTGCTCATGATGAGCAATTTCCACTTTTGGCACAACAGGAATGATTTCAACTCCATTTAATGATTTAACTCTCATTTATGTAGATATTTCACATGTTTGCAAATATGTTTTCAAAGTCGTCTGCTGCAGGATTATTATATGAGGGAAAGGGTTAATTTATGAGATTTTCCATATTGTTACCTATAACTGATAGCACAGGCTTCACACAATTAGTTCCTGCAGTCAAAGGGTTAAAACCCTTTCCCATATACAACAAATCTGCAGCTGTCAACTTTAAAAACACGAAGTAAAGAATATCAAACTCTATAAAGTTAACAAGAGCGCCAAATGTCACAAAATACGCCCGTCCTTTTTTTTTTGAGACCAAGTATAGTGGTAATTGGTTGTACGTCAGCCAAACTTAGAGAGCGGACACTGTTAGTACAGTTTTGGCCATTTCGAGGGACATAATTGTGTAGTGACTAAGATAACGTTGTAAGTTATCAAACGTAACCAAGATATTCTGCCCATAAACATATTGTCTAAATTTGGTGATAATCGGATAAAGGCTTTACAAGTTATTTAGCTGACAAGACCAATTTTAGGTAATTTCTATAATTAAAGGGCAATAACTCTCTATCGACTGGAGCAATATGGCTAGTTATCGAACTTGTCCAAGATATTACGCCAATACACATTCTGACTAAATTTGGTGATGATTGGACAAAAGCTCACAAAGTTATTGAGCTGACAAGACCAATTTTAGGTAATTTCTATAATTAAAGAGGGATAACTCTCAATTGACTAAAGCGATATGGCTAGTTATCAAAATTATCCGAGATATTATGCCAATACACATTCTGACCAAATTTAGTAATGATTGAATAAAGGCTTCTAAAGTTATTGAGCTGACAAGACCAATTTTAGGTAATTTCTATAATTAAAGGGCGAAAACTCTCAATTGACTTAAGCGATATGGCTAGTTATCAAACTTGTCCGAGATATTATACCAATACACATTCTGACTAAATTTGGTGATGATTGGGCAAAGGCTTCTAAAGTTATTGAGCTGACAAGACCAATTTTGGGTAATTTCTATAATTAAAGGGCGATAACTCTTGATTGACTTAAGCGATATGGCTAGTTATCGAACTTGTCAGAGATATTATCCCAATACACATTCTGACTAAATTTGGTGATGATTGGACAAAGGCTTCTTAAGTTATTGAGCTGACAAGACCAAATTAGGGTAATTTCTATAATAAAAGGGCAATAACTCTTGATTGACTAAAGCGATATGGCTTGTTATCGAACTTGTCCGAGATATTAGCCCAATACACATTCTGACCAAATTTGGTGATCATTTGACAAAGGCTTCTAAAGTTATTGAGCTGACAAGACCAATTTTGGGTAATTTCTATAATTAAAGGGCGATAACTCTTGATTGACTAAAGCGATATGGCTAGTTATCGAACTTGTCCGAGATATTATCCCAATACACATTCTGACTAAATTTAATGATGATTGGACAAAGGCTTCTAAAGTTATTGAGCTGACAACATACTGGACGCCGCCCGCCCGCCCGTACGCCGCAGGTAAAACTATAATACAATCCGTTTTTTCAAAACGGGCGTTTAAAAAACATTGCGGCAAAAGGAGAAATTGCTCACCTTGAGCAATTTCTCCTTTTGCCACAATGTTTTCAAAAGTCGTCTGCTAAAGATCAAGGCATCAGAAAGCATCTATGTGTGGAAAAGGGTTAACCCTTTCCCTCATATAGACGCTTTCTGACGCCTCTGCAGCAGACAGCTTTTTGAAAACATAGTGACAAAAGAAGAAATTGCACAAAACGTGCAATTTCACCTTTTGCCACAATGTTTTCCACTTTTAGTAATAGGTTATCCATTCAATTATAGAGATTTTCTGTTTTGTGACAAAATATGTTCAAAGTCGTCTGCTGCCGAATTGTTGTATGAGGGAAAGGGTTAAGTAGTTGATATTCACCTGTTGCAGACCTTTTGAACACACCTGCATCAGTACAGTAAATTTTAACAAATTTATTAATAATAATTATTCATATCCTGACAGGTAAGTCAAACAGTATCACTTACCTATTGATGGCATACAGGAAATCAAAGCAGCATATGAAAAGAGAAAGTAAACAATGTCATAAGTCATCATACAATGATAATAGATTGTTTGTTAAATTTAGTGTTTTACGCCGCTTTCAACAATTTTTCAGTTATATCACAGCGTTTCCCGTGTATTAGTTACCAGTATTAATGGTACTCTTTCTTCCACACATGACAGTCCTGCTTTCGCCTCAATGCTATCAAAAGTTTTCTGCATAAAATTGAGCTGGAAATGGGAAAGGGTAAAACAATTCTTCTATTATGTCTGGTAATTATATTTTCATCAGGCTGCAGCAGTTAAACAATGAGCATTGTCTTGTGATTTAGGTTCTCATTGACTGTACACTTTGAGGCTAATTTTATCCCTTTCCCACATACTACAAATCAGCAGCAGACGACTTTAAAATCATCTACACAGAAATCTGACACATCTCTTTCAAATGAAAGTATTATGATACAATTATGTTAAAAACATTGTGGCAAAAGGAGAAACCCCTTATTATGACCCATTTTCAACTATATTCAATTTGGGTATGTTTTTGAAGTCATCTGCTGCATGTGGGAAAGGGTTAAACTTATGTTGGTGTAAAACTAGTGGAGCAACATTTCTATATATGTATCAGAAGATATTTATTTATTATTTTAATAATAAACAGACTGACATTGAAAAATTGCTCAAGTCTTTATTGTAAATTGCAGATGAAATAAGATCCCAAATCGCCCTGTTTTCAATAGATATGAGTAAATGATAACACATCAGGTTAATATTATATCACTGAAACTAAATATTGACTCACATATTGCCTGAAGGGTAATTTGTAAAAGTCGTCTGCTTAAAAAATTTAAGAGTTATAAAAAAATTATATTCTTGAAATGGAATTTAAAACCTTGACGGAAAAAGGAGAAATTGCTCATTTTGAGCAATGTCTATGTTTTGAAATGTTTTCAAAAGTCATCTACTGCTAAGGCATCAAATGTCATCTGTATCGGGGAAGAGTTATTCCTTTGCAACCCGCAGACGCATTTTGACGCAATAGCAGCAGGCGACTTTTGAAAACATTGTAGCCAAAGGTGAAGGTGAAATTGCTCATGATGAGCAATTTCCCTTTTGGTCACAATGTTTTCAACTTTATTTAACAATTAAGTTATCTTTTGCGGAGATTTTTCAGGTTTTTGTCACTATGTTTTCAAAGTCGTCTGCTGTCGATTTGCTGTATGTGGGAAAGGGATACAATAAATCTGCAGCAGACCACTTTGAAAGCAACAAGGCAAATTTAAATTCTAGAAAGTTAATGTATTAATTATTGGAGAGTTGAAAAATTGAGGCAAAAGAAGACACTGTTCGTATATTATCAAAAGTTGTGCGTCAAATTTCAGGTAAGGGATACCAGGCAGTAACAATATCAATCTATTAAACGGTTTTAAAAGGAAATTGCCTCTTATATGGCTGACACCTTCAAAATCTCTTGTACCAATTTAACGACAGACGTCTTTTTCAAATCGCAGCAGTGCCCAGCATGAAAACATAAATCCAAATAGAAAAGACTTGCTTTGGTTTTTCAAGTCAATCAACTTGGACCGGCGGGGGGTCCACATAATCCAAATAGCTCCATTTATGGCGGTTTAAATGTCGCTAAAAGTGGCCATGTGACCCCTTGTCTCAGGACAGGCTGAGGGTACATTATGCTAATTTATTTACCCCTAACTCTTTTAAGAATCTGTTGCTTTTTTTCTATTTAACCCTTTCCCCCATATAAACGCTTTCTGACGCCTCTGCAGCAGACGGCTTTTTGAAAACATAGTGACAAAAGAAGAAATTACACAAAACGTGCAATTTCTCCTTTTGCCACAATGTTTTCAATATTTTGTCATAGGTTATCCATTCAATTATGGACATTTTCTATGTTTTGACAAAATATGTTCAAAGTCATCTGCTGCAGAATTGCCGTATGAGGGAAAGGGTTAAACAAGTTTATCTGTTCATATGATATTTATGATATTTCAAGTGTTGTCTGCTTTGAAAACATCCGAGGAAATAGCCGTAATACAATCTTAAAAGACAGCATTGAAAACATTGTGGGAAAAGGAGAAATTAATCTGAAAGAGCAATTACTCCTTTTCCCATAATAGTTTCAAAAGTTGTCTGTAGCTGTCAAACTGTTCATTTCAACGCATCTGAAGTAGAAAACTATTTTTTTTTAAAAATCTCCATTTGCCACAATGTTTTCAGTTTTATCATAAAAAAAGACGTTTCATAATTTATATTATATTGATACATGAATTTACAACATGTTTTTCCCAGGTGTTTTCAAAGTTGTCCTCTGCGGATTTGTTGAATATAGGAAAGGGTAATAAATTAAATGCGTTGTATGTCGCCAGTTTCAGCAAAAAATAATGCATTATACGTTGTCAGCTTCAGTGAAAGTGTTAAGGGTTTAATCGAATGCACGCTGCAAACTGTTCTCCAACAGGGGAAGGTATGTCTGTGCGCAACTCTGTAAATACATGATCCAATTTCAATTCATAGATTGCAAATATCATGGGTGGACGGTGACAAGAATGAGAGCCAATTACAGAACCAGGTGTCATGTTAGAAAAAACTAATTTGTAAAAAATACACCACCTCAGTACGTGAGTAGCACAGTATATGCTTATATTTGACGCTTAACCCACTACCGTTCGGTTTGCTTTATGAGGCTTTTAAAACCATTTTCAACAGTATTTCACTTTTATCATGGCATTTCCTAGGTATATTATCAGAACAGTGCTATACTGATATTATTTTCCTTGAGTTAGCGACTCCAGTATTGTGAGTTCGAACCCGAGGTCGGCCAACATTCTTTCCAGCGTTTGACAAAAGTCATTGCGATATGCGTCATTTTTTTTCTACCAACGGGCTAACAATCTATGTGGAAAAGCAGCCAGTTGCTTGAAACGACTGTTAAATGGAGTATTGGTGTCAGAAAAATCAGGAATTACCGTTTTTAACAATTTCTCAGTTATATCACGGCAGCCAGTTCACCTACTCATGCATTTCCTGGTTTCCTCACACCAGTACTCCACACAACAATCTTCCCAAGCAACTGGCTGCTTTTCCACATAGACTAAGCCCATTGGTGGAAGACGAATGACGCATGTCGCATTGACTATTTTGTAAATCGTCGGAAAGAAAGTTGGCCGAGCCGGGATTCGAACTCACAACCCCTGGATTGACAGCCCGCGTCGCTACCGACTGAGCTACCAGGGCTCGGCCACTGGTAGGTTTTGTTTGTTTGTTTGTTTGTTTGGAGTTTAACGCCGCTTTCAACAGCTTTGGTCATATCACGGCGGTCAGTGCACCTACCCATGTTTTCCTGGCTTTCCCACACCAGTACTTACACAACATTCTTTCGAAGCCACTGACTACTTTCTCACATAGATCAGAGGTGAGAGGCAATGGAAAACATCGCCCGAAAGAATGTCGCCACAACCGGGTATCGAACCCGTGACCTCCAGATCACGAGTCAGATACGCCACTGGTAGGTGAACTGGCCGCTGTGATATGACTGAAAATCAATGAAAATGGCATTTAAAAACACAATCAATTAATTTGTCCTTAAATTAAACTGATGCATCAGTAGTAATGAGGAATTCATAACAATTGTTACAAAACTAGTCAAACCTGTGTTAAAGACCACCTTGGAAAAGCAACTACCTGTCTACAGCAACCACACTTTTATTTTTTCAATTACTCATTTTCTGAATAAATGACCCTGTAATTAAAGACTACCTGTGAACAAAGACCAGAATGTTGCCTTCCCATGGTTGCATGGTCTTTAAAACAGGTTGGACCGTATGTGGTATGACCCACCTTTAGATTAAACCCTTTCCATAATACAACAAAACTGTAGCAGAAAACTTTGAAAACGTACCCAAACAAGTATGGTAAATCACTTTAAAAGAAGGTGTAAAATTAACAATTGAATAGAGTTGAAAACAATGTTGCAAATGGAGAAATTGCTCATTATGGAATTTCTCCATTGTCACAATGTTTTCAAAAGTCTATTGCTGCTATGGTGTTAGAAAGCGTCTCAATGTAGGAAATGAACTTGAAAATGCCAGAAAAATATTGATAATTATAATTACAATTGATCAACTCTGCAAAATACAGTGTAGAAAAAGAATAAAATATTTGTTATGACAAATTCCAATGCTTCCCCAACACAACCCCTTTTTTGTTTTTGCATAATGTTATACTTATATGTCTTGCCATCAACAGAGCTAACTTACAGCTCAAACCTAGGACTTACAATCCAATGTTATCTTGTCTAAAGCGACTGACAACAAGATGTGTTTGTGAAACACTGATGCCCCCGAATGGCAACATCTAGGTCAAAGGTCAAGGTCGCAAGGTCAAAAATTTGGTACTGACAGAAAGGTCATGTCACAAGGAATACACATGTGAAATATGGTAGCCGTACCTGTTATGGTTCAAAAGTAGTGGTCAAGGTTAAAGTTTTTTCCGACAGATGGGGGCATCTAGGTCAAAGGTCAAGGTGGCAAGGTCAAAAATGTTGGTACTGACAGAAAGGTCATGTCACAAGGAATACACATGTGAAATATGGCAGCCGTACCTGTTATGGTTCAAAAGTAGTGGTCAAGGTTAAAGATTTTTTTGACAGATGGGGGCATCTAGGTCAAAGGTCATAGTCGCAAGGTCAAAAATGTTGGTACTGACAGAAAAGTCATGTCACAAGGAATAGACATGTGAAATATGGTAGCCGTACCTGTTATGGTTCAAAAGTGGTGGTCAAGGTTAAAGGTTTTTTTGACAGATGGGGGCATCTAGGTCAAAGGTCAAGGTCGCAAGGTCAAAAATTACCTGTTATGGTTCAAAAGTAGTGGTCAAGGTTAAAGATTTTTTTGACAGATGGGGGCATCTAGGTCAAAGGTCATAGTCGCAAGGTCAAAAATGTTGGTACTGACAGAAAGGTCATGTCACAAGGAATACACATGTGAAATATGGTAGCCGTACCTGTTATGGTTCAAAAGTAGTGGTCAAGGTTAAAGGTTTTTTCGAAAGACAGACAGACAGACAGACAGACAGACAGACAGGCAGACAGACAGGCCAAAAACTAGATAATAAAAAAAATACTTTGTTTTATATTTAAAAGGTATTTCAACACCTGTCTAATGGCAAAATTCAGTGTTGTTAACACCTGTCTCTATAGAAACCTGTCACTTGGCAACTATCCTAATTACAAGCCCTCACTGTTTCATTATTATACCAATGACATCCCATCAAATATGGTCAGATAGTCACAGATTGCCATGTTTGACAGAGTGTGTTTGTGTTTTTAACTTTTATGAAATTGATCTGCAGCAGACAACTTTGAAAACGTACAGACAAAAATATGGAAAATTTAAATAAATGAAATTAATTGTGTTGAAAGTATTGAATATAGTTAAAAACTTTGTGGCAAACAGAGAATCTCATAATGCGACAATGGTTTCAGAAGTCCTCTGCTGCTGCGTGCTGCATAGGCATCAGAAATTGTCTGTAAACCCTTTCCCTCATACGACAATTCTGCAGCAGACGACTTTGAACATATTTTGTCAAAAAATAGAAAATCTCTATAATTGAATGGATAACCTATGACTTAAAGTTGAAAACATTGTGGCAAAATTGCTTGTTTTGAGCAATTTCTTCTTTTGTCACTATGTTTTCAAAAAGCTGTCTGCTGCAGAGGCTTCAGAAAGCATCTAAATGAGGGAAAGGATTAAAACTTCTATGCAATTGACCATGATGGCTATTTTCAAAACACTGCTAGTCAAACATTTAATTGATTGATTGGGGGGGTTTAATGCCGTTTTCATCATTTTTTCAGTCATATCACGGCGGCCAGTTCACCTACTCACATGTTTCCAGGTTTTCTCACACTAGTACTCCACTCAACATTCTTTCCAAGCAACTGGCTGCTTTTCCACATAGACTGTTAGCCCATTGGTGAAAGACGAATTACGCGTATCACAATGACTTTTTTCAATCGTCAGAAAGAATGTTGGCCGAGCCGGGGTTCGAACCCACAACCTCTGGATTGACAGCCCGCGTCGCTACCAACTGAGCTACCTGGTCAAACATTTGAAGAAAATTAATTAGGTAATCAATCTTCAGTTTCAACTGATTTTATATTAGATGATTCTATATTGTCTTAATCCTCTCCCACTAGCAGATGCAATTAATTTGATGCATCTTCAACAGATGACCTTTGAAAACAGCTTTTGAAAAAATTGTGGCAATAGGAGAATTTGATCGTAATGAGCAATTGCTCCTCCAGCAGGAATCTTTTAAACTTATCCATAATTATACTTTCATTTACGGAGAATACCACTTTTTTTCGCATAGCCGTCTGCTACAGATTTATCTTATGTTTGACCCTTTCCTTCATATAACCAATCTGCAGCAGACAACTTTGAATTCATACCATCAAAAACTAGAGGTTGTTTTTGGGAAAAACGTATGTCTCCCCCAAGGGGTATTTGTCTGGCTGACTGTATTTTGTCAGTTAGTGATTTATTTTAAAAAAGGGCAATAACTCATCCAAAAGTAGGTCAAATTAAACGCCCTCGTAATATGCGCAACAAGACATTGTACCGATGACTCCTGTGAAGTTTCATAGAAATGTGGCAAAGGGGTTGTGAGATGAAGGCCGGACAAGAATGAAATGGCAATTTTAAAAAAAGGGCAATAACTCAACCAAAATTAGGTCAAATTAAACGCCCTCGTAATATGCGCAACTAGACGTTGTACCGATGACTCCTGTGAAGTTTCATAGAAATGTGGCCAAGGGGTTGTGAGATGAAGGCCGGACAAGAATGAAATGGCAATTTAAAAAAAGGGCAATAACTCATCAAAAAGTAGGTCAAATTAAACGCCCTCGTAATATGCGCAACAACACATTGTACCGATGACTCCTGTGAAGTTTCATAGAAATGTGGCAAAGGGGTTGTGAGATGAAGGCCGGACAAGAATGAAATGGCAATTTAAAACAAGAGGGCCAAGATGGCCCTAAAATCGATCACCTGAATGATAGTTAATTAGAAGCAAATATTTAACTGCAAATATCTGTGAAAATTTGATCAGGAGTTCAAATGAAACTGCAAGGAGTGGAAATAGTCCATTTTTATCTTGAAATCTAACAAGAGCTTTCTCAATTTCTGATGCTGCAGCAACAAAGGTTCTACACAGAATGCAAGTATTTGAACAATTTTGAAAGAGGACCATCAAAGGAACATTCCTGTGAAGTAACATTGAAATTGGTCAAGTGGAATGGTAGGAGTTGTCATTTGTAGCTAAAAGTTCAATTTACCCCTTTTGTGATGACGCGAGGTTGCTATGATTTTGTAACTAATCAAAACAGCTTGAACAAATTAAATGTAGAGGATCACTGAAGTAGGATTTATATTCAATTTCCTTAATATCAGACAAGAACTTTTAAAGCTTGGACATTTTGCCCCCTTTCTGATGCTGCAGCAACCCTGGCGGCCATGTTTTTCAACCGATCGGAAATATTTGAACAATCTTGGTAAAGGGTGCCCCAAGAAACATTTGTGCAAAATAATTTTCAAATTGGGCCAGTACTTTTGGACAAGAAGATTTTTAAAATTTTAACAAAAAAAAACCAAGCTCCTCCTCCTGGCGGCCATGTTTTTCAACCGATCGGAAATATTTGAACAATCTTGGTAAAGGGTGCCCCAAGGAACATTTGTGCAAAATAATTTTCAAATCGGGCCAGTACTTTTGGTCAAGAAGATTTTTAAAATTTTAACAATGCACATATAAGGAAAACAGGCTCCGCCCCCTGGCGGCCATGTTTTTCAACCGATCGGAAATATTTGAACAATCTTGGTAAAGGGTGCCCCAATGAACATTTGTGGAAAATAATTTTCAAATCGGGCAAGTACTTTTGGACAAGAAGATTTTTTAAGTTTTAACAATGCACGTAGAAGGAAAACAAGCTTCGCC
The DNA here is from genome assembly GCA_031761405.1 of Serripes groenlandicus. Classification (NCBI taxonomy): domain Eukaryota; kingdom Metazoa; phylum Mollusca; class Bivalvia; order Cardiida; family Cardiidae; genus Serripes; species Serripes groenlandicus. The sequence goes on from JASEVX010000001.1 coordinate 201,314,448, forward strand.
CCCTGGCGGCCATGTTTTTCAACGGATCGGAAATATTTGAACAATCTTGGTAAAGGGTGCCCCAAGGAACATTTGTGCAAAATAATTTTCAAATCGGGCCAGTACTTTTGGTCAAGAAGATTTTTAAAATTTTAACAATGCACATATAAGGAAAACAGGCTCCGCCCCCTGGCGGCCATGTTTTTCAACCGATCGGAAATATTTGAACAATCTAGGTAAAGGGTGCCCCAATGAACATTTGTGGAAAATAATTTTCAAATCGGGCCAGTACTTTTGGACAAGAAGTTTTTTTAAGTTTTAACAATGCACGTATAAGGAAAACAAGCTCCGCGCCCTGGCGGCCATGTTTTTCAACGGATCGGGAATATTTGAACAATCTTGGTAAAGGGTGCCCCAAGGAACATTTGTGCAAAATAATTTTCAAATTGGGCCAGTACTTTTTGACAAGAAGATTTTTAAAATTTTAACAATGCACATATAAGGAAAACAGGCTCCACCCCCTGGCGGCCATGTTTTTCAATCGATCGGAAATATTTGAACAATCTTGGTAAAGGGTGCCCCAATCAACATTTGTGGAAAATAATTTTCAAATCGGGCCAGTACTTTTGGACAAGAAGATTTTTTAAGTTTTAACAATGCACATATAAGGAAAACAAGTTCCACGCCCTGGCGGCCATGTTTTTCAACGGATCGGAAATATTTGAACAATCTTCGTAAAGGGTGCCCCAAGGAACATTTGTGCAAAACAATTTTCAAATCGGGCCAGTACTTTTTGACAAGAAGATTTTTAAAATTTTAACAATGCACATATAAGGAAAACAGGCTCCGCCCCCTGGCGGCCATGTTTTTCAACCGATCGGAAATTTTTGAACAATCTTGGTAAAGGGTGCCCCAATGTACATTTGTGCAAAATAATTGTCAAATCGGGCCAGTACTTCTGGACAAGAAGATTTTTAAAGTTTTAACAATGCACATATAAGGAAAATAAGCTCCGCCCCCTGGCGGCCATGTTTTTCAACGGATCGGAAATATTTGAACAATCTTGGTAGAGGGTACCCCAAGGAACATTTGTGCAAAATAATTTTTAAATCGGGCCAGTACTTTTGGACAAGAAGATTTTTTAAGATTTGGCAATTTTCCCCTTTTCTGTTGCCGCGGCAACCAAAGTTCTCGATGGAATTTAAATCTTTGAACAATTTTTAAAGAGGTTCACCAAAGGAACATTCCTGTGAAGTTTGGTTGAAATTGGTCAAGTGGTTAAGGAGGAGATGATCTAAATGTTAACGACGGACGACGACGGACGACGTAAGACGGACAAAAAGTGATCAGAATAGCTCACCTTGAGCCTTTGGCTCTAGGTGATCTAAAAAAGGGCAATAACTCAACCAAAATTAGGTCAAATTAAACGCCCTCGTAATATGCGCAACTAGACGTTGTACCGATGACTCCTGTGAAGTTTCATAGAAATGTGGCCAAGGGGTTGTGAGATGAAGGCCGGACAAGAATGAAATGGCAATTTTAAAAAAAGGGCAATAACTCATCCAAAAGTAGGTCAAATTAAACGCCCTCGTAATATGCGCAGCTAGACGTTGTACCGATGACTCCTGTGAAGTTTCATAGAAATGTGGCAAAGGGGTTGTGAGATGAAGACCGGACAAGAATGAAATGGCAATTTTAAAAAAAGGGCAATAACTCATCCAAAAGTAGGTCAAATTAAACGCCCTCGTAATATGCACATCTGGACGTTGTACCGATGACTCCTGTGAAGTTTCATAGAAATGTGGCAAAGGGGTTGTGAGATGAAGGCCGGACAAGAATGAAATGGCAATTTTAAGAAAGGGCAATAACTCATCCAAAAGTAGGTCAAATTAAACGCCCTCGTAATATGCGCAACTAGACGTTGTACCGATGACTCCTGTGAAGTTTCATAGAAATGTGGCCAAGGGGTTGTGAGATAAAGGCCGGACAAAAAAAGTGGACGCCCTGACAGACAGACGGACAGACAGACAGACAGACAGACAGACGGCGCAGGCAAAAGCAATATGTCTCCTCCGGAGGGAGGAGACATAATTATTATATTGAGTTGAAAACATCATGTGACAAAAGGAGAAATGACTCATTTTGAGCAATTTCTCCTTTTGCCACAATGTTTTCAAAAGTCGTCTGCTGCAGAGGCGTTAGAAAGCATCTATATGTGGGAAAGGGCAGCAGACGGCTTTTTGAAAACATAGTGACAAAAGAAGAAATTGCACAAAACGTGCAATTTCTCCTTTTGCCACAATGTTTTCCACTTTTAGTCATAGGTTATCCATTCAATTACGGAGATTTTCTATGTTTTGACAAAATACGTTCAAAGTCGTCTGCTGCAGAATTGCCGTATGAGGGAAAGGGTTTAATCAGTTGCAAGCTGTTGTACAATTGTATCACACAAGTGACAAGGCCGTCTAGAATGATGAACCGGTCGGAGGAAGTGGTGTGTCAGTTGTACAACCTATTAGACAAATTTGCTACATTTATTATATGGTGGCAATGTTCAGGCAAAAGTTACTAAAAAATCTTATTGATTTGAGTTGATTGGGGCTTTAACGCCGTTTTCAACAATTTTCCAGTCATATCACGGCGGCCAATTCACCTACTCATATGTTTCCTGGTTTTCTCACACCAGTACCCAACTAAACATACTCTCCAAGCAAATGGCTGCTTTTCCATATAGACTGTTAACTCACAACCCCTGGATTGACTGAGCTACTGGGGGCTTGGCTTGAAAATCTTAATTGCCTTCATAAAGATTTGTATATATTTCGATGGAGGTTCATTTTGTTTGAATGGTGTTTTACATTGCTTTCCACAATTTTCAAGTTATACGGTGTTTCCTTGGTAAGTTACCAGTACTGCTGGTACTTCAGCCTAATTCCTGCCACCAGCCCTTCAGTTGTTATGCTAACCCCGAAACCCTGAACCACAAGGAGGAAAGCCAACACTACGACTTTTTTTTAAGATCGAGGGTAATGAATGATACCAAAGATAAAGTAACTATTTTAAGTGCATCATGTGTACTTACGGGATTACAAAGTGATTTATATGACATTTAAATATGTCTTACTTTACGGTAAATCCCTTAGTATACTCATCATCCAGGAACCACAGTTAGACTCTTCTACAACAAATAGTAAAGTTTCGAAAACATTGTGGGAAAAGGAGAAATGGCTCATGATTAGCAATATATTTCTCCTTTAGGCACAACAATGTTCAGTTTGACTTTCATTTCTCTAGAGTTTCCATTCTCTTCTTTAAAATGACACAAGAATATACAGATGGTATATATTAGGTAACCAGTTAACATTTTCCTATATGCTGCATTTTGACATCTCTGTAGCAGACAAATTTTGAAAACATTTTGGAAAAAGGAGTAAAAAACTCATCATGAGCATTTTCCCCTTTTGCCACAATGTGTTCACGACACCTCTTATCAATAATTGAAATTTAATTGATTGAGATCTTTCCTATGTTTGCCTATGTGTATAATTCAAAGTCGGCTGCTGTAAGGTTTATCGTATGTGAGAAGGGTTGCCCCAGGAGTTGATCCCTATGTATACCCATTAGGATCTAGTAAATTGGGGATCACTGGAGTTATCTTGAAGAAAATTGAAAATTAAACATATAAATGATTCTTATTGACTGAAATTGGGGGTCATCCATCAAAACAAGCCAGACACAAACAACTTATCCTTTATGTTGGTGGGTTTTTGGTATTTTCTTGTTTGTTTTTTCTTCAACTCTTTGGAGATAAAAACACTTTGACTGTTTAATGTTTGCAAATGTGATACATTTAGATTTCAAACGTTGTCAGTGCTTTGACCAAATCTGATGAGAATCATTGTTAAAAACCTTTCCCACATACAGACACTTTCTGACGCCTCTGCAGCTGACGACTTTTGAAATCATTGTGACAAAAGGAGAAATTGCTCAAAACAAGCAATTTCACCATTTGCCACAACGTTTCAACTTTTTTCAGAAATAATTAATTCATTTATAGAGCTTTTTTGTATTTTTGCCCTGATGTTTTCAAAATCATCTGATGCAGATTTGTTGTATGTGGGAAAGGGTTAACATTTGCATAATTTTGATTTAGAGATGAAACATTGGGAGAAAAGGACAAATGTTAAGTTTTTTTGGTTTTTTCCCACCAAGTTTCCAAAAATTGTCTGCTGTAGGTGTCCAATGTCATTTGTCTTGGGGAAAACATAAAGAGCATCTTGGAAAACATTGCAGCCATTAACACCTATATTGCTTTTCTCTCCCATCAAATATAATTCAAATAACTAAATAGGATATTTTATACGTCAAAACTACCATTAAGTTTCTGTGTTATAAAAGAAAAGATTGATCATTACAAATAATTTCTCTTTTTACCATCGGCAGCATTCTGCCCTTTCCCACATACAACGCTTTCAAATGCCTCTGAAGCAGATGAAAGTTTTGAAAGTATTGTGGCAAATGAAGAAATTGCTTAAATGAGCAATTAATTACCCAATTTGTCTCAATTTTTTCAACTCTATTCAATCATTACATTTCCCTTTATGGAGATTTTCCATATTTTTGGCTAGATTTTTTTCAAAATCATTTGCTGCACATTTTGTTGTATGTGGGAAAGGGTTTAAATTGTTCTCAGAAAAGTCCTCAGGTGATAACCTCAGCCAGACTTCTGACTCCCTCTTGCAGTGCATATTCATTATGTCCTTTTTAGCTTAGTACCACAGTAACATTTTCATTAACTACAGACAAATCTGTCAATACAGTACCCGTATGTACATGGTAAGAGAGCTTTCACAAATAAGTTGAGAGATTTACTTACTTTTTGATTGAAAAATAACAGGAAAAAAAGAGCATTGCAACAAATCATCTTGCAGTGTCGTTTTACAGATATATTATAGTAAAACGTGAACTATTTACAATGGACCTGTGTATGAAGTATGAAGGAATTCCGCCTACAAAAGAAAGTGCTAGAGAGATGATCTTGTTTCATACAGACATAATATAGTCACTGTGACCTTGACCTTTGACCTAGGTCGGTAATACATGAACCTGTCCAAGCTCTCTTGACAATGAACCTGTGTATGAAGTATGAAGGAATTCCTTTAACAAATGAAGTGCTAGAGTGTTGATGACATTTTGACAAGACATATTATAACAACAGTGACCTTGGCCTTTGATGTAGGTCGTTTAAACACAAACCATCAAATATCTCTAGACACTGAACCTGTGTTTTAAATATGAAGAAGAAACAGTCCACAAATGAAAAAGCTAGAGCATTGACACTGTTTATAGTAAAGACATATTATGATTACTGGGACCTTGACCTATTCAAGCTCTCTTAACACTGCACCATTGTATCAAGTATGTAGGCATTTCGTCCTCAAATGAGAGTGCTCAAGCCAGGACATTGTTTCATAAAGATATAAAATAGTCACCGTGACCTTGACCTTTGACCTAGGTCAGTGTTAAGTAAATGCATACAAGAGTTGGTGCTTCTGAAGATATATATTAATTTCATAACAGTGCCCTTGACCTTTGACAGCAATCGGAAAAGAACTGATTACATTTTTCAGACACTAATAAAGTCAATGTGACCTTGACCTTGACCTATGAGATTGCTCGGTGAAACTCATACTAGAGACGTTGCTTTTGAAAAAATGTAAGAAGTTCCATAATAATCCAAATAGAAATGAAGTTGCTATATAAAAATGATGACGTCATTGGAATACATACATTGGTGCAGATCCCTTGTCACGAGGGTTTGATAACCATTTTACTATGCTTCAAAGTCGAATTGGTTCAGGGTTAACTGCTTAAATGATTATATTACTCAGATTTTAATTTTCAGAATGGTCTGCTGTGAAAAACATTTGAGAGAAACATAACCTGAGGTGTCTGTATCCAGCAATGAATAAAAGCTTATTGATATTAAACCTTTCCCTCATATAGACGCTTTCTAACGTCTCGGCAGCAGACGGCCTTTTGAAAACATAGTGACAAAAGAAGAAATTGCACAAAACGTGCAATTTCTCCTTTTGCCACAATGTTTTCCACTTTTTGTGATAGGTTATCCATTCAATTATGGAGATTTTCTATGTTATGACAAAATATGTTCAAAGTCGTCTGCTGCAGAAATGTCATATAGACGCTTTCTAATGCCTCTGCAGCAGACGGTTATTTTGAAAACATTGTGGCAAAAGGATGAATTGCTATTCTATCAAAAAAACTATATTGTAAGTTATAGTTCCAAAGTTTTAAATTTATAGGCAATTAGCAATATCTTATAGAGACTTATTGACATTTTTGCCTAGACGTTTTAAAAGTCGTCTGCTACAGATTTGTATATATTTGTGGCAAAGGGTTGATTGATTATTTGAATAAATACAGTAATTTTGATTACTCGTACAGTCTCATGTAGGAAAGCAAATCTGTAAACAAATAAGATCATTTCTAGTTCACCAACCTTTTTAATAAAATGTTTTCAAATTTAGTCTACTTCTGAAGCAAAATATAAAGGCGGGACCATATAAAGGAAGGCGGAGTTTCAGGAGAAAAGTGTTAACCAGGTATCGTGCTGTGTTGTACTTGATTACTCTATAATCTTCTTTGAGTGATATTTTGTGTCTAAATTGAGTCTTACAAAATGCTTCTAAGTACTTTTTTCCCCATTTAATCCATGATTTGCCAGCAGAGCTCTAGATAAGGCACATTATGCATGCTCTCAAATCCTTATTTGAACCGCTAATCCTATGTTGTGGGTACTCAAAAGAATCGCCTCATTGAGACGATTATTTTGAGTCCTCACAATATATGGTTTAGTTGGTAAATAAGAGAGATATTGTGGGGAAAAGACCAGTTTACTCCTCCTTATCTAGACCTTTGGCCAGGCTTCTGATTCGTTCTAAATAAAAAATAAACACATAAAGAATAGAACAGATTATTGAGAGACATCTGTATCAGGAAACAACTGTTTGAATAGAGAAATTGCTTAACCCTTTCCCACATACAGCAAATCTGCAGCAGATGACTTTGAAGATATTTTTGTCAAAAAATAGAAACTCTCTATAATTGAATGAACAACCTATGACTAAAAGTGGAAAAAATTGTGGCAAAAGTAGAAATTGCTCATATTAGTAAGATATTTAGTAAGATATTAGGAAAATCTTAGAAAAACATGGTGGCAAAAGGAGTAATTGTTTGTTTTGAGCAATTTCTCCTTTTACCACAATGTTTTCAAGTCGTCTGCTGCAGCTGCGCCAACATGTGACTAAAGGTGGGAAAGGGTCATGAAGTAAAATTCTTCCTTTTCCCAAAGTGTTTTCAGCTGCACATCCCCAAGATTTAAGTTCTATAAGGGTAAGGGGTTATAAGATGTCAAATGTTATTTCCATATTAACCCTTTCCTTACGTACAACAAAATTAATCTGAAAAACATTTGGAAAAGTTCCATAAATGAAGGTATAATTACTGAAAATAGTTGACAAAATGGTGGGAAAAGGAAAAAATGCTCATTGTGAGCATTTACCGCATTAACAAAAATGTTTTGAAAGTCTAAAATGAATCTGCTGCAGATGAGTCAAAATGTGCCTGCAAGATGGAAAGGGTTAAACCAGTGTGACTGTAATTCTTTCCCTCATACAGACGCTTTATGATGCTTTTGCAGCAGATGACTTTTAAAAACACTGGCGAAAAAGAAGAAATTGCTCATAATGAGCAATTTCTCCTTTTGCCACACTGTTTTCAAATCTCTATAATAATTTATTTCTTTCATAGGTTTTCTATATTTTTGCCTTGGTGTTTTCAAAGTTGTCTGCTGCAGATGTATTGTATGTGGGGAAGGGCTATATCGGCACCTCTGCTTCAGGTGGCCTGCTTCAGGTGGCCTCTGAAAGCATTATGGAACAAAATTACTGAACTCCATCAAGGGACAGAACTCTGATGTGGCCAAAACCTAAGTGTCTAAAAATGAAGTTTTTTAAAGTAAAACATATTTTTATTAGAAAATACTTACCAGTCATTTAATACCTGATATATCATCTCTATACACCTTAATTATCCAAAAAAAACGCCCACGCTAGCATATCCCTCACGTATCCGTGACATACACGGCCGCCCGGAAGTACAGGCGCGCACGTGAGCGGGTAGTCACTTTTCATTCACCGTTAAGTATTGGTGACGACGCGGGGTTGGGAGGTGGGACTCTATAAATGACTGGTAAGTATTTTCTAATAAAAATATGTTTTACTTTAAAAAACTTCATTTTTATATCAAAAATACATTACCAGTCATTTAATACCTGATGACTTCGTAGCATAGGACGGGAGGTTCGACCAATACTTACTGTCGTTCCAGGTACGTTGTAGTATATTATTCCATATTTTTTTAAGAACAAACATACTTGATTCCAACGGATGTATAAAGGGAAAGAGGGGATTGAATACAGGTTCAATCGGTATTCACTTTATTTATGTGTTGGATTATGTGAATTAGCAAACCACTCGCTGTGAAGCCACAAGGGGACCCAGGCAGGACCGACTGCAACTGGTTCTTAGACGGGAACCCTTGTTGACACAGTAGAGTAAGGAGCCATCAGATTCATTGAATCTGATCTGCCCGGTTTCTACAGAGACGATCTGTAGTTAAAGCTAATAAAAAGACGGTTTTATAAGTAAAAAACTTTAAAGACGTCGATTCAAGAGTTCGTATGGAGCTCTTGTAAGCGACCAAAGGACGCAAGACAAATCCTAATTTTGGAGTTAACTCCTACAAATGGGTTTTTTCTAATTCTAACCATCAGTCTGTGGAACTTAATGTAATTCATTTCTACTGAAAGCAAAGAACTCACTTCCCTGTTAGTGTTCGCCAAGCAATACGAATTTATAATTCTCAGTAAAACTTAGGAAGCGGTAGCCGTCGACAAACGTTCAGAGAGATTGACCTACCTTATTAACATCAATCGGTAAGAACTGTCTATATCTAAGGAAGATGTAACGGTTATGCCGATAGGCAGGCCAGAAGGACGTATAACCACGGTCTCTGGGCCAGAGAAGTGTTCTGTCATCATCTTCCCTTCCAGAAATTCCTTCCAGAAGTGAAACCGGAAGTTGACGAAATGGTTCTCAGCCTCATTATGAACTCGGGGAGTAATTATTATTATTCCTTTGCGAATTCTGAACGTTCACTGCCGAATGAGTGGAATATAGTTGTCTATTCTGTATTAGTGAATAGACTCTGTCCGAAGGTACTCGAATTACCGCTAAGTCGGTGTAAAACGTCATACCCACGAACGTGAACCTCTTTGACGGAATTAATTCCGACTTCTGCGTGTTGGGTATTAAACCCAACCGCAGAATGGTCCGCCAGGCTAGGGATAGATCGTGAAAAAGAAGTACACGATCCGTCCTGTGGGGAAGCCAATCGTCGAAGTATTGAAGAAGTTGGGGTCCTTTCATACGAAGAAATGCTCCCATGCCCTGATATCTTCGTAAGCACTCGAGGGGCGGACTTGAGGCCGAAGGGAAGAGCCCTGAAATTGGAGCACTTCTCCCTCTATCACAAACCGAAGGTATTTCCCCGAGGAGGAAGCGATCGGGATGTGATAAAAAGGCGTGTGTTAGGTCTAGAGAGACCGCCCAGTCGCCTTTCCGAATTGCAACTCGGATGGAGCGGGTCGACTCCATTTTGAATTTATCGACCGGAATCAATAGATTTAGCGCAGATAAATCTATAACCGGTCTCCACTTGCCGTCTTTCTTCGGAACAAGAAAAAGACGGCTGTAGAAACCCCGAAAATTGGGGTTGAGAACGCTCTCTATGGCATTCTTTTTCAGAAGCGATGAAATCACCTCTGACATGGCCGGATGACGAGACGAAATGTCGATCGGCACGCCTGTCAGAGGAGGGGGGGAAATGAAGGGAATCAGATACCCTTCCTGTATCACAGACTAAATCCAACGATCCTATGTGACACTTTCCCACTCCTCCGTGATAAATGACAGGCGGCCCCCGACTGTAATCTCCGACCTTGGGATTGTCATAGAGAGGAGCGAATCCCTAGGGCTGCGGCTTCGGATTCGTGTTAACTCTAGCAGGCTGCCGATGTTAGTACCCTGATAGGGGCGCTTCGGTTTAGCCGATTTCTGACCCGTGGAAGGGGTTTGTTTAGGCTGAAACGCCTTCACATACCGTTTTGGCTTCTTTGCTGGGTTGGGTTTCTTAGAACTACCCACATTCGCAGAATACGTTGAACGTTTCTGGCCCTGCGCAAAAGCCTTAGCTGCGTTCGCCGAAAGGCGTCGACTGTTCTGAAGCATCAGAAGCTGTCACCGCAGCAATCCTTCCATCAAAGAGTTGTTTCGACTCCAATGGTGCGGCTTTCAGGCTGTCCTTGCTAGCATGTAGCAATGAGTTAGGAGCAACTATAACTGCGTCCCTCCTCATGGACAGTATCTCTGTGATGGTCTGAAGATTCAGTGCCATGAGATGCCTGTTGCCTGTGTCGAAAGCTTCGAGAATTCTGTTAGCCCCTAGGCTAGAGATATTCTCCTCTTTCAACAACAAAGACAGAGCGACTGCGAAATGGTTGTCATGAGATGACACCAATACACCCAGTCTTGCTCTGGTCTCCCACTTCTCTAGTATCTTAAAAGAGACCTGGACAGAAGCGGGTGCAGTTAACCCCAGTGTAGCTGCATCCCCGTCTAAAGCTGGCACTTTGACCGGGAAGAACTCCTTAGACGTAGAATACGCCTTAGAGTTGACCCATTTCCTAGAAATGGGTCCTGGGACCGACCAGCCTGGAGGTATAGCCTCTAGAGACCTGGTCGACTGCAATTGGTCTAACAACCTGCCCAAGTTGTTAGTTTGAGGAAGCAAGTGCACTGGCGAAAAGCTTGTACATTAAGTTCCTCTCGGCTCGAAAGGTTTTGCGACGTGGGGAGCGTCAACCTTAGGGCATGAAGTATTCGGCACCACCCGAAATACTTCGTCAATAGCCTGCTGAAGAGACCAACGCTCTACAGCTGGCTCCTCATCGGAAGTTGACCTATTTCCCTCATTATCGTCAGACGAAGATGTAGGGTTGTAGGTACTCTTCTGAGGTTGTCTACTCGGTATTCTAACCGGTAGATCTATGTCCGACTCAGACAGGGATAAATCAGAAAATCCATGTTCTGCCGAAGATTTTGCGAAGCAGGCCCCCTCTCCGCAGCAGAGGACGGCCATGCAAAAACTTCTGCCGGGGCCGAACTGACCGTATTGGACGGTTTCGACCTCTCTTTCACTGAATGACACAATGTATTCTGATCCAGAGGTTGCCTATAACCGGACTGCCTATCAAATAGGTGTCCCCCCGAGAGCAGTGAATCCCCATGAGATGGGTAATGCTGATCCCGGTAGGCCGTTGAACCCTGTCTAACACCTAACGGTTGCATAGTATGGACCGGTGGTTGGTATTGAGGAGCAGCGTATTCTCTAGCGACATACACTGTCCCCCCAGGGGAGGAAAAAGATTTTCCGTAACCCCCCTACCCGATGGAAGACAGAGGAATAATAGAACCCGGTGCGATACCTGGGTTATAATTATTCTGATTCTGTAGTGGAGCAGAGATCGACTGGTAATTTGAATCAATACGGTCTATCACTACAGAACCCGTGCCTGGACGCGCCATGTTTACATAGCCGGCCGGCAGTGTAGACGAGGCATTGAAAAATGCCTGACTACTCGGTTGCACTGAGTTTACACAAGACACTGGTGTTTGTGTCGTGTTCACAAGCGTGACCGATTGGCTCGTAGCACCATAATGAAATGGGCTACTGACCTGATGCGGCATGGCTACATGCGCGCGAGTTTGGCCAGTCGTCGAATCATTTAAGAAAGTCTGACTGCCAGGATGAATCGTTGCTAAATGATCAACCTTTTGCCTGGCTGGGTCCTTGCAATAAGACCTTTGCCCTGTCGCATCACGGCTAAGTGAGCGACAACCTGGTCTAGTCATGGCAACGTGACTGACTGGCCCGGTCGTGTCCAAAAAGGACTGACTGGTGACAGGTCGAGTCATTGACAAATGACTCCTCTCCGGTTGCCCGGTGACCTGACGTGCCTCGGCATTTGGGTTTTGTTGTGCAGCCCAAACAAAACCCGGGTGACTATGCATAGGCAGGAGTGAAGCTGCACTATACCAAGTCTCCGGAGAACTACGTCCGCCGACGTAGGTAACCGGTACTCTGCAGCTGTCCGAAGACCGCTGTAGCTCGGAGTATGGTGTCGGATTGGTACAATTCCTGCGGTTTCCCGGAAAGCTACCAAAGGCATCTCCTTCTTTCGAAGGCTCAGCCACGACACCAGGCGACAGATGGTGAGGTTCAGCGGTTGAACGTTCCAGCTGAACATTTTCCCCGCTGTTTCCGTACGGTGTCTGACGTTTCCCGACGGAGCAACTCTCACCCAAAGCTACCATCCCGAGGTTGCCTATAACCGGACTGCCTATCAAATAGGTGTCCCCCCGAGAGCAGTGAATCCCCATGAGATGGGTAATGCTGATCCCGGTAGGCCTGTCTAACACCTAACGGTTCCATAGTATGGACCGGTGGCTGGTATTGAGGGGCAGCGTATTCTCTAGCGACATACACTGTCCCCCCAGGGGAAGAAAAAGATTTTTCGTAACCCCCATACCCGATGGAAGACAGAGGAATAATCGAACCCGGTGCAATACCAGAGTTAAAATTATTCTGATTCTGTAGTGGAGCAGAGATCGATCGATAATTTGAATCAATTCGGTCTATCACCACAGAACCCGTGCCTGGACGCGCCATGTTTACATAGTCGTCTGGCAGTGTAGACGAGGCATTGAAAAATGCCCTACTACTCGGTTGGCCTGTGTTTACATAAGACACTGGTGTTTGTGTCGTATTCACAGGCGTGACCGATTGGCCCGTAGCACCATAACGAAATGGGCTACTGACCTGATGCGGCATGTCTCCATGCGCGCGATTTTGGCTAGTCGTCGAATCAATTAAGATAGTCTGACTGCCAGGATGAATCGGTGCTAAACGATCAACCTTTTGCCTGGCTGGGTCCTTGCAATCGGACCTTTGCCCTGTCGCATCACAGATACGTGAGCGACTACCTGGTCTAGTCATGGCAACGTGACTGACTGGCCCAGTCCAGTCCAACCCGGACTGACTGGTGAAAGGTCGCGTCATTAACGAATGACTCCTCTCCGGTTGCCCGGTGACCTGACGTGCCTCGGTATTTGGGTTTTGTTGCTCAGCCCAACAAAACCCAGGTTGACTATGCATAGGCAGGAGTGAAGCTGCACTATACAAAGTCTCCGGAATACTACGTCCACCAACGTAAGTAACCGGTACTCTGCAGCCGTCCGAAGACCGCTGTAGCTCAGAGTATGGTGTCGACTTGGTACAACTCATGCGGTTATCCCGGAAAGCTACCAAAGGCACTCCTTCTTTCGAAGGCCCAGCCCTGACACCAGGCGACAGATGGTGAGGTTCAGCGGTTAAATGATCCAGCTGAGCATTTTCCCCGCTGTTTCCGTACGGTTTCTGAAGTTTCCCGACGGAGCAACTCTCACCCAAAGCTACCATCCGAATTTCCTCAGCGCGCGGAAAAACGGCTGTGTTGAGCGGAGAAGAAGGCTCAGCATTGCCCTTCGACTCGCTCAACACCGTTGCAGAGTCCGGTTGGGAGAACCCCTCGAACTCTGCCTCACTCGATGAAGATAAAGGCACCCTCTTAGGGGTCTTCTTTATCTTCCTGCTTTTACGAGTCTTACTCCGCACGACCTTTTTCCAAATGGAAATAGGCCATGTCGAGCAGTACTCGCAAGGTGAAGCCTGTGTGCATTTGGTGCACACAACGCAGGTCGGATGCGAATCCCATAGGTGCACAGCATGACCACATGGGCTCCGCATCCCTTCACCAGTAATTGACATTGACATAATTCAAAAATACTCACCAAACAGTAAATAATCCGTATATAATCCGTTTATAATCCGTTTTAATATATCCACACCACGGTGACACCGGTAGTTTGGACACGTATATTGAAATAAATTTTGTATCAAATTTTTTTCACAAATATTGAATAGGACAGTCAATAATTCATACAGCAATAGTTAATGTACTATCGCTAACAGGGTAGGGAAAAAGTATTGAAAACAGCAAGACTTCCGCACCCGAAGACGGTAACTGAAATTAGCGGGTGGGGTAATCCACGTGCTTCTCAGCGTATCGTCTGCTACAAAACAATAAATACAGCAATAAAGTAAATAATTTACGGCTGTGACGTTAATGTAGACAAAATATCTTTGGACAATTAAATGATTATAAGGCAGGGCCTTATAAAACAAAAGAGTTAATTGGAAGAAGAAATAATAATATAAATTTTCTTATCGACTACTCCGGTGAATCCAAAAATGAAAAGTGACTACCCGCTCACGTGCGCGCCTGTACTTCCGGGCGGCCGTGTATGTCACGGATACGTGAGGGATATGCTAGCGTGGGCGTTTTTTTTGGATAATTAAGGTGTATAGAGATGATATATCAGGTATTAAATGACTGGTAATGTATTTTTGATATAAAAATGATTTGTTTTATTGGGGTTTAACACTGTTTTCAACATTATTTCAGTTATATTATGGGGACAGTTCACTTATTCATGATCCCAGGGTAAACAAACCAGTTCTAGGCTAGGAAATGTGCCTTGCCCAAGGTCACTCCACCATGACCATAGATCGAACCCTGATCACCCAGTTTCAAAATCCCGACGCTAACCACTCGACAAGAGTGGATTCCTGGCTAAAAATGAACAAGGAGGGATCTGAATGGAAAGCAATCTTGGCAAAGAAATTGTCCCAATAAACATTATTACCAAATATTGTGAAGATTCGTTGGAGCAGATTAACCTTTCCCACCTGCAGACGAATTTTAACGTAAAAGCAGCAGCAGAAAACTTTTGAAAACTTTGTGGCCAAAGGTGAAATTGCTCATGATGAGCAATTTCTCCTTTGGCCAAAGTGTTTTCAACTTTATTTAACAATAAAGCTATCTTTTATGGAGATTTTTCAGGTTTTTATCACTGTCGTCTGCTGCAGATTTGTTGTATGTGGGAAAGCGTTAAGATAATTTAGCAAAATATTCTTCAGGAGTCGATTACTCCTATATCAAGGCTGATAACAATTACAGCAAATCAGGAGCAGATGTTGAAATATCTAAGTAAAACGATGGAAAATTTCTATAAGTGAATGCATAGTTCTTTAAATATTTAGAGTCGAATACATTGTGGCAAAAGGAGAAATTTCAAGAGTCGTCATCTGCATATGCGCCTTCAAGTGGCGAAAGAGTTTTAACCCTTTCCCTCATACAACAATTCTGCAGCAGACGACTTTGAACATATTTTGGCAAAAAGTAGAAAATCACTATAATTGAATGGATAACCTATGACTAAAAGTGTAAAACATTGTGGCAAAAGGAGAAATTGCTTGTTTGAGCAATTTCTTCTTTTGTCACTATGTTTTCAAAAAGCCGTCTGCTGCAGAGGCGTCAGAAAGCGTCGATCTGAGGGAAAGTTTTAAAGTTAAATTGCTAAAATTGTCTGCTGCAGGGATTGTCAAATATGTGATCTGTCTTTGAAAGGGCCAAATAAATATATAAGGAGATTCGTCTGAACTGCTCCAATTTCTTCCTTAACCCTTTCTCTCATATAGGCGCTTTCTGACGCCTCTGCAGCAGACGGCTTTTTTGAAAACATAGTGACAAAAGATGAAATTGCTCAAAACAAGCAATTTCTCCTTTTGCCACAATAATTTTCACTTTTAGTCATACTGGTTATCCATTCTATTTTAGAGATTTTCTATTTTTTGACAAAATATGTTCAAAGTAGTCTGCTGCAGAATTGTCGTATGTGGGAAAGTGTTATTCTAATATACTTTGAATAGATTCGCAACATCCTTCGATTATGTTACCTTATTATATGCACGAACATTTATTGTCAATTTGCATAGAATGTCTGAGTATGTGACGCGACACTGTTTACGCAACACGATACAGTTAATAGGACATGACATGGTCATCTGAACCCAACATAGATTTGAACTCTTATAAAAAGAAAACTGATACTGAACAAATTGAAAGGATATGAACAAACATTTAGAAAATAAATTTTGCAACACTGTTTATGCAACACGATACAGTTAATAGGACATGACATTACAGGTCATCTGAACCCAACATAGATTTGAACTCTTGCAAAAAGAAAACTGATACTGCAAATATTGAAATGTATGGACAAACATTTAGAAAATAAATTTTGCAAAAAGGCAGACATCTTTGAAACATTTTGGCAAAAAAGTGAAAAACAATCAAAATGTGAGATTTTAAATACTAGATAGAATTGAAAAAACATTGTGGCAAAAGGCGAAATAAGTCATTATGAAAAATTTCTCCGTTTGCCATGATTTTTAAAAGAGAAATCTGCTGCAGATGTGAACGACTTTGAAAACATTAATACCAAAATTATGGAAAAATCTCTATTATATAAAAGTATAATTATTGTTGAGAGTTGAAAATATATTGTGGCAAAAAGAGAAAATACGCATTATAAGCAATTTCTCCTTTTTCCACAATGTTTTCAAAGTTTGTATGCTGCAGAGGCATCAAAAGTCGTCTATATGTGTGAAAGGGTATTGTATGAATATTTAACCTCCAGATTAAAGTTTTGAAGTATGTTAATTAGCCCTTTGAATGCTGTCACTGCAGCAACCAGTATTACAGCAAGGTCAGTCGGCACATTCACATTGTCTTATCTTGCTCTTTACTGTTGGCTGAAAAATGTTCTCAACATTTTTTACTTGATATTCCTAGAGTTGGCGATGGACTCTACAAAAAGCAAAGCTAGACAAGCCCATTTTGAAAATTCAGCATTCAAAAAGAGTAAAATTGAAATCGACATTGTAAGAAAAGTAGAATGTGATAATCTTAACCCTTTCCCTCATATAGACGCTTTCTGACGCCTCTGCAGCAGACGGCGTTTTGAAAACATAGTGACAAAAGATGAAATTGCACAAAACGTGCAAATTCTCCTTATGCAACAATGTTTTCCACTTTTTGTCATAGGTTATCCATTCAATTATGGAGATTTTCTATGTTTTGACAAAATACGTTCAATGTCGTCTGCTGCAGAATTGTCGTATGAGGGAAAGGGTTAAGGTAAAATTTTGGAGCATGTTCTTGAAAAATATCTCTTGTTTCCAACATACAACAAATTTCAGCAGCCCAGTGGTTTTGAAAATATGTAGGCAGGCAAAATGGAAAATCTCTATAAATAAAAGTTTCTGTATTGAATGGAGTTGAAAACATTGTGACAAAAGGGGAAATTGCTCAATTATAAGTCAACAGCTGTCAGGGTGGGTCCAAATGCATCTGCAGAAGGGAAAGGGTTAAACAATGTTGAAATAAGGAAGGAGACTCTCCAGGGGTTAACCCTTTCCCTCATATGACAATTCTGCAGCAGACGACTTTGGACATATTTTGTGAAAAAATAGAAAATCTCCATAAATGAATGGATAACCTATGACTTAAAGTGGAAAACATTGCGGCAAAAGGAGAAATTGCTTGTTTTGAGCAATTTCTTCTTTTGTCACTATGTTTTCAAAAAGCCGTCTGCTGCAGAGGTGTCAGAAAGCGTCTATACGAGGGAAAGGGTTAAAGGTCAAAAGGTAACTTTTTAAATGTCTCATGTAAATTAAAATTTCTATCATTCCTTCCCCCTCATAACCCTTTCCCACCTAGAGACACTTTCTGATGCAGCAAACAACTTTTGAAAACTTTGTGACAAAAGGAGAAATTATGCTCGAAACAAGCAAATTTTTTCCATTTGCCACAATATTTTCAACTTTTTTTGTAGTAATTGTACATTCATAGAGATTGTCCGTATTTGTGCATATAAAGTCGTCTGCTGCAGATTTGTTGTATGTGGGTAAGGGTTAAAGGTTTGGAATATTTCACCTTTTTGAAAACATAGTGACAAAAGAAGAAATTGCACAAAACGTGCAATTTCTCCTTTTGCCACAATGTTTTCCACTGTTAGTCATAGGTTATCCATTCAACTATAGAGATTTTCCATTTTTGACAAAATATGTTCAAAGTCGTCTGCTGCAGAATTGTCGTATGAGGGAAAGGGTTAAACAATTCGTTCCCACATTGGGATAAAAATAGCAATTGCTTTTTCTTGAGAAATGAATAATTTTATCAACAATTTTGTACTTTAACTAATCTAATACCCCTATCTCACCATCGCAGGATCGCTCGCGGAGTCTCGCGGTATGAGCAGACGCGGTGCACCGCCAGTTTTGTTGACATTGCATGACGTAACAAATTGTTCACGGTGTCTACACGGTGTGTGTACGGAGTCACTACGGTGCGTGGCGGTGTGACTACGGAGTGTGGCGGATCGCTGCGGTTTGATGCGGACTGACTGGAATTTCCTCAATAGCTGCGCATAGCCACGGTGTCACTGCGGAAGGGGCGGTGTGACTACGGAATGTCGCGGTGGAAGTACGGATTGGGGCGGTGGCAGTACGGCTACTGCGGAACGCTGCGGTGCAACCACGGCAAGAGTACGGTGCGTACGGCAAGAATACGGTGCGTACGAGAAGCGCGTTGTCGATACGGTTGGAGCGGCGGGTTGGGGCGGATTCGGCACCGCGGACTCCGCAGGGGAACTCGGAGGAGGTAGGACTGGCTGGTGCTTCTTCATGTTCATCAGATGTAGGAAGAGAAGGCTTCCTCTTGTTGGACTTTCCTCTCGCTCCTCCTCTCCCTCTTCCTTTTGGCATCTTGCACTGTAAAAGTTCCAAGGCAAGTTAAAGTTCATATGAGGTGAAGTTGTGATGATGTGATATTATGAAATGAGATGCGATGAGATGCTGCAAGGAGGTGTTGTTCTGCCAATGGTCTGATGTGAAATGATGCGACAAACAAGGCGGCCGCCTTTTATATTCCGCCAGGCAACGAACACTCCGTACTGACACCGTGCGGACACCGTGTTGGCACCGAAGACTCCGTCCTGGCACCGTATACTCCGTGGTGGCTCCGCTGGCACCGTACACACACCGCCAGTAGCTCCGTACTCAACGTACTGCAACCGTGTAGATACCGTAGTGGTACCGTGTATCCAACGCCAGCAACGCAGGAGCAAATGAGTACGGATCGCTGCGGAGTCAGTACGGAGCGTACGGTGCCACTACGGAGCGTACACGGTGTTCACGGTGTCTGTACGGTTCAAAGCGCTCCGCAGAAAACCTACGAAAAAATTGAACATGTTTGCTAATTTCGCAGCTTCTCGCGGTGCCTCGCGGTGCGTACGGTTTGTGGCGGAAGGTGGCGCAGCTTCGGCGGTGTCTACACGGTCCCCTGCGGTTCGCTGCGGTTCTCACACCGCGAGTCTCCGCGAGCGATCCTGCGATGGTGAGATAGGGGTATAACCTTTTACGTGGTACAGAAGACATTATATTCAATAAGCTTTTCCCATATGTAGATTCAGCAGATGACCTTTGAAAACTTTGTGGTAAAAGGAGAAATTGCTTATATTATGAACATTTTCTTGTTTTGCCACATTATTTTCAACTCTAAAGGATAAATATACCCTCATTTATAGATGTTCCATATTTCTGACTAATTCATCTTTACCAAAAGTAAACTGCTACAGATTTGTTGTATATGTGAAAAGTTTAAAAGATTACTTTTCAATACACTGTGGGAAAAGGAAAAATTGCTCATAGTGATCGAGCTAATTCTCCTTTTGTATCAATAATTTAAATGCATCAAAATAACAACATCTATTTTCCAGAAGAAAAAAATAAATCGCCAAGATATTTATTTGCACAGCAGATGACACTGAACATATCAGATCAGGTTAACCACGGTGAAGGGAAAGAATTTACAATTTATTTACATTTACAATTCATGAACATGAAAACTGTAGATCTCTCCATCATAAACATTAATTTTAGTGTTTTATTCAAATAGAGCATTACCTTAACATCTTCTGAGTCATCCTTGACTTGAGACAAATACTGTTAGCGTGAGTTTTCAATTCATTCCTATGAAAATTTCTGGACAGAAATGTACTTTGATCCTCTGAACAAACAACACTCTGCGGCAGACGACTTACGAAATGTCGTACATCTAGGCAAAATATGGAAAATCTTTAAAAATGAAAGTTTATTTGTTTAATTGAACAGAGTTGAAAACATTGTGACAAAAGGAGAAATTGCTCATTATGAGGAGTTTCTTCTTTTGTCATAATTTTTTCTAAAGTTGTCTGCTGCAAATGCACATCAAACACATCAAAATGCCTCTGCAAATAGGAAATGATTCGATAATGTGGAAAGAGTGTTTTCTTTTAACAGTTTTAAGAAACCTCAAGTCTGCATTACACCTAGACTTTAATGGCTTTAATTTCAAAGATTGTTTTACAATGCAAGTCTGCTGTAAATGCAGGAAATTGCTTTTAACCCTTGCACACATGATGACGTTTTTCTGATGCCTCTGCAGCAGACTTTTGAAATCATTGTAATAAATGGATAAAAATGCTCACATGATTTCTCATTTTGACACAATATTTTGAAGACTATTCAATAGTTAACTCTTTCCCTCTTATAGACGCTTTCTGACGCCTTTGCAGCAGACGGCTTTTTGAAAACATAGTTACAAAAGAAGAAATTGCTCAAAACGAGCAATTTCTCCTTTTGCAACAATGTTTTCCACTTTTAGTCATAGGTTATCCATTCAATTAAAGAGATTTTCTACTCTTTGACAAAATATGTTCAAAGTCGTCTGCTACAGATTTGTTGTATGTGGGAAAGGGTTGATCATGATTCTTGGAACACAATCAATTGGAAAATTAGAAAAAAGGGAACTTTAATGAAGTGTGAACTCCAATTTAGCCGTTTACCTGACATAGTATTTAAACCTTACCCTCATACAGCCTCTTTCAGACACCTCTGCAGCAGACGACTTTTGATTGAGTGATTGGGGTTCAACACCATTTTCAACAATTTTTCAGTCATATCAAGGTGGCCTGTGAGTTCACCTACTCATATGTTTTCTGGCTTTCTCACACCAGTACTCAACACAACATTCTTTCCAAGCAACTGGCTGCTTTTCCATATAGACTGCTAGCTTATTGGTGAAAGATCATCATCGGAATGACGCATGACTCACAGTCACTTTTGTCAAGAATCAGAAAGAATATTGGTCGATTTGGGGTATCAACTCAAGACCCCTGGATTGATAGCTCGCATCACTACCAACTGAGCTTAGTCTCAGGGCTCAGCATTTAATAACTAGAATTGTTTTGACAAAAACATATGTCTCCCCCTCAAATATCTGTCAAAATCTCTCAAAACATTCCAACCTATAAAGCAGACAAACAAAAATTTTACCAAGTTGGACAGTACTCAATTTTTAATTACTAATGTTTTGTCTTGACCTGGTACAAAGTTGACATGATTTCAAATGGTTTACAGAAACACATATTTTTACTGCAGCTGTAACATTCAAGACTGAAGTATTCTTCAAAACAGTTAACAACTGTTGCTAAACATAAGCAAGCCGTCTTGGAGATATTGAGTGGACAGGAAATAAAGCCTAAAACCTTTGAGCTTCAAGCGTGACCTTGACCTTGAACCGGTATGGTCGAGACGCGGGTTCTGCACGTCGCCTTGATGAGGTGAACATGTGACCCAAGTTTCATGAAAATTCTTTAAGCTGTTTTGGAGATATGGAGCGGCACAAAATAAAGCCTCAAACCTTTGACCTTCAAGCGTGACCTTGACCTTGACCCAGTATGTTCGAGACGCGGGTTCTGCACGTCGCCTTGATGAGGTGAACATGTGACCAAATTTTCATGAAAATCCTTCAAGCCGTCTTGGAGATATTGACTGGACACGAAATAAAGCCTAAAACCTTTGACCTTCAAGCGTGACCTTGACCTTTAACCGGTATGGTGGAGACGCGGGTTCTGCACGTCGCCTTGATGAGGTGAACATTGTGACCCAAGTTTCATGAAAATCCTTTAAGGAGATATGGAGCGGACACAAAATAAAGCCTCAAACATTTGACCTTCAAGCGTGACCTTGACCTTGACCCAGTATGGTCGAGACGCAGGTTCTGCACGTCGCCTTGACACGGTGAACATCTGACCCAAGTTTCATGAAAATCCTTCAAGCCGTCTTGGAGATATTGAGTGGACACGAAATAAAGCCTAAAACCTTTGAGCTTCAAGCGTGACCTTGACCTTAAACCGGTATGGTCGAGACGCGGGTTCTGCACGTCGCCTTGATGAGGTGAACATGTGACCCACGTATCATGAAAATCCTTTAAGGAGATATGGAGTGGACACAAAATAAAGCTTCAAACCTTTGACCTTCAAGCGTGACCTTGACCCAGTATGGTCGAGACGCAGGTTCTGCACGTCGCCTTGATGAGGTGAACATCTGACCCAAGTTTCATGAAAATACTTCAAACCGTCTTGGAGATATGGAGTTGACACAAAATAAAGCCTCAAACCTTTGACCTTCAAACGTGACCTTGACCTTGACCCGGTATGGTTGAGACGCGGGTTATGCACGTCGCCTTGATGAGGTGAACATGTGACCCAAGTTTCATGAAAATCTTTCAAGCCGTCTTGGAGATATGGAGCGGACACGAAATAAAGCCTCAAACCTTTGACCTTCAAGTGTGACCTTGACCTTGACCCTATATTGTCGAGACACGGGTTCTGCACGTCGCCTTGATGAGGTGAACATGTGACCAAAGTTTCATTAAAATCCTTCAAGCCGTCTGGGAGATATGGAGCAGACACAAAATAAAGCCTCAAACCTTTGACCTTCAAGCGTGACCTTGACATTGACCCTATATTGTCGAGACGCAAGTTCTGCATGTCACCTTGATGAGGTGAACATGTGACCCAAGTTTCATGAAAATCCGGAGATATGGAGCGGACACGAAATAAAGCCTCAAACCTTTGAGCTTCAAGTGTGACCTTGACATTGACCCTATATTGTCAAGACGCGGGTTCTGCACGTCGCCTTGATGAGGTGAACATGTGACCCAAGTTTCATGAAAATCCTTCAAGCCGTCTCGGAGATATGGAGCGGACACGAAATAAAGCCTCAAACCTTTGACCTTCAAGCGTGACCTTGACCTTGACCCTATATTGTCGAGACGCAGGTTCTGCACGTCGCCTTGATGAGGTGAACATGTGACCTAAGTTTCATGAAAATCCTTCAAGCCGTCTCGGAGATATGGAGCGGACACGAAATAAAGCCTCAAACCTTTGACCTTCAAGCGTGACCTTGACCTTGACCCTATATTGTCGAGACGCGGGTTCTGCACGTCGCCTTGATGAGGTGAACATGTGACCCAAGTTTCATGAAAATCCTTCAAGCCGTCTGGGAGATATGGAGCGGACACGAAATAAAGCCTCAAACCTTTGACCTTCAAGCGTGACCTTGACCTTGACCCTATATTGTCGAGACGCGGGTTCTGCACGTCGCCTTGATGAGGTGAACATGTGACCCAAGTTTCATGAAAATCCTTCAAGCCGTCTGGGAGATATGGATCGGACAAGATTTTGGGGACGAACAGACAGACAGACAGACATCAAGGACAAAAACAATATATCTCCCCTGTATACAGGGGGAGACATAATTAAGGACTTCAATGCAGATTGTTCACGTTTTGGCCAAATGTCTTCAAAGTAGTCTGCCGCAGATTTGTTGTATGTGTAAGAGTTTAAAGTCAACTACTTTAATGTAACAATAAGATCTAAAAAACCTCTTTTAAATACAGAGTAGATAACATTGTGGACAAAGCAGAAAATTTAATCTGAAATTGCTCATAATGAGAAGTTTCTTCTTATGTCAAAATGTTCTCATCTCTATTCAATGATATATTTATTGAGATCTTCCATAATTTTAGCCAAATGCTTTCAAAATCATAACTGCTGCAGGTTTGTTTGAATGCAGAAAAGGGTTAAAAGGTGAGAAACTTTAAATTTGAAATCCAACACCTTACATTAACACTATGCCCTGGACTGACCAGGTGAGAGGTCAGGCATATTGTAACACTTCAGGTAAATCCCTTTACCTTATAATGTCCACACTTTCAGAGTCATCTACTAAACATGATAACAGTTGTCAGAGAGAAAACAAATTCACATTTCAAAAAATGGAATTAACCCTTTCCCTCATACGACAATTCTGCAGCAGACGACTTTGAACGTATTTTGTCAAAACATAGAAAATCTCCATAATTTAATGGAAAACCTATGACAAAAAGTGGAAAACATTGTGGCAAAAGGAGAAATTGCACGTTTTGTGCAATTTCTTCTTTTGTCACTATGTTTTCAAAAAGCTGTCTGCTGCAGAGGTGTCAGAAAGTGTCTATATGAGGGAAAGGGTTTAAAGCTTTAATTGATAGGCAGAATCTTAAACATTATAGGCTAAAAAGAAATTCGTTGTTTTCAGCAATTGCCAAAAATTCTCTGTTTCAAGCAACACTTTTTTTCTGAGAAGTTTCAAACGCAGACAACTCTAAGATTGTCCCATCAGAAGTCCCATCAGATGTACATATATCTACAAATTTCAAAGTAATAGCCTGCCATGTGCAATTGCTTACTTTTTTTCACACTATTTCCATACAGCCATCATAAACGGAACTGATATCTTCACAAAATCGATGGTCAGTGGACAAAAAAAAGGAAGTGACCCTTTCTCAGCCATTAATACTGATGGAACACCTATAAGATTTCAAATTTATTTGATTTTAAAGCAAATATTTCCATAGAAACACCATCAAATGTTTAAATACCCACTTCTTTAAAGTGTTTCGTTCCATGATTTGACCCTTTCCCACATGAAGATGCTTTTTGATGTATCTGTAGAAGACTTCAGGTAACAGTGGCAATGCGTAATTTCAACTTTTACAACAATGTTTTCAACTCTGTTCAAAATAGTTACTTTCATTTGAAGAGATTTTCCATATTTTTGCCTAATGTGGGAAAGGGGCTATCATTTGCCTGCTTTTCTATAACCCTTTCCATCATATAACAATTCTGCAACAGACGACTTTGATAACAATTCTTAACCCTTTTCCTCATACAACAATTCTGCAGCAGACGACTTTGAACATATTTTGTCAAATCATAGAAAATCTCTTTAATTGAATGGATAACCTATGACTAAAAGTGGAAAACATTGTGGCAAAAGGAGAAATTGCATGTTTTGTGCAATTTCTTCTTTTGTCACTATGTTTTCAAAAAGCCGTCTGCTGCAGGCGTTAACAAAAATATGAAAAAATCTCACTAAATAAATGAATATTTATTGAATAGAGTCAAAATAATTGTGGCAAATGGAGAAATTGCTCATCATGAGCAATTTCTCCTTTTGCCACACTGATTTCATAAGCTGTCTGCATCATAGGCGTCAGAATGTGTCTGTATATGGGAGAGGGATAAAGTATTCCTTTTGTATCCTTCTTCTTATTCCAAACCAACAAGTTTAGCTGCAGAACTTATTAACAGGGGTTGTGAGTTCGAATCCCAGCTCTGCCAACATTCTTTCCTATGTTTGACAAAAGTCACTGTGGACAGGCGTCATTCGTCTTTCACGAATGGGCTAACAGTATATATGGAAAAGCAGCCAGTTGCTTGGAAAGTACTATGTTGTGTGGGGTACTGGTGTGAGAAAGCGTGGAAACGCATGAGTAGGTGAAGTCGCAGCCATGATTTGGCTGAAAAATTGTTGAAAACGGTGTTAAGCCTTTTCCTCATATAGACGCTTTCTGACACCTCTGCAGCAGACGGCTTTTTGAAAACATAGTGACAAAAGAAGAAATTGCACAAAATGTGCAATTTCTCCTTTTGCCACAATATTTTCCACTTTTAGTCATAGGTTATCCATTCAATTATGGAGATTTTCTATGTTTTGACAAAATACGTTCAAAGTCGTCTGCTGCAGAATTGTCGTATGAGGGAAAGGGTTAAGCCCAAATCAAATAATCAATCAACTGTTGTTGAGCCAAGTAATGCGAAAACCAACCCTTGGAGGTTTTCAAGTTCATGACAACTGCAAACTTATATAATCTGGTTTTTATCCGGTTTATTATTATTATCATTCTCCTCAGAGAAAGTTCCATGATCTTCTATGTGAGTTTATAGATGGCAAACCATAGCAGATGTATAATTATACTGTGTGTTTCAGTTGATCTGGATTGAAGTCCCCCAGTTTGTTTTTTGTTTGCATCATGGTTTTGTTGATGGACAAAATCAAACAGAAACAATTGACACAAATGTATATCAATCAAATGCGGCTGATCAAATGCATGATGTGGTGTTAGATGTGACATAAAAAGGCGTTAACTATGTAATTTACAATCATAATGTTCCGTAATCAATCCTTTCCGGCTTGCAGGTCCATTTTAACACTTTCCCACATACAACAAATCTGCAGCAGACAACTTGAAAATCCATATCGATAAAGATAGGAAATATCTCTACAAACAAATTAAGTCTAATTATTGAATACAGTTGAAAACATTGTGGCAAAAGGAGAAATTGCTCATCATGAGTAATTTCTCATTTTGCCACAATGTTTTCAAAAGTCATCTGCTGCCGAGGAATCAAAAGGTGTGAGGTTGTAGGAAAGGGTTAGATCAACTGCAGCAGACCACTTAATTCATAATGAGCAATATCCCCTTAACCCTTTCCCACATACAGAAGCTCTCTGATGCCTCCGCAGCAGACGACTTTTGAAAACAAGGTGACGAAATGAGAAATTGCTGCTTTTTCCACAATGTTTTCATCTTATTAAAAAAATTAAACTTTCATTTATAGAGGTTTTCCGTAACTACTTAGGTGATTTTAAAATTGTCTGCTGCAGATTTGTTGTAAGTTGGAAAGGGTTAAGCAATGAAGTTTTCAACTTTATTCAATATTTGTACCTTATAATAGTCACAAATAGGGATCTTCTTCATTTTTGCCAAGATGATTTCAAAGTTGTCTGCTGCAAATGTTATTGTATGTGGGGAAGGGTTAATCAATTAATTTACACACTAAAAGGTTCATTAAAATAAAACAGAACTCATAAATACTAAGTGGAATGCATGAATGAAGATATCAGAATTATGTGCAGTATAATTATGCTTAATAAACATTAAATTTTGTAACTAAGGAGCTGCATTCCTTGAAGATTTCTGTAAACAAATTATGACATCTTTCTTCATCTACATATCAATTTGACATTATGTGGAATCAAAAACTTCAACAATTTTGTTAAAAAAATATTTGAAATGTTCTCGTTTTTTGTTTGCCAATGGTATAGTTTGAGTAAATTGACCTGTTGATGATGAATAACATAACAAGGTCAATTTTCATAAAAATATATAGTCTTCTTTGGTCCATCATTCATGTGACCAAGACAGTCCAATTTAATTGGAGATTATGGTAAATTTACAGGATTTTGCAGATATTCCTGATTTAGAAATACTTTAGGAGTTTCAGGAAACCCAGTTCGGCTTTACCATCAGTAGATGTATTTATAGATGCATCTGCAGCAGACAACTTTTAAAAATATTTAGACAAAAGATGAAAATGCTCATAATGAATAATTACTTCTTAAACCACAATGTTTTTAACTCTATTCAATAGCAAACATTCAGTTATTGAGATTTTCAATATATTTGCATAATTGTCGGCAGACCTTTTTTTACCTTCTCAATCTGTTTTATCCAAAAAAAGTGTAGGAATCTACAACCCTAATTGCTTTTACATCAGTTGTTCTGATGTCATACAGCATTTACATCTTATTTAACCCTTTTCCCACCTGCAGATGCATTTTGAGGCAATAGCAGCAGACGACTTTTGAAAACACTGTGGCCAAAAGTGGAATTGCTCATAATGAGCAATATCTCCTTTGGCCACAATGGTTTTAACTTTATTTAACAATTAAGCTATTTTTTATGGAGATTTTTCAGGTTTTTGTCACTATGTTTTCAAAGTCATCTGCTGCAGATTTGTTGTTTGTGGGAAAGGGTTAAAGGAATATTTCTGAACTCAAAATCCTTATAAATTATTAATATAAAAAAACAATTACAGGAAGTGTATTTCCATGCACCAATATGCTAATCCTTATTGCCTGCACGATTAGGCAAATTGACTGCAATAACCCTTTCCCACATAAAGGCGCATTTTTATGCTGCTGACCGCTTTTGAAAACATTGTGACACAACAGGCAAATCTGTGGTGATGAGTATTTCATCCTTTTACCACAATGTTTTAAACTCTATTGACTTATATTTTTAACAGCTTTTCGGAAATGACATGGGAGGAGAGTAATTATTAGAAAAACAAATTTAAATGTCTTGAACATATCACAATTGCGTTTGTTTAAAAACAATTAGTTATGACACATCTAAAATGAAATAAATAATCCGATGTTTTAAGTACTTGCAGTTCCTTTATTTTGACTCGCATTTATGTTTTTTTGTCTTATTTACGAAGACAAAAAATAGTCCCTGCTAGACTTGTACTCTTAACCCTTTCCCTCATATAGACGCTTTCTGACGCCTCTGAAGCCGACGACTTTTTGAAAACATAGTGACAAAAGAAGAAATTGCACAAAACGTGCAATTTTTCCTTTTGACACAATGTTTTCCACTTTTAGTCAATAGGTTATCCATTCAGTTATAGAGATTTTCCAATATTTGACAAAATATGTTCAAAGTCGTCTGCTGCAGAATTGGCGTATGAGGGAAAGGGTTAATATATAATTTTTTTATATTTTGGCATAGATGTTTTCAAAATTGTCTGCTGGAGTGCTTTTGTATGTGGGAAAGGAATAAAAAGAGATCTGCTTACTATAATCGTGCCTAATACTACTTTTCACATTCAACAAATCTGCATCAGATGCCTTTGATTGATTGATTGATTGAATTGACTATACCACTTTCAACACTATTTCAGTTGTATTATAAACTGCATTTTCTCATTTCCCAATCTAAAGATGGATAATCTAACCACTGTAGACAAGGTTGATTGTGGTCTAACGCCGTTTTTCAAAAATTATCCATTCCTATCACGGCAGCCAGTTCACCTAATCATGCGTTTCCTGGCTTTCCCACACCTGAGTACTCCACACAACATACTTTCCAAGGAACTGGCTACTTTTCCACATAGCCCATTGGTGAAACAAGAAAGACCCATTGTCACAGTGACTTTTGTTAAAAGTAGGAAAGAATGTTGGCCGAGCTTGGATTCGAACGCACAACCCCCTGGATTGACAAGGTCAGATTACTTTGAACACAGCTAGGCAAAAATATGAAAAAAATCTCAGTAAAACAAAGTGTTATTATTAAATAGGGCTGGAAAACATTGTGGCATTTATTTGAGCAATACCTCCTTATGCAACAATGTTTTTAAAAGTTGTCATCTGATGCAGATGCATCAAAATACATCTGCATGTTGGAAAGGGAGGTCACTTAACATATGTAATATATCTTTCATATAAACACATTTTGATGTATTATTTTATATAAAATACCTATATATTAAACAAAACTTTTGAAAGCATTATGGTAAAAGGAAGTATAGTTTGTCATCATAACATGTTTCCAAAAGTCATTAATATCAAGAATAGTAGAAAGTTAACCCTATCTCACATACAGACACTTTCTGACAAAAGAAAAAATTGTTCTAAACAAGTAATTTTTACCTTTGTCACAATGTTTTTAAGTTTTTTCAGTAAATAAACCATCATTTATAAAGATTCCCCATTTTTTTGTCCAGCTGTTTTGAAAGTTGTCTGCTGCAAATTTGCTGTATGTGGGAAAAGTTTAACTTTAGTAGGTGATCGAGAAGGGTTGCATTGAATTTCATTTGATAAAAGGAGTAAACATAATTAACAACTGATTTGATTGATAGCATGGACTCATCCAATCATATTAATTATGCGTTTTGAATGGTTAGTCCATTTTGAGGATATCTTTAATACAAATATTACCAGCCAATCAAATCTTATCAATTCTTCTATCGGGCCTTAACGTAGCCTTTGAAGTGTAACAGACTTGAAAGTATAATAATTGAATAGATTTGAAAACATGGTGACAAAAGGAGAAATTTCACACAATATTTCCAACGTGTTTAACCCTTTCCCACATACACCAAATCTGCAGCAGACGTATTTGAAAGCAAAGAGGCAACAAATGAAAAATCTCTATAAATAAAAGTTTAATTATTGAAAACATTGTGGCAAAAGGAGAAATGCTCATTATGCAGAGTTGTCTGCTGCAGGTGTCAGAAACGGTTAAAGTTTATGCATTCATTTGTCCATGCGTTACCCTATTTTCATCTGATGTTTTCAATATTGAAGAGTCTAAATTAATTAGCCCTTTTCCCACTTGCAGACGCAGAGGACGAATGATGGCCGAATTGGTGTAAAACCCAAACAAAACAAACAAATATATTTATAGAGATTTACAACATCTCTCCACTGATGTTTTCAAAGTTGTCTGCTGCAGATATGTTGTTTGTAGGAAATGGGGTGTAAAAGATCGAGACACAAGGAGATTAGCACCTGCAACTTCCCAAACTCGAGAGCTGAGACACTCAAGTAGCAGCTCTATGTGGGTGGTCATTTAACCCTTTCCCTCATATAGACGCTTTCTGACGCCTCTGCATCAGACAGCTTGTTGAAAACATAGTGACAAAAGAAGAAATTGCTCAAAACAAGCAATTTCTCCTTTTGCCACAATGTTTTCTACTTTTAGTCATAAGTTATCGATTCAATTATGGAGATTTTCTATTTTTTGACAAAATATGTTCAGAGTCGTCTGCAGCAGAATTGACTTATGAGGGAAAGGGTTAATAACTTTTGTCAATCTGGGAAGAGAAAACAAATATGCAACAGTCTTTGCTATTATGTTCATCATTTATTTGTTTCATCTTCTCGCCGAGCCCCGGTAACTCAGTTGGTAGCGACGCGGGCTGTCAATCCAGGGGTTGTGAGTTTGAATCCCGGCTCGGCCAACTTTCTTTCCGACGATTGACAAAAGTCAATGCGACATGCGTCATTCGTCTTCCACCAATGGGCTATTTGTCTATGTGGAAAAGCAGCTAGTTGCTTGGGAAGATTGTTGTGTGGAGTACTGGTGTGAGAAAACCAGGAAATGCATGAGTAGGTGAACTGGCCGCCATGACTGAACTGAGAAATTGTTAAAAACGGCATTAAACCCCAATCAATCAATCAATTGTTTCTGCCTCTCAGACATCTTCTATTTATTTGTTTGAATGGTGTTAATAAGCCGCTGTCAACAGTCTTTCAGTTTTTCCACAGCGTTTCCACATTTTTGTTTGGATGACATCAGCTGCAGTTTAATCTTGCTCATCATAATTATACTTACTTATTAATCTTAAAATATTTGTAGTTTTGTATCACACAAATAATTTTCACTGGCCATTCATTGTACAACGATGAAAGGACAGGAATCCAAAATATCAGGGGAAGTAAACAGTCATAATGCTCAAACTGTTGCTATTTAAACTTCCTCATAATTTTTTTTCAAAAGGAACAGAACCCTTTAGCTGTCATACAACAAATTTGCAGCAACCACTTTATAAACATGTGGACAAAAAAATAGGAAATCCCTATAAATGAGGGTATATTATTTACTGTTAAAAGTTGAAAACATTGTGGCAAAAGGAGAAATTGCTAGTTTTGAGCAATTTCTCCTTTTGTCACAATGTTTTCAAAAGTCCTCTGCTGCTAAGGCGTCAGAAAGTATCTTTATGTGGGAAAAGGTTAAGATGTGGATATATGAGGGAGAGGGTTGAATATCTGGTCGTAAATCTTTCGTGTTTGGTGGTTTTTCATCGTTCCCATTCAGTCGGTTGTCTCGTTAGTAAAATCATTATTTTAAAATATCTTTCAGACAATCAGTCATCACAGATTGTATTGTTTCTTGAACTTGAAGATTTTTAACATTTTTCTCTCTTGTGTGAGGGATAGGAAAGATAGTCCTATTTTTCCAAAAAGACAATAAAACATTATTAAAGTAAACCCTTTACCACAAACAATAAAACTGCAGCAGACCACGTTGAAATTGTCTTGGGGGAAACTATGGAAAATTCCTTTTAACCCTTTCCCTCATACGACAATTCTGCAGCAGACAACTTGGAACGTATTTTGTCAAAACATAGAAAATCTCTTAAATTAAATGGATAACCTATGACAAAAAGTGGAAAACATTGTGGCAAAAGGGGAAATTGCACGTTTTGTGCAATTTCTTCTTTTGTTACTATGTTTTCAAAAAGCCGTCTGCTGCAGAGGCATCAGAAAGCGTCTATATGAGGGAAAGGGTTAATATTCTAGTACAATTATTGAAATGAATAAAAAGCATTGTGGGTAAAGGAGAAATTGCTCATTAATAGCAGTTTCTCCGTTTGTCACTATGTTTTCTATGTAGGAGTTTCTCCGTTTGTCACTATGTTTTCTATGTAGGAGTTTCTCCGTTTGTCACTATGTTTTCTATGTAGGAATTTCTCCGTTTGTCACTATGTTTTCTATGTAGGAATTTCTCCGTTTGTCACTATGTTTTCTATGTAGGAATTTCTCCGTTTGTCACTATGTTTTCTATGTAGGAATTTCTCCGTTTGTCACTATGTTTTCTATGTAGGAATTTCTCCGTTTGTCACTATGTTTTCTGTGTAGGAGTTTCTCCATTTGTCACTATGTTTTCTATGTAGGAGTTTCTCCGTTTGTCACTATGTTTTCTATGTAGGAGTTTCTCCGTTTGTCACTATGTTTTCTATGTAGGAGTTTCTCCGTTTGTCACTATGTTTTCTATGTAGGAGTTTCTCCGTTTGTCACTATGTTTTCTATGTAGGAGACCTGACTTTTGTTTTACCCTACCCCACATACAACAAATTTCAGACTTTTTAGGCTGAAATAAATCGAAAGCATTGTGGCAAAAGGAGAAATTGCTCATTAATACTGTAGCAGTTTCTCTGTTTGTCACTATGATTTTAAAAAGTCTTTTCTGCGTAATGTAACCATCAGATGTAATTTGTTTAGCCTTAACCCTTTCCCACATATATTTGCTTGCTGACGCCTCTGCAACAGACGACTATTGAATACATTGTGACAAAAGGTGAAATTGCTCGCTTTTGCCACAATGTTTTCAACAATTTTCATATCTTTGACATTATCGTTCCAAAGTCCTCCGTGTTATAAGTGCTACCGATTTATGGTATGAGGGAAAGGGTAAATAGTCTGCATTATGTTTTATAAACCAAAATGCGTTTTCTTACTAATAGATAAAAGTTTTAAGACAATATACTGGAAATAGTTTTGAACGTTTGAGCAATTTTCTACTTTTGTCGCAATGTTTTCAAAAGTCGTCTGCTGCCGATGTGTCAGAATGTGTCTACAAATGGGAAAGAGTTAACCCTTTCCATCATATGACAATTCTGCAGAAGACGACTTTGAACATATTTTGTCAAAAATTAGAAAATCTCTATAATTGAATGGATAACCTATGACTTAAAGTGAAAAACATTGTGTCAAAAGGAGAAATTGCACGTTTTGTGAAATTTCTTCTTTTGTCACTATGTTTTCAAAACGCCGTCATCTGCAGAGGCGTCAGAAAGCTTCTATATGAGGGAAAGGGTTAAGACACCCAAAGTGCTATATAAAACTTGTAACAATTTGAATTGCTAGAGTTGACACAGTCCTCTATCCTTTTTCTCATACAACAAATCTGTAGTAGGCGACTTTGAAAACATCTAGGTAAAATTATGGAGAAACCCTATACTAATGCAAAGATACTTAATGAGTACTAGTTGAAAACATTGGAAAACATTGTCACAAAAGGCGAAATTGTTCATTTATTATAAACAATTTCTAACTTTGCCGCAGTTTTTTCAAAAGTTGTCTGCTGCGAATGGGTAGGAAAGGGCTTAACTCTTTCCCTCATATAGATGCTTTCTGACGCCTCTGCAGCAGACGGCTTTTTGAAAACCTAGTGACAAAAGAAGAAATTGCTCAAAAAGAGCAATTTCTCCTTTTGCCACAATGTTTTCCACTTTTAGTCACAGGTTATCCATTCAATTATAGAGATTTTCTATTTTTTGACAAAATATGTTCAATTTCGTCTGCTGCAGAATTGTCGTATGAGGGAAAGGGCTAAACATGGTATGTGATGGCTGACAATGCACTATCAGTACCTATTGTTTTAACCATCAGGTGTTAATTACCCAAAGCACAAAAGGAGGGTTATTTTAACCCTTTCCCACATGCAGACATATTTTGTCGCATCTAGTGTCTAGCAGATGACTTTTGAAAACATTGTGGCATTAGCGTAAAATTTAAAATTGCTCATAGAATGAATGAGCATTTACTCTATTCATTAATTGTATTCTTATTTAACCCTTTCCCTCATACGACGATTCTGCAGCAGACGACTTTGAACATATTTTGTCAAAACATAGAAAATCTCCATAATTGAATGGATAACCTATGACAAAATGTGGAAAACATTGTGGCAAAAGGAGAAATTGCACGTTTTGTGCAATTTCTTCTTTTGTCACTATGTTTTCAAAAAGCCGTCAGAAAGCGTCTATATGAGGGAAAGGGTTAAATAAATTTTCCTAATTTTTGCCAAGATATTTTCAAAGTTACAGTACACTGCAGAATTTGGTAAGGTTTATTAGCTTGGCTGATATTTATCACCGATGACAATTAGAATCAACACAATGACAATATGACCCTTCCTTGGTGTAAAATGGGTTTTCAATATGTCTTGAAATGTTATTAACATCAAAATTGCTAGAATTGTTTCTTTTTCTTATTTGCATTGAATGTTACAGTTGCAGTTGCAGAAAGATTTTGACGCATATGCAGCAGATGACTTTTGAAATGATTTTTGGCAAAAGCAGAAATTTGCAGCTCATAATGATCAATTTCTCCTTTTGCCACAATGTTTCCACTCTTTTAAATAACCATGCTTCCATTTATAAAGATTTGTTTGCCTAGATGTTTAACAAAGTCCCCTGCTGCAGATTTGTTACATGTGGGGAAAAAAGAGAATCATAAACAGTGGCCTATTTTATATGCCTGGCACATACAATACTTTTAATGTAACAAGCTTGGTGGTTTACGGGTAATGACATGGCCGGGGAAGAACCGCGACCTCCCGTACCCAAAGCAGACGCTCTACCACTACCCACACACCAATGTGGCAGTTTAGTTGTTAGAACATCTGTCTCACGAGTAGGAGATCAGGGATGATTCTCATTTGAATCATTACAAATACTGGTTTCCCTTCTTGAAGGTTAGGATTGTTTGGGTGCAGGTGTCAGGTTAAACTTTCCAGATCTACTGGTAATTCAGCTAGGATATAACAGAAATAATATTGAAGGTGGCATAATGCACCATTCATTGATGTTTTACGCCACTTTCAACATTTTTTCTCGGCCATGGAGGGCATCCATTACTACCATTTTTAAAGTCTTAAATTTGGTATGACCCGGCTTCGGATCGAACCCACTGCCTCACGCACCAGAGGCGGAATCTCTTCCTGGCTACACCACCAAGGCAGTTTAAAACACCATTCAAACAAACATACTAAAATGATGCAAGAAATAAATAACAATTTTTTGTCTCTCTCTTTTTTTTTTCTTTCCAGTT
Organism: Serripes groenlandicus; assembly: GCA_031761405.1. Taxonomy (NCBI): domain Eukaryota; kingdom Metazoa; phylum Mollusca; class Bivalvia; order Cardiida; family Cardiidae; genus Serripes; species Serripes groenlandicus. Next base: position 201,350,244 of record JASEVX010000001.1, read on the forward strand.
TTATATTATTTACAAGTTTTGTCTATAAAAAAATCACAGTTCAACTGTTTGTCAATAATGCAAGCAGAAAGTTAATTAGTTCTCTTGTCGACTGCAGGAAGTTACAGTTCTAAACACACAAATTGAAACAATAAATTAAAACTAGTTCCTTTAACTATTTACCGGATATGTTAAGTTTTAGATTCGTCTGCTTTGAGTACATCTCAGCAAGTACTTGCAGCATCTGGATAAATAGAAGTTAACCCATTCCCACATACAACAAATCTACAGCAGACAACTTTGAAAATAACTTGGCAGAAATATTGAAAATCTCTGTAAACGAAAGTATAATTCTTATAACCACCTAGGTGGTGTAGTGGTCGAGTTTCCACCTTGGGTGCCAGAGGTTGAGGGTTAGATCCCCGGCTGGGTCATACCAACACTCAGGGTTGAGGGTTAGATCCCCGGCTGGGTCATACCAACACTCAGGGTTGAGGGTTAGATCCCCGGCTGGGTCATACCAACACTCAGGGTTGAGGGTTAGATCCCCGGCTGGGTCATACCAACACTCAGGGTTGAGGGATTAGCATTACCACTGACTGGCTGGTGTCAGGATAAGTGGACAAGTAGTACTGGTAACTTACCCAGGAAACGCCGTGATATAACCGAAAATATTTTTGAAAGCGGCGTAAAACACCAAACAATCAATCAGTCAATAATTCTTAAATAGAGTTGAAAACATTGTGACAAAAGGTGATATTGCTCATTTTTCTTTTGTCACAATGTTTCCAAGAATCTTCTGCTGCAGAGGCGACAAAATGTGTCTTTATGAGTCACACACTGCATCTAAATTTTAGAAGGGATTTAATAACTTGTTGTTGGTTTAAAACCTTTTAGGAAAAGTGAACTGAAATGGCTAAAATTGTAAACATTCTTCTTCTCTTTATGAAGGACATTTTAATTTTCCTCCCAAACACAACAAATCTACAACAGAAGACTTTTAAAACAAGGAGGGAAAAAGATGGAGAATCTCTTTAAGTGAAAGTGAAATTATTGAATATAGCTGAAAATATAGTGGCAAACGTAGTAATTCAGTTCATTGTGAGTAATTTCTTATTATTTTACTGCAATGTTTTCAAAAGTCGTCCACTGTAGATGCGTCATAATATTATGGGAAAGGGTTAATTAGATTTTCAAAGTTCTGCAAGCACAATAATTTAGTCAATCAGAAAAAAGGTAAAAGATGCGGGAGCCTTAATTGAAATGTTTTGCTTGTTTCAATTAAGTTTGATTTTAGGCAACTGTATTTCAGTTCAGATTCAAACCAATAATAATGTTTGTGATTTAAATAGAATCAATTTGAAAATTAAGACTCAATGATGCAAATAAACTGTTGATTTGATTCAGATTTCATTTGCAGATGACTTTTGAAATCATTGTGAGAAAAGGAGAAATTGCTCACAAGCAAATTTTCCTTTTTCCTCGATGTTTTCAAGTCCATTATTACACAGATGTTACCTTTTTATCATCAGATCTTTTAACCTTTGCCTATACTTTCAGTTGATGTCTGACCCCTTTGCAGCAGACAACTGTTTAAAACATTGTGGCAAAAAGGACAAATTGATAATCATGAGCAATTTCTCCTTTTGCCAATATCTTTTTAACCCTTTCCCTCATATAGACGCTTTCTGACGCCTCTGCAGCAGACAGCTTTTTGAAAACATAGTGACAAAAGCAGAAATTGCTCAAAACGAGTAATTTCTCCTTTTGTCACAATGTTTTCCACTTTTAGTCATTATAGGTTATCCATTTAATTATAGAGATTATCTATTTCTTGACAAAATATCTTCAAAGTCGTCTGCTACAGAATTGTTGTATGAGGGAAAGGGTTAAACTCGATTCAATTACTATATACTTGCGTCTATACATATTTTCTATATTTGTGTGTACCTCTTTTCGAAGTCATCTGCTGCCAATTTGTTGTATGATGTCAAGGGGTCAAAAGCAGATGACATTAAAAAATATCATATCATGTATAAATGGTAATTAGATTTTGTGAAGATAACCATATGTAACCCAAAGACTGTGACAGCACTTTTAATTGATTAGAATTTTAGGAAAAACACTGCATGATGATTGTGTTGATGGATCTACGTAATACTTTGTTTTCATAATGCATTGATGCAGGATATTTTCAAATTACAAATCTATTTAGTCTATTATAATGCTTTCATTTAGAGAGATTTCCCATTTTTTTCTTAGAAGTTTCCAAAGTAGTCTGCTGCATATTTGTTGTATTTTGGAAGGCGTTCTCAACACAGTGCAAATGGTGTTTGTCTCATTACCTTTGCGATTTGCTTTTTTTTTTACAGTCCTCTCTTTTGAAAACATCTCAGGGAAAAATAGAATTTTTCAAAAATCCTCTCTAGAGAGGCATTTAAAGTGGTCTGTATCAGGAAAGGGGATAAAGGGTCTATTTTAACCCTTTCCCACATACAACAAATCTGCTGCAGATGACTTAAATACTGTAGCGCTTTAAAATGATCGATTAAAGTTGAAAACATTGGGGGCAAAAGGAGAAATTGCTCAATTTTCCCTTTGCTTTGCAACAATATTTTCAAAAGAAATCTTCTGCAAAGGTGTCAGAAAGTGTGGGTATGTTGGAAGGGGTTAACCCTTCCCTCAAACGACAATTCTGCAGCAGACGACTTTGAACGTATTTTGTCAAAACATAGAAAATCTCTATAATTGAATGGATAACTAACCTATGCCAAAAAGTGGAAAACATTGTGGCGAAAGGAGAAATTGCACGTTTTGTGCAATTTCTTCTTTTGTCACTATGTTTTCAAAAAGCTGTCTGCTGCAGAGGCGTCAGAAAGCGTCTATATGAGGGAAAGGGTTAATTCTTAGTTATTGTCCTCTGGTATATAATGTCTGTCCTCGGCAACTCTTTTGAAAAATGCATTTTTATCTTCTAAATGTTTGCTAAAATAAAATCCCAGTGTCCAACAGTCTGGAACTAAACTATTTGCAATAGATCAACAACGGTAGGCGAAATCTGCCGCTAGCATGCATTTTTTTCCTCGGCCGTCACATTTGTTTAATAAATGTCACTGAAGTGTTAAATAACTGGGAAAACTGATTATTCATATACCATGATATAGTAATAAGTTCTCTTAACCCTTTCCCTCATACGACAATTCTGCAGCAGACGACTTTGAAACTATTTTGTCAAAACATAGAAAATCTCTTGTCACTATGTTTTCAAAAAGCCGTTAACAATTTACTCAGGCAAGCTGACTCAGTAAACAGACATAATGATGCAGCTTCATGCGCTTAAACGAACAGAAAAAGCAATAAAATATTTAAAATATTGTGGAAAGAGGAAATATTTCTTATCAACAGTTATCTGCTACCAAGATGTCAAAAGGGTTAACAAGAGTTGTCGGAGGACAATATAGCTCGCCTATCAGGGCCATCTTCTATAAGGGCCTACTTCAGAACAGTTATAGCATTAGGTAAAGTCACAAAGTATCACCTTTTGCAAGATAAAACACCTTTTCAATACATGCATGCAAATGTTAACCAAGTCCATACAGGTCCTTTTGGGCCTTTTAAATCTGTAAATTTATTTATATACGATAAGCAACAGCATACACAGTGTCTGAGAAAAGGCCTTGCACGCAAAGGTTTGACCAAAATTCTAAGTCCAAAAACGGGCACAATTCAGTCAAAATCCATTCCAGAGTTATGGGACTTGACATACAGGGTCATATAATGACCTTGAATAAGTGTGTGAAGTTTCAAAGCAACAGCATACACAGTGTCTGAGAAAAGGCCTTGCACGCAAAGGTTTGACCAAAATTCTAAGTCCAAAAAGGGACACAATTCGGTAAAAATTCATTCCAGAGTTATGGGACTTGACATACAGGGTCATATAATGACCCTAAATAAGTGTGTTAAGTTTCAAAGCAACAGCTTATACAGTGTCTGAGAAAAGGCCTTGCACGCAAAGGTTTGACCAAAATTCTAAGTCCAAAAAGGGGCCCAATTCAGTCAAAATCCATTCCAGAGTTATGGGACTTGACATACAAGGTCACTTAATGACCCTGAATAAGTGTGTGAAGTTTCAAAGCAACAGCATACACAGTGTCTGAGAAAAGAACTTGCATGCAAAGGTTTGACCAAGCTGGCAACGCGTACGCGGACGCCGGGGTGATTACATAAGCTCCCCTATTTCTTCGAATAGGCGAGCTAATAACAGGCAATTTTGTGATCAACCTAAATGAGAAACTTGCTTGAAAAAGTTAAGTTTATTCCAGGGAAAGCAGTAATAACAAGTACAACAGGTTGACAGGAAGACAGTGGTGCGACGCCGCTTTCAACATTATTTCAGTTATATCACGGCGACAGTTGACTTATTCATGATCCCCGAGTAAACAAACCATTACTAGGCTAGAAAAAGTGCCTTGCCCAAAGGGCACTCCACCATGACCGATGTATCGTGAGTGGGGATCGAACCCGGGACACCCGGTTTCAAATCCCTCGAAGCTAACCTCTCGACCATTGCGGATTCCTCATGATGTATGCCAAAGCCTATAATTCTAATATGAAATATAAGCAATGTCTATCCTATTCAACTGAAACTAAATTTAACCAAAAAAATAGGACAGTCTAAAGTACTGTCTGAGAATATAAAGAACCTTTTCCTAACAACAAATGTGAAGCAAACAACTTTGAAAAGCTCTAAGGAAAATCTCCATAAATAAAAGTGTAATTATCTAATATGAACAATGGCTTTAATTTTTTCAAAAGTTGTCTGCTGCAGATGCGTCAGAAAGTGTGCGTTGGTATGTGGGAAAGGGTTAACAGATAATCCAGTAACTCAATTATTGTCTGTCAGTTTTCTGAAACAAAACTATCAAGAAATGAGAGCATAAGAACCTATTTGCCAGAAATTAACACCGACTTTCCCATATTATTGGGTAACTTAACCCTTTCCCACATGTAGACACATTTTAACCCTTTCACACATACAGCAAAACTGAAGCAGATGACATTGAAATGATCAAGGCAAAAACATGGATAATCTGTATAAATGAAAGGAACAATAACTGAAAACGTTGAAATCATTGTGGCAATATCGGTAGTTGAAATTGCTCATTTTGAACAATTTCCCCTTCTGTCTCAATATTTTCAAAAAAGTTGTCTGCTTTAAAGGTTTCAGAAAGAGCCTATATGTGGAAAAGGGTTAATTAACATGCCTGCAGCGGATAACTTTGGAAAATGTTGTCATTATGAGCAATTTATCCTTTTGCTACAATGTTTTCAAATTTCCACGTGTTCAATATTTTTGCTTAGATGTTGTCAAAGTCATTAACCCTTTCCCTCATATAGAAGCTTTCTGACGCCTGTGCAGCAGACGACTTTTTGAAAACATAGTGACAAAAGAAGAAATTGCTCAAAACGAGCAATTTCTCCTTTTGCCACTATGTTTTCCACTTTTAGTCATAGGTTATCCATTCAATTATAGAGATTTTCTATTTTTTTACAAAATATGTTCAAAGTCGTCTGCTGCAGAATTGTCGTATGAGGGAAAGGGTTAATAATGTTGCTGGAGATTTGTTGGATGTGGATAAAGGGTTGAAAGACAAAATGTAATAACATTATTTTGCTTCCATGCTGCTGCCAAACTTCTCTCCATCAGGAAAATTTATATAATGGAAAAGACATGAACGGTGTGAAATGAATCCTATAATGTTTGATACGACCCTTTCCCACAAACAATGAATGTATATTGTTTTATTGCGCATCGACAGCTACGGTCATTTAGCGCGCAATTAAATTTAATTACTCATGATCCCCGGGTAAACAAACCAGTACTAGGCTAGAAAATGTGCCTTGCCCAAGGGCACTCCACCATGACCGTAGTGCCGCGACTAGGGGATCGAACCCGGGACACCCGGTTTCGAAATCCCCGACGCTAACCACTCGACCACAGCGGATTCCTCCCACAAACAAACAACAAATCTGCGTCAGTTAACAAACATTGAAAACATCTAGGTAAAACTATGGAAAACCTCTCTGTAAATTTAAGTAAATAATGAAAAGAGTTGAAAACAAAAGGGACAAATGTTATGTAGCATTATGAGCAATTTATCATTAACCCTTTCCCTCATACGACAATTCTGCAGCAGACGACTTTGAACATATTTTGTCAAAAAATAGAAAATCTTAATAATTGAATGGATAACCTATGACTAAAAGTGGAAAACATTGTGGCAAAAGGAGAAATTGCTTTGTTTTGAGCAATTTCTTCTTTTGTCACTTATTGTTTTCAAAAAGCTGTCTGCCGCAGTAGCGTCAGAAAGCATCTATATGAGGGAAAGGGTTCAGCTACAATGAAGTTATCTTCAGTCAATGCAGGAAAATGTGTCTTCATGTGAGAAAGGGATTAACCTGTAACCAGGATTAGCAGTAATTTAGACCTTTCGGAATTAAAAACATGGATTCTCAGGATGAAACTAGAATGGATCGAGTGCTCCGCGGAGCACATGTGTCACCTGCACCTACTGAGGGAAAGTATGACGAAAAAGTGTGACAGGCAGACAGACAGAGGACAAAAAAAAATTTAATCGCTAAGTGCCTACCATGCTATGCAGGGTGACACAATAAAAACCTGTTTTGGAACAGGAGAAATTGCTAACCTTTTTTCCTAAACCTTTTTCCACATTCGAAAAGCAGCAAGTCACAGACTCTGAAAACATCTAGATCAAAATATGGAAAATTTCTATAAAAGAAAGTGTATCAAAATACTTTGTTGCAAAAGGACAAATTGTGTATGTATTAATTATGAGCAGTTTTCCCTGTTACCACAATGTATTCAAAAGTTATCATCTGCTGCAGATTTGTGAAAATAATATTTCAAAAGCTGTCTATTGCAGGGAATCATCAGTTTTTATTTGAAACCTTTTTAACCCTATCCCTCATATAGACGCTTTCTGATGCCTCTGCAGCAGACGACTTTTTGAAAACATTATAAGTGACAAAACATGCAATTTCTCCTTTTGCCACAATGTTTTCCACATTTTGTCATAGGTTATCCATTCAATTATAGAGATTTTCCATTTTTTGACAAAATATGTCGTCTGCTGCAGAATTGTCGTATGAGGGAAAGGGTTAAAGACAAGATTACGCAACATAACCTTGCCTTAGCTACGATTAAGTTTCAACTCTGCAACTTCAGCGCTAACAATAGATGAATTCATTTATTAGACACAAGCGTATTTGAATACCCCACTCATTCTAACCCTTTCCCACATAATCTGCAGCCGATGCCTTTGAAAACATTACCCGAAAAAACTGGAAACGGACCCTTTAAATGAAAGTACAATAATTGAATAGAGCTGAAAACATGGTGACAAACGGAGAAATTGCTCGTTTTGAGCAATTTCTTCTTTTGTCACTATGTTTTCAAAACGCCGTCTGCTGCAGAGGCATCAGAAAGCATCTATGTGAGGGAAAGCGTTAATTAAGCAGATTTCTCCTTTTCCATCAATGGTTTCATGAGTGCTCTGTAGTGCTGCAGAGGCGTCAACAGTTTCTGGAAAAATGTTAACTGAAATGATTAAAACGGCAATTTGATTAATGTACCAGTAGTGTTCTTAAAAATAATGTGTTCTGCTTAATTTTGAACCAAGCGATACAAATTTAAAACACAATTTAACCTCGCAATGAAAAAAAGATAAGAGGAAAATTGAACAACAAAAAGAACAACGTCTGAATAACTCACTCGCAGTAAATCTTCTGTACACAATTTTTGTAATTTCAAATTAAAGTATCGTCTGACAGAAAGTCCTGCTGGGCCGTGGATCGTTCGGTTATTAGGCTGAGCAGTTTCTTATATCCATCGCTACAGGCAACCTGAGGTGTAACCCATTGTTACTCAGGCATTTTGGGTAATAATACCCATAATGCTTTATAAACCTTTTTTTTTCACTTAACCCTGCAATTCTTTTTGTCCTGGCAGAAATCTTCTCAGAAAATATTGTACATTAAAGTAAGTAGCAGCAGTTCCTTTTAACCCTTTCCCACATACAGACAAATTTATGACACCTCTGCAATAGACTTTTGAAAACATCGTGGCAAAAGGAGAAATTGCTCATGACATGAGCAGTTTCTCCAGTTGTCACAATGTGTTTAACACTGCGATATTTCTAACTTAACCTTTTCCCTCATACAACAAATCTGCAGCAGACGACTTTGAACATATTTTGTCAAAAAATAGAGAATCTCTTATAATGGAATGGATAACCTATGACTAAAAGTGGAAAACATTGTGGCAAAAGGAGAAAATTGCTCATTTTGAGCAATTTCTTCTTTTGTCACTATGTTTTCAAAAAGCCGTCTGCTGCAGAGGCATCCGAGAAAGTGTCTATATGAGGAAAAGGGTTACCTTGGTAAAAGATTTACTGAATTTTTACCCAGATGTTTTGAAAGTCGGCTGCTGCAGAATTGCTTTATGCCAGGGAAAGTGTTAACCCTTTCCCACCTGCAGACGCATTTTAACACAATAGCAGCAGACGACTTTTGAAAACATTGTGGCCAAAGGTGAAATTGCTCATGATGAGCAATTTCTCCCCTTGGCCACAATGTTTTCAACTTTATTCAACAATTAAGCTATCTTTTATGTAGATTTTTCACGTTTTTGTATATAGATTTTGAAAGTCGTCTGCTGCAGATTTGTTATATGTGGGAAAGGGTTAAACTGGCAATTTCTCTATTTCCCACCATACTAATCCTATCATCATCTCATTAGTCTATAGATTTTTGGTTTTAATGACACTCCATTTTGACATAATTTAAATTTAAGTTATAATCGGGTGTTCAACAAGTCGGGCTGTAACACGCCAATATTTTTGCCAAAACATGCAATATTCGGTACAGTTTCACCTATATGCAGACGGTGTTTTCAAAACGTACCCTGATGCAGATAATGCATCAAAATGCGTCTGTAGGTGGGAAAGGGTAAAATGTAAAGAAATATTTTACATGGGAAAGGAGGCAATCAGCATGCAGGAATGTGGTAAATAAATAAATAAACTAAGGTAATAACAGGATGCCTCTGTTGATGGTCTTTACTTATCAAGTTCTGGCTTGTCATCTATTTGTTAGGTTTGAATACTCTAACAATTTTCAGACAAATTGATTCTGTAATGACTTTTATATATATATGTTCACCAGTATAACTAATTCCGTAACTTAACCCTTCCCCACATTTTGACACATCTGCAGCAGGTGGATTTTAAAAACATCGTGACAAAAGGAGAAATTGCTCAAAACGAGCAATTCCGCCTTTTGCCACAAATGACAATGTTTTCAGTGTTTTTCAATAATTATATACCTTCATCAATTATGGAGATTTTCCAAGTTTTTGAGTAGACATTTTCAAAGTCGTCTGCTGCAGATTTGTTGTATGTGGGAAAGGGTTAAGAGCCAGTCTGCTATGATTGGTTTGTTTACTGCAAGTCACAAGTGTAAGCAATTTTTGTCTCTTTTTTTTTCGACCATCAAACCTTTTTCCACATACGACGAAACCGCAGCAGACTACTTAGAAAACCATGAAAGCATTTATTTAGTATGGAAAACCCCTAAATATGAAATATAATAGACTTATACAGAGGACTAGATAAGAGGGTTGATTGATTGATTTGGGTTCAACGCCGTTTTCAACAATTTTCCAGTCATATCACGGCGGCCAGTTCACCTACTTGTGTGTTCCTGGCTTCCCCATACCAGTAATCCACACAACAAACTTCCCAAGCAACTGGCTGCTTTTCCACATAGACTGTTTGCCCATTGGTGGAAGACGCATGACGCTTGTCGGATTGATCGACTTTTATCAAATGTCAGAAAGAATGTTGGCCGAGCTGGGATTCTCACTGAGTACCACAACATAGGGTTTGAATGTCAAATAAGGATTTTAGAACATGAAAAATTCCCCTTATGTAGAGCCTCTGCTTATAGAATGTGGAAAGGAGTTAATGAAGTCACAATTATCAGTTTCTTTTGTCACAATATAAGTCATCTGCTGCAGACGCATCAAAATGTGTCTGCAATCGGGAAAGAGTAAAATAACATGGGGGTAATTGAATTTAACCCAAATTGAAGTGAAATTATATTTAAATGAATTAGACAAAATGGATTGATCAGAGCAAAGCAGTTGTAAGTACATCTTATCTAAAAATGTAGATACAGCATTCTAGGATTAGGTCATGATATTAATAGTTTATCTCCACATCAAAGAATGAACGATTTCCATCAGCAAGCAAAACTTGAAGAATTGAAAAATGTCTTTCTTGGAATTTTGATTAACTCATTCAATCTATTCATTTCCCCCCAAGTTATCCTGTCATATAAAAAAGAATTGTTGTTATTTCATTTCATCATAAACTCATTAAAACTATTAACCCTTTCCCTCATATGACAATCCTGCAGCAGACGACTTTGACCATATATTTTGTCAAAAAATGGAAAATCTCTATAATTGAATGGATATATCCTATGATTAAAAGTGGAAAACATTGTGGCAAAAGGAGAAATTGCTCGTTTTGAGCAATTTCTTCTTTTGTCGCTATGTTTTCAAAAAAAAATCTGCTGCAGAGGCGTCAGAAAGCGTCTATATGAGGGAAAGGGTTAACCCATTACCATGCATAACCCTTTTTCTGAATAAAACAACATGTTATGCAGAGGCAGCTGTGAAAACGGCCAGCTAAAAAGCGGAAAATCAAATTAATAAGAGTTTCATAATTGGATTGAGTTGAAAACATTGTGGCAAACCAAGAAAGTGCTCATTATAAGCAATTTTAACCCTTTCCCACTTGTAGATGCATTTTGACACATCTGCAGCAGACGCCTTTTGAAATCATTGTTGCAAAAGAAGAAATTGCATGCTCAAAACAAGCAATTTTTCCTTTTGCCACAATGTTTTCAACCCTATATAATAGTTAAACTCTTGTTTTCAAAGTCGTCTGCTGCAGATTTGCTGTATGTGGGAAAGGATTAAAAGTCATCTGCTGCTGGTGTCTGCGGATGTGTCTACAAGTGGAAAAGGGTAAAATGGTGAGTGAAGACTTTTCCATATTTTTAGAAATCATCCTAAAAGATAATTAGAATCTTGATCTAGATCTGCAGAGTCATAATCATAAATTCTGATACAGAATAGATAAAATTGTTGGAAAATGATCAATTACTACTTATAATATTATGCCAGGTTTATTTTTATTACAATTTGTGTCAGTTGTCTCCTTTGAGAGTCAAAAAAATTGAATTTAATTAATTATGTATAACCCTTTCCCACATACAGACTCCTTTTCATACATTTGCAGCAGAAGACTAATTTGAAAACATAATGGCAAAAGGAGAAAATGCTCATCATGAGCAAATCCTCTTTAAAAATCTTTTTTTTTTTCAACTCTTTCTAACACGATGATATTATTTATGGAAATTTAATCCCAAGTCATCCGCTGAAGATTTGTTGAATGTGGGAAAGGGTTTAATAGTATAAAATTCTGTCCATAAAAATTAGACAAAGAAAATACGATCTTTTTGCGACGATGCGCTAAAAAAATGGAAATTTGGACGAGATTTAATTTCAGATATATTTCATCCCTAATTGACAGCATCTTCTGGATCATGATGTAGGCCATTAACTCTCGGCACAATGTATTTATGAATTCTGTCCTTTTCATGAATATTGATATAGTGGTTCAAATTTACTTATTAATTTTTACTATGATAAATGGCAAAAATTTCAAACATGTTACAAAACGGGAAATTGTCAGTAGGTTAGGTTTAAGTCCCTTTTCAATGTATAGACACTTTTTGATGCCTCTGCAGCAGACGACTTTTGAAAATATATAGGCAAAAGAAGAAATTTGTCAAAACGAGCAATTTCTTATTTAAATGTCACAATGTTTTGAACTCTTTACTGTAATTATTAGTCGCCGGGCAGAAGCCCGCGACTTCTATTTTTAATAGCTTTTCGGAAATCACATGGGAGGGCGGCTTATTATTAGAAAGAAACAAATCTAGATGATTTGAACATATTACAATTGTGGTTGTTTACGAACACTAATAAATGACACATCTAAAATGAAATAAATATTCCGATTTTTTAATGTTTGCAGTGTTTTTTATTTCACTCGCATTTAAGTTTTTTGTCTTATTTACGAAGACAAAAGTGGTCCCTTCAAGACGTGAACCAACACCCCCTAATGCAGACTCTTATGTGTCATCATTGAGGTCAATTTCGGATTCTCCTTTTAATAGCAATTTTAACTTACTAAATGTTGTTTTCATGTTCAAAGAGATGTCTTGATTTGTGTAGAATTCATTTAATAATGTTAATCCATGAATATCTAAAGTAGGAACTGTTTCTAAGCTAAATATAGACCCTATTCTGTTGTGTAGTTTCGTGACCTTTAACATCGATTTTCGCGCATGCGCATTTCGATATGAAAAAGCGAGTGATATTATTTTATTTTAGACAAGTACAAGACGAATGTTTGACGCAAAGCGTCAAAGAGAAGCCGCAATATTTCGTTGTACATGTAGAAATAAGAAAAAAAGAACATTTTTAAATCCACAAACAATAGAACAATTTAAACTGTAGACGGTAATGCTGATATATTTCTCATTTTGAAGACTTTTGTTTTCTTCAAATTACCTCCCTTTAAAGCAATACCAGGATATTTACCTTGTGATTCGAATAAGATTGACAAACATTGAAATTATATGAATGAATACTATTATTTAAATAAGTAACAACAGCAAAATTAAATTTAAGCAAGATAAATGTGTACACATTTCGTTAATTTTTTATAGATACCCTAATGTATATGTATGTATATAAAATTTATAAGCAAATGTTTTCATTACTATGCTCGCCAAATAGTTAATTCTGCACGGCGAGGGTAAATAAAAACAAATAATAATAATAACTACGTTCCTAATGTTTGAATAGACTAAGGAAAGTCAAGAATACATAAATAAATCAATGCAGTCTTTTCCGGCGACATTGATGCCTTGCATCAACTTTCTCTTGTACCAACATTTATAGAGCTTTTCTGTGTGTTTGCCTAGATGTTTTCAAAGTCGTCTGCTGCTGATTTATTGTAATTTGGGAAAGGGTTAAAAGTTCTACTTTTATTTATTAAGATTTTCCATATTTTTGTCAATAGCAGGTCAATGTCATCTGCTGCGCGAATTTGCTGTATGTGGGAAAGGGTTAAATAAGTGAAGATCACTCCAACTAGTGTCTGTATACACAGTCTCTGGGGAATCAGGTTATGACTGTAAAGTAACTAAACAATAAGTCATCATAATACCCTTCTTGATATTCAATTAACCTTGTCCTTATATAGGCGCTTTCAGAAAACTCTAGGAATCCGCTGTGGTCGAGTGGTGAGCGTCGGGGATTTCGAAACCGGGTGTCCCGGGTTCGATCCCCAGTCGCAGCACTACGGTCATGATGGAGTGCCCTTGGGCAAGGCACATTTTCTAGCCTAGTACTGGTTTGTTTACCCAGGGATCATGAATAATTAAATTTAATTGCGCGCAAAATGACCTTAGCTGTCGATGCGCCATAAAACAATATACATTCATTCATTCAGAAAACTCTGCAGCAGACAGCTTTTTGAAAACAGTGACAAAAAAAATTTGCTCAAAACGAGCAATTTCTCCTTTTGCCACAATGTTTTCCACTTTTTAAGTCATAGGTTATCCATTCAATCATAGAGATTTTCTATTTTTTGACAAAATATGTTCAAAGTCGTCTGCTGCAGAATTGTTGTATGAGGGAAAGAAAGGGTTAACCTTATAAAACATGTTTTAGTGTCGTCTGCTTGGAAAACAATCAATCAGAGCACATAATAGTGGTAAGATTGATTGTTTGGTGCTCTCTGCCGCTTTCAACAATGTTTCAGTTATTGGTCTGTGAGTTACCGGAGTACTTCAGGTTCATTTATCCTGACACCTGAGCCAGTCAATCACAATCCTGAGCACCATGGAGGGCAGCCATTACTTAACCCTTTCCCTCATACGACAATTCTGCAGCAGACGACATTGAGCATATTTTGTCAAAAAAAAGAAAATCTCCATAATTGAATGGATAATCTATGACTAAAAGTGGAAAACATTGTGGCAAAAGGAGAAATTGCTTGTTTTGAGCAATTTCTTCTTTTGTCACTACGTTTTTTTTTAAAAAAGCTGTCTGCTGCAGGCGTCAGAAAGCATCTGTATGAGGGAAAGGGTTAACCATCTTTAAAGTCTATGGTATGACTCGTCTGGGGATCAAACCCCGCGACCTCTCGGACCCGAGGCGGATTGCTCTACCGCTACACCATCAACAAGGTTAGTGGTTACACATTGAAAAATATTGGAAGTATTATTTGAATACTGAGTTTTGTGCAATTTCTTCGCAATGTTACCTGCTGTAAGCATCATGGAATAAATTGTTAAAACACAACTTATAAAAAAAAACTTATGAAACCCTTTCCTACATACAGCAAATCTGCAGCAGACAACTTTGAAAATGTCTACTCAAAAATATGGAAAAATCTCTATAATTGTAGGTATTATTACTGAAAAAAGTTGAAAACATTCTGGCAAAAGGAGAATTTGCTTGTTTTGAGCAATTTCTCCTTTTGTCACTATGTTTTCAAAAGTCGTCTGCTGCAGATGCATCGGTAGGTAGGAAAGGGTTAAGTCTCCGTAATATAGGGCTTCATGGCGTCAAATATTAGCATCTAAGAATGCGAAATACGGTCCCCTTATCTATATCTCTTATGAACCCTTTTCCACAATATTACAACACATCCGCAACAGAAGACTTTGAAAACATCCAGGCAAAAAGATGGAGACTCACTAATAAATATATTTATATTATTTAAAAGAGTTGAAAGCATAATGTTGTGAAAGGAAAAATTGTTCACCATGAGCAATTCCTCCTTTTGCCGAAATATTATCATAGCTAACCTGCTGCAGATACGTAAAAAAGGTTAACCTCTTTCTGACGCCTCTACAGCAGATGACTTTTGAAAACATAGTGACAAAAGGAGAATTTGCTCAAAACAAGCAATTTCTCCTTTTGCCACAATGTTTTCAACTTAATCTAGATAATTTCAAAGTTGTCTGCTGCAGATTTGTTATATGTGGGAAAAGGTTAACCCTTTCCCTCACACTACAATTCTGCAGCAGACGACTTTGAACGTATTTTGTCAAAACATAGAAAATCTCAATAATTGAGTGGATAACCTATGACAAAAAGTGGAAAACATTGTGGAAAAAGGAGAAATTGCACGTTTTGTGCAATTTCTTCTTTTGTCACTATGTTTTCAAAAAGCCCTCTGCTGCAGAGGTGTCAGAAGCGTCTATATGAGTGAAAGGGTTAAGTGTCTAATTTCAATAAATTAGCCCGGTCAGAGGTCAAGTGCTGACAAAGTGGAACAACAAAAAGCAATAAAAGCCAAATTTATGAGTCTTAATATGTTTTTGAAATGTCATAATCGGAAATAGGGGCAATTGAAAACAAACAATTAAATTGAAACTGATAAGAAAAACAAATAATCACCCACTATACTTTCATAAATCAGCGCTAATTTCTGTCATGAGTCATGACACAAGCACATCTCAATGCTTATAGTCTGTAAATCCCCCCCCCCCCCCCCCCCCCCCCCCGCAACCCTGGGCTCAAAGGAAGAAAACACTACTATCATGATTAAAGTCTTTGGTATGACGGTCTACAAGTGATCAAACTCTTGTCTTCAGATGCTCTTAACCACTACACCACTGAGGCAGTTTGTCATTTTAACATATGAGTTAAAAAATGTAACATCAGAAAAATAGGTATTCGATTTTAACCCTTTCCCTCATATAGACACTTTCTGATGCCTCTGCAGCAGACGGCTTTTTGAAAACAATAGTGACAAAAGAAGAAATTGCTCAAAATGTGCAATTTCTCCATTTGCCACAGTGTTTTCAACTTTTTGTCATAGGTTATCCATTCAATTATAGAGATTTTCCATTTATTGACAAAATATGTTCAGTCGTCTGCTGCAGAATTGTCATATGAGGGAAAGAGTTAAAAGTGTTCAAAACGTTGTGAGACTAAATGAGCAACTTCTCCTTACCCAACAATGTTTTCAAATGTTAAAACCGCGACGGTGTCAACTTTGAGTTTGTTTGATATGTATCTACCATTGTGCATGAATCCATGGGGAAATGCAACAGTCATCATCGGTCTGTTTGCTTTGAATTACATTTATGAGGGGGGCATGTTCCAAGATATCACCAGGATAAGAAAGTGTGGGGGCAATTCTATGACAAATATGGAGGCTTTTTTTTGTCTAGTCTGGCAGACGACTATTTAAGGGTGGGTAACAGACAAAAAGCTGTACTTGAAAGTACGTAAAATTTCAATCAGAAACCATAAATCTATAAAAACTATTCCCGTATCTTTTCTATATTTATTACTTATAAATTTGAGGGCTTTTTTCTATAGATTGTTTGAACTTTCTAGATGTAGTTTTAAAAAAACAAGAGCTGTCGTAGGACAGCTTGCTTGACTATTTCACCGCTTATTAACCCTTGCCCTCATACAACAATTCTGCAGCAGACGTCTTTGAACATATTTTGTCAAAACATAGAAAATCTCCATAATTGAATGGATAACCTATGACTAAAAGTGGAAAACATTGTGGCAAAAGGAGAAATTGCACGTTTTGTGCAATTTCTTCTTTTGTCACTATGTTTTCAAAAAGCCGTCTGCTGCAGAGGCATCAAAAAGCGTTTATATGAGGGAAAGGGTTAAATTTACTGAGATAATGGACTCTAATGAAGTTGCATGCAAAACTTTAACCAGAATTTTTAAGTCCAAAAAGGGCCATAACTTGCATAAAATGCAGGATAGAGTTATTTAACTTGAAAATCAACATAGGTGTGATAGTTGGGAAGGGTTGTATAAAGTTTCAAAGCGATGCATCAAGTAAATACTAGGATATCAACTCTTAATGTAGTTGCATGCAGAACTTTAACAACATTTCTAGTTAAAAAGAGGGCCATAAATTGCAAAATATACTGGATAGAGTTATCATACTGGTGTGATGGTTGGAAAGGGTTATATAAAGTTTCAATGCAATGCATCAAGTAGTTACTAAGAGATGGCCTCTTAATGTAGTTGCACGCAAAACTTTAACCAGAATTTCTAAGTTAAAAAAAGGGCCATAACTTGCATAAAATGCAGGATAGAGTTATCTAACTTGATAATCTACACAGGTGTGACAAATGGGTAGGGTTGTAGAAAGTTTCATGGGTAGGGTTGTAGAAAGTTTCAATGAAATGCATCAAGTCAATACTGAGATAACTGAGCATAAAATGCAGGATAGAGTTGTTTAACTTGATGATCTACACAGGCGTGATAGTTCGGTAGGGTTGTATAAATGTTCAATGCAATGCATCAAGTAAATACTGAGATATGGACTCTTAATTAAGTTGCACGCAAAACTTTAACCAGAATTTCTAAGTAAAAAAGGGCCATAACTTGCTTAAAATACTGGAGAGAGTTATCTAACTTGATAATCTACATAGGTCTGATAGTTTGATAGGGTTGTAGAAAGTTTCAATGCAATACATGTAGTATTTAAGTACTTGCATGCAAAACCTTAACCAAGGTGTGACGTGGACAACGACGCCGACATCAGGGTGAGTAGACTATAGCTCTCATATTCTTCGAATAGTCAAGCTAAAAATGGTTTGTGAGCAAAGGCGTTGCATTCAAAACTTTAAACAAATTTTCCAAGTCTCAAAAGGAGCATAACTCAGTCAAAATATTATGTAAAGTTATGGGACTTGTCGATCAAGGTCAAATGATGTAGTCCAATGAGTGTGTGAAGTTTCAAAGCAAGAGCATCTATGGTTTATAGTAAGGGGCTCGTAAGATAACATAGGGTTTTATTTTTGCTTTGATAGTAGGATCGGGGCTCTCAATATATTTATCATTGTTAGGCAATTGTGATTTTGATATGACATGTATATGTGTTAATTGCATAAAAAAAATGCAGATGTGCATAATTATGTATGTCAAATTCTAGTATATCGATAGACCACCATACTGTGTGTACAGTATTTTGCGTTCAACTCCATTATCATTCAATATATGGACATAACAAAGAGCTATTGTAAAGTGTTCAAGTTAGACTTTTGGGATCGGTAAATCCATGTCCAAATATAATCTGCAATTAGCCCCTTGCTATGAGCATTTTCAGTTCTTTGATTGAGAAAAGGCATTGCATACTACACTTTAAACAATTAATTAAAGTCCACAAAGGGGCATTATTCAGTCAAAATCTTATGTAGAATTATGGGATTTGTCCAGCAAGATCATATGATGATGTCCAATAAGTGTGTGAAAATTCAAAGCAATAGCATCTATGAATTTTTGAGTAAAGGCCTTGCATGCAAAACTTTAACCAAAGCTGAAAGGCCGACACCGACACAAAAGCGACTGCAATTAATAGCCCTCCATATTCTTCGATTAGTCAAGCTAAAAAGAGTTAAAAATAGTGCACCCTAAATGGGGGATATAGAAAGACAACTCTCTGGATTGATGGAATCAAAGTGCTTACAAGTAATCAAAGTACTATTGGTAGTATGTCATTTTCTCTTCTTCTTGAACCAAAATCAAACTTTTTACAGAATCTAAGAAAAAAGAAAACTATCCTACAGAATATAGCGGAAATGAATAGAAATATTGCCAGCATGGAGAAAACTAATCAGTCCGTGCATTTCAAAATGAGGAATATCAATATAGCTTTAACCCTTTCCCACATATAGGTAGTTTGTCACATGCCACTGTAGCAGATGACTTTTGAAAATTTGTGATTAAAGGAGTATACAAGCAATTTTGCCGCAATGTTTTCAACTTTTTTCATTAATTATACCTTCATTTATAGAGATTTTCCATGTGTTTGCCTAGATGTTTTCAAAGTCGTCTGCTGTAGATTTGTTGTATGTGGGAAAGGTTTAATAGCACAATGTGAAAGATTCCATCGGACAATTATGTTCATCATGATGAAATGCATTGACAATCATACTCCACAGACATATATATCACAGCTCAAGTTATACCAAGGAAATAAATTTAAGTTTCTTAATCTTTTTCCCTATACAACAAATCTGCAGCAGACGACCTTAAATACATCTCAGATAATATATAAAAATTATGTCAAAATGGAATTAATATTATTCAATAGTCTTGAAAACTTTGTGCAAAAGACGCATGTGCTCATCATGAGCAAACTTTCTCATTGTCACACTATTTTCTAAAGCCGTCTGCTGCAGGTGCACCAAAATGGGTCTGCATGTGGGAAAGGATTTATTCTACATGGCAACCTATTATAGTCGTCTAACTGTGATGTAAGAATAAGTATCCACAACATAGCATAATTATTATCATAATTTATCAACCCTTTCTCACATATAGACCTTTTTTGACGTCTCTGTTGCAGACGACTTTTGAAAACACTTTGACAAAAGGAGAAATTGCTCGAAACGAGGAATTTCTCCTAAAAATTTGCCACATTGTTTCATTTTGTTTATTAATTGTACCTTTATTCATAGAGATTTCCCATGATTTTGCCAGTATGTAATATCAAAGTTGTCTGCTGAAGATTTGATGTATGTGGGAAAGGGTTAAGAGAGATGTACAATATTGAGCTGGTAACATACAGTAATGCTTTTTAACCCTTTCCTACTTGCAAAAGCATTTTTATGCATTTTTATACCTCTGCAGCTGACATCTTTTGAAAACATTTTGGCAAAAGGCGAATTTTTTTTTTATTTACAATTACCTCATTTGCTACAATGATTTCAACTCATATCGAATCCATAAAATTTAATTTTATTCACAGAGATTTTCAATGTGTTTACCTAAATGTTTTCCAAAGTCGTCTGCAACACGGCCATAATTCAAACTAATATCATGAAGAATTGCCGCTCCCAATTTGATCTGGCAGACGGAGTTTTTAATTCTGCATAAACAACTTGTTGCTCCTGGAAGACTTTTGTCGTGATTTAATAGATGATATAATAATGAGACTATATTGAATTTCTTTCTTTTGTTTCACACATATTAATTGTTGATTTGTTGATATGTGAAAATGCACAGCTCCATTATTAAACCTTTCCCACATATGACAATTCTGCAGTAGACAACTTTGAAAAATATTTAAGCATAAATTTGGCAAGTGGAGAAATTGTGAGCAATTTTTCCATTTGCCAAAATAGTTCAAAAGTCGTCCTTAGGGAATAATTAAAGGGTCCGCATATTCTTGTACTAATTATTTACCTGATATTCTATTTCAGAGTCAGTCTGCATGTGGGAGAGGATAACTAGATGATATAATAATGAGAAAACATTTTATATTAAATTTCTACTTCTGTTTCTTGTCAATTTTTAGGATTCTCCAATAACAAACTTGCAGACACATTCTAAGCAGACGACTTTGGAAATCAAAGTGGCAAATGGAACGATTTCTCCTTCTGCCACAATATTTTCAATGCTTTTCTTGAACTTTCAGCCATTTAACGTTTCGAGAACAGTTCCTGAATTGTTCTTGAACTGATTTGGAACTGTTCTTGAACTATAATTCAAGAACAGTTCATGGATATTTCTGGAATAGTTCTAGAAATTTTTGCAGGGGTTGGTCTGTTCATTGAGGAGGTAAGTTTTTTAAGAAAATGTGAACAGACTGACGGACAGGCGACGCCTATGCTCTTCTGGCATGTTTCTGTGGTCGCTCTATTGTGTTCAAAAGCTGTATTATAGCAATTTTAACAATTTCAAGGGCTATAATCCAGTCATGCATGGGCACATCTGGCTGGTTTTCGAAAGGAACCAAGCTTTCATCAATATTTAACTACTAACTGAGTTTGGTGAAGGCCAGATAGTAAATGGAGGCTCTATTGTGTTCACAAGCTGTATTATAGTAGTTTTGAAAATTTCAAGGGCCATAATCCAGTCATGCATGGGCGAATCAGGCTGGTTTTCGAAAGGAACCAAGCTCTCATCAATATTTAACTACTTTCTAAGTTTGGTGAAGGTCAGATAAGAAATGGAAGGTCTATTGTGTTCAAAAGCTGTATTATAGCAATTTCAACAATTTCAAGGGCCATAATACAGTCATGCATAGGCAGATCTGGCTGGTTTATGATAGGAACGAGCTCTCATCAATATTTAACTATTATCTAAGTTTGGTGAAGATCGGATAGTAAATGGAGGCTCTATTGTGTTCACAAGCTGTATTAGAGCAATTTTGACAATTTCAAGGGCCATAATCCAGTCATGCAAGAGCACATCTGGCTGGTTTTTAGAGGGAACCGAGCTCTCATCAATATTTAACTACTATATAAGTTTGGTGAAGATCGGATAGTAAATGGAGCCTCTGTTGTGTTCACAAGCTCTATTATAGCAATTTTGACAATTTCAAGGGCCATAATCCAGTCTTGCATTGGCAGATCTGGCTGGTTTGCAAAAGGAACCTAGCTCTCATGGATATCTAACTACTGTATAAGTTTGATTGAGATACAAACAAAACTGAAGACTTTATCGCGTTCACAAGCAATTGTTTACGGACTCACGCACGGACACACGCGCGGACGCACACGCACAATGGACACTTGCCATCACATTTTTGGCCAGTAGAGCTAAAAATTATGTAAAAGTCAAGAAAACAACTAAAACTATTTTCTCTCAACAGAGAAAATGGTAAGGTTCCCTTTGTGAATGCTTTCAAATTGAACATCTAAATACTCATTAGCATTTGTATGAGAAATGAAGTGGCAGGGAATTACGCAAAAATATGCATATAGAAGATTTAAAATGTTGCGCTTCAGTGCAGCAATATACATAAGGAGACTCATTTAGTATGGAGTATTGGTTTTAACCCTTCAACACCTGTAGACACCTGTAGACGCACTTTGATGCATTAGCAGCAGACGACTTTTGAAAACATTGTGGCAAAATATTGAGCAATTTCTACTTTAGCCTCAATGTTTTCTACTCTATTCTGAATGATTAAACTATTAGTTTTAGAGATATATTCCTCCTTTTGTCAAAATGATTTCAAAGTCGTCTGCTGCAGGTTAACTATCCCACATACAACAAATCTGTACCTGATGACTTTGAAAACATCTAAGCAAAAATCTTGAAAATCTCTATAAATGAAAGTGTAAGTAATTTAAGAAGCAGTTGAAACCATTGTGTCAAAAGGAGAAATTTCTCAATTGATGATAATTTTTTTTTTTTGCCTCAATGTTTTTTAATCCTTTCCCACCTGCAGACGCATTTTGACGCAATAGCTGCAAGCGACTTTTTAAAACATTGTGGCCAAAGATGAAATTGCTCATGATGAGCAATTTCTCCTTTGGACACCATGTTTTCAACTTTATTTAACAATGAAGCTATCTTTTATCTCCGGAGGTTTTTGTAACCATGTTTTCAAAGGTGTCTGCTGCGGATTTGTTTTATGTGGGAAAGTGCTGCAGATGTGTCTTCACGCGGGGAAGGGTTAGGTAAGGAGAATTTGGCTTGCTGTCATGCATGTACAAAGCCATCCAATCGGAATTTAATCAACTCCTCATTCATACACATATCAACATTGATGTCTTTTAACCCTTTGCCTCATGCGGCAATTCTGCAGCAGACGACTTTGAACGTATTTTGTCAAAAAATAGAAAATCTCCATAATTGAATGGATAACCTATGACAAAAAGTGGTAAACATTGTGGCAAAAGGAGAAATTGCACGTTTTGTGCAATTTCTTCTTTTGTCACTATGTTTCCAAAAAGCCGTCTGCTGCAGAGGCGTCAGAAAGCGTCTATATGAGGAAAAGGGTTAACTCTATACCCAATTACAGACAGCATTTGATGTCTTTTAACTCTTTACCCAATACAGACATCATCATTCTGGTGTCTTTGCAGAAGAAGGCTTTTGAAAACATTGTGTAAAGAGAAGAAATTGTTTAAAACAAGCAATTTTTTATATAACCTCAATGTTTTCAATTAATTTTCAAGATTATTGTTCCAATTGTCTCTGTATTGTATCTTTTCCCTTGTGTTTGTTTCAGATGACAAAAAACCTAGAATGCCAAGTCAAAGATAAAACACTATAAAGCGACTAATTTAACCCTGTCCCACATACAACAAATCTGTAGCAGACGACTTTGATAATATCTAAGAAAAAATATATAAAATCTTTATAATCATTGATTAGTGTTGAAAACATTGTGGCAAATGGTGAAATTGCTCATAATGAGCAATTTAACCTTTGCCACAGATTTTTAAAAGTCGTCTGCTGCAGAGGCGTCTGAAAGCATCTATATGTGGGAAAGGGTTAAATCCTATATAGGGACTAATTTAACTCGGCAATGTTAAAAATCTCCTGAATTATAAAAAAATGATTGAGATACAGAGTTGAGAGTATTCTGGATTAACCCTTTCCCTCATACGACAAATCTGCAGCAGACGACTTTAAACATATTTTGTCAAAAAATAGAAAATCTCTATAATTGAATGGATATATAACCTATGACTAAAAGTGACAAACATTGTGGCAAAAGGAGAAATTGCTCGTTTTGAGCAATTTCTTCTTTTATCACTATGTTTTCAAAAAGCCGTCTGCTGCAGAGGCATCAGAAAGCCTCTATTATATGAGGGAAAGGGTTAAGTAGACTTTAATGCTTGCGTTGAGAAAAATGTAATTGCTTATTATCTCAAAATATTCTCAGAAGACCTGTGGCAGAGCTTTTAAAACAAAGAGTTAACCCTTTCCGTCATACCTCTGCAGCAGACATCTTTTTAAACATTGTGACAAAAGTAGAAATTGCTCATAATGAAAAATTTCTCCTTTTGCCACAATGTTGTCTACTCTATCAAATTATTATTCTTTCTTTTACAGAGATCTTTTCACAGTTTTGCCAAGTTGTTATCAAATTCGTCTGCTGCAGATTTATTGTATACATAAGGGACATCGGTTCATTTAAGGTAAAGCACTTTGTTATCTAGGAAGGTTGGTAAATCTGCATGGTTCAATGGAAACAACCACTTCTGTTGATGTCACTTCTCTCATGTGTCTATTATTAACACATGTTTGTTTGCAACATTATTCTGTAATAACTAGTTAACCCTTTCCCACCTGCAGACACATTTTGACGCAATAGCAGCAGATGACTTATGGAAACATTGCGTCCAAAGTTGAAATTGCTCATAATAAGCAATTTCTCCATTGGCCATAAAGTTTTCAACTTTATTTAACAATTTAGTTATTTTTCCTGGAGATCTTTCAGGTTTTTCAAAGTCGTCTGCTGCAGATTTGTTGTATGTGGGAAAGGGTTAGAGTTGAGTCGCTTGTATTCCTTATATTATATTTTGGAAACATTTCATATGAATGGATGACATTGTATAATATCTACAAGTAGCGGTGCAGTTGAAGTGCATCGCCCTCTCATACTAAAGGTCCCCGGTACAATTCCTGTGATGAGCGGGTTCAGCCTTTGGGATTTTTCCATACAAACTGTGCGAGTACTGGTTAAGTCTCCAGGAAGCAGACATCGAGCATGATTATTATAAGCTGAAAGATTGATTCGCAATAGATGTAAAATACATAAGTTTAAACTAATTAAGTTAATATACTGCAAAACCACGACATAATGTTGTAATTTGTATTTTTAATGTAATTCATCATGTCTGTTTATTAATTAAAAGCTGTATATTTGAAATTTTTGCATTTGCATCTGTAGCTATGAATTAACCCTTTTTTAGATGAAGTTGCCCTTCAACTTTTTTGTAGCAGGTGATTTTTGAAAGCATTGAGGAAAAAGGAGAGATTACTCATTATGGGCAAATATTTAACCTTTTGTAACCATTATTTTCAAAAGTCGTCTGCTGAGGTTGCATCTGCATTCGGGAAAGGGTTTATGAAAGATTATTTTTCTCACATAGTATTTTCCAAAGCTGCTGGGGGATGAGACGAGAAAAAGATTATATCATCGGGGAAACGATTAAAGAAAACCTCTAAGAGACACTAATAACTTGAGGCCGTCATGACATGTAACTGTCTCTGACAACACAAATAGCACAAGTGTCTATCTCTGTAGATCAGGGTATACAGACAAAACTCTTTTCTTTTTCTCAAATTAATCCTATCCCACATACAACAAATGTGCAGCAGACGACTTTGAAAACATATTGGCAAAATCATGAAAATTGCCACAACACAAGTATCACAACGCTTTTCTTCTCTTAACCAATCAACATGGTTTGAAGGCATCTGAGGGTCGATCATCCAAGGAACATTTCTACAGAATTATTTGAAAATCAGCCAAATACTTTCATAGGAGAAGATTTTTAAATTGTTCACTAAATCAAAATAAGGCAAATCAGCTAAGCGCAACCAATCAACATGGTTTAAAATAATCTGATAGAGGCTCACCCAAGAAACATTTCTACAAACAAAATCAGCCAACCAGTTTAGGAGAAGTAGAATTTTAAAATTTTTCTCTTAGTTTCTGTAGAAACGAGAATTCTGCAGGGGGGACATAAAGAGAATGCTTGCTTAAAAGTTTTATCTGTGACAATTGACCTACTGGTTACAGAGAAGATGTTGCCGGACAGACGTCACATGATGCCGGACAAAGGGAGATCGCAATAACTCACCTTGACCACTGGAGGGAAGGTAACCTAGGATGCCTGGATGGGTATAATGAATAGAGTAGAAAACATTGTCACAATTTAAGCAAATACATCATGAAATAATTCTACTTTGCTGCACTGTTTTCAAAAGTTAAGCCGTCTGCTACAGATGCTTCAGAATGATTTATGAGTTTTCAAGTGGGAAAGGGTTACATATCAGGTATACAGAAACAACTGGTTTTCAGACAGTTTTACTCATTCTTTTCTTTAACCCTTTCCCACTTGTAGACACTTTCTTTTACCTCTGCAGCAGACGACTTTTGAAAACACTGTGACAAAAGAAGAAATTGTTCAAAACGAGCTATTTCTCCTTTTGAGTACACAATGTTTTCAACTCTATTTAATAAACATGTCTTCATTTAGCGAGATTTTCCATATTATGGTTGAGACATTTTCAAAGTCGTAGTTTTAATGTATATGGGAAAGGGTTAAAGCTCAATGTTGGAAGAAGGGATGTTAATATTTCTGAGCAGGAATTTCTCACGCCATAAAACTTTTTCCAACATGCACACACATTTCAAAGCAATCTGCAGCAAATGGCGCATCATTATGGAAACAAAAAACAAAAAGAAGAAACTGCTCAAAATGAGCAATTTCTAATATTTGATTTAAAAAAAAAAATCAAACTCTTTTCAAAAATTACTCCTCGATTCATAGAGATTTTCCATATTTATGCCAAGAGGCTTTCAAGGGTGTCTGGATCAAATTCGTTGTATGTTGGAAAGGGTAAAGTTTGAAGTTGCCATTTTGGCTTATATCTCCCATGCTTTCAGTGCTATCAAATCTATCTCTGGCTTGTACATGCTAACTAACAAACCGTGAAATGTTGGATACAAACCTCACGTCAATGTTAATTTATATTAATGTTAGTTTGTACCTCGTTTCTTATTTCCTTTCTGACGCCTCTGCAGCAGACAGCTTTTTTGAAAAACATTTTGACAAAAGAAGAAGTTGCTCAAAACGAGCAATTTCTCCTTTTGCCACAATGTTTTCTACTCTTTTCAGTAATTTGTAGAGCACCTATGCTTTTCCAAAGATACTTTCAAAATCGTCTGCTGCAGATTTGATGTATGTGGCATTATTAAGCATAAAAGAATGATATTTATATCAATGCAATTTTGTACCTTATTGTTTCTTGTTTCCTCCCAACGGGATGAAAAGTGTTTGTTTGTTTAAACATTAAAGAATGAGTGTATCAAATTTTAACCCTTTACCTCATACGACAATTCTGCAGCAGACGACTTTGAACGTATTTTGTCGAAACATAGAAAATCTCCATTATTGAATGGATAACCTATGACTAAAAGTGGAAAACATTGTGGCAAAAGGAGAAATTGCACATTTTGTGCAATTTCTTCTTTTGTCACTATGTTTTCAAAAAGCTGTCTGCTGCAGAGGCGTCAAAAAGCATTTATATAAGGGAAAGGGTTTATTAAAACACTCATCTTGATACAAACTTTCCTTTGATATACTTAAATGTTTTTAAGAGGAATATGGGGAGAAAATATTTTTCTGGTACAACTTTTGTCAATCAATTCCAAAACTCATGACTGGAAATATTGGTTAAAACAAATATGTTTCATATACTTCAGTTAAAATCATTTATAAATATTTGCTATTTATACACTGGCTACTTTTCCCAATTGCCTTACCAACAAGATGAACAAAAGGGGTTAACCTTTTCCCTCACATAGACACTTTATGATGCCTCAGCAGCAGACCGCTTTTTGAAAACATGGTGACAAAAGAAGAAATTGCTCAAGAAGAGCAATTTCTCCTTTTGCCACAATGTTTTCCACTTTTAGTCATTTAATTATAGAGATTTTCAAATTTTTGACAAAATGTGTTCAAAGTCGTCTGCTGCAGAATTTTCGTATGAGAGAAAGGGTTACGGTTTTAGTTTCAATGACCTCATAGACAAATAGACAAATAAATGACAAACGAAGGTGGATAAGATTGTCCCGACACAGTGCAGTCCGTGAACAAACATCACTTAGTGGTTTTCAAGACATCTTTAAAATGAATGACATGTAAAAATGAACCCCTGTTTTATATCATTACACAATCAACTCACTGTTTACCTGAGTGGTCAGAGGTTCAGCTCTTCTTCCCACAATTTCTCTCTTATTATTAAAGCAAACCCTACAGTGTGGATATTCAAAAGAATCGTCTCACTGGGACGATTCTTTTGAGTACCCACAATATAGAGTTAGAGGGTCAAATAAGGATGTAAGAACATGCAAAACGTCCCTTGTCTAGAGCTCTGCGATTGATGATATTAAAAGATGTCTGCTTTGAAAATGAATTTTGCAGATGCATTTTGTGGCCTCTGAAGCAGATAGCATCTAGTATTTCAGACGATGACAAAATTAATTATGTAGCAATTTAAAGAATTTTTAAATGAGTTATTTCCATGAAAACTAGAACTATCACTGGAGATGATAAATACCCCCTAAACAGCACCTTGACCTACACCATAACTTAATAAGTAAAAGGGCCAGTGGTTTGTAATAAATAGGCCGGACAAAATATGGCTTCCGGCCGACCGACCGACCGACAGACAGACAGACAGACAGCCCGACACAGTGACTCCTATATACCCCCTCTTCTTCGAAGGGGGTATAATTAAAACCAGAGTGTTATAAATGCTACATTGAAAGATGACGGGGCTTAATTGTTTACCTAACACTACTTTAACCTTTCCCACTTGCAGTCACATTTTGATGTATCTGAAGCAGACGATTTTGAAAACATTGTGACAAACTACGAATTTGCTCATTATAATGTGCAAACCATACTTTCATTTATAAAGATTATCTGTATTTTTGCCTCCCAACTGTTTCGAGGTTGTCTGCTGCAGATTTGTTTTACATGTGTTTAAGATTTTATAGTCGGCTGCTTTTAAATTATGACAAAAACAAAAGAATAATCTGAAATAATAAATAATTGAAGTACAATTTTTTAATGCTCATTTTTAACGACTTTTCCTTTTTGCGGGACTATTTCAGAAACTGTCTCTGCTTCAGAGATATCAATTGTTGTCTGCATCAGGCAAAGAGTTAACCCTTTTCCTCATACCACAAATCTGCAGCAGACGACATTGAAGATATTTTGTCAAAAAATAGAAAATCTCTATAATTGAATAGATAACCAGCTATGACTAAAAGTGGAAAACATTGTGTCAAAAGGAGAAACTGCTCATTTTGAGCAATTTCTTCTTTTGTCACTATGTTTTCAAAAAGCTGTCTGCTGCAGAGGCGTCAGAAAGCGTCTATACGAGGGAAAGGGTTAAAGGGTTTATTTGGGTGTTTAATTTACAAGTTAAATACTTAATTCGTCTATGATGCCTGGATACATTAAATTGAGGACCCGTTCACGCTTTGTGTTAACCCTTTCCCTCATTCGACAATTCTGCAGCAGACGACTTTAAACATATTTTGTCAAAACATAGAAAATCTACATAATTGAATGGATAACCTATGACAAAAAGTGGAAAACATTGTGGCAAAAGGAGAAATTGCATGTTTTGTGTAATTTCTTCTTTTGTCACTATAATGTTTTCAAAAAGCCGTCTGTAGCAGATGCGTCAGAAAGCGTCTATATGAGGGAAAGGGTTAAAGACTGGAGAGGACACTACTTTCAAACAACCTTTATTTTATCCATTAGCCCTTTCCCACATGCAGACTTAACCCTCTCCCTCATATAGACGCTTTCTAATGGTAGTTTTTATTAATACTCACTTTTATACAAAGTGTCTATAGATTTTTGCCTAGATGTTTTCAAAGGCGTCCACTCCAGATGTGATGTTTAAGGGTAAGGGTGAAAGTACAGAAATGGGAAATGATGACAAAAACGCACAGAATCAAACTTAATCACCGACATGCAATAACATCCATTATTTTCTGTGTATGAATGCAAAAATTGTAAAATCATCAGTCAAATATGTCTATGCGAACATGTAATAATTTTTACCATTACAATCCATTAAATGGTTTTTTCAACACTTTCCACATTTTTCTTGTTAAATACATCAGACAACTTTGCAAGAAAAGGAGTTGCTTATTGAATAATTATAAGTTTCTTTTGCCACAAGGTATTCTATGTTAGCAGAGTAAATAGGTAAATAATGTGTGAAAGGTTAATAAGTTTCTAGTATTGGTGATATTTATTATAGCATCAGATGACTTTTGAAAACATTGTGGCCAAAGGTGAAATTGCTCATCATAGAAAATGGGTACATTGTCAGTGTGTTATCAGTGTATTGCCATGTTCTTGCCAACTAAACTTCAGCTTCTTTCAAGTCAATTATCAGTCTATTACCAGATCTGACATTACACTGATTCAGTCTGTTGTCAGTTGAATACCAGTTTATTGTAAGTCATGCAGTTAGTGTATTACCAGCAAAAAACATTTTATTGTCAGATCAAATAATGCATAAATTTGTATTTTTAGAGTTATAATTGAGACATTAAATTGTTGCATTTTCTTCAAATTTGAAGAGTTCCTCACAAGAATGAACTGACAACACACAAACAACAAACTGACATTAACATATTGTCTGGCAACACAATGACATCACACTAACATCAGCCTAGATTTTGGCCTTTTTAGTCTATTGCTAGGGTATAACCAGTCTATCGTCAGATTTTACATGACATTAAATTTAAAGCAGCTGACAATGCACTGACATTACATTTACACTGGTTTCGCACTGACAGCATCCTGGCTGTAACAATATCACTGGCAACACAATGACATGACACTAACAATAGCTTGGAATTAAAAAAAAAAATCAGTAGTTGACAACACACTGACATTTCATCGACAACAGGGCCCAGATGGCCCTTAATCAATAACCTGATTAAAGTATAGTAGCAAGTGAAGAACCAAAGTTCTACACAGATTGTTAGTCCTTGTATAAATTTCAAAGAGGAGTGTGAAGTTGTTTGGAGAGTAGATATCTTTCCCTATCATATAGTCCTGTTCTTTTTGCTCTCCTTTGGTGGATACACTTGTCGTTCATGACTTTTATTCCACAATACATTTTTCGATGTCTTCTTTGGCTTCCTCTAATAAGCAGGTGTTTATAAATTCTTTAAAAAATCCTCAACTTTTTTATGGCTCTGGCAGAAAGAAAAATCAAAACACAAAGAGGTAACTCAAAGCTTTTACAACTAATTTCGGTGCCTGCATGCTCCATGTTTATTTTGTCTGAATTTATCACTTAGATGTGT
This sequence comes from Serripes groenlandicus, assembly GCA_031761405.1. Classification (NCBI taxonomy): domain Eukaryota; kingdom Metazoa; phylum Mollusca; class Bivalvia; order Cardiida; family Cardiidae; genus Serripes; species Serripes groenlandicus. The sequence goes on from JASEVX010000001.1 coordinate 201,381,263, forward strand.
AGAAAAGTTATTTACAAGTTACTATTCACATAATATTTGATTACAATCCATGAGAGCCGAGTGTTCTGTGAAAACATTGCCGAATTTAACCATCACATGTCATTAAAATCCTCCATTTTGAAAAATGTTGTTGTTGTTGTTGTTTTTCTTTTTTCTTTCCAGTGCATTGTCAGTGCAGGGAGTAAAATTAGCGGTCGCCCAGTCGCCCATTGCGACTAAATCTTCGGCTGGACCACCTAAGATTTCAAAATCGTCGTCCAGCCGGCGACCTTAAATATTGCATTTTCTATACTCCAGACCCCATGTTATTTTTTTGTCGATGGAATCATCAAAAACTGATGAAGTTTATCAACTGTTAGAGAAATTGTCTTTTTACTCATTGCCAGATCCAAAATAGCCCCTTTTTTGTTTAACTTGTTTCATCGGCGAACAAAACATGGAAGATTAAGAGATTCCAAATACAATTGTCAATATTAGGACCCCTCTAGGCGATAAATGAGCGACGGTTATCGGATTTATTCTACTGCGTAAACGAAATTGGGTACCTGTAATCTATAAATAGATACGGAAAATATCCCAAACAGACTTATAAGTATTACGTCAGCTTTTTCAAAATGTCTGCGCACAGTCAAATTTAACAAAACTTACAATGCGGCGATTTCTCTTCTGGGTTAGCGGACCCAAAAAGAAAAGGTTGTTTTACAGGGTTCGAATTTAAGCTTGCAAACTCGCGAGTGCAAATTTCAAATTGCAAGGTGAGATTTCAGGAACCAGCATATTTTTGCGAGTGAAAATTTTGGGCCGAATAAGGCATTTCTTATTGTCAATCTTTTACAGGGTTGTTTCTTTGACACATCGCTGTTATTGCAGTGATTTTTCGAGATTTACCGAGTGGCTGGAAGTATATATACTTTCAGTTTTGCAATATTAGCGGAAGTTTACAATCGACTCATGGGCATGCATATTCAACGGCCCCAATATTGATGACGTTTACTGTATACATTTGGGCTTTCGGAATTCTAAAATTAGTTTTAATTTACATATCGCAAATACGATGGTATATTTTGGGTTTCCCAAGTTTGTATACACAACGGAGATAGAAGAAATGGATGTCTTGCACTTAATTTATTTATTTATTGGGGTTTTACGCCGCTTTCAACAATATTTCAGTTATATCACGGCGACAGTTCACTTATTCATGATCCCTGGGTAAACAAACCAGTACTAGGCTAGAAAATGAAAAATAACAAGGTCACCGATTTAGGTCAGTCACTGAAACAGGGCAGTGTACGATTTATATGTCAACATTACATGATGTAATGTTGACATATAAATCGTACACTGCCCTGTTTCAGTGACTGACCTAAATCGGTGACCTTGTTATCCGATCCTAGCAGGAACATAATTTAAAATGATTTCAAGCAGGAATTGAGATTGATACTCTAGATTCCTGTTTCCAATTTAAAAACAATAGTTCATCAGTTTTCATGAATGACTTTTCTTCATTTGGTTTTGCATTGAATAAATTTAAATAAAACTAGAACTATCACTGAAGATGATAAATACCCCCTAAACAGCACCTTGACCTACACCAAAACTTATTAAGTAAAATGGCCCTAACTCTGTAAAATAACATGCAATTGTAACCCCTTTAGGAAATGCACATCTTCTCTTGGGATAGAAGCTTCAAGTAAAATTTTATTGAATTCCACTTGGTGGTTTGTAAGAAATAGGCCGGACAAAATATGGCTTCCGACCAACAGACAGACAGACAGACAGACAGCCCACCACAGTGACTCCTATATAAATACATGTTTGCTTGTTATAATAGGCTACATATAATATGAATAAAAAAAAATCATATATGAATTTGCGTAATTGTATTATTGAAAAGGTTGGGCCACCAAATTTTTCTCTGGGCCACCATTATTCTATAGTAAGTGGTCCAGTTGGCCACCAAGCTCAAAATGTTAGTCTTTATCCCTGCAGTGTACAAGTTTGTTGAAGAAATGACTGAGAATTATTGTCGGTCTAATTTGTCAGACCTCAAGCAAAAATGTAAAACATGTTATTTCTTACCAGTTTAATGTCCTTCTTTTGTCAGTTAATATTCAGATACTAACAGTCACAATATATTTAAAGTTTTTTATTGTCAGTCTAATGTCAAGTCTGTTTTTCTTCACATGCTAGTGTCAGGTTATTGTCAGTGTGTAGTCATACCACCTTTTGCAACAAATTCTTATCAGTCTATAACCAGTTGTACTAACAGTCTGATGTCAGAAACTGGCAATAGACTGAAAGTTTCTGTCAGTGTATTTCCAGAAAACAATAAATCATACCAGTGTGAAACACAATAGATCTCAGTGTGTTGTCAGAGAGTATTTTTTGAAGACAGTTAGATGTCAGTGTAGTGTTAGCTAATTACCAGTTCATCGGAAGTGTGTTGTCAGAAACTGCTTTTCGATTGCATGATCATCAATTAACTCTTTCCCACATGCAGATACATTTTTAAAACATAATTGTGGCAAAAGGAGAAATTGCTCATAATTAGCAATTAAGATATCCCTTTGCCACAATGTTTGCTATTTTATTCATTTTTTGTTTAATAAACCAAATCCTTTAAAGAGGTTTTTCATATCTTACCCTAGATGATTTCAGAGTCGTCTGCTCCAGACAATGTTGCATGTGGGCAAGGGTTAATGAGAAAATAATTATCAAAGAAATATGAGGACTAACATTTTCACAACATGTCACAAAAACACATTGTTTTATAGTTTTTTTTGGTATAGAAAGTACAAAACTCTTTCAGAACATAGAATTTATACAAATTACAGTTAGATTTGGGAATATAGATGAAAAACATATTTTATAAAAAGAATATTTACGTCTGCTGCCAAAAAAATGAGTAGGGCTATTATTTCTTTTTAACTCAGGTTGTCAAGTTCTTGGTCTAATTATTGTAGCAAGGAGATGAACATACATATATCAAGATACATTGAACAAGCTATCTAATAATGGTGCCAAAAGATATTTCCGTTCCTTCTTACAGACACATATTATGGTACATTTGGAGCAGACAACTTTTGAAAACATTGTGGCAAAAGATTCTCAAAAAACCCAATTTCTCCTTAAGCCATAATGTTTAAGGAAATTTTCTATATTTTCAAAAGTCGTCTTACGCAGAATATTTGTTTGTGGGAAAGGGTTAATTTAGCCCTTAATACTATGACAATATGAATTTTCACTAAGTAACTATAATAAAGAAACAATAATAAAGAATATTTTAAATATTTTCTTTACCCTTTCCAACATACAACAAATCTGTAGCAGACGACTTTGAAAACTTCCTGTCAACAGTTTGAAATTCCCCATAGATGGGTTGATTGATTGATTGCGCATGATTGGGGTTTAACGCCGTTTTTAACAAATTCTCAGTTATATCACGGCGGCCAGTTCACCTACTCATGCATTTCCTGGTTTTCTCACACCAGTACTCCACACAACATTATCTTCCCCAGCAACTGGCTGCTTTTCCACATAGACTTAGCCCATTTGTGGAAGACGAACGACGCATGTTGCATCGACTTTTGTCAATAATCGGAAAGAAAGTTGGCCGAGCCGGGATTCGAACTCACAACCCCTGGATCGACAGCCTGCAACGCTACAACTGAGATACCGGGGCTCGGCCCATAGATGGGAGTTAAACTATTAAATAGAGTTGAAAACAATTTCTCCTTTTACCACAATGTTTTCAAAAGTCGTCTGCTGCAGATGCCTCAAAATGCATCTACAATTGGGAAAGTGTTAATTCTTTACCGCATATCGAGGGCTTCAAGTGTGAAACGGTTGTAACTAAATTTGTATTTTTTTACCAAGGTTAATCAATTATAAAGCCTTTTATTAAATAATCGTAAAATCATTTTTCTTGGTAAACAATGGAAATTTAGGTGCCATTGCTCGTTCTGAGCAATGGCACCTAAATTTGCATTGTTTACAAAGGGGTCAAAATTGCCCCTAAACCAGGGTTTTTCAAAATAGGTCTTGAGTTACAACCGTTTCACGCCAAGCCCTCGATATGCTATTGATTGAAACTCTTCAGCTTTGAAATCATCCAAGTAAAACAATGATAGTATTTGAAAGACTAACAATTCATGGCTTCGAAAGAATGTTGTGTAAGTACTGGTGTGGGAAAGCCAGGAAAACATGGGTAGGTGCACTGACCGCCATGATATGACCAAAGCTGTTGAAAGCGGCGTTAAACTCCAAACAAACAAAACAAAAAACTAACAATGCAATTTCAATGCAAAGAAGAAATATGTAATTTTAACCATTTTCTCCCTTTTGCACATTGTTTTCAAAAGGAATGTCTGCTGATCGAAGGTGTCAAAATTCTCTGTATTTGGAAAAGGATTTGATGTATGACAATTAATGCTTTATGTCTCATCCTACTTGACCGCAGTTTATAGCATTTAAATGTTTTGTTCTGTTAAACTAATTATGCAAACAAAAAACGCCAATAAAGTTAAAATGCAGGAATTTATATGTCTAAGTGGTTTACTATGTTTAACCCTTTCCCACATACAACAAATATGCTGTAGATGAATCTTGGCATAAATATAGAAAATCTTTAAAAATGAAGAAAAAGGTCCAAAACATTGTGTGGTAAAAGGAAAAATTGTTTATGATTAAAATTTCACATTTTGTTTCAATGCTTTGTTTTCAACTCTATTGAGAATTTATTCTTTCACTTAAAGAGTTTTTTGCTTTTTCCTCTTGATGATATGTCAAAGTAACGGCAAATTTGGGGGTGGCTTGTTGTTATAATAATGATCTAGCAAAATGGGGTTAATTATTGTAATTTAGCAAAATGGGGTCTTTTTGTAATTTAGCAAATTTGGGTCTTGTTGTAATCTAGCAAAATGGGGTCTTATTGTATCTATCACAATGGAGTATTATTGTAATCTATCGAAATGGGGTTTTGTTGTTATCTAGTAAAATGGGTTTTTAATGTAATCCAGCAAAATGGGGTATAATGTTGTAATCTAGCAAAATAGGGTCTTGTTGTAACCTAAGCAAAATGGGGTCCTGTTGTAACCAACCAAAAGGGTTTTTGTTGTATCCTAGCAAAATGAGGTCTTATTGTAACCAAGCAAAATGGGGTCTCGTTGTAACCTAGCAAAATGGGGTCTTATTGTAACCAAGCAAAATGGGGTCTTGTTGTAAGCTAGTAAAATGGGGTTTTGTTGTAATCTAGCAAAATGGGGTCTTATTGTAACTTAGCCAAATTGGGTCTTATTGTAACCTAGCAAAATGGGGGTCTTGTTGTGATCTAGCAAAATGAAGTCTTGTTGTGATCTAGCAACATGGGGTCTTATGGTAATCTAGCAAAATGGGGTCTTGTTGTAACCAAGCAAAATGGGGTCTTGTTGTGATCTAGCAAAATCAAGTCTTGTTTTGATCTAGAAAAATGGGGTCTTATTGTAATCTAGCAAAATGGAGTCTTGTTGTAACCAAGTAAAATGGGGTCATGTTGTGATCTAGTAAAAATGAAGTCTTGTTGTGATCTAGCTAAAAGGGTCTTGTTGTAACCAAGCAAAATGGGGTCTTGTTGTAACCAAGCAAAATGGGGTCTTGTTGTAACTTTGCAAAATGGGGTCTTGATATAACCTTAAAAAAATGTTGTATTGTTTGTTGTAACCTTGCAAAAATGAAATGAGGCACTCTTAAGGAAGACGCTCTACTGCTACACCACTAAGGTGATAGGACTGTTTTGAGAGCACAGCTAGGTCTGTTAATAGAGCTAATTCACTGTTGATTTCTATTCAATAAGACTCTCTCTGACTGACTGATTCGCAGAGTATGACTCATTAACTGGTAGATCATGCCTCAAGATTCAGTGTCTTTTCTTACGATTATTATTCCCATATTGGTGGAATACAACTGATGCTAGTCGCATTGACTTTTGTCAAATGTTGGAAATCATGTTAGCCAAACTGGTTTCTCAATGATTACTTGTTTCTACCTATATATATAGTTCTTCTCCATTTCTTTGATAAATTACCCTGATAAAAAAACTCTCTTTCCCATGATGCATTTTACATTGTATGAGAGTTACGTATACTCTAAATCTTATATCATAGAAGTTTCAAGAAATATCATAGCAAGATAACAACAACTGCAGATGAATAAAAAGGCGAGACAAAGTATGTTGTTAAGAGTTCAATGCCTTAAAATTACATATTACTATACATAGATTTTTTTTCCGTAAATTATCTTAAGTATGATTGAGTGTCATTCATAAGCTTGTTAATGATAGTTTATATTAATCATAATTCTACCATATAATTTGGTTTTCAAAAGTTGTCTGTTCTGTTCAGGCTTCAACTACCATCAGTATGAAGATTGATTGCTTGTTGTTTTACACATCTTCATTTAAACAATTTTTCAGTTATATCACAGTGTTTCCTGGGTAAGTTACCGGTACTACTGGTCCATTTATCCTGACACCAGTCAATTAGTCGTAATGCTAACCCCGCAACCCTGAGCACCAAGGAGGGCAGCCATAACTACCAATTTTAAAGTATTTGGTATGAGTCAGCCGGGGATCGAACCAATGACCTCTCGCATCCGTGGCAGACGCTCTACCACTACACCACTGAGGCAGTTTCGTATGAAGAATAACGGTAAGTAGATGGCATAGACTGTAGATTAACCCTTTCCCACATGTAGACGCTTTCTGCTGCTTCTGCAGCAGACGGCTATTTGAAAACATAGTGACAAAAGAAGAAATTGCACAAAACGTGCAATTTCTCCTTTTGCCACAATGTTTTCCACTTTTAGTCATAGGTTATCCATTCACTTATGTAGATTTTCTATGTTTTCACAAAATACGTTCAAAGTAGTCTGCTGCAGAATTGTCATATGAGGGAAAGGGTTAAGTTATATGCAAATATAACTTTAATGAGCAATTTCAACTTTTGCCACAATATTTTCAACTTGTTTCAATAAAAATATTTTCATTCATAGTGGGTTTCGTTAAATTTACCTACATGTTTTCAAAGTCGGCTGCTGTAGATTTGTTGTATATTTGATATAATATGGTAAATTGCCTTTTACAAATCAGTACATAGATATTTTTGGGGGTAGGATTTCTGTAGTAAGACAAGAGAAAGTTGATGCAAGGCATCAATGTCGCCGGAAAAGACTGCATTGATTACTTTTTTAACACACATGTATTCTTGACTTTCATTAGTCTAAACATACACATAATGTTTTCATAAGGACTAATTCCAGGATTTTTGAAATTCCACATAGATCTACAAATTTCAGGATATCTTTTGGTCAGGATTTTGGATGTTTTGTATTTGTCAATAAAACCACAACAAATTAATACATTTTGGTATTTAAATCTACCTGCAATAAAAAGCTATTAAACCCTTTCCATGTCTGAAGCAACAATGAAAACCTTTAAATGCTTAAAACATTGAGAAAACGGTTAAATTGCTGAAGACATTAACTTCCTCCTTTTTAATAATAATTATAATAAATATTTCACAGATGTTAAAATTTATCCTCATATGTTTAAAAAGTAGACCACACTTGAAACAACATATCAGCTAAATTGTTTATATAAATCGTTGATGCATACAATATATGTTTGGCGCAAGAGAAATGCCAGTTGCGAGTCCCATTACTATTTAATAGGTGGCAAGTATGAAATTAATTGGGTGCGAAAGAGCAGTTTTTCTTTATTTCTAAATCTATTGTTTATCAGAGTTTGTTCTTCTCTTAATTTGTTTCAAGCCAAATAAACATTTAATATCACATATATTTAATCATTTAAGTGTGTAATATTAGCTATCTATCTGTAATAAGGTGTTTGAGCATTTTTTCAAAATGTTGACCTTTGTTTCAAGATCGAGTCGAGTGTCAGACATCGAAGAAAGTGAATAAAAATTCAGGCAAAGCTTTAGTGCATGTTTTATTCCACTGCATTCGAGAGAAAAAAGCATTTCTATAGTATCTTTCTTTCTCCTACATTCGACCCATGCACTCGATTCATGACGTTTAAGAAATCAATTTGTCGTGCGACATTTTTTGTCTGCATAAGTCACTTTTCTAAGTTTACAATTTACTTCCGGTTACTTCGCTTTGTTTACATTTTGGCAATATGAAACTAGGTCACAAACTGAGGAAAAAGCGTTTCGACGTTCACGACCGATAAACAGGCTTATATTTGAGACATATTTTCACAAAAAAAATTCTTATTTGTTTCTGTTACCAGTTTATGTTGATACTTATCTATTAAAAGGAGAATTCGACGTGACTTACATAAAAGCAAGCAGGTGCGCGCATTGGTTAACGCACACACAGTAAGTACAGTAGTATATAGTAGCGTGTGCAAAATTTACAAATCTATGCGGGCGGTACTCGGTAGTGACGTAATCAACAGTTCTAGGTTAGAAACAGTTCATATTTTAGATATACACGAGTTAACATTATCAAATGAATTCTTCACAAATCAAGACATATTTTTGAACATGATAATAACATTCAGTAAGTTAACATTACTATTGAAAGTAGAATTTGACGTGATTTTTATTTCAATATATCTCAATATTGACATATAGCAGTTGGTTGCAAGTCTAGCAGGGACCACATTTGTCTTCGTAAATAAGACAAAAACACTTAAATGCAAGTCAACAAAATGAAACTAAAAATACCTAAAACATCGAAATGTTTATTCCATTTTAGATGTGTCATTACTTAGTGTTTTTAAACAAACACAATTGTAATATGTTCAAAACATCTTAATGTGTTTCTTTCCAATAATTATCCCTCCTCCCATGTGATTTCCGAAAAGCTATTAAAAATAGAAGTCGCGGGCTTCTGCCCGGCGACTAATAAAGTGCCATTCATAGATCTGTTTAAGATATTTTATATATGTCATAATCATATGCTGTCATGTGTGAATATTCCTGTTATCTGTTTGACAAGCTTCATAGCTTTACCTCAATAATATCCTGCCTAAGCCCTTTCCCCCCCCCCCCCCCCCCCCCGCACATACAATAAATCTGCAGCAGACAATTTCGCAAACAACTTTTCTTCTTTTGATACAATGTTTTCAAGTCATCAGTGCTGCAGCGATGTGTTGAAATTATGTCTTCATGTGGTACAGACTTTTTCATGCAAAGTTCACCCCTTTCCCTCATACAGACGCTTTCTGACGCCTCTGCAGCAGACGGATTTTTGAAAACGTAGTGACAAAAAAAAGAAATGGCTCAAAATAAGCAATTTCTCCTTTTGCCACAATGTTTTCCACTTTTAGTCATAGGTTATCCATTCAATTATAGAAATTTTCTATTGTTTGACAAAAAATGTTCAAAGCCGTCTGCTGCAGAATTGTCGAGGGAAAGGGTTAATCATTTTCCACTTACATACGCATTTTGACGCGTCTGAATCCGATGACTTGAAAATATGATGAGCAATATCTCCGTTTTCTACAATGTTTTAAGTCTCTTCAGTTATGATATTTTCATTTACAAGAGATTTTTCATAGTTTTGCCAAGATATTTACAAAGCCGTCTGCTGCAGAAGTGTCGTATGAGGGAAAGGGTTATTTATCCCTTTTCCACATGTGGTTGCATTTTGACAATAGCAAATATCAGGTGATATGTCAATATTATAATCGAACAAATTTATTGACCATCATATTTTAACTGTAACGCAGCTACAGATAACTTAACCCTTTCCCTCATACGACAATTCTGCAGCAGACGACTTTGAACGTATTTTGTCAAAACATAGAAAATCTCCATAATTGAATGGATAACCTATGACAAAAAGTGGAAAACATTGTGGCAAAAGGAGAAATTGCACGTTCTGTGCAATTTCTTCTTTTGTCACTATGTTTTCAAAAAGCCGTCTGATGCAGAGGCGTCAGAAAGCGTCTATATGACAAGAGATTTTTCACAGTTTTGCCAAGCTATTTACAAAGTCTTCTGCTGCAGATGTGTTACATGTGGAAAAGGGGTATCAAATGGAAAGTAATTATAGCCAGAGAAGCGTTAACATGCTGATAAGCTTATCTGTAAATTTTTGTCACTTTATGTGACTCTTCATGTCAATATTTTATTCATTTTTTTTAAATTTTAAGAGATTTTAATTTATGAAATGAAAAGTTATGGATTTTTTAGTTGTTTTTTTTTTCCTTCAAAATTACAAAACACTGTGCAGCTTAATTTGTTTTGGAAATGTTCTGAAATTCCAGTTCATGAAATTGGTCTTATTTAACATTCTTTACTAGATTAGACCTAAAATGTTTGGGATGGTTATTAAAGACATCTAGCTGCAATAGGACAAAGTTTTCGTAAAAATGTAAAAAACATGGGTTTTTTCACGAATAATTCACAGGCACTTTAAGCTGTCACACACATTCAATATTAAATGTATTTACAAAAAGGTGAGTCGAGTCTTGGTAGTTCAGTCGGTAACGACGTGGGCTGTCAATCCAGGGGTTGTGAGTTCGAATCCCGGCTCGGCCAACTTTCTTTCCGACGTTTGACAAAAGTCATTGCGACATGCGTCATTCGTCTTCCACCAATGGGCTAAGTCTATGTGGAAAAGCAGCCAGTTGCTTGGGAAGATTGTTGTGTGGAGTACTGGTGTGAGAAAACCAGGAAACACATGAGTAGGTGAACTGGCCGCCGTGATATGACTGAGAAATTGTTAAAAACGGCGTTAAACCCCAATCAATCAATCAGTCAATCAATACAACAAGGTGAATGAAATCGCAGCTAAAACTGCACGTCAGAAAAGAATCTGAACTTTAAAAGTTAAAAAAATCAGGCACTATAAATCTTATAGGTCAGTGAGTAAATTATCAAGTTAATCCTTCCCCACATCAAATCTGCAACAGGCAATTTTAATTTAACCCTTTCCCACCTGCAAACGCATTTTGACGCAGTATCAGCAGATGGCATTTGAAAACATTTGGTTAAAGGTGAAATTGCTCATAATGACGTCTTTTATGGAAATTTTCAGGTTTTTGTTACTATGTTTTCAAAGTCATCTGCTGCAGATTTGTTGTATCTGAGAAAGGGTTAAACACATTTGGCAAAAATATGAAAACATCTCTATATTATGAAAGGCTTAGATACTCTATGAAACTTTTGGTCAAATGGTGGAAAAATAAAAATTACACCTTTTCACGGTCACAAAAGTTACAAGTGTGCTACAGAGGCGTTATGTGGGAAAGGGTGAAATATTATGCCTGCCATGATGTGGAAGTTATCTAATTGAATTATGAGCAGGGTTTGTAAATTTAGTGGAATGTTGTTGATTATAGAGAATATAATGTAGGGGCAACTTTAACCTTTTTCCAACACACAACAAATCTGCAGCAGCCGACTTTACAAACATCATGTCTAGAATGTGGGAAATATCTATAAATGACAGAACAATTATTGAAAACATTGTTGCAACAGGGAAAAAATTCTCATGATGAACAATTTCTTCTTTTGCTATAATGTTTTCAAGTCGTCAGGTGTCAGATAGTGTCTCTGCATACATGTGGGAAAGATGCTTTTTGATGCATCTACAGCAGATGACTTTTGAAATATTTGTCAATATTGAGGCAAAACAAGAAATTTCTCATGATGAACAATTTTTCAATTTGACACAATGTTTTCTATTCCATTCAAATTTCATAATTTCTATAAATAAAGATATGATTATAAAATTAAGTTGAAAAGATTGTGACAAAAGGTGAAAATATTCATTATAAGCAATTTCTCCTCTTGCCTCAATATTTTCAAAAGTTGCCTGGTGCTATAATGTACAAAACTGTGTCTGCTGGTCACTGTGGGACCAGGAAAAAGGTTAACCCTTAGCCACATACTTTGGAAACATTGTGGCAAAAGGAGAAATTGCGTGATCATGCCTTTACTCTTTAACTTTCTTCTATGCATTGTACATAATCATTAATAGTGGTTTTTCTTGTTTTTGCATTAGAAATTTCGGAAGTCATTTGCTGCAAATTTTTTATATATGGGAAAGGGTTTAAAGGGAATGTGATTGATAGGAAAATGCAGGCTTATCATATCTTGCTTAATTTATCCGAGTTGTTTTTTTAAACTTTGAAAGTTAACATTTTTTCACGTTTCATTAAATTATTTTTTGCAATTTATTTTTAAGTTGCTGCCTTAATGCATCTTGAGCAGCAAATTGTTCACCCTTTCCCTCATATAGATGATTTCTGACGCCTCTGCAGCAGATTGCTTTTTGAAAACATGGGGACAAAAGAAGAAATTGCTCAAAACGAGCAATTTCCGTTCTCCTTTGGTCACCATGTTTTTAACTCTATTCAGTTATTAATAAATGTACTTTCATTTAAAGGGAGTTTCCAAATTTCTTGGGGTATGTTTTCAAAGTCGCCTGCAGCAGATTGGTTGTATGTGGGAAAGGGTTAAACGAGTGGGGAAAGCGAAAATTTATCAAACTAAGCTAATTTTCTCCTTATACCACAATACGACGTTCAAATAACTAGAAATTAGTCTGAACGATATGAATGTGTCTGCTGGCAGCCTATAATCCTAAATTGTTAAATCTATAATTCATAATCTGTGAAATTTTCAAAATTGGCATTTACCCTGCTTTGAAATATCTGACACTTAATTTGTGTTGAAGATAAAGGACAGATTCCTACTCAAATTCCCTATTTTTTTTGTGAATAAATTTAAAATCACCAATGGCATTAACCCTTTCCCTCATATAGACGCTTTCTGACGCCCCTGCATCAGACGGCTTTTTGAAAACAAAGTGACAAAAGAAGAAATTGCACAGAACGTGCAATTTCTCCTTTTGCCACAATGTTTTCCACTTTTTGTCATAGGTTATCCATTCAATTATGGAGATTTTCTATCTTTTGACAAAATACGTTCAAAGTCGTCTGCTGCAGAATTGTCGTATGAGGGAAAGGGTTAAGTTATCTGTAGCTGCGTAACAGTTAAAATATGATGGTCAATAAATTTGTTCGATTATAATATTGACATATCACCCGATATTTGCTATGTCAAAATGCAACCACATGTGGAAAAGGGATAACCCTTTCCCTCATACGACACTTCTGCAGCAGACGACTTTGAACAGATTTTGTCAAAAAATGGAAAATCTCTAAAATTGAATGGATAGCCTATGACTAAAAGTGGAAAACATTGTGGCAAAAGAAGAAATTGCTCGTTTTCAAAAAGCCGTCTGCTGCAGAAGCGTCATATTTTTTAGCATCTATATGAGGGAATTGATTGATTGTGGTTTAACGCCGTTTTCAACAATTTTTCAGTCATATCGCGGTGGCCAGTTCACCTACTCATATGTTTCCTGGTTTGCTCACACCCGTACTCCACACAACATACTTTCCATTAGCAACTGGCTGCGTTTCCACATAGACTGTTAGACAATTTGTGAAAGACGAATGATGCATTGTCAAAGTGACATATGTCAAACATTGGAAAGAATGTTGGCCAAGCTAGGGTTCGAACTCACAACCCCTGGATCTATATGAGGGAAAGGGTTAACCCTTCTCTGATATAAACTCCATTTGCCGCCAATTTCAATATTTCCTCGGATGTTTGCAAAGCTGTGGACTTTATTCATAATAAGCTTTTTTTCCTTTTGCAGCATTTTGTTCAAAAGTAGTCTGCCGCAAATGCGTCATAAGTAATCTGCAAATGGGAAAGGATTTATTTTTTAATTAACCCTTTACCGCATAAAGACGCATTTTGACGCATCTGCAGCGGACGTCTTTTGAAAACATTGTCCCTTTAAGACAATGTTTTCAACTTTTATTCACTAATTATATCTTCATTTCTAGAAATTTTCCATATCCTGAGTAAATCGTCTTTTCAAAGTCGTCTGCTGCAGGTGTGTTGTATGTGGGAAAGGGATAAGCGAAAGGGGCCAAACTGACTTGGATCTGAGAAAATACCTGTATACTTAAATGTTCCGGCTTAGACTGAAAAGCTCTTCATAATACTTAAAACAAAACTTTTATGATAACATCTATTCAGTGCAATATTGTAAAAATTATGACAATCTGATTATTACACATACACCCTTTTAGCATGAATTTGTTATTGTTCATGGATTATTGGAGGTGCTAAACACCCCATGTGGGTATTTATCAGCCCGGGTGAAGTGTTTTATCATGCTGGAGTATGATCCATGTCACTAGAGGAATTGTCAACTAATTGTGAAATTGTTTTATCAGTTCGTTATTGTTTATTCATAATAAAACAGTCAAAAACGCAGTCATCCTGTCTATAATCTAATGTTTTAAAGTTTTTCCTTTCCGTTTAGAATTTATCAGTCTTAAAGCTGTTACTCTAATACAAAGATATTTTTTTCTACCCATATAAGCATTTTTAATGCATCCGCGGAATGAATCTTGCAAAATACAGTGGAACCTGTGTTTAAAGACCATCCATATAATGAACACAAAAACTGATCTCTGTTCACAGATGGTCTTTAATTACAGGGTCATTTATGCAGCAAATAAGTAAATGGGAAACTAAAAGTGTGGTTGCTATAGACAGGGAATCACTTATAATGACAAGGTGGTCTTTAGAACAGGTTTGATTGTGTTGCAAAAAAAGATAACCCTTTCCCTCAAATAGACGCTTTCTGACGCCTCTGCAGCAGACAGCTTTTTGAAAACATAGTGACAAAAGAAGAAATTGCACAAAACGTGCAATTTCTCCTTTTGCCACAATGTTTTCCACTTTTTGTCATAGGTTATGATGGACCATTCAATTATGGAGATTTTCTATATTTTGACAAAATACGTTCGACGTCGTCTGCTGCAGAATTGCCGTATGAGGGAAAGGGTTAACATTATTGTCTTAGAATAATACTTTCATTTGTCTGTACATATATTATAACAGTGTAACTGATCGAGAATTATTTTAAAATTTTGGAATTACCCTCAATAGCAAATTACATGTAGCAGATTATGCATACTTAAGGGCCTCCAGAGTGCTTAATTTTAACCCTTTTCCACCCACAGACGCATTTTGACACATAGATACGGTAGATGCAATTTGAAAACATTGTGGTAAAAGAAGAAATTGCTCCTTCAACCATATTGTTTTCAACTCTATTCAATAATTATACTTTGATTTACAAATGGGTTTCCATATTTTTAATTAAATGACTTTTAAAGTCGTCGGCTGCAGATTTGTTGTATGTGGGAAAGGGATAAAAATAATCCTTTCTTACATACATTTACAGTCATATGCAGATTTCAGAAGACACAACTTTGAGAAGATCTGGGCAAAATTCGGTAAAATCTTGTTGAATGAAAGAAAGGATATTGAATATACTTGAAAACATTGTGGCAAATGCTTATGCACTTAGGCATCTGCTGCAGATGTGTCAAAATGCATCTGCATGTGGGCAAGGGTTATCAATAAGTCCAAAAAGATTGCATGTTGTCATATTCCTTATATCATATTAACTTAAAGTTTAATTTCATTGTGGTTGTCATATATTCCTTATATCATACATATGTTTCAATTTCTATGTGTTTGTCAGTATTTGTTATATCATTCATATGTTTTCATTTCTATGTGTTTGTCAGTATTCATTATATCATTCATATGTTTCCATTTATATGTGGTTGTCAGTATTCCTTATATCATTCATATGGTTCAATTTCTATGTGGTTGTCAATTATTCCTTATATTATTCATATGTTTCAATTTATATGTGGTTGTCAGTATTTCTTACATCATTCATATGTTTCCATTTCTATGTGGTTGTCATATTCCTTATATTATTCATATCTTTCAATTTCTATGTGGTTGTCAGTATTCCTTATATTATTCATATCTTTCAATTTCAATGTGGTTGTCCTTATATAAATAAGAGGCCCATGAGGGCCTATGCTATATTGGTATGGTTCTTTGGTCATCTTCAATCCAAAGCATGTATGTATGGTGAAGATCGGATAATAAATGGAGGCTCTTTTGTGTTCACAAGCTGTATTATAGCAATTTTGACATTTTCAAGGGCCATAATCCAGTCTTGCATGGGTAGATCTGGCTGGTTTGCAAAAGGAACCAAGCTCTCATCAATATTTAACTACTATCTAAGTTTGGTGAAGATCAGATAGTAAATAGAGGCTATATTGTGTTCACAAGCTGTATTATAGCAGTTTTGACAATTTCAAGGGCCATCATCCAGTCCTGCAAGGGCACATCTGGCTGGTTTTCGAAAGGAACCAAGCTCTTATCAATATTTAACTAATATCTAAGTTTGGTGAAGATCAGAGGCTAAATGGAGCCTCTATGTGTTCACAAGCTCTATTATAGCAATTTTGACAATTTCAAGGGCCATAATCCAGTCTTGCATGGGCGGATCTGGCTGGTTTGTGAAAGAAACCGAGCTCTCATCAATATTTAACTACTATCTAAGTTTGGTGAAGATTAAATGGTAAATGGAGGCTCTATTGTGTTCACAAGCTGTATTATAGCAATTTTAACAATTTCAAGGGCCATAATCCAGTCATGCAAGGGCACATATGGCTGGTTTTCTAAAGGAACCAAGCTCTTATCAATATTTAACTACTGTCTGAGTTTGGCGAAGATTACTTAGTAAATGGAGCCTCTATTGTGTTCACAAGCTCAATTATAGCAATTTTGACATTTCAAGGGCTATCATGGTTTGTGAAAGATACTGAGCTCTCATGGATATCTAACTACTGTATAAGTTTAATTGAGATTCAATAACAACTGAAGACTGTATTGCGTTCACAAGCAATTGTTTACGGACGCACGGACGGACACCAGACCACGGCATAAGCTCTTGCCAGTAGAGCTAAGAAAAACCTTTCAATTTCTTTGTCTCTCAACTCTAAAACAGGTTAATTAAAAAAGTAAAGGTTAATTAAAATGGCTCCATCAAATCGCCTTTGTAAAGGCATTTCACAGTTGATGTGTTTACTTACCATGTCAGCTATCTTAATACTTCTTTAACTGCCTCTAACAACCAACAGAGCTCTAGATAAAGGTGAGTAGACGGGGTTACATTGTGTATTACCAAATACAACCCAATGTTGGGGGTACTTAAAATAATCATCTTATTGAGACAATTCTTTTGAGTACCAGCAACATTGGAAGTAACCATATTTTGAGTACCCACAACATAGGGTTTAACCCTTTTCCAAATAAAAATAAATCAAAATATAGAAAAGCTCTCTATAAATAAAAGAATGATTTTTGAAATCATTGTGGCAAAAGGAGAAATTGCTCATTATGGAAAATTGCTCCTATTGTTGCAATGATTTCAAAAGTAATATCTGCTGCAGAGGTGTCAGAAAGCATCTATAAAAATGGCCGCAGAGGCATCAGTTTTGCTCTATCATGGTTAACCCTTTTCCCCCATACAGACACTTTCTGACGCCTCTGCGTGCAGCAGACGGCTTTTTGAAAACATAGTGACAAAAGAAGAAATTGCACAAAACGTGCAATTTCTCCTTTTGCCACAATGTTTTCCACTTTTTGTCATGGGTTACCCATTCAATTATGGAGATTTTCTATGTTTTGACAAAGTATGTTCAAAGTCGTCTGCTGCAGAATTGTCGTATGAGGGAAAGGGGAAAGTGACGTCGAGTTTCCCACAAATATGTTTTCAAACTTTCCATATTTGAAAATATTATGGCAAAAGAAGAAAATGCTCATAATGACAAATTTCCCATTTTTCCACAATGTTTTTCCATCTACAACTAATATTAATACTCATTTTGATTGCGATTTTCCATATCTTTGTATAGATGTATATAGTATTCAGCTGCAGATTTGTTGTATGTGGGAAAGTTTTTTTTTATATAAACACGTTCTTTCCATCTTGATAAGTTTTCAATTTGAAAGTGTCAAAAGACAGCAAATGTATCATTTGATCAGGATATCCTCCACAAAATATGACATTAAAATCCCGGTCCTTAATAGCAATGACCCTTTCTTACATGCAGTCACATGTTAACACATCTATAGCAGACGAATTTTGGAGAACATTGTGGCAAAAGGAGAAATTGCTCATCATGAGTAATTCCTCTCTACATTGCACAATATTTATTAACCCTTTCCCTCATACGACAATTCTGCAGCAGACGACTTTATACGTATTTTGTCAAAAAATAGAAAATCTCCATAATTAAATGGATAACCTATGACAAAAAGTGGAAAACATTGTGGCAAAAGGAGAAATTGCATGTTTTGTGCAATTTCTTCTTTTGTCACTATGTTTTCAAAAAGCTGTCTGCTGCAGAGGCGTCAAAAAGCGCGTATATAAGGGAAAGGGTTAACTGTATTTAATAATAATACTTTCATTTAGAGATTTTCCATATTTTTGCAGCAATGTTTCTAAAGTTGACTATGCTACAGGTTAAATAGTTTGTATGTAAGAACAGGTTACATCCTATATATTTTCAATTTTGTCTATATATTTAAAATGTGAAACAAAAAAGGAAACAACCCTGCATTGAAAAAAATGTAGGATACCGGTATTTAGTCGAACATTCTCAGATTTGATCATCTCTCTTTTAATTAACTCTTTCTCTCATAGAACAAATCTGCAGCAGACGTCTTTGTAAACATCTGGACAAAAACGTTGCGGTTCTCTATAATTGAAGGAATAATTGCTGAAAACATTGTGGCAAAAGGAGAAATTGCTCGTTTTGAGCAATTTCTCCTTTTGTCACATTATGTTTTCAAAAGTCGTCTGCTGCAGAGACATTAGAATTTGGGTCTATATGTGGGAAAGGGGAAAGTTGTCTCCTGCAGTCACATAATCAAGAGTCATCTGTATCAGGGATGAGCACATGATGAATAAATAACAATACTGTGAAATTACAGTGCAATAATTTTAGCAAAGACATTGTACCTAGCTGCTCTATAGAGTTTGTTTGGTGTTTTTAACGCCGCATTCAACATTTTTTCAGTTATATCACGACGAAAATTATAGGTTTGAAAGTTGAATATTATTAATTTGCAGAGTAATTACAAAGGAGTAAATTGTTGACATACAGTGTGAGGCAACAGACTGTGCAAAATAGACAATGGACAGAAATACCTTAATTATAGCATGACAGTCATTAAGGATATCTAAAGACATCATAAATGAAACAATTGCTAATGGTGTCAATCATTGCAACAATATTTTCAAATATCATCCAGATGCATACACCTAACTTAGATATCTGTCGAGTTCTGTGATAGAAACATTTAACCCTTTTACCCACTTTCAGACTTTTGAAAACAATGTGACAAAAAAAGAAATTGAAATTGCTCGAAACAAGCAATTTCTCCTTTTGCCGAAATGTTTTCAACTATTTTCAGTAATCATACCTTCATTTATGGGGATTTTCCATTGTTTTGCCTAGATTTTTGAAAACATAGTGACAAAAGAAGAAATTGCACAGAACGTGCAATTTCTCCTTTTAACACAATGTTTTCCACTTTTTGTCATAGGTTATCCATTCAATTATGGAGATTTTTCTATGTTTTGACAAAATACGTTCAAAGTCGTCTGCTGCAGAATTGTCGTATGAGGGAAAGGGTTAAACCTAGAATAGCATGCTGCCTGATGGCTAAATGTTCT
Source organism: Serripes groenlandicus (assembly GCA_031761405.1). NCBI lineage: Eukaryota > Metazoa > Mollusca > Bivalvia > Cardiida > Cardiidae > Serripes > Serripes groenlandicus. The sequence goes on from JASEVX010000001.1 coordinate 201,400,916, forward strand.
TCTTCCATAAATACGATGTAATCTTAAGTCATTTGCTCTGTGAAAAGATTTTGGAATGGCCACTGTACAGGAAATAAGTACTTGGTATGAGGAAACGATTGGATTAGTGTGGTATAAACACAACGTAATTAATGACTTTCCTCTTTGAACTGGGGTCAAATTATCTGCGACACTTTCAGTCCAGTTCTAACATTTCTTTAAAATGTCACATGGGAATTCGCCCATAGATCAAAATCATTAGTGGGTCTTTGCCGGTTTTCTTTGACATTTATTTGAAAATTCATCCTTAGGTCCTGTCAGCATTTCTTACTCTTTTTGCATGTAGTTTAACTTATTGTTAACCCTTTCCCTCATATAGACACTTTCTGACGCCTCTGCAGCAGACGGCTTTTTGAAAACATAGTGACAAAAGAAGGAATTGCTCAAAACGAGCAATTTCTCCTTTTGCCACAATGTTTTCCACTTTTAGTCATAGGTTATCCATTCAATTATAGAGATTTTCTATTTTTTGACAAAATGTGTTCAAAGTCGTTTGCTGCTGTCGTATCAGAGGGAAAGGGTTAAGTAAGACAACAGAAGTTCACTATTGACCCTTTTCTATATTTACAACAAAGCTGCAGCAGACTTTAAAAAAATCTGAGTAAAAATATGGAAAATCTCTTTAAATGAAAGTATTATTATTAAATTAAGTTAAAAACATAATGTGGCAAATGTATGAGTGATTCAAAAGTCATCTGCAGTGGATTCACTAAAATGCGTCTGCAAGTGGAAAAGAATTTACTACAGTAATCCTCGGTAATCCAGCAGCAGACAACTGAAAATGAGATGGCTATATATGACTGGCCCTGCATCACTGTTTGCCCTCTTGATGATGCCAGTGACAATTATGCATCCGGAGTTTGTCTTAGATTGTTATTTTTTTCAACACTTCTGCAAGAGGAACACTTAAGGAATATCCCCGTGAAATTCAGTTGGGATTGTCTAGATGGTTTAAGAAACTGTTTACAACAGGCAATGCATGTTGGACGAAGCATGATGGAAGCTCCAGGACACAATTTAACCCTTTCCCTCATGTAGACGCTTTCCGACACCTCTGCAGCAGAGGGCTATTTTAAAACATAGTGACAAAAGAAGAAATTGCTCAAAACTAGCAATTTCTCCTTTTTGCCAAAAAATGTTTTCCACTTTTAGTCATAGGTTATCCATTCAATTATAGAGATTTTCTATTTGTTGACAAAATATGCTCAAAGCCGTCTGCGGCAGAATTGCCTTATAAGGGAAAGCTAAAATATGGACCAGATGAACAGAGTAATTATTTCTAAATGGTTGAAAAAGTTATCTACAGCAGATGCAGCATCAAAATGAATCTTCATGTTGGAAAGTGTTACTATAACCCTTTCCCACATACAGCAAATCTACAGCAGACGACTTTAAAAATGTCTACTCAAAAATATGAAAAATTTCTATAACTGTGGGTATAATTACTGAACAAGAGTACCGCAAACGGTACATAATACGCCCGTCAGGAACTTCTTTGTAAGTTTCCTCTTTGTTTTGATATATTGTTTGTTTGTAAAAAGTTAATAAAGTCGTTCAGGAATAAGTTGTTAAAGAATAATGGGAAACTATGAAAAATGCATAACTCATGCAGAAATTGACAAATATTCTAAGTCCAAAAAGGGGCATAACTCATTCAAAAATTGACGAAATCCGAAGAAATGTGAACTTGATCTGTGAATCATGATTACAAAGCCATATACAAAATTTCAGATCAATAGCTCAAAGTATGTAGGAAAAAAGTGCGGAAAAAAACAATATTCTAAGTCCAAAAAGGGGCATAACTCATTCAAAAATTGACGAAATTCAAGGAAATGTGAACTTGATCTGTGACACTTGATTACAAAGCCATATACATAATTTCAGGTCAATAGCTAAAAGTATATAAGAAAAAAGTGCGGAAAACCAATATTCTAAGTCCAAAAAGGGGCATAACTCATTCAAAAATTGACGGAATTCGAGGACATGTGAACTTGATCTGTGACACTTGATTACAAAGCCATATACAAAATTTCAGGTCAATAGCTCAAAGTATGTAGGAAAAAAGTGCGGAAAACCAATATTCTAAGTCCAAAAAGGGGCATAACTCATTCAAAAATTGACGGAATTCGAGGAAATGTGAACTTGATCTGTGACACTTGATTACAAAGCCATATACATGATTTCAGCTGAATACATGAAAGCATGTAGAAACAAAGTGCGGAAAACAAATATTCTAAGTGCAAAAAGGGGCATAACTCATTCAAAAATTGACGAAATCCCAGGAAATGTGAACAAATATTCTAAGTGCAAAAAGGGGCATAACTCATTCAAAAATTGACGAAATCCCAGGAAATGTGAACTTGATCTGTGACACTTGATTACAAAGCCATATACATGATTTCAGCTGAATACATCAAAGCATGTAGAAAAAAAGTGCGGAAAACAAATATTCAAAGTCCAAAAAGGGGCATAACTCATTCAAAAATTGACGAAATCTATGGAAATGTAAACTTGATCTGTGACACATGATTACAAAGCCATATACAAAATTTCAATAGCTCAAAGTATGTAGGAAAAAAGTGCGGAAAACCAATTCTAAGTCCAAAAAGGGGCATAACTCATTCAAAAATTGACGGAATTCAAGGAAATGTGAACTTGATCTGTGAAACTTGATTACAAAGCCATATACAAAATTTCAGGTCAATAGCTCAAAGGATGTAGGAAAAAAGTGCGGAAAACCCGAACGGACGGACGGAGGGACATGACCATACCATAATACGTACCGTTTTTAAGAAACGGTCGTATAAAAAGGTTGAAAACATGGTGGCAAAAGGAGAAATTCCTCGTTTTGAGCAATTTCTCCTTTTGTCACAATGTTTTAAAAAGTCGTCTGCTGCAAGTGCAGCGTCAAAATTAATCTGCATGTGGGCAAGGGTTACTATAATAAAGAAACAATCTTGGCATCTCACTAAGGAATTATTCATAAATACCAAATATGAGCCATTGACATTTAGTCTGGTTGAACTGATAAAAGGATGTATTCTATTACCCGTTCCCACGTGTGGATCAATTCTGATGCATCTGCAAGCAGACGCCTTTTAACCCTTTCCCACCTATAGACATTTTCAAAGTCATCTGCAGATTTGCTGTATGTGGGAAAGGGTTAAAAGCATGAACAATCATTTATGATTTTTGCTAAAAATGAAGTTTTTTAAAGTAAAACATATTTTTATTAGAAAATACTTACCAGTCATTTAATACCTGATATATCATCTCTATACACCTTAATTATCCAAAAAAAACACCCACGCAAGCGTATCCCTCACGAATCCGTGACATACACGGCCGCCCGGAAGTACGGGCGCGCTCGTGAGCGGGTAATCACTTTTCATTCACCGTTAAGTTTTGGTGACGACGCGGGGTTGGGAGGTGGGACTCTATAAATGACTGGTAAGTATTTTCTAATAAAAATATGTTTTACTTTAAAAAACTTCATTTTTATATCAAAAATACATTACCAGTCATTTAATACCTGATGACTTCGTAGCATAGGACGGGAGGTTCGACCAATACTTACTGTCGTTCCAGGTACGTTGTAGTATATTATTCCGTATTTTTTTAAGAACAAACATACTTGATTCCAACGGTTGTATAAAGTGAAAGAGGGGATTGAATACAGGTTCAATCGGTATTCACTTTATTTATGTGTTGGATTATGTAAATTAGCGAACAACTCGCTGAGAAGCCACAAGGGGACCCAGAGAGAATAAGTTCTCTGACTGACTAGCCATAGAACGTAAGTAAAAAGACGAAAAGGTTGATTGCGTCTTCCATACTGCTGCTTGAAGAATCTCTTCAAGAGGAACATTATTAGAGAACGCCCAACTTGTCGAGAGAGCTCTAACTTCGTGAGGACGAATCCGCAGAAACGAGAGATCTCGACTTGAAAGGTCTTTATAAGCTAGTTTAATAGTAATAGATATCCAGCGGGAAATAGACGCCGCCGAAATATCTTTACAACCTATAAGAGGAAGAAATAACCTCTTTCTCCGACCCCTAGTCCCTTCAACTCTCTTAAGATAATGCTTAAGAGCCGTAACGGGACAAAGGGTTCTATCAGAGTCCGAAGGACCACAGGTCGCCGAGAGGCTGGGAACTGTGATCGGCGAAGGTAGAACCGAAGGTAACTGGTTTTTAGCCAGGAACCCCGGTTGACAGAGTAGAGTAAAAGAGCCATCAGATTCATTGAATCTGATGTGCCCTGTTTCTACCGAAAGAGCGTGTAACTCGCTCCTTCGACGAGCTGTAGCGAAAGCTAAAAGAAAGACGGTTTTATAAGTTAGGAACTTTAAAGACGCCGATACCAGAGGCTCGTATGGAGCTCTAGTAAGCGACCAGAGGACGCAAGATAAATCCCATTTTGGAGTTAAACTCCTACAAACGGGTTTTTCTAATTCGAAAGATCGTATAAGTTCCGAGAGAAAAGGATTTGAACCAATATTCTCTCCCCCAATGAACTTAAACGTGTTCGATAGCATAGAACGGTAGCCCTTTACCGTACTAATTGCCAGCTGTTTTTCTTCGAAGAGAAAAAGAAGGAAATCGGCAATCCGAGTTACAGAGGGACACTCCGGATTGATCGAACTTGTACCACACCAATCTGAGAACGATTCTAGTGGATCGTCTTCTTGATTGTGCGATACGAGAGGCAACTTTCTGAGAAAAGTTTCTCTCTCGGACAGAACGCTTGATAATGTCCAAGCGTGAAGATGTAGCATTGCCAGGTTGGGATGAAGACGCCGACCTGGTTGCTGAAACAGTACGTCTTCTCGAATAGGAAGTCGTATTGGATTTGCCGAAAGACAGGCCAGGAGGTCGCTGAACCACGACCTCTGGGGCCAACAGGGTGCTATCAACAGTATTTTGCACTGTTGCGAGCGAAGAACCTTTTGAAGTACAATCGGAACCAATATGAACGGGGGAAACGCATACCCGAACAGGAGGTTCCAATCGAGAGTCAGTGCGTCCACTGCCCAAGCTGCAGGATCGTACATCGGAGATACCTCTGGGGCCAACAGGGTGCTATCAACAGTATTTTGCACTGTTTCGAGCGAAGAACCTTTTGAAGTACAATCGGAACCAATATGAATGGGGGAAACGCATACCCGAACAGGAGGTTCCAATTGAGAGTCAGTGCGTCCACTGCCCAAGCTGCAGGATCGTACATCGGAGATACATAAAGTGGCAGCCGATGATTGACTCTGGTGGCGAAAAGATCCACCAGGGGTGTCCCGATCCGCATGAACACTGAGTTCAACACACTCTGGTTCAGTGTCCATTCCGCCGGAAGAATTTTGTTTTGGCGGGATAGACTGTCTGCTAAGACATTTAGATGACCTGGGACGTGTTTTACCAGCAGTACTAACGACGTCGCCTGACACCAAAGGAGTAACTTCCACGTCTCTAAAAAGAGAAGATGGGAGTGCGTTTCCTCCTTGCCTGCGAATGTAAGACACAACAGTAGTGTTGTCCGTCGACAACAAAACAGTTCTGTTCGCAACGGAGGCAGAGAACTGATTGAGGGCTAGCAGGACTGCCCTCAGTTCCAAGTTGTTTATGTGAAAACACTTCTCCTCCGCTGTCCACATGCCCTGGGCTGTTAGGCCCTGCGGCTCTAAATGAGCTCCCCAACCCGCAGCACTGGCATCTGTAAATAAGTACAGATCCAGAGGTGGTGTGAGTAAGGGTACCCCTTGTTGATAGATTAACGGATCCAGCCACCACCGAAGGTGGGACTTGAAGAAATCCGTCAGAGCTATCTCCTGTTCCAGTGAGTCCACAGACGGACGCCACCGGGACAGAAAAAGAAACTGAAGGGGTCGCATGTGGAGCCTTCCTAGAAAGACTAGGTCGGCTGCTGCACTCAGGGAACCCAGAAGTGACAGCATGGATCGGGCTGTTACCGCAGCCTGGTCCAGTTTGAGACCGATTTTCTGTAATAGAGAATCGACTCTGTCCGAAGGTACTCGAATTACCGCTAAGTCGGTGAGAAACGTCATACCCACGAATTAATTCCGACTTCTGCGTGTTGGGTATTAAACCCAACCGCAGAATGGTCCGCCAGGCTAGGGATAGATCATGAATTAGCAGTACACGATTCGTCCTGTGGAGAAGCCAATCGTCGAAGTATTGAAGAAGTTGGGGTCCTTTCATACGAAGAAAGGCTCCCACAGCACTGATTATCTTCGTAAACACTCGAGGGGCGGACTTGAGGCCGAAGGGAAGAGCCCTGAATTGGAACACTTCTCCCTCTATCACAAACCGAAGGTATTTCCTCGAGGAGGAAGCGATCGGGATGTGATAATAGGCGTCTGTTAGGTCTAGAGAGACCGCCCAGTCGCCTTTCTGAATTGCTACTCGGATGGAGCGGGTCGACTCCATTTTGAATTTCTCGACCGGAATCAATAGATTTAGCGCAGATAAATCTATAACCGATCTCCACTTGCCGTCTTTCTTCGGAACAAGGAAAAGACGGCTGTAGAAACCCCGAGAATTGGCATTCTTTTTCAGAAGCGATGAAATCACCTCTGACATGGCCGGATGACGTGACGACATGTCGATCGGCACGCTTGTCAGAGGAGTGGGGGAAATGAAGGGAATCAGATACCCTTCCTGTATCACAGATAAAATCCAACGATCCTCTGTGACACTTTCCCACTCCTCCGTGAAAAATGACAGGCGGCCCCCGACTGCAATCTCCGACCTTGGGATTGTCATAGAGAGGAGCGAATCCCTAGGGCTGCGGCTTCGGATTCGTGTTAACTCTAGCAGGCTGCCGATGTTTAGTACCCTGATAGGGGCGCTTCGGTTTAGCCGATTTCTGACCCGTGGAAGGGGTTTGTTTAGGCTGAAACGCCTTCACATCCCGTTTTGGCTTCTTTGCTGGGTTGGGTTTCTTAGAACTACCCACATTCGCAGAATACGCTGAACGTTTCTGGCCCTGCGCAAAAGCCTTAGCTGCGTTCGCCGAAAGGCGTCGAGACTGTCCTGAAGCATCAGAAGCTGTCACCGCAGCAATCCTTCCACCAAAGAGTTGTTTCGACTCCAATGGTGCGGCTCTCAGGCTGTCCTTGCTAGCACGTAGCAATGAGTTAGGAGCAACTAGAACTGCGTCCCTCCTCATGGACAGTATCTCTGTGGCGGTCTGAAGATTCAGTGCCATGAGATGCCTGTTGCCTGTGTTGAAAGCTTCGAGAATTCTGTTAGCCCCTAGGCTAGAGATATTCTCCTCTTTCAACAACAAAGACAGAGCGACTGCGAAATGGTTGTCATGAGATGACACCATTACACCCAGTCTTGCTCTGGCTTCCCACTTCTCTAGTGTCTTAGAAGAGACCTGGACAGAAGCGGGTGCAGTTAACCCCAGTGTAGCTGCATCCCCGTCTAAAGCTGGCACTTTGACAGGGAAGAACTCCTTAGACGTAGAATACGCCTTAGAGTTGACCCATTCCTTAGAAATGGGTCCTGGGACCGACCGGCCTGGAGGTATAGCCTCTAGAGACCTGGTCGACTGCAATTGGTCTAACAACCTGCCCAAGTTGTTAGCTTGAGGAAGCAAGTGCACTGGCGTAAAAGCTTGTACATTAACTTCCTCTAGGCTCGAAAGGTTTTTCCGACGTGGGGGAGCGTCAACCTTAGGGCATAAAGTATTCGACACCACCCGAAATACTTCGTCAAAAGCCTGCTGAAGAGACCAACGCTCTACAGCTGGCTCCTCATCGGAAGGAGACCTATTTCCCTCATCATCGTCAGACGAAGATGTAGGGTTGTGTGTACTCCTCTGAGGTTGTCTACTCGGTCTTCCAACCGGTAGATCTATGTCCGACTCAGACATGGATAAATCAGAAAAATCCATGTTCTGCCGAAGATTTTGCGAAGCAGGCCCCCTCTCCACAGCAGAGGGCGGCCGTGCAAAATCTTCTGCCGGGGCCGAACTGACCGTATGGGACGGTTTCGACCTCTCTTTCACAGAATGATGCAATGTATTCTGATCCCGAGGTTGCCTATAACCGGACTGCCTATCAAATAGGTGTCCCCCCGAGAGCAGTGAATCCCCATGAGATGGGTAATGCTGATCCCGGTAGGCCGTTAAACCCTGTCTAACACCTAACGGTTCCATAGTATGGACCGGTGGTTGGTATTGAGGGGCAGCGTATTCTCTAGCGACATACACTGTCCCCCCAGGGGAAGAAAAAGGGGAAGAAAAAGATTTTCCGTAACCCCCATACCCGATGGAAGACAGAGGAATAATAGAACCCGGTGCGATACCTGGGTTATAATTATTCTGATTCTGTAGTGGAGCAGAGATCGACTGATAATTAGAATCAATACGGTCTATCACCACAGAACCCGTGCCTGGACGCGCCATGTTTACATAGCCGGCCGGCAGTGTAGACGAGGCATTGAAAAATGCCTGACTACTCGGTTGCACTGTGTTTACACAAGACACTGGTGTTTGTTTCGTGTTCACAAGCGTGACCGATTGGCTCGTAGCACCATAATGAAATGGGCTACTGACCTGATGCGGCATGGCTACATGCGTGCGAGTTTGGCCAGTCGTCGAATCATTTAAGAAAGTATGACTGCCAGGATGAATCGTTGCTAAATGATCAACCTTTTGCCTGGCTGGGTCCTTGCAATAAGACCTTTGGCCTGTCGCATCACGGCTAAGTGAGCGACTACCTGGTCTAGTCATGGCAACGTGACTGACTGGCCCGGTTGAGTCATTGACAAATGACTCCTCTCCGGTTGCCCGGTGACCTGTCGTGCCTCGGCATTTGGGTTTTGTTGCGCAGCCCAAACAAAACCCGGTTGACTATGCATAGGCAGGCGTGAAGCTGCACTATACAAAGTCTCCGGAGAACTACGTCCGCCGACGTAGGTAACCGGTACTCTGCAGCTGTCCGAAGACCACTGTAGCTCAGAGTATGGTGTCGGATCGGTACAACTCATGCGGTTTCCCGGAAAGCTACCACCAGGCGCCAGATGGTGAGATTCAGCGGTTGAACGTTCCATTATTCAATTTATGCACAAAACACAAGACAAAATAAAATTGTTTATTTATTTTATTTATATCCACGCTAACGGGGACACCCGGAAGCTTGGACACGTATTCTTGAAATAAATTTTTTACAAAATTATTTTCACAAATATTGAATTAAACAATCAATAATTAATACAGCAATAGATAAAGCTTCTATCGCTAACAGGGTAGGGAAAAAGTATTGAAAACAGCACGACTTCCGCACCCGAAGACGGTAACTGAAATTAGCGGGTGGGGTAATCCACATGCTTCTCAGAGTATCGTCCGCTACAAAAACAAAAATAATGTAATACAGCAATAAAGTAAATAATTTACGGCTGTGACGTTAATGCAGATAAATATCTGGACAATTAAATGATTATAAGGCAATGGGCCTTATAAAACAAAGGAGTTAATTGGAAAAAATAAATAATATATAATTTTCTTATCCGACTACTCCGGTGAATCCAAAATGAAAAGTGATTACCCGCTCACGTACGCGCCCGTACTTCCGGGCGGCTGTGTATGTCACGGATACGTGAGGGATACGCTTGCGTGGGCGTTTTTTTTTGATAATTAAGGTGTATAGAGATGATATATCAGGTATTAAATGACTGGTAATGTATTTTTGATATAAAAATCTTCTTTTCATAACATTCTTCAAATTCGGTTGGATGATTAAAGTTTACAACACCGTTTTCAACATTTTTTACGCCTTATCACGATCCAGGTGTTTCCTTAGCTTTCTGGATCGAACTTGGTACTCCACACAACAACAGTTTTTTTCAAATTAGGAAGAGAAAGTATTGTATATCAAGGTAAGGGTTAGAGAAAGAATAACAATTTTATTATGTAAATATGCATTGAATATGTAACACTCTAGTAAAATAGCTTCTTTTTTGAAAATAAATAATGAAAATGAAATAAGAAATTGGATCAAGCAATTTGGTAGTAAACCCCAATCTATTGAATAGATATTTGAGTTCAAATATAAAGAGCAAACTTTCCTGTCGATATTAGTTGAAATTTCCTGTCTCAAAATATTTTTTATTTTATTTAAAAATATTCCATACAAAATTCTCTAGAAACGAAGCATTTTTCACATTCTAGATTCCTTATTTGACACTCAAACCCTATGTTGTGGGTACTCAAAAGAATCCTCTCAGTGAGACCATTTCTTTGAGTACCTACAAAATAGGGTTTGGTTGAGTAATAATTGAGATTTTGTTGAGAAAAGACCAGGTTATCCCCCCCCTTAGTTAGTCCTCTGTCATACACTGCAATATTAAAACTGTTCCTTTTTTTTTTGCTGCTTTCTATATAAATGAAAATTTTGCGCTTTCCAAACCATTCAAAGTCATTTGCTGCAGATTTGCTGTATGTGTGTGCTAAAGGGTCAAGCTTTTAATCTGTTGATTTTCGTGGCAATATAGAATTCTCATGTATGGGGAAAAGAATAAGATGAACAAAAACACTGCTATTTAAAGGTTATCTTGGGCATTAAATGCTACATGGTTGAAATATCTTTAAGAAATCCTAATATATCCATGGTATAATTCCTTTTAACCCATTCTTACTTGCATTTTGATGCATCTACAAAAGACAAGCTTTGAAACCATAATAATGTGACAAAAATGAGAAATTGTTCTTAATTAATGTGTAATTTCTCCTTAAAATTACGTACTTCTTCAATTATTTTACAAGCATTTACAGAAAATATTCATATTTTTTCCTGGATATTGCTGCAAGATTTAGTCATGTATGTTAAAAGGGTTAAAAATAATATCTGCAACAATCAGATCTCATTTTGTTCATTGTTAAGACATCTCATTGTCAGAGTTAACCTTTCCTTAGTAAAATCTTTTCCACACAGATAAACCCTTTCCCTCCTTTTAACCCTTTCCATAATATAGATGCTTTCTGACGCCTCTGCATGAGATGGCTTTTTTTCATAGGTTATCCATTCAACTCAAGATATTTTCTATTTTTTGACAAAATATGTTCTAAGTCGTCTGCTGCAGAATTGTTGTATGAGGGAAAGGGTTAAAAGGAGGGTAAGGGTTTATTGAAAAGGAAAAAGTATTTCAAATCTCTATAAATGAAAGGAAGCTTTTTAAAAAGCGTCTGATGCTGAGGTATCAAAAAGCTTCTGCATGTGGGAAAGAGAAAAAGCAATTGTAAAATCAAGAGATCATGCATTTTAACCAGTAGTTTTCTTTTCACAGGTATTTTGACAAATTTCTAAAAAGTTTTTTATAATCAGCATTAGATGATTCAACAGCAAGGCAGTAAGTTTCCCCTATTAACCTCTTCCCTCATACAGCAATTCTGCAGCAGACAACTTTTAAATCTTTTAGGTGAAAAATTAGAAAAAATAATTCTATAATTGAGGGTATAATAACTGAAACAAGAGGACCCTGCGATGGTCCTAAATCACTCACCTGATTTAATAGAAATCAGTTTTAATGTTCTAATATGATATGCACACAAGGGAAACAAGCAATGCCTCCTTTTGATTATGTTTATCAATGGACCGTATTTATTTCACCAATCTTGGTAGAGGAACATGACTGAAAAATAATTCTCAAATCAGGCCAGTAATTTTTGACAAGAGGATTTTTTAAAATGTTCACTATAAATACATATAAGGGAAACAAACTCCATCCCCTTGGGGCCATGTTTTTCAATGGATTGGAATAATTTTAACAGTCTTTGGTAGAGGCACCCTGTCACCAAAGAAACATTTGTGCCAAATTATTTTCAAATCACGCCCCAGTTCTTTTGGCAAGACGATTTTCTAGGTTTTCACTTTACAAATATAAGGGAAACAAGCTCGGCCCCCTGGCAGCCATATTTGGAAATGATCGGAACATTTGTTCAAAATAATTTCAAAATTAGGCTTGTACTTTTGGACAAGATATTTTTGTAAATGTTGGCACTTTTCCTTCTTTCTGATGCCAGGGCAACCAAAGTTCTCTTTGAATTTTTTTGAATTTGATTAGTCGGTTTAGGAGAAGTAGTTTGTAAGAAATTAGAAGACAGTGAGGTGACAACAATGATGCAGACGGTGAGTGATCACAATTGTTCACTCTGCACTTTGCACACCCTGCAACACAGGTTGGACTGTACCTTGGCAATCTCATTAAAATCATCTCCTATTAACGCTACGCATAGGTCATTTGGTCAGATCGTGTACTTTAGTCAGATTGGTACCTTGGCTACATACTTTCAAGTTTACATTGTAACCATTGAACTTTTTTTTAATTTTTTTTATTATTTTAACCCTTTCCCTCATATAGACGCTTTCTGACGCCTCTGCAGCAGATGGCTTTTTGAAAAACATAGTGACAAAAGAAGAAATTGCTCAAAACAAGCAAGTTTTCCTTTTGAGAAAATGTTTTCCACTTTTAGTCATAGGTTATCAATTCAATTAAAGAGATTTTCTATTTTTCGACAAAATAAGTTCAAAGTCGTCTGCTTCAGAATCGTGGTATAAGGAAATTTAGGGCTAATAGATAAAATTGAACAATGATATTAACATTTTACTTTTCACCCTGTTGTTTTTGGAGTCGTTATAAAAAATTATTTTCAATACAAATAAACAAGGCGGTGTTAATCATAGTGGCCCTTAAAAGGACTTAATCTTCACTGTTTGCTTAAATCATCTTTGTTACTTTTAGATTTAAACAGAGTAAGGGTTTAAAGTATTTATTGAGTCAGGTCCTGAATAAAGAAAAAGAGGGGAGGTGGGTAATAACCATAAATAAGTATTAGTAATCCTTAAGAACAGATGACTTGTTAACCGGGCTTTCCGTGGTACGACAATTTTGCAGCAGACGACTTTGTACATATTTTGTCAAAAAATAGAAAATCTCTTTAATTGAAAGGATAACCTATGACTAAAAAGAGACAACATTGTGGCAAAAGGAGAAATTGCTTGTTTTGAGCAATTTTTTCTTTTGTCACTATGTTTTCAAAAAGCCATCACAGGCGTCAGAAAACGTTTATATGAGGGAAAGGGTTAAATACATAAGAATATGTAGGAAAACACTGGAGGAAAATTGAGAAATTCAGTTTTTCATCCCATGATATTTCATTATTATGTGTAAACTGTTAAATTTGAACTTGTCCAGAAATTTTTCTTCTCTTCTTCAGATGCTTTCTGAAAGGTTGAGTATAAAGACAACATAAAGAGGAATAGGTTAACCCCTTTCCCATGTGTAGATGCATTTTGACACATCTGTAGCAGACGACTGTTGGAAATATTGTGGCAAAAGTAGAAATTGCTCATAATGAGCAATTTCTTCTTTTACTACAATGTTTTTTTCAACATTCAGATAATCTCATTAATTTACATAATTATTTTACATATTTTTGCCAGGTAGTTTTCAAAGTCGTCTGCTGCAGATTTGTTGTATGTGGGAAAGGGTTCCAAATTAGCCCAATAGGATTACCTTAATTATTTGTATAAGTTGATCAGATTATGTCCGGCTGTTAAAACATTGTACCGACAGGTATTTCATGGCCAAAATCTTTCGTCACATTGTGACTAAATAATAAAACAAATATACTTTGATACTTAATCCCATTCTACAAGTTGACTAAATTTTTTTCATACAAAATATTGAGAAATTCCAGGTCTTTAACAACATTATTAACCCTAATATTATTCCCTCATACGACAATTCTGCAGAAGACGACTTTGAACATATTTTGTCAAACAAAAAGCAAATCTCTATAATTGAATGGACAACCTGAGTATTGACTAAAAGTGGAAAATATTGTGGCAAAAGGAGAAATTGCTTGTTTTGAGCAATTTCTTCTTTTGTCACTATGTTTTCAAAAAGCTGTCTGCTGTAGAGGCATCAGCAAGAATCTATATGAGAGAAAGGGTTAACCCTTTTCCACACGCATGTTTCAATAACAATGTTTCTTTCATAGATATTTACCATATGTTTGCCTAAACATTTCCAAATTAACAAACTGAACTGCTGCAGCGGGTTTGTTGAATGGGGGGATGGGGGTTAAACCTTTCCCTGCCAAGCCATTTCAGAGTATATAGTCTTTGAAAAAGGCGTAACGGCTTTTCAAAGTACGTCTACTGCAGATGCGTCTCAATGCCTCTGCAAGTCGGAAAGGGTTTAAAACTCAAATCAAACATTCAAATTTTTTCAATTCAATAATTTATTTGTAAATAGAGGCCACCGGCCCAAAATGCAGCAAATATATACAGATATACAATTTACATAGAGTTGAGTTTTAATTTAACTTTATTATAACTTCATATTTACAACATTATTCAAGCTATGACTTTTTGCTTTGAGGACACATAATTTTATTCTTAATTTTCATTTTATTAGAATTTAACGAAGTTTTCAACATTATTTCAGTTATATCACGGCGACAGTGAGTTCACTTATTCATGAACTCTCCCGGGTAAACAAACCAGCACTAGGCTAGGAATAGTGCCTTTCCCAAGGGCACTCAACCATGACCGAAGCGCCACAACAGGGGCTCAAACCCAGGATGTCTGGTTCTAAATCTGCGACGCTAACCAATCAGCCACGACAGATTCCTTTGTCAGTGAGGACACATAAGGAAAATATTGTTAAGTCTGGGAGTAAAGTTTTCACAGACTATCTTTTCTAATAAGTGTCTTAATTTACCCGTTCCTACATACAGACACTTTTTGACACCTCTGCAGCAGACGACTTTTGAAAACATTGTTACAAAAATAGAAATTGCTCAAACAAGCAATTTCTTCTTTTGCCACAATGTTTTCAATTCTTTTCAGTAATTATATTTATATTTATAGAGCTTTTCCCTGTTTTTGCCAAGATGTTTTCAAAGTCGGCTGCTGCAGTTTTGTTGTATGTGGGAAAGGGTTAAGTGATCTTTATGAGAAGATGAGTTGAAATTAATGGTGAATAAATATTTTGTAAAGACATTTTTATTAATTTTTAAGTTTTAATCCTTTTCTTCACAATCTTCTTAAATATATCTAAACCAAAAATAAACATTCATTTTAAAAATGAGATTATGAATTAAGTATTCTGACCATAAGACTTTAAGAACTTGCCCTTATATATTGACTTTTATTCATTTAACAATACCTTAGGTAATTAAACAGAAACATTTTAACTCTTTCCCACTTGCAGACGCATTTTGATGCATGATGATGCCTTTTGAAAACAGTTAACCCTTTCCCTCATACGACAATTCTGCAGCAGACGAATCTCTATAATTGAATGGATAACCTATGACAAAAAGTGGAAAACATTGTGTGTGCAATTTCTTCTTTTGTCACTATGTTTTCAAAAAGCCGTCTGCTGCAGAGGCGTCAGAAAGCGTCTATATGAGGGAAAGGGTTAAGCAAAAAAAGAAATTCAACTGTATTTAATATAAATACTTTCAATTATGGAGATTTTCCATATTTTTTAATAAGGTGTTTTCAAAATCCTCTGCTGCAGATTTGTAAATGTATGTGGGAAAGGGATAAAAGCAATAATTTGGCTTGAGCCTTGTCAGACAAAAACGGTCCTTGGTTACAAGTTGAGAGTAACTAATAATTAATTACACAATTGGGATGGTTAAATACACACTAGTGCATGGGAGATAGATATCTTTTTTTGTTTTATTTAATTTAACACCGTTTTTTCAATGGTATTTAAGTTATATCACAGAGCCTATAATTGACATGGTATTAGTTATATCACATAATTGCTAATGGAAGGTATGAATGTGTTGAGTACTTAACCCTTTCCCTCATACGATAATTCTGCAGACGACGACTTTGAACATATTTTGTCAAAAAATGAAAAATCTCTATAATTGAATGGATGACCTAAGACTAAAAGTGGAAAACATTGTGGCAAAAGGAGAAATTGCTTGTTTTGAGCAATTTCTTCTTTTGTCACTATGTTTTCAAAAGGCCGTCTGCTGCAGAGGCGTCAGAAAGCGTCTATATGAGGGAAAGGGTTAAAGTATGAGATAGCCAGGAAACGCATGAGTAGGCGAACTGGCCACCGTGAAATGACTGAACAATTGTTGAAAACGGCGTTAAACCCAAATCAATCAACTTATTATATCACAGTTGACCTAACCATGTGACTCCTCAATGCTATTTGGCACCAGCTGACTCCAAACAACATTCTTCACAGACAACCGGCTACCTTATCAAACCTCAACACAATCAAATCAAAACTTTTGTCAAATGACCAAAGGAATAAATACAGCAAAGTGGGGATTCAAACTCCAGGTGCATACATGTTGTTCCATGCAGTCTCACCAGAGATTTCACAGAGCTGTTTCTAATTAATCTATACGAGGCACTTACCCACAATATAGAGTCATTTGAAGAGCTAGAATCTGTTACTTCTAGAACTCTGCAGCAGACAACTTTTGAAAACACTGTAACAAAAGAAGAAATTGCTCATGAATAAAGCAATTTCTCCGTTTGTCACAATGTTTTCAGCTTTTATGCAACAATCAAAGTTTCATTGATAGAGGTTTACCGTATTTTTAACCAGATGTTTTTAAAGTCATCAGTGCTGCAGAATTTATATTTGCAGTGGAAAAAGATTAGGGAGTTCAAATTATGGTTATTAATAACCCTTCAGTAAATAATAAAACACGTATTGATCCATTTTATCTAGCAGATATGACTTCTGATAACATTGTGGGGAAAAAGGAAAGCGCTTATAATATGAGCAATTTCTACTTGTTACCAATAACATTGCATGTCTACTCTATTATAACGTTCCACTTTCGTTAGGAGAGATTCTCCCTTTGTTTGCATGCCTTGATGTATTCAAAATAATCCATGGTAGAATTGTTGTTTGGGGAAAAGGGTTAGTAAACTGAATGCGCACAGCTACGAACTTTCAGTAGACTATGATGGACAGATTACTTATGACGGAAACATCACAATATATTATTTAGCTGAGAGATAAAACAGTTCTAACCAAGATATACATCAAATTTATATGCATATACATTATGCAACTTTGGCATGAAAAGATAATCATCTTCAAGAACTAATAAATGCTTTTAATCTGTCAAAAAACCTTATGTTCCGCCCAATAATATCTGAAGTGTTGTCATCTCATTGAAATTATAAACCATTTCATTTCTTGTACAAAGGAAATATTCTTTATGATGGTGATATGCTTCTAATAACCCTTTCCAACATACTACAAATCAGCAGCAGACAGCTTTGAAAATATTTTGGCAAAAAGTATGGGAATTCTCTATGAATAAAAGTTTAACCCTTTCCCTCATATGGCAATTCTGCGCAGCATACGACTTTAAACGTATTTTGTCAAAAAATAGAAAATCTCCATAATTGAATGGATAACCTATGACGAAAAGTGGAAAAACATTGTGGCAAAAGGAGAAATTGCACGTTTTGTGCAATTTCTTCTTTTGTCACTATGTTTTCAAAAAGCCGTCTGCTGCAGAGGCGTCAGAAAGCGTCTATATGAGGGAAAGGGTTAATTACTGAATCGAGTTGAAAACTTTCGATATTGAAAGTTTGTGCTACTGACATGTAGAAGATGATTTCGCCAAAGGAGAATTTGCTTAGAAGATCACATTTATATGTTTCATCCTTTTATCAAAAATCCATTTTCAATTCAAAATTTGTCTGCTGCAGTAACATAAAGGATAATCTGATTTGGTGGTTGATCAGTGGTACCATTGCAATTCATAACAGAAGATTTCTTTTTTAAAAACACAGGGTTTATGGTAAAACATAAAGGAATGCTATATTTATTAACTTAGCAATTTCTCCTTTTACCACAATGTTTTCAACTCAATAATTTTTCTTTCATCTATAGAGAGTTTCCATATGTTTGACTAAATGTTGTCAAAGTCATCTGCAGATTTGTTGTATGTGGGAAAGGGTTAATTTAACTAACACTTTCCCTTATGAACTAGAACCCATCGAAGATTCTAGCAGCCGTTACTTATGGAACCAATTATGGAGTCAGGACAGAGAATCGTCGTCATCACTCAGTATGGAAACAATCCAATTGTAACTTTCCAAAACAAATCTTTATCTGTTTTAGGAAAATAATGACATTATGAAATTTTATGGTGAAAGCAAATATAAATATGATCTATATTTTGTTCTCCTTTCAAATTTTGGAATGTAGAAAAAACAGTTACCGTCAATGACAAAATGTGAATGACATAAACAGATCGATCAAAGGTATAAAATACCCCATTAATATTCCATGTTGAATAAACGTACAGTACTATATGTTAATTAATTTCCATTAAATAGACAATACTCTGTGTTTGAAACTTTGCGAACTTTATGATTTAAATGGTTTTGACAGGTTTATGACAATGGAACTGTCCTTGCAACCTACTGTTTTAGCCCTTGATCCTGACTGTACATCTGCAAAGTCTTATCAGCATCTACACAAGTTGACAGAAGCTTCTAACAAGCTAATGGAAGTAATATGTGAACAGTGCAAGTATTGATCATCCTGCAAGGATGCACCAGCTGATTTGGATCTACACAGTTCACAAAAGCCAACTTGTACCTTTTTAGGAATTGCTCATATTATGATGATCAAAAGGTCCCAGGTTCGAGTCCAAAGAGAGCGAATTCAGGTGCTATAGTTCAGTGGTTGAGTATCCAGGAAGCAGACATTGCAAGTGATTTATACAAGTTGCCCTGTCTCAGTTGTCATATATATGACCAATTGCGTACAATGTGATTTATTAATTGATTGTTTGGTGTTTTACGCCACTTTCAACAATATTTCAGTTATCCCTTTCCCTCATACAACAATTCTGCAGCAGACGACTTTGAACATATTTTGTCAAAAAATGGAAAATCTATATAATTGAATGAATAACCTATGTCTAAAAGTGGAAAACATTGTGGCCAATGAAGAAATTGCTTGTTTTGAGCAATTTCTTCTTTCGTCACTATGTTTTCAAAAAGCCGTCAGAAAGTGTCTATATTAGGGAAACGGTAACATCACAGCTTCTTCTGGGTAAGTTACCAGTAACACTGGTTCATTTATCCTTACACATAGCCAGTTGCTATCCCCGCAAACCTGATTATCAAGGAGGGCAGCCATTATGATTACTATCATTTTTAAAGTCTTTTAAGTATGACCCGACCATGGTTTGAACCCGCAACCTCCAGCACCAAGGCGGACACTCTACCACTACACCACCGAGTCGGTCTTGGGACAGTCCCTGACATACAACTGGTGCTAGTGTAACTGTTTGAGTATCCAGGAAGCAGACATCGAGAGTGATTTATATCGGTTGCCCCGTCTCAGATGTCATATATGTCATTACAAACGGCTGATGAAGCATCAATATAAGTTGTATCATAAGAACTTGCTTAACATTTTCCCACATACAACAAATTATCGGCAGCAGACAACTTTGAAAACATAGTGACAAATACCTGAAAAATCTCCATAAAATCGATATAGCTTAATTGTTAAATAAAGTTGAAAAAATTGTGGCCAAAGGAGAAATTGCTCATCATAAGCAATTTCACCTTTGGCCACAATGTGTTCAAAAGTCGTCTGCTGTTATTGTGTCAAAATGCGTCTGCAGGTGGGAAAGGGTTAAATAAATTATAAGTTAAAACTATTATTAAATTAAATCACATTTCATAACATTATTGAAGCACCAACAAGATGGGGTTTGTTTAGAAAATATGACAAAAATGTTGGAAAAGAGTCCTGTTTATGCATTTTTATTAGCTTATCAAGGCCATTTGATTGTCGTCTGCAACATTAATAGACCTCGGGGGGGGGGGGGGAGAATAAAGGACTATAATGACTGGATTTAAGAAGCGTGAAGACCTGTGCCAAGAATCATGGAAAACATCCCCACATCCCTGTAGTTTAATCTGTGTGGGAAGTCTTTTATATTTGTTATAGTAAAGTGGTAAAGTAATTACCAGATATACTAGTAGAAATGGCTTGTAATGATGATTATAAAGTGTGGTATTATTAACCCTTTCCCACATACAACAAATCTGCAGCAGACGACTTCTAAAACATCTAAGCAAAAAATAGAAAATCTCCATAATTGAATGGATAACCTATGACAAAAAGTGGAAAACATTGTGTCAAAAGGAGAAATTGCACGTTTTGTGCAATTTCTTCTTTTGTCACTATGTTTTCAAAAAGCCGTCTGTTGCAGTTGCGTCAGAAAGCGTCTATATGAGGGAAAGGGTTAAATGAAATTATTATTATTGCATATAGTGCTGAAAAAATTGTTACAAAAGGAGAAATTGCTTATGTTGAGCCATTTCTCATTATGTCACAATTGTTTTCAAAAAGTCGTCTGCTACAGTCTGGCATCACAAAGTGTCTTTATGTGGGAAAGGGTTAGTTTAGTTTAAACTTATTTATTTTACATCGATTGCGAAACAAGCCTTGGGCTTAGATTAATCACTCTCGATGTCTGCTTCCTGGAGACTTAACCAGTACTCGCGCCGTTTGTGTGGAAAAATCCCAAAGTCAGGACCCGCTCATCACGGGACTCGAACCAGGGACCTTTGATATGAGAGGCCGACGCTCTACCTCTGCACCACTGTCTTCCACAAAGACTTAAAAGGTTAACCCTTTTCCTGATCATTCAGACCTATTTTGATGAATCCACAACTGACAGTTTTTAAAAAACAATGTGGCAAAAGGATGAATTGATCATAATGACAAATTTCTACTTTTTCAATCATGTTTTCACTTCATTTCAACCATAATTGTACGTTCTTTTAATAGATATTTTTCATATTATTGCCTAGATTTTTCAATAGTCATTTGCTGCAGATTTGTTGTATATGGGAAAGGGTTAACTAATGGAGTGTTGTTTTAACCTTTTACATCATACACTATTTTATAATCAGCTAGCTGTTCTCACAAACTAAATCTGAGGCACATTTTAGCTGCTACATAGATCTGAGAAAAATGGAAGTTTAATTATATCTTTCAGAGCTCTAGATAAGGAGGCGTTTGGCATGTTCTAAAATCCTTAATTGATCCTAAAACCCTATGTTGTGGGTACTCTCATTGAGACGATTCTTTTGAGTACCAACATCATAGGGTTTGGTTGGATAATTAAAGAGAGATATTGTGGGGAAAAGAGATGTATATGTCTCCTTATCTGGACCTCTGATCTTTCTAACAAATTACGACAGCCAACAACTTAGAAAATATCTCAGCAAAACTATAGATAATCTCTACAAATGAAAATCTCTATAATTGAATGGATAACCTATGACTAAAAGTGGAAAACATTGTGGCAAAAGGAGAAATTGCTTGTTTTGAGCAATTTCTTCTTTTGTCACTTTGTTTTCAAAAAACCATCTGCTGCAGAGGCGTCAGAAAGCGTATTTAATAGAGAAAGGGTCACAATAACAAGACGAGTGACTTAAGTCATTAAGTAAAGGGATTATTTAAATGAAGAGAACAGAGTTATGAACTAGAACAGTGGATACATGATAGTCGGGGCACATACATCCAAGTGAAAGGGACGGATTCGGTTCCAGTTCTTGGATTCAATCATCGGACAACTCAACCCTATCCAACATACAGACGCACTTTGACGCACCTGTAGCGGACAACTTTTAACCCTTTCTCTCATATAGACGCTTTCTGATGCCTCCGCAGCAGACAGCCTTTTGAAAACATAGTGACAAATGAAGAAAATGCTCAAAACAAGCAATTTCTCCTTTTGACACAATGTTTTCCACTTTTAGTCATACTGGTTATCCATTTAATTTAAGAGATTTTCTATTTTTTGACAAAATATGTTCAATATTTGTTCAGAATTGTCGTATGTGGGAAAGGCTTAAACATATTATGGCAAAAGAAGAAGTAGCTCACAAAGAGCAATTTCTCCTTTTGCCCCAATATTTACAACTTTAATACAATTTATTAAAGCTTTCCAGTTTTCAATATTTTGCCTACATTGGTTTCAAAATCATAATGAGTATTTATTTTAAACCTCCATTTGCCACAATGTTTTCAACTTTATACAATAATTATCATTACGTTCAAAGAAACTTTCCCTAGTTTTTACCCCAAGATATTTTCAAAGTCGTCTGATGCAGATAATAATGAGCAATTTCTCCTTTTGCCACTGTATGTTTTCAACTCTATTCTAAAACTAAATTTTGATATAAAGAAAATTTCCATATTTTACTTGAACAGAAGATTTCAAAGTCGTCTGCTGCAGATTTGTTGTAAGTGTGAAAGGGTTAAAAGAAACAAAAAGGATGAATATAAAGAAGTTAAAGTATACATAGTACAAATGAATAAAACATGCATGGATAATTATAAGTAGCATGAAATAATACTTTTCAAAATGTAGAAGACCTTTTTCCAACTTGTTAAATTGGTTACTTTAAAATTGCACCCTTTTCGCTGATTTTGTAATGGTAATATAAAATTTATAACAAACAGTTACATTACATTTGGGGTTTTAGATATCAACATGTAGAAATTAACCCTTTCCCTCATACAACAATTCTGTTGCAGACGACTTTGAACATATTTAGAAAATCTCTATAATTAAATGGATAACTAACCTATGACTAAAAGTGGAAAACATTGTGGCAAAAGGAGAAATTGCTTGTTTTGAGCAATTTCTTCTTTAGTCAACTATTGTTTTCAAAAAGCCGTCTGTTGCAGAGGCGTTAGAAAGCGTCTATATGAGGGAAAGGGTTAAGAATCAGTTCAAGTATACATCTTTCATACTTGCAGACACATTTGCAACAATGTTTTTAGCTCTAATCCAAAGAATATGATTTAATTTATAGATATTTTTCACATTTTTGCCCAAGATATTTTCAAAGTTGTCAGCAGCACTCAGATGTGTTCTATGAGGGAAAGAATTAAAATTAATGAATGATTAAAATATATCAAAAAAATAAATATTTCATAAATAAGAACCTATGTTTGATTATTTTAGGGTTTCATTTTTCTGTTAAGGTTCAATTCTAGTATGAATGCAGAGGTTCAGATAAGGTGGCGTATACAGCTCTTTTCCCCACAATATCTCTTGTATCATGCAACAAAACCCTATGATGTGGGTACTCAAAAGAATAAGAATTTTATAACATGCAAAAATGCTCTGATGAATCTTTATCATGATGATGAACTCATAAAAAATGAAGGATTTGCTTAGAAAATATTTAGCATTTAGGCATCACATAAGTTCCTTTTACTAGGGCTTCTAACCCTTTCCCACATACAACAACTACATGCAGCAGACATTTTACTTTGACAACATGGAGGCAAAAATATTGAAAATTCCTACAAATCAAAAGTAATTGCTTGTTGGGTGTTTAATTAAGGGTCACTGCCAGCCTTCAACAATATTTCAGTTATATCACAGCTTTTCCTAGCTAATTTACCAGTACTAACTGGTCCATTTATCCTGACACCAGTGAGTAAGTCATAATACTAACCCCGCAACCCTAAGCCCCAAGGAAGGAAAGCCAGTCTTGCTACCATTGTTAACCCTTTCCCTCATACAACAATTCTGCATTAGACGACTTTGAACATATTTTGTCAAAACATAGAAAATCTCCATAATTGAATGGATATATAACCTATGACAAAAAGTGGAAAACATTGTGGCAAAAGGAGAAATTGCACGTTTTGTGCAATTTCTTCTTTTGTCACTTAAGTTTTCAAAAAGCCGTCTGCTGCAGAGGCGTCAGAAAGCGTCTATATGAGGGAAAGGGTTAAGGTCATTACAAATCAAAGTAAGATTATTATTTAATAGAGCAACTCTTCCTCTTGCCTCAAATTTTCAAACAGTGAACACTGTATATTGCGTTAAAACGTATCTGCATGTGGGAAAGGGTAGAGTGGGGGGAGAAAAAGCCATCCAGACAACTATTCTCAGCCAATTTCACTTTGCTCGGTTGTATTCAATAATTACCAGCACCAGTAGAGCATAATTGATACAACACTTTTGGAAACAGTTTCCCTGAGATTTTTATTCTTGTCTCCTGTCTTTGAAAATATTCTATTGATTGTTCTGAGGAACAAAAGTAATTAGTGACTGACTATATATGTTTTCCATATAATTTTCAATACTTTATGTTGGTACAATTTATATAGACAAAAATTAGTCAAATATTGTATACAGCCCTATACATATATATATATATATACATGAGTCTTTGAGATATGGCCTATTTTCTTTAATTTTTGATTGACAACACATTAAATTAAAAGTTGACAATTTTGTTTACATGTTATATTATTATGTTATTATTATCATCATAATAACTATTTTGATGGGGATGATGATAATTATTATTATTATTATTATTATTATTATTATTATACTGTTATTATCATTATTATAGTGATTATATTATCATTATTATTATTTTTAATTATATTGTGGTTGTTATTACTACATGTATTGATAATAATAAAAAAGATGTCAATGATAACAGAAGTTATTATGAATCATGTAGATAATAAACATAACAATGTGAATTGTTATGACTTTTACAATCTCTTAAATAACATGGTTTCAATTATGGTTTTCCTTTTAAATAAATCTAATGATTTGATTCCCTTATTTAATACATGGTAAAGTAAAAACAATATTACAATAAAACATATGTCTTTATTAAAACACTGGGACACATTTAGGTATTAAGGAATTAAATAAATAATGATCTAAATCTAAAATTCAATTTTGTATTCTGTTTCTATTTTGTAATTTACTTCATGAATGTCCTCTTGATAAAAAAAGACACACAAAAAGAAACAGTTTAAATCAATGCAATTAATTAACAAGATTATATTTCATTGTAAAAGAACATTCATTGAAATATTTTAAATCAGCCGATAGATTCTTTTCCCCTAATTAAGTAACGTCTTTAAAGGAACAAAACATTGCTGAAAAAGTAGTCATGTATTACACTGTGCAATAACTATCCTTCTAATGAATGCTCTCTATCTTTTTCTCATATCTCAACCAAACTAGTATAAGAGGTATTTTAGTCTTCCTAAATTCCTTTCACAAAATACTTTAATAAACATCAGAAGAGTCAATCTTTTAAATCATTTATTTCAAAGCTCAACAGCTTCAGGGAAATGAATTGTTTATTAAGTTATTGATCCATTCACATTTTCTCTGATACAGATACAATTTGACACCTCCGGACCTGGAAAACATTGTGGGGAAAAGGAGAAATTGCTATTTTCAAACATGTATCAACTGTTTTACATTTATTTTTCATAATTTACATTAGTTAGTATTAAGCTGACAACTGTTAAATGAAACATATCAGTTAATTGTTGACAATTCTGAGGAATATATATATACAATACTGAAAATTAGTTCTGAGTAGAGATTAGTTTTTCAATAGCTATTAGCAGTATTTGAGATTGATTTCCAAAATGTTTCATTGTAATCTATTTGTTTTCCAACACACATTTTTCATTTCTTTTTTTAAAGCAATGACTGATCTTAATCATTGTAGTATATTTCGAAACTATTCGACTCTGTCCCGGCTTCCACTAGCTGCATGCTGAATACGATGATGACAAAATTTACCACTTAATGGGGGCTAGATTGAATAGAGCCAGATGCGAAAGTATAACTTACATTGTGTTGTTGCTTCCCCAGATGACTTTTGTTGACCCGATGGTTTCGGACCCGAAGGACACATTCCCGAGCGCCAAAAACAAAACTCCAAACACTAACAGACGAAAACATAACTCCGCCAGTTTGAAATAACACATGACAACTTTCCGAATTTAAATAAAAAAATTTTTTTAATATATCCTCTGAAAATTTATACTTTTTTTCCTGTTATATTTTTTTTCTTTTATATTTTGGCTCTTGTGAAATTCCACGTTATAAAAATCCAAAATGTCTTGTCTTAGAAATCACACATTATATAGTCCTTCCTTTCAAAACACATATTTATCCACGAGTTATTCAATAATCCATCCATTTGTGAACAATATCCGCGATTGCTTTATTCCATTTTGTATTAAACCCCCACCATCATACTTTCAGTTCACAGACGCGACATTTTGACAAGTGGGACTCGATCAACTGAGAATACACATGTATGTAAAAAAGTCACGTGAACATTTCTACCTGTGTGATTGCTGTCAAGGGATATAACTCGAGTGCACGCATTAGGATCTCTTTAGTTATGATGCGGTTATCGTTCTTAGATAAACTGGCGGGAATTTTATCCCGTTCAACATATTTGCACGTGCTGAACCGCAAAGGAAGGTCGTGCTTGGTTTCATTTTATTGAAATATGCCTCAAATATAAAATTAAAAAAGTACACAAAAGAAATCAGGTATTTTACGTGTTTTTTGCGCTTGTTTCTCTTTTTAATCTGGAACCATATCATTAGTATAAATATAACGGTTAAAACCCTTTCAAACATGGAAAAAATCTGCAGCAGACGACTTTGAAAACATACTGGCTAAATTATGGAACTTGTTTATAAAAAGAAGTATAATTATTTAATTTGGTTAAAAACATCGTGTCAAATGGAGAGGCAGCAGAGGCGTCAGAAAGCATCTATATGTGGAAAAGAGTTGACACATTCAACCAAGAACAACCTACTTTTGTGTATCCACTCCTAGTAGACACGTACAGCTCGTGGTCAAAAAACGAGGAACGCCTATAAGTCAGGAACGCTTTCCGAATATGTTTTTTCTCAGAGTCAAGCATTGAACAAACAAAACTAGTTAACCCTTTCCCACATACAAAAAATCAGCAGACGACTTTGAAAACATATAGAAAACACGGAAAAGCTTATGTAATTGTAGGTATATGTGTAAACACTGTGACAAAAGACAAAATTGCTCGTTTTGAGAAATTTCTCCTTTTGTCACAATGTTTTCGAAAGTTGTCTGCTGCAGAGGCGTCAGAAAGCGTCTTCATGTGGGAAAGAGTTAAGGAAATAATACTATCGTATATCATTTTGTGTTGTTATTGTTCAACAGTAAATGTCTGTATTTTGCGTTGCCAGGAATGTTATTGCGTTTGGATAAAGGAATCACCAATATGTTCAAAACGACGCAATTGAACAGAAAGATCGACATTCTCTTTGCCACAAAAGCTTGCGATTCGAAAAAAAATATGCGGTTGATATAAGTTTATTGGGGTTATACCCAGCGAAAATAGAATACATTTTGTACATTCACGATAGCGCGGAACACCTCACCAGAATCACATACAAATTGCCTTTCCCAAGAACAATGTCAAGCTGGTTATTTTTCGGAAGTGATTTCATGGCATTTTTTTCTCTCAGAATTTCTACAATGAGTTGGGCCATGGCAGGGACGAAGATAAGAGGAATAAGGCAATACATTGAAGCAAAAATATCACCCATGCTAATATTTGTAGCAAGTAGAACTAAACAACTATTGAAGATATTACATTAACGAAGATACTTTCTGAAAGTTTAAACAGGGACGTAGATAAGAGGGATAAACAACTGCACCTGTTATCTGGTTCAAATATCATATGGAGAAATAAAATTGTCCGAAGTTTCACATTTTGTTGCCAAAAAAACTTTGAAGGCATATTTGGCACATAAACAAAATATACATATACTGAAAGCTTTGAAATTCAACTAAATTAACAGATACATTGAACAACTGGAATTTCTTTGTATTTTGAAAAAGTGACTGGTTTAATAGACACAGGTATTGTGATTTCAATTTTAATAATTTTGTTTCAAAAATTAATAGACAGGATAAAATATTATCAAAACGTGTCACCGGTGAACGTGTAATATATTCATATATTTCAATATTCAATAGAAGAATGTTTAAACTTCCTGAAAATATCTTTGTTATTTTCATAAATTTAAAATATAGTTTTTGAATGTTACTTGCTACAAATGTTAGGACGGATGATATTTAAGTATACAACTTAGTTACTTATCCCTCTTATCTACGTCCCTGGTTTAAACATTTTTTTGCAAAGGTTACAAACATTTGAATGCATTACCATCTTTAATCATCATTCAGACATTTGCATCATGTCAGTCTATTAAGTATTTTGACAATATTGTCAAAATTCCAAAACCACAATACCTGGGTCTTTCAAACTAGATATTCAAACTACATGTTCTTCCCACATGAATAACTGTTTAGCCCACTGGTGGAAAACTAATGGAGCTAGTCACACTGTGTTTTTGTCAATCATCGGAATGAGTGAATGTCCGCGCCGAGGTTCAAACTTCCGACCCCTGGATCGATAACACTCGCCGTTACCGACTGAGATATCACAGCTCGAATAAGAAAGGTAGAACATGCTCATTGTGATGTTTTCAATGGTTTCAATGAAGTCGTCTGCTGCAAAGGTGAAAATCGTTATTTGTATCAGTGAGAAGGTTAACCCTTTCCCATATACGACAAATCTGCAGCAGGCAACTTTGGAAACATATTGGCAAAAATGTGAAAAATCTCCATAAATGAGAGTTTAATCATTAAATAAAGTTGAAAACATTGTGGCAAAAAGAGAAATTGCTCATCATGAGTAATATCTCCTTTTGCCACAAGGTTTGCTTAAGTAGTCTGCTGCAAATGCGTTGGACTACGTCTACAGTGGGACAGGATTAATTGATCTGGAGAGAGCGACGGCCTGAACCCAATGACGTTGAAAGAGCGCCACAATCCTTTCATTGACGACCCGATTTGCATTCTATTGAATTTAATTACGTGTGTTTTACTAATTTGACCCGTCGCTCATTTGTTTTGGCTTTAGTTGTATATAATACGTGCCCCGACAAAGAAAACATGGCCACACAACATCTCGGCTTCCCTTTCACTATAATGAAGTGAAGACATAAGGGCCAAAACTTCAGCTATCCGAAATTGGTTGCTAGAATATTGCTTCTACTTGTAATTCAGAGAACTGTGCTTTGTTAAGACAGTATGTACGCTTATACTCCCTAGAATATTTACTGTTGTCATGTGAGGACTTAACCCGTTTTTGTTGACGCAGCCTTTAACGTATTCAGATACTCCATGGGTTACGGACTTTGTTTCCGGTTACACCATCGTCGACATAGGTGGCACGGATTTGGCATTTAATCGATAATTAATTGAACTTGAAACGCATTTTCATGGCTTTCCAGGGAAAACATTTCATTGAAATCTGTATCATTCGATTGAAATGTTTCCTTGAATATGTGAGCGGCGCTCTACAAAAACCAACCTTGGGGAATTTGCGGCCAATGTAAATTCATACCAACCTGGACATTTACGCAGCTTGACCTTGTTCTGCACTGTTCGCTAGTTAGTCACAGGAGGTACCAGGAAATATTTGAGAAACAGTGTCCATATTGATCTCGCTGTATGGATGGATGGACATGTAAGATTGGTTTTCCTGGAGCATCGCCCATATTTATATCGTGTTGATCACCGAGTATGTAAAACATGTATATAAGGTGCAAGAACGGTACTACATATATTATTTGAACTATAAGTTGATATTCCTATTTTATTTTATTTTGCTTCTTGTAAATGATTACGTTTTGTTATTTGTAAATGATTGTGTTATTTACTATATCCAAATGTGCCTGAATGTAATAATATATATTGATTGATTGATTGATTGATATTGACCACGTGTCACAAGGAAATCATGACTTGCGGTAGAAACAGTCAGAAACCTGTATGAATCCGTCGATGGGAAAAGGTAACCGTTGCAATTTCTGAAAAGTGTAGGTTCATATCAGCCTGTACACCTGCTCCGGCTTATGTAATCTAGATAAGTTGACACACGATTCTAACAAGCGTAAGTAAGTAATATATTTGAACATTGTATATCTTGATCAGACTGTGCACGATTTAGAGGAAGATCTGGTCTACACTGGTCACAATCTCCAACTTGTACGTACTTTTCCCATGGATGGGCTCATATTATGTTCCTTTTCTATGAAATGAGCCGTTCTACGAAACAACCAACAGTATGGCCTCTGCGTAATGTCTCAGGGGGATAGAGGTATAGAGTTATTATTTCTGAAACAGAAAATCAACAGGAGGCGAAAAGTGTCTGCCTGGATTAGCATGCGCGGCATGCTGGGACTGATCCGGATCGATAGGCCTACTTTACGCAGAGTCCACAATGTTGGTTTTGTCGCGGAATGGCTCAAATGACGATGCTTTGGGTAAAGTAATACAATATTTTTTGAAAGCTTTTTTTAGAAAACCAACAATTGTAATTTAACAGTCACTGTAGATCCAGATCAACATGCACATACACTCCGGTTGATTTTCCTCTACACTCTTCGATAAATAGTTAAAAAGGTTTCTGAGAAACTTCTAATAAACATTGCGCATTTGTATGGTGCGACATTGATACATTGCCTGTTGTCTACATCTGTAACAAAAACGACGAAGTTGGTATATTACAATGTTTAAAGTCCTTAGAATGAACAGACTGGGGATCGAAACCGGAATTCCGGGGCACGAGGCGAACCCTCTGGCCACTCTACCACTGAAGTGATATCCTCCGGGTTAGTGTACTTTTCGTGTTTCTTCATTTAATTTCTGGTCTTTTAATGTCGAGGGACTTCAACGTGGAGAATTGTACAGCAAGAATTGTCCGTGTTCATTAAACCACATAGCAAGCATTTTTACTATATATACTGTACAATGTGTGTATGTAGACTGACCCTGTAATGTATATCCATCATGCGACATGTCACTTTGCACTGACAATAATGTACAACTACTAAACTATTCCAACAAATTGATTAATTCTCTCTGGTACTGTCTCTGTGGTGTAGTGGTTAGATCGTCTACATTGGGTGCGGGAGATCAGGATTCGATCCCCGGTCGGGTTCTAAAAATGACTTTAATAATGATTTCCCTTCTTGACGCCAAGGGTTGCGTGGATGATAGCATTAAGGGTGGTGCGTCGCTATCAAGTGAAATGATACCAGGAGTACTTTCAAATTACCAAGGAAATGTCGTCATATAACTGAGATACAGTTGTAAACGGCATAAACGCCAAGAATCTAGCTAAACTAAACCGTCAATCAGAGAGATGCAATGGTTGAAAAAATAGCACAGCCTTTTTTTAATTTCCATTTTAATATTTAAAAAAATCGGGACTAGAAACTCATTTTACGCCAAAACGTCTGAATAATGTTTCAAACGAATTATAGGTAAAATCATTTCCGCTAGACAAGGCTACCCCATACATAAGCATGGGAATGAATTAAATTGACAAATCACCCATGGCTAAAAGAACTGCTACATGTACACAAGTATTTTATTTTTGTTTTCCGTTTCTAAAGCTGGAATTTATTTTTACCTTTTCATTAGAGTTGCAATAAAGGATAAACAGCTACATGCAAAAACGTTTTTATTTTTTTCTATTTGTAAAACTAGACCTTATGTTTGACCTTTTCAATACAGCTACAAATTTAGGAAAGTCTTAAAAAATAACATACCTGGTAATGGATAATCAGTTAATCACTTATGCTTTACAACATGATAGTCTCGTGTCCCGTTACCATGGTTTCGAATGACAAAAGGCTTTCACATCAGAATAGTGATAAATGGTCGCCGTTTTGTATGTATTCTTTAGAAGTTAATTAATATTGAAATTACTTATTTTCATATAAATAAGTTGTTATCTAAAATATTCGTCTTTTCTGTCATCAGAGATACATATCACCTGACTGCTCCCAACGTTTCATTTTACATCAGACTTTCCACACATCTGCAGCAAACGACTTTTGGTGAGAGAATAATTTTGAGAAAATCCTGATAACTAAACCATTATATACTAATCAACTTTTGGTGAGAGAATAATTTCAAGAAAATTCTTATTTCTTATCCGTTACTAACCCACTTTTGGTGAAGGAATAATTTGGAGAAAATCCTGATAAATAAACCATTACTAACCAACTTAATTTCGAGAAAATTCTAATTACTAATCCGTTACTAACCCACTTTTGGTGAGTGAATTATTTCGGAGAACATTCTGATTACTAATCCACTTTTGGTGAGGGAATAATTTGTTGACAATTCTGATAAATAATCCATTCCTAACCCATTTTTACAATATTGTTTAGGTGTAGCTCAATTTATTGCTTACCTTGGATATGTCCAAGCCCGATTGTTCGAGATGTAATACAAGCAACCTGGAAACTAATTTCACACTACATGATGTAGTAGATTGTGATGTTGTGCAAAGAGCACGAATGGAATTTGATACATTTGTTTTGAAACACTATTGTATTAATATTTTGAGGACTTTAACTGCATTGAATCGAGATGAATATGTGAACAGTTTACTTGTCATGCCTGTCAATCAATTATATATTTTACTAGGTTAAAGATATGATGCTTTTGTTAAACTTTCATATAGATTTCTTTATCATGTCTGGTCAATGTATATGATATATACAATATATTATTAGCGGATATCGAAGCCTTCGTCGTTCGATCTGGAGCGTCATGCCTTCATCATATTCTCTGGATCGAATGGAGTTCTCGCCTGGTTTCTGTGCATTGGTGTGCGTTGTTGACTTGGGCTCAGATTGACTGTTGGATGTTCTCATATGCATCCGCATATAAAGCAGTAGCGTGGTCTTTTCAAATCTACTTTCGTTTTTGCGTCTACGATTGAGGGTTCGCTTTATTTCGGCCTCTGTTGTGAGTCGTAACAATTTAGTTCCTACGAGCTGGATGCATCTGGCGCTTTTTATTCTGCTCAGCTCATTTATATTGTGTTCCGGCCTATTGCTTGATATATATACTTTTCACCAACAAGCGCTTTGGTTGAATAAAGTTGGGAGCTAACG
This sequence comes from Serripes groenlandicus, assembly GCA_031761405.1. Classification (NCBI taxonomy): domain Eukaryota; kingdom Metazoa; phylum Mollusca; class Bivalvia; order Cardiida; family Cardiidae; genus Serripes; species Serripes groenlandicus. The sequence continues at coordinate 201,433,856 of JASEVX010000001.1, forward strand.
ATAAGGGGAGGGCATGTTTGCACTATTGATAGGTCTCCCATTCTCTTTTGTTACTCATTGGGAAATGGTAGGCTATGAATATAGAATAAAACGTTTCGATATCAACTTTAACCACAGGCGTCCGAATTTCTATCACAGCAAAAAATGCGGAAAAAATACTCAATACCTCGTTAAAAAACTCAAAAAGTCTCTCTATATTGTCTATACGCTTGGATAAAAATGATCGTAATAATACGGGGAATTCCGCACGTGTTACTATAAATAGCCCCTCTATACGTCCATATAGTGTAATAATAATGACAAGGTGTGCTGCAACGGCATTTTACCCCCTCGCTCGATTCGGGCTATAATTTCCACAGAAAAACGTCTTGCACGACCTGGTCCCAGGAAGAGACAGGTTCATAAATGATTTTTGCACACCTTGTCATTATTATTACACTATATGGACGTATATAGGGGCTATTTATAGTAACACGTGCGGAATTCCCCGTATTATTACGATCATTTTTATCACAGCGTATAGACAATATAGAGCGACTTTTTGAGTTTTTTATCGCGGTATTGAGTATTTTGAGAAATTCGGACGCCTGAGATTTAACTGGTTTTCCCGTATCTTATCCCACAGGGGGAAAAAGCCATCAGTATATGTGAGCAATATCGGAAATAAATAATTCATGACTCATTTAAAATGAAAGCATCGGATGAAATTACGGAAAGTTATAGTCGTCAGGTTTATATTATTCAGGATTTATTCATTCGCCTGGTAATCTGCTTGTTACAAGATGAGATCAGATCAAACTACGCTGATCTATATCTACAGTGATCGAAGAAACTATATGGCTGGTTTTCCCGTATCTTATCCCACAGGGGGAAAAAGCCATCAGTATATGTGAGCAATATCGGAAATAAATAATTCATGACTCATTTAAAATGAAAGCATCGGATGAAATTATGTAATTCTAAATATAAATGGGAATTTCAAACATAACAAAAAACATTGTTTATAATAGAAAAACTGTCCTTCTCCTCCCAGACTGTTTTCAAATGTTATATTTTACAATGAGTGGGTTTTTTTAAAAGTCGTTTCTGTTATGTAATTGGTTACTGGTGAAGATGTTTCATCTCTAATGGAAATGTTTCATCCATTAATCAACGCAAACAGCCCAGTAATTGAATATCAGATTACAAATGTAAATTCACTGTAATATCATGCCATATCAAGTTTAACCAATTCTCCAATTCAAACAGCATTTTAACACTTGGCAGCAGATGACTTTTGAAAACGTTGTTGAAAAAGTAGAACTTGCTCAATATAACTTTTTTCAATAAAGGATTCACAATATTGATTGCATTTGGGCCTCAGACGAAAGCGAGAATTTCATATCTCTAGTCCAAATGTATTAACCCTTTCCCTCATACGACAATTCTGCATCAGACGACTTTGAACATATTTTGTCAAAAAATGGAAAATCTCTAAAATTTAATGGATAACCTATGACTAAAAGTAGAAAACATTGTGTCAAAAGGAGAAATTGCACGTTTTGTGCAATTTCTTCTTTTGTCACTATGTTTTCAAAAAGCCATCTGCTGCAGAGGCGTCAGAAAGCGTCTATATGAGGGAAATGGTTAAATTCAATTTCCAGCGCCATCGTCTTCGGCTGACCAAAGTCGTTGTACATAGACTTCGATTAGAGTGGTATAAAGTTTGGAAACGTGATAAAGAACTAGTCAACGACATTGCGGAAAAAAAGAGCCTAACATTGCATATTATTTTTATTAACCTTTTCCCATTTGCAGACACATTTCAAATGGCACAATTGCAGCAGACGACTTTTGAAAACAATTTCGCTAAATGAAACAAGAGTACCGCAAACGGTACATAATACGCCCGTCAGGAACTTCTTTGTAAGTTTCCTCTTTGTTTTGGTATATTGTTTGTTTGTAAAAAGTTAATAAAGTCGTTCAGGAATAAGTTGTTAAAGAATAATGGGAAACTATGAAAAATGCATAACTCATGCAGAAATTGACAAATATTCTAAGTCCAAAAATCGAAATCCGAGGAAATGTGAACTTGATCTGTGACACTTGATTACAAAGCCATGTACATAATTTCAGCTGAATAGCTCAAAGTATGTAAGAAAAAGTGCGGAAAACCCTAACGGACGGACATGACCATACCATAATACGTACCGTTTTTAAGAAACGGTCGTATAAAAATGCGCATCATTATATTCCATACTAAATATAAATACATTTTCATTTAAAGTAATTTGAAGTCGTCTGCATAATTGTCTGTGTGAGAAAGGGCAAAGTGAACATTATGAGAAACAAATAAGTACATGTTACATCACGGTATGTGTCATCGGAAATAACTGACACGCTCAATTAATTTAACTATATAGCTGAATTATTATGTTGAAAGGACATGTAGATACTCACCGTCTTGATACAATTGACATCTACAATAGGGGAAATGTTTGCCTTGCCTCCATGTCATCTGATACCATCTACAAAGTATATCAGAATTTCCATCGGATAGCTTCTGTAATTCAATAGCGACCATGCAGTGTGTATCCAGGTTAGCATGTGCATCTGAGCAAGCTAATATGTATCTACACTGGTTGCTATTGCCGTTTTGTTGGTTTTCATTTAGCAAAGGTCAGTTATAATGATTAATTATATGATTGTTTCAAGACACACTTTTTGAAAAACACGCTTTTCTTATCTGGTTCCCGTCAAGTCAAGGTAATGGATCATGGAATGGCTTTTGAAGCTTTATCTACGTTTTTGACGCGCGTTCAGATAACAAATATCTTGTTTTAAGTAAAATGAATGAATATTGTGTTCTTATTTTAAGTTGGATGTTTCAGATTATTTAATTTATGTACATTTGGTTCTCTCTGTATACACAAGTTCTAGTAGAAGGAAAGAAGAGTTGCTGAATTAGCATTTAGATCTATAAGTATAAACATTTCCGACATAGAATAAATGTACAGCCGTCCACTTCGACAACATCTTGGCAGGAATATGAACAAAAAGTCTATAAATGAAATTTAAATTATTGAAAAGAGTTGGAAATATTGTGTCAAAAGAAGGAGCAGTTTATTATGATCAATTTCCCCTTTGGCCTCAGTGTTTTCAAATGACGTCTGTTACAGATGTGTAAAAATAAGTGGAATAATTATTTCACCCGGCATTTGCTATTGGGCTTAATAGATGGACAGATAGATAATTTATTTTCAACTCTGAATCAAAGCCATTACCTTTACTATTAGTTTTAGATAGACAGATAGATAATTTATTTTCAACTTTTAAAGCACGCCTAGAGGTTACCCGTACGAACACATCATACGAGATCAAAACAACGAGAATTCAGTACAATCTTACTGTTTTTCACATATCATTTCTCAACCCCCCATAGTCAGTGTGGCAATACCACGTGACCTGTGATGTCATACAGGCTACAAACCCAAGACAAATTTGTCAACATTTTCATCGCCTGAGACTTAAAAACAGCCGTAAGTATTTCATTTCTTCTCCGATTATTATGGCATATAAGCCATGCTAAGCGGAAAAATATAAGCTTTCCGAGAAGTACAGGTTCGCCATCCCCAGTCGAGCAGTTTTGTCCATCACTCAGGAAAACCTTGAAATTAGTTGGCATTTCAGTGGACTTCAGTTCCAAGCATTTACGTTTTTCCTACATTATCGTGCGTTTGCATGATTTAAAGCCAGGTTAACATCAACCGGGAACAACGGAGACTACATCGAATTATATTAGAGACATAGCGTCAAATTGTAATGGATAGTTTACCTTTTCTTCCAGTTTTAAAAAAAATGGCATCATGCAGTTACAAGCAGAAATGTAACGGCTACTAATCCAAGCTGTTTTGTAGAATAGGTTACAATGACAAACAATGTCTTCTGTTTTGAAGGAAATAAACTATTTCTGCCGTAGATTTAACCTGTACTTACGCTGGCCTGTTTGAAGTATGTCTGTATAACAGTATTGAGTGTTTTGAAAGGGATCTTACTGAGTCAATCTATAGCTATCGTTATTGTTTTTACTACACCAGCTTAATCTGTATCGTTTTGTAAAGATAATAAATACATTAATTGAATCAATAAATAAATAAGTTTAAACTAAGTTGTATTGACTTTAAGACGTTAATCTATATATTGCCGCAAACAAACAAAGCTAGAAATGTAGCCTGTTGAAAGAAAAGTAATGTGTTTTACTGATATCCCACATATGACATCATTCCTTTAAAACAATGGACTCGTTTGATTTTGATCAATAAACACATTTTGGATAAAAAAAAAGATGAAACTACTAGAAATTCAGCCTGTTAAAAGAAAAGTTATGTGTTTTACTGATAGCCCACATATGACCTCATTTCTTTAAACCAGTGGACTCATTTGAAGGCATGAAAGTGTTTTCCTCTCTTTCAGGTTGGAGGATATATGGCTTAAGACATTTACTATGCCAAAACCAGGGTGAACTGATTCTGGTCATTATTTCGTGATTTGACAAAGACTAGGTCATAGACATAAACTGTTTAACTGTACAATGTAAAAAAAAAATGTAAATTGAAGGCAAATAATTTGAAATTGACTGTAGTAGATTCATCTTTTTTTAACCAAAATTTGTTTATTGATCCAACTCAAATGAGTCCATTGTTTTAAAGAAATTATGTCATATGTTGGCTATCAGTAAAACACATTACTTTTTTTTCAAATGGGTGAATATCTAGTAGTTTCATCTTTTATTTTATCCAAAATTTGTTTATTGATCAGATTGGACAAACTTGGTACTAAGAATTTAAACATTATTTTCACTAGGTTATTTTAAATAATCTGCATGTATGTATTCAAACCACATTTACAAAAGATTCAACATCTATTATTTTCATACTTGGGAGCACAACAACCAATGATGTCATAGAACTCTTCAAATTGAAGAGCAAATGCAAAATAAAAAGCCTTTATCGGTCACCGATTTAGGTCTGTCTATGAAACAGGGCAATGTACACTAACTATATCAAACTTTAATAAGGTAAAATCAAACTGAACATTGAAATCTGCAGATAAAGAGGACCAATCTCTTTTTAAATTTAACAAACACTCAAAATACTTTTTATTCAAATACATATGTATAATTATTTTGGTTGAAAAATAAAGAAAACTTCCTCTGTTTTTCAACAAAAAAGGCTATATTATAAACACTTAAAGGCAGTTCATAATTAATGTCAATTATAAGTCACCCTGTGACCTCATATAAGTGTTCTGTCCTCTGATATAACTGAAATACCACAGAAATGTATCTGTTTTCTGTTTTCTATGTAATTTATTGTAAATTCCACATTTCTGTGTGAAATTGTCTAATCTATACAATAGAAATGGTAAAATTTAAACTGGCATACATTCATTGTAACAAATAAATTCTTCTAGTAAACATATTTTACTCCCTGTATCCCTTTCAAAAGCTTTTATAATTGAGCAATAACAATTAAAATCAAAGCGCCAATGGCACTGTAGTGGAGTTCGTATATAAAATCCTGCAAAGTAACAAGCAGTATCTCGGGTTATGCCTTGTGATGTTCAATAATAGTGCATTCTGGTGCGGGTAAATTTGAGAAAAGCTGCATCTGTTGACAGTACAGTCCAGTGAAATTGCCTCCCAAACTCTTCATTTTGAGAAAAAGGCTTATCAGTCCATGAAATCACCATGAAATTGAACCAGTCAATTAATCACCACTTAGCAAGCCATCCTGCTGGGCTATTTACTGTGTGTATCACAGATGTTTCTTGTACTGACCATTATTGCAGTATGTGAGCTGAATACTCTGGAATTGAGTTTGTCTTGTGCTAAGGCTTAAAATGAAAATCTACCAATACAGAAAAGGTATGTTATCTTTCATTACTTTGATGCCCATTTCACATTTTATGATATACTATTGTTAGATTATGTTTTCTTTAAAAAAACAAAAACATTTTTGCTTTAAGTATTTAAATTGACTGTGATTTTTCTTTTGTTAAAAAGTAAAGGACATATGAAGTCAAAAATTTGTTACATGATTATATAAAATAACTTGTTATATTAACCACCAGTTTAAAAAGAGGTTTTAGATGTTATTCGCAATAAGGACAATTCTTAAGTAATATTTACATATACAATATCAATATGAATTGCCTTTGTTTTTAGCATTTGAGAAGAACAGGCAATTATATTGTCAAAATAATTGAAAACCTATTTATTTCAGGTAAAGTTTTGCATCGAAATGGTGGAATTTAAAACCCTAGGTTTAAAAGAACTTTCCATTGTAAGACACATTTTGTAAAGGCCAATATTTCCTGGTGGCTGAAAGGGAAGGGAATACATTGTAAAGGAAAATAATGGCAAACATTCAACCCAGTCTGAAGTATGTAGACAATTGTCAAAGGAACTCTACAATCAATGCATCACACGCAAAGCTCAATGCAAAGGGACAACTGTGTTGCAGATATACCCTCAAGTGGCATCTGAAAACATTTTTGATAGGAACGACATGAAAACATTAGAAATAAATGAAAACAATTTGGAAACACTGAACACACATTATAAGGGACAGATGACTTGACAAAAGTGTGTTTCTTTGAACATCACTTCATGCGTGCAAATAATATAGATTTTGGAAATAAGCGTATGAAAGCTTAATGGCCCAAAAAGCATTATATTATGAACACTTGAAACGAACCCAAAATGTTGCTCGCGAGCAACTTACATAGTCAAAAAGACTGAACCGCAAAGAGGTGGCAGGTTTCGATGATCAGTGGTAGGCCGAATTCGACACAGTCCACTTTTTATAGAACTAGATGTTGTTGACTCCTTCTTTGATAAATCTGTCATTGAACATATACTTTGTGTTGATTGTTCAAGGTACTGTCATCACACATCAAGTTTACATGTATATGTTGAAATATCAGACGATTCACATTGCTTTGATGATGTTAACATAGCTTTGAGTTCGTTCGTCGAGAAAAAAACATGGAGAAAACTGTGCAGAAGTACTGTTTTTCAAAAGCGGTACAATGAACTCGTACGTTGATGCTGAAGGGAATCCCCTCCGCTTTAAAATGAGGGATGACTTTATCCGTGGAAAGTTGAAAGCATGTTTAACACATGTATGTCAGAATGAGGAAGGGGATAGCTTGGACTTTGAGAAACATTATATTGGAAGGGTTAATTTTGTCATTCCACTCCTGACAGAAGCAAGAGAAACATCATGTAACTTGTTGGAAGGGGTTAGTTTTGTCATTCCACTCCTGACAGATGCAAGAGAAACATCCTGTTGGAAGAGTTAATTTTGTCATTCCACTCCTGACAGAAAAAAGAGAAACATCCTGTTGGAAGAGTTAATTTTGTCATTCCACTCCTGACAGAAGCAAGAGAAACAGCATGTAACTTGTTGGGAGGGGTTAAGTTTGTCATTCCACTCCTGACAGAAGCAAGAGAAACATCATGTAACTTGTTGGAAGGGGGCAATTTTGTCCTTCTTCTCCTGACAGAAGCAAGAGAAACATTGCTGTTTGAAGAGTTTAATGTTTACCTTCTCCTGACAGAAGCAAGAGAAACATCCATGTTGGAAGAGTTAATTTTGTCCTTCTCCTGCCAGAAGCAATAGAAACATCAATGTTGGAAGAGTTAATTTTGTCCTTCATCTCCTGACAGAAGCAAGAGAAACATCATGTAACTTGTTGGAAAGGGGCAATTTTGCCCTTCTTCTCCTGACAGAAGCAAGAGAAACATTCAGTAGAATAATGTTAGTTTGCCAGAATGTTGTCTTGGTTTTAAAGTTACGTTCTAAAATTGGTCATGATGTGTTCATCATCAGGTCGCTAGGCCATATTAAGATAAAGTATTGTGTACATTTTAGAAATGACTAAATTATCATAGAAAGGAGAGAAAACAGTATCGGTGTTTGTTTCAATTATGTCCGATATTGAACAGGTCTATTCAATTTAGTTCCTTCAGATTGAGGGTTTTCTCCCTAGAAAAGTTAAATTGCTTTGAATAATTTGAGAGCAAAAACAAACACAACACATGCTTATAAAGCTCAATTTCTCTATTTGCCAAACTGTTCAGTAGATACTATGATAATGCTCGATCTCCAACTAAATTAGGCTACACTTTCGGCATTGTTTGTTAATAAACTTTAGAACGTACGGGCCACATGTGGTTATGGGCCGTGCCTGAATGGCACAAGAATTGGGACCACTGCTCACCCCTTGCATGATCGTAAGAGGCGAATGATAGGGGTCTAACGCGAATCTGGGGTATCTGCATCTCTGATTCTCCAGCAGGTGTCAAGTTTCCGGATCCATACCCCATATTTTTATCTCGATGTACATGAGATGTGGATCGAGCAACTTTTCTCCTGTCATGGCGCCATATAACCTAAATTGTGTTGCGGTGCCGTAAAACACAACTAAATCAAACTAGAACGTACGGATAGGGATGCACTCGAACGTGTATAACGTGTGTACGTACACACTGACATCGTCTCATTTAAATCTTTGTAAACCAGTCTTATCATCTAGACGCTTTCTTATATTGCAACATCTACAAAATAAAGCGTTTATAATGTTGAGATTTAAGAACAATCGATTACAAGACTGGAGCTATTTATAGAACCTTTTGGAATTTCCAGAAGCCTGAGTTAAGAGTTTATAGAACGCGCAATGATATTTATTATCTGCCCAAACATGAAGAAAGACAATATTTAAATAATTTAACTCTATGTAGATATTATCTCAATAAATCTCAAATCTTAATATCAATCCGGTACCAAAGTAGCACTGATTATTATTAATCATGTCTCTGCATCACTGATGAACCTATATATTTGGCCGTTTAACGGACGTAGGTAAATTGGTTTGCAGTAAGGAATAAAAAGTCAACGGGCTTTTCAAAACTGACTATGTAATTTTTTTCGTTCTTGTTGTTTCTGTTAGCATTGTGGCAATTGTAAAATCAATCGCCGCAAAAAAAAAGGAACAGTTATCAACATTGATAACTCTGAGAATCTGTACATGTTCAAGGTCTGATCAGATATTTCACTATCCATTCTTTTTTTTCAAACGACATATTTCATATACATGTATACATAATCAGTTGTTGACGCTAAGTCTGGTACTTATTAACAAATAACCTGATGCTGTTTCATGTTTTACAAATTAAAAACCAGAAAAGGAGATAGGGGTTCAAAGTGAAAATGTTGTTAAATAGGAATATATTGTTCATTTTGGATATGTTCATTTTGGATCAATTACACCAGATTAGTCACAGAAATCTAGTTATTTACATCAGGCAATGGGCTAAACTTTACCCTTTCCAACATACATCATTATAAATGAAAATATTTGTCAAAAATTACAGTTTTTTCTCAGTCTGTATGCATATTGTTCTCATCTTAAATTGTCTCAAGTTTATATATTCAGCCAAATCATGCAAAGTTAGCCATCTTCCTTGGAAGATTGTTGTGCGGAGTATTTAAGTAGTAGTATGTGCAGCGCTTTAGGTGTAAACAAAGATGATATAATCAGTGGCCATCTTGGATGACCTAGTTCTATTTATAGTAACTCATTTGCATATAAGAAAAAATGTTATAGGGACGGCCTTACGCTCAAATGTCAGTTTTCACGTGATCATCTATTTTTAGTGTGGTATTTCACAATCCCATGTCATTTCCGAAAACCTTCAGCTTCTGCCAGGCGACTAATAAATGTTTACCCGAAATAGGTAGCACCTATACTCATATTTAATTTAAGACTCGAGAGCACTAACAACATGCTTACCCATGAATTATAGAATGATTATCTGACCCCAAGGAAACCCATTAGTAAATGTCAGATCATAAAGAGTTACAAATAATACAAGGGAAACAACATATGATTGAAAGTACGTAAATTGACGAGCTTTACTACCCTTTACCAGTCATTGAATGAATACACAAGTCGACATATTTCTCTACACGTATGCAAAACCTTGTACTTTACTGTAGATCTATTGTTTTTTATCTAGCTCGAATGATTTTGATATTAATAACTATTGTAGATAATCGTACTTGAATGGCTATAATGAGGAGTGTTCAAATAAGGTTTACAAGGGAGGAACACGGGAATGAAGCTAGATTTTCATATTTACACATTGTTCTTTTTGCGTTATGTTTGCAGGCATAGTATAAACACATATAAGAATGTTACGTTATCATAAGAATAGAGTTTTAGAGAAGCCATATTCCTATTTTATAGGAATAATGTACGTCACCTGTTTTCATCCTCAATAAAGATCTAGCCATATTGTAAGAAGACAAGATGTCGATCGAGTCGATCCGTTTTGACTTGTATTTTCTCTTCGCCGATAAGCGATATAAAACACACAAATGGCTTCCATCCAATAAATATCCGCAATATATTGACAAATGAAATACTTAAAATCCTTAACATTTAAAAGATATAGTTAAAATACACAGTTGATTTTTGTTTAGCGAGACCTTCCAAACTGGAATTTCATTCGCGCAATTAACCGAAGAAAGAGTTTCGTAAATATGGATCCCCCGGAATACGATTTAAGCTATACATTGTCACTGCAAATATTTCTTTTAAAAAGTAACATGAGTTTTCATAAATATTACCGTTAAATATTTAACCAAACTGTCTACTTCAACAAGATTACCTAATATGTCAACCGCATCATGCCAACTTTCTTGTAATTCGACTGTGGCTACATACGAGGAATGAATTACGACTGAGGCTCCATACGGGGGAATTTATTACTAAGTCAGCATAAGTAATGTGACTTTTTACACCTCAGCACTTAAGAAAACTCATTTAAAGCATAAAAGAAATAGGATAATTGTTTGTTTACGCCACTCTTGAAAATATCACCTTTGCTTTTCACTAGATGAAAGAAATTTCGATAATACACTGAAACAAACAATTATCCTCTATACAATACGAAACAAACCAACATAAATGTTGTTTTTTTCGTTCATAGGTAACAGGTATGAGATTTTTATTTATTTTTATTTTTTCATAACCCATGATGCTTTCTGAAATGAAACTCGCTAAATCTAGTGAGTCGCCATGTTGTTTATGTAAAAATAAGCGGTCGGTCAGACGTTAAACATTGAATGAATATTATTGTCAGCTAGTTAATCTTTTTTTTTTAAATTTTAAATCGACATTTAGGATCATAAAAGTGCTGTGTTATTTTCGTGTGATCTTACTTTTGTACAAAAAAGTTAAGAATAAATGGAACTGTGAACGAAATAACAGAACATATAACAAATTATTTTGACTGTACCGTGGCTAAAGAACGACGCTACGTCATTTCCGTAACACGTCATTTTGGCGTAACGTCAAAAAGAGCGACGTTGTTCCTCGAAAAAAATGCTTTACTTTATTATTTTCTGTTCGTTATAATAGACGACAGCAATACGAATTTCGAACATTTTGCGATCATGCAAAAAAACACCCATATAACGTACATCGCATTACATATAAATAATTGTGTATGGCCAAAGTATGCTCTTTAATTTGTGTTTACTATCAACTGACGGTTCTTTCGTAAATAGGTAGCACCTATAGATATATTAATTCTAGAGTGTATATGTCGTATATAGATAGCATGGCTGCCCCATACAGGTCGACTAAGATTGTCCTTTACGTTATCCAGGGACAATAGATAGGTAACGGCTTATCATTTATCAATAGCGTATCGATTATCAGTGCCGTGCCTAACCATCAGATAATGAAATGAGCGACACGGAAAATGATGAATAACTCTATGAATTAACAAAAATAAACGATAATCGGCGAAAACTATTGTCATCCTTTTGATGTGTTTAAAAATACGATCGGCGATTTTGTTTAGTATGCGGTCTCTTTTTTGTTGTCTGTAAGCAATATGGTTTGGTATGCGGGGTCTCATGATCCAATATGAGTCAGCGAGTTTTCGCAGTTTGGTTGCTGTTGATCCGATAGCGGGAGGGAGGTGTAAATCATACAAACGTGTTAGTTTTATAATAATTTTGTTGATTGACCTTAATTAAAAGATGTTTTACGTTTTGCCTTTGATCTATTATTGTTTTCATTTCTGTTTTAATTTTCCCAAAGACATTACGACATAATTAAAATTTGATTGTCACAATTTCCGAGTAAAGATTAAGGCAAGATTATTACGCCTTTAACTCATAAGTCAAAATGGCTGATAGTAAACACGACTTTTCATTATCTTGATTTAGAAACTTACTTGGAGAATATACTTGCAGTGACATTGAGTGTTCTGATAATGAGGGACTGCCAGAGTGTAAACAATTAAAGCAGGTTAAAATTCACGTGTATACTTCATTACTTATGAAAGCTGTGACAAGAAATATATATCTATGTCAGGAATACGAGGACATTTAGGATCAAAACATGGCGCAACCAATATACGAGGTATATGATCTTTTTTCTTGGTAAATCTTAAAAGCAAAGAGAGCAGATGTCTATCACACTGCATGGCTGATTATCATCTTACACTCCCGGTTGCAAAGGTATAATCATGACTAATAGCAGGATAGGATTCAGTCATGGTAAAATAAGACTTACAACTAACTGCTGATTCAATTCATCAACTTATATAACACACAAGGACAAGAAATAACCAATACAGTGACATACTTTTATTTATATGTTGCAAGGTAATTCTTAGATAAATACCTCTCAACGAGAAAAAGTTCCAATATATTCTTCACAATAATCATTATATTAAAGCTGAATTTTATAAAGTTGTTCACAGTTGTTTCCCAGCAATCATTTCAAACAATTCTTAAAATATTATTTTATAACTTCTTAAACCTAACTTAACCCTTTCCCACTACAACACGTTTACAACAGAAGACTTTGAAATAATCTGGGGAAAATATTTATTTATTTATTTATTTATTTATTGGGGTTTTACGCCGCTTTCAACATTATTTCAGTTATATCACGGCGACAGTTCACTTATTCATGATTCCTGGGTAAACAAACTAGGATAGAAAATGTGCCTTGCCCAAGGGCACTCCACCATGACCGTAGTGCCGAGACTGGGAATCGAACCCGGGTAACCCGGTTTCAAACTCCCTGACCGTAACCACTCGACCACAGCGGATTTCTCTGGGGGAAAATAAGGAAAACCTGTATACATTAAAGTGTAGATTTTGAATAGTGTTGGAAACATTGGTGACCTCTGTATGTTTTCAAAGTCGTCTACTGCAAATTTGGTATAGTAATATACATATTAATCTAAAACCATTTAGTCAAAGGTATGGAAAATCTATAAATGAAAAAGATATTTACAAAAATTAAAAACATTGTGGCAAAAGGAAAGAAAATGCCAATTATGAGCAATTATCGTTTTGCCAGGGGAGGGGGGGGGGGGGGGGGGGGGGGGGGTGATACATGTGTCAACAATTGTTCACGGTGGCCAGTTCACATACCAACGTGTTTCCAAGCTATCTTACATCAGTACGTACTTCACATAAAAAGCACCGACAAACACCAAAGAAGCTTATGTTGTACGGATATGACAGAGCACCGTATTCAAACCGTCGTAATTGCCGTTGATTTTAAAACCTTCGAAGGTCGAACTAAGATACATGTAACAATTTAACGGTAGAATCCACTTCGTGTGTCACAATGAATTCAACTCATAATATGAACTCTTTTATCATGAGCTTAACTTCCGCTCGAAACTATAAAAACATTGAAACACTTCTCTGTGCAGAAATCGAAAAACGGTTTAAATTATTATAGTTTTGGAGCCACCTTTCGATACCACCAATGATAACTAGAGGTTGTTTTTGGGAAAAACGTATGTCTCCCCCAAGGGGTATTTGTCTGGCTGACTGTATTTTGTCAGTTAGTGATTTATATTAAAAAAGGGCAATAACTCATCCAAAAGTAGGTCAAATTAAACGCCCTCGTAATATGCGCAACAAGACATTGTACCGATGACTCCTGTGAAGTTTCATAGAAATGTGGCAAAGGGGTTGTGAGATGAAGGCCGGACAAGAATGAAATGGCAATTTTAAAAAAAGGGCAATAACTCAACCAAAATTAGGTCAAATTAAACTCCCTCGTAATATGCGCAACTAGACGTTGTACCGATGACTCCTGTGAAGTTTCATAGAAATGTGGCCAAGGGGTTGTGAGATAAAGGCCGGACAAGAAATGTGGACGTACAGACAGACAGACAGACAGACAGACAAACAAATTTAAAAAAATGGCAATAACTCATCCAAAAGTAAGTCAAATTAAACGCCCTCGTAATATGCGCAACAACACATTGTACCGATGACTCCTGTGAAGTTTCATAGAAATGTGGCAAAGGGGTTGTGAGATGAAGGCCGGACAAGAATGAAATGGCAATTTTAAAAAAAGGGCAATAACTCAACCAAAATTAGGTCAAATTAAACGCCCTCGTAATATGCGCAACTAGACGTTGTACCGATGACTCCTGTGAAGTTTCATAGAAATGTGGCAAAGGGGTTGTGAGATGAAGGCCGGACAAGAATGAAATGGCAATTTAAAAAAAGGGCAATAACTCATCCAAAAGTAGGTCAAATTAAACTTTCTCGTAATATGCGCAACAAGACATTGTACCGATGACTCCTGTGAAGTTTCATAGAAATGTGGCCAAGGGGTTGTGAGATAAAGGCCGGACAAGAAATGTGGACGTACAGACAGACAGACAAACAAATTTAAAAAAAGGGCAATAACTCATCCAAAAGTAGGTCAAATTAAACGCCCTCGTAATATGTGCAACAACACATTGTACCGATGACTCCTGTGAAGTTTCATAGAAATGTGGCAAAGGGGTTGTGAGATGAAGGCCGGACAAGAATGAAATGGCAATTTTAAAAAAAGGGCAATAACTCAACCAAAATTAGGTCAAATTCAACGCCCTCGTAATATGCGCAACTAGACGTTGTACCGATGACTCCTGTGAAGTTTCATAGAAATGTGGCCAAGGGTTTGTGAGATGAAGGCCGGACAAGAATGAAATGGCAATTTAAAAAAAGGGCAATAACTCATCCAAAAGTAGGTCAAATTAAACGCCCTCGTAATATGCGCAACAAGACATTGTACCGATGACTCCTGTGAAGTTTCATAGAAATGTGGCCAAGGGGTTGTGAGATAAAGGCCGGACAAGAAATGTGGACGTACAGACGGACACAATTTAAAAAAAGGGCAATAACTCATCCAAAAGTAGCTCAAATTAAACGCCCTCGTAATATGCGCAGCTAGACTTTGTACCGATGACTCCTGTGAAGTTTCATAGAAATGTGGCAAAGGGGTTGTGAGATGAAGGCCGGACAAGAATGAAATGGCAATTTTAAAAAAAGGGCAATAACTCATCCAAAAGTAGGTCAAATTAAACGCCCTCGTAATATGCGCAACTAGACGTTGTACCGATGACTCCTGTGAAGTTTCATAGAAATGTGGCAAAGGGGTTGTGAGATGAAGACCGGACAAGAATGAAATGGCAATTTTAAAAAAAAGGGCAATAACTCATCCAAAAGTAGGTCAAATTAAACGCCCTCGTAATATGCGCAACTAGACGTTGTACCGATGACTCCTGTGAAGTTTCATAGAAATGTGGCAAAGGGGTTGTGAGATGAAGGCCGGACAAGAATGAAATGGCAATTTAAAAAAAGGGCAATAACTCATCCAAAAGTAGGTCAAATTAAACGCCCTCGTAATATGCGCAACTAGACGTTGTACCGATGACTCCTGTGAAGTTTCATAGAAATGTGGTAAAGGGGTTGTGAGAAAAAGGCCGGACAAGAAATGTGGACGTACAGACGGACACAATTTTAAAAAAGGGCAATAACTCATCCAAAAGTAGCTCAAATTAAACGCCCTCGTAATATGCGCAGCTAGACGTTGTACCGATGACTCCTGTGAAGTGTCATAGAAATGTGGCAAAGGGGTTGTGAGATGAAGGCCGGACAAGAATGAAATGGCAATTTTAAAAAAAGGGCAATAACTCATCCAAAAGTAGGTCAAATTAAACGCCCTCGTAATATGCGCAACAAGACATTGTACCGATGACTCCTGTGAAGTTTCATAGAAATGTGGCAAAGGGGTTGTGAGATGAAGACCGGACAAGAATGAAATGGCAATTTTAAAAAAAGGGCAATAACTCATCCAAAAGTAGGTCAAATTAAACGCCCTCGTAATATGTGCAACTAGACGTTGTACCGATGACTCCTGTGAAGTTTCATAGAAATGTGGCAAAGGGGTTGTGAGATGAAGGCCGGACAAGAATGAAATGGCAATTTTAAAAAAGGGCAATAACTCATCCAAAAGTAGGTCAAATTAAATGCCCTTGTAATATGCGCAACTAGAAGTTGTACCGATGACTCCTGTGAAGTTTCATAGAAATGTGGCCAAGGGGTTGTGAGATAAAGGCCGGACAAGAAATGTGGACGTACAGACAGACAGACGGACAGACAGACAGACAGACAGACAGACGGCGCAGGCAAAAGCAATATGTCTCATCCGGAGGGGGGAGACATAATGAAACAACTATCCTTTATTATGTCATCACCGTTTACCGACAGTTGAAACTCGTTACAAAAGTAAATTATTTCCGACACATACAGTGCCAAATACGACGTTTCTGTACCGCTATAAACAGTGTTAGAAGACTGCCACAAAGAACAACTATTCCAAGAAGCCAGAACCACCTGCTTGGATCTGTGTCTACAAGTTGCGACCACAATGTGTTCCAAACCAGAGCCCCTACATTGCCACCGGCGCCTACAAAACCCGCAACGATACCTACCTTTCTCGGGTGAATATAAGGGACAAGGGCAAATGTCGTGCCTTCTGACATTTGAACACATACACTGAAACATATCATAACTCCAATGGAAGAAGGGATCGTGTTCATTTGACTGAAAACAATTAGCAAAACTCCTTCACAAGCCAGACATATAATATGGGCAAGCAGTCGGCCTGGAATCTGGAGAAACTTTCTCAGTAAATCTGAAAATATACCACCCAGTGCTCTGGCAAACAAGTTCATTAAACCAAAAAGAGAAGCAATCAAACTGGCGGTAGTTTGGCTCAGAAGGCTGCACGCATTGGGGTCATCATCTGATACAGACGACATTGTGGTATTTAGCAGGGTACCGTTGGTCATGGACGTCTGGACACCCTCAACACAGTCTTCGATTTTAAATTTGTACAGGAAGTAGAGGTTCATGACGGTGTTGACTGCAAGTTCTATGCCGAAGGATAGTCCGTATTGAAAGACGAGAACGACGATAGTGATAATCATCCAAACATCACAACCATTACACGTGCTGTCCTCTTGCTCGCCGCTTTCGGCGTCTGTTAAAAGAAAATGAAATACAATGTTACAAAAGTTTCTGCGATTTCATGTGTGACTAAACTGGTACTTATCTTCTGTTCCGTCATATTTAAACACCGCTCTTATAAATTACCTTTCAAACGTCACAGTATATTATTTTCTTTACTTGAAAAATAAAATGCTCATTTACGCCAATTCAAGGCATCGCGAGTGAAGTCTCGATGTATGAAGAATTTAAACATATATTTGCAGCTTCGTCATCCATTAATACTTGATTTAAGTATGTTTGGCAAGCTTGTGAAAAGGTATATGAAGAAGATGGCAAAGTGGGACTTAAGTTTTGACCAACAAATCAAAACGTTGGCAGAGTGAGACTAGATAGCCCCAACAATTCTTAAGCAGTCGACTTTGAAAATATTGAAAAATGGATGTGGAAATACTCTGTACTAAAAAAACAGACAGATCCGTTCCAGGAATTGATTTAAGTTTGCCACACTATATTTACCTCTATGCAATATACACCTTCATTTATAGAGGGTATTCATATTCATTCTAACTTTGTCAACCTTTTGAATTTTGTCAAAACTAACATCTCACTTTGCAAACCGTTTGATTGTTATCAAAATTAACGTCTCACTTTGCCAATATTTTAATTGTTGTCAAAACTAACGTCTCACTTTGTCAACCTTTTGAATTTTGTCAAAAATAACGTCTCACTGTTTCAACCTTTTGAATTTTGTCAAAACTAACGTCTCACTTAGCAAACCTTTTAACTTGTATCAAAACTAACGGCTCACTTTGTCAACCGTTTGATTTTTATCAAAACTAACGTCTCACTTTGTCAACCTTTTGAATTTTGTCAAAACAAACGTATCACTTTGAAATTCTTTTGATTTTTATCAAAACTAAAGTCTCACTTGGCAAACCTTTTGATTTTTGTCAAAACTAACGTGTCACTTCGTCATCCTTTTGAATTTTGTCAAAACTAACGCCTCAATTTGTAAAGCTTTTGATTTTTAATATTTCCACCTAACATGTAAATACAAGTGTGGAGAATGCATATCTCTGTCTACCTATTAATGTGCAAACCAGGGACGTAGATAAGGCTACATTCCTGTAGAAACTAATTTGTATATTTGTATCCGACAAAATTGAATAGTATTGATTGTATTGTATTATCAAATCTATCATGCATGACATCTTTGTAATTAGGCGACGAACCACTTTGTTCAAGCCATAGATATGAGCCGTTCCATAGAAAACCAACACTTTGGCCTCTGCGTAATATATCGATCAAGATCAGCCTGCACAGTCCGCGCGGGCTAATCCGGCCCGACACCTTCCGTATCATGGGAAAAGAGGTATAGAGTAATGATTCCTGATGTAGAAAATCCACAGGAGACGAAAAGTGTCTGCCCGGATTAGCCTGCGTGGTATGCTTACGATGATACGGTCGATAATTTACGCAGAGTCCACAATGTTGGTTTTCTCGCGGAACGGCTCATATGAATTTACATAGCCTAGTCTATTAAAATGAAAAAGATATTTGCTGTATGTAGGGAAAGTGTTATGGTTGGGCTAACATCTGTTCTATAGTTTCATCCGGTTACTTACGTTTCTCTTGAGTTCTAAAGATGATTAAATATTGTTAATGGATCCTGTTAGAAAATGTTATTTTAGCAAAATGATCTCAATACATGTATATGTGCCTCGACAAATGAAAATCAACCTTCGAAGGTTTGGAAAAGAAGAAAGGTTGGTTGATTTTACTTTTCAACAACTTATATGGCGGCCAGCCAGTTCACATAACCATGTCTTTCCTGGCGTTCTCACACCAGTATTGAACACAACAGTCTTTCCAAGCAACCGTATGCTTTCTCCGAATATACTGAAGGGTCATTGGTGGAAGACGAATGGCGCATGCCGCATTGATTTTGTCAAACGTCGGAAACAAGGCTGTCCGCGCTGGATTCAAACGCACAACCGCCCTATAAGCAGCGAGCAATAAGATCATCCTGATCCTTGACATAGTCCTTTCTCGATCTATCCTATTCGCAAAATGTCTTTCCAAGCAACCGACAGCTTTTCCTAATATACGGTATATCAATTTTATGAAGCTGAATAGACTTGTCGCAGTGACTTTTGTCAAACGTTTGAAATAATGTTGGCCGAGCATGGATTCGAACTGACAACATCTGTATTGACAGCGCACTTCGCTAACTATTGAGAAATTTAGGGTCCTGCATAGGTTTTTGAAAATAAGGGTCATTCGAAGGTTTTAATATGAATATTTATTACGATTGACTTGTATACTGGAACAGCCTCGTGTGTTGTTAGAGACCTCAATAAGTATTTGGGTAACCGGACATTATCCCCTTCGTTACAAACTGCATATGCGGACATTATCCCCTTCGTCTTTTTCACATGGCGGACATTATCTCCTTCGTCATTTTGTGCACGGTGGACATTAGCCCCTTCAACAGTTTGCCTATAATTACTCGATAATAATCAAATAACATATTTTCTTAATTGAACAATTATCGGAATTGCATTACAAATATTCAATCAGAAATGTGTGTGTTTAACAGTTTGCCTATAATTACCTTTACTAGACAGAAGGTCATTAAAGAATTCTTAAACAGTATTGGTTTTAACATTTGACTTACGAAGTAACTCAAGAATATGTTTATTTTAGAACAGAACAGATTTTTTTTTAATTTTCAACTTAAGCATAAACAGCTCATGGTTGATATTCACAAATATACATACAGAAATGGTTAAGACAATGAAATAGTTGAGAAATAGTACTTAACTAAGTTTAAATTAAATAAGTTTAAAATCAAGTTTATATGCATATGTATAAATACACACATATACACACGCAATTGTATATATATATATACACATACCCATACACATACTTACATTATATATATATATATATTAATTTCAATATGAAAATAATTATATCAAGAAAGAAAGTGCGACTGTTAACGCCCGTCTAATAAGGATGCTTTTTATTTTCAAATAGAGAGTTTTCTCATCTCAAAAGCCTTGAGACAAAATGACGCCAGATTACATAAATATTTTTTTCTTTCTGTATTTAAGAGTTCTATGAACTTGTACATACTTGGACGTTGTGCGTAATAACGCGGTATGAGTTGTTTTCTAAATGTTTCATAGAACGGACAAACTAATACAAAATGGAACTCATCCTCCAAATAATTCAAATTACATAAGGTACAAAATCTTCCCTTTCTGCTAAGTATGTGCTATTTATTGTGCTTATTCGAAGAAATATACTTGTTTCCAAAACTGAAATTCATATTTGCAAATAAAGTATATTGTAAAAATGTGATTAGATGTTGTTATACTCTCTCATGTTTTTCGTCTTTACCATTCGATAATGTTCTTTGCGATAAAAAAAAAAAGAGCTCAAAACGCTTTAAGCAGAGGACTTAAGCAAATATTGAGACAGACGGAGTTGTTGCTCAAAACAATCAATATCTCCTTTACTCACAAACTGTTCTACTTTTGTTACTAATGAGAATAGGGACTTTCCATACTATTGCCTTGGTGTAGTCAATGTCGTCTTGGGTACCGGGGATGTGGTAAAGGGAAAGGGAAAAGTGCAGATTAAATAGATGTTCTTGATTAATATCGAAGGGGATAATATCCGCTTTCAGCAATCCTTTGAAGGGGATAATGTCCGTATACGAAGGGGATACTGCCCGTTTATATCAATTAGATGAAGGGGATAATGTCCGCGTTCATTAATAAGGTGAAGGGGATAATGTCCGCGTTCATCAATTAGGTGAAGGGGATACTGTCCGCATTCATCAATTAGATGAAGGGGATAATGTCCGCATGTGAAGGGACTAATGTCAGCCTGTCCTCTTGTTTACGAAGGGGATAATGTCCGGAGGGGCCAATGTCCGCTATTCGATTATTTTACGACTAGAAGGCGTATGGGAAATATTTAAATCATACTTAGCAGACTGGTCCGGTTCTGCGCTGCTCGCAAAGTCTCATATATTGGTGTTAGTGTGACGTGACTGAATTCATATAACTAAAGACGATTGTTTGACGCAAAGCATCAAAGAGAAGCCGCAATATTTCGTTGCTCATGAAGATATAAGAAAAAAGAACATTTAAATCCACAAAAATTAGAAACATTTAATCTGTAGTCAGTAATGCTGATATCGGTATTTGAAGATATAAGTTTTATGTAGGATATTTAACCTGGCATGGTCTGTATTTTAAGTAAATGAGATGATTTAGAGTTAAACTGATCCTGAAAAGTGACAAATAATACTAAAGATAAATGGACAAGAGGTTATGATAAATTTCAATTTGTACCTAAAACAATCTAATATTTGTATTGAACACACGCCCTTTTATGATAATGTTTTGTCAAATAATGCTGACACACAGAAAATCTGTTTTTGGTTTATATCGGTAAGTCATGATAGTGGATAAGGGTTTAACCATTTCCCACATAAAACAAATCTGCAGCAGACGACTTTGAAATTATCAAGTACAAAATATAAAAAATCTCTATAAATGATCGTATGATTATTGAAAAGTGTTAAAATTGTTGTGGCAGATATTGCACATTATGAGAAATTTCTCCTTTTGCCACAATGATTTCAATGACGTTAAACCTGTCAGACTTTGAAATCATCAAGTACAAAACATAGAAAATCTCTATAAATTGTTTTGTGCTTTTATTGATTATGAAAAATGTTTTGACACTATAAACAGAGAATTATTGATACAAAAGCTTATAACTTCGGGATTAAGTTCTAAATTTGTTACCATGGTAAAATCATTATATGCTAATGTTACATCATGCATTAAGGTTTCTAATAATGCAAAACTGTCTGATTTTATAAACATTTCAGTAGGATTGAAACAAGGTGAGCCTTTGTCACCGATATTGTTTATTTTATTTGTTAATGACATAAGCGAGTCTTTTAATATTGATAATTTAACAGAAAATGACATAGAATACCTTTCTATATTTATCCTTATGTTTGCGGATGATATGGTTCTTTTCACTACGGATAAACATAGTTTACAAATCCAGTTGAATAGTATTGCGGATTACGCTATAAAATGGGGATTGAAAATTAATGTTGGTAAGAGTAAAATTTGTATTTTTGAAAAAAGAAAGAAAGTCTGTGATTTTGAATGGTCTATTGGTGCTGACATTTTAGAAGTAGTGGATCAGTTTTGTTACTTGGGGATTAAATTCTCTAAAACAGGATTAATGCATAATGCTGTTAGTGCGTTGCATGATCAGGCACTAAGAGCTATGAGTAATCTTTTGTTTTTATTTAAAAAAGTGAAAGTGGATATTAAAACAAAATTACTTTTATTTGATGCAATGGTTACACCGATTCTACTATACGGAGCGGAGGTTTGGGGTATATACTGTCTAAAGGCTGTTGAAAAACTACACATTAAATTTTGAAAAATCATTCTTGGAGTCCGAACACAAACCCCGAACTTCGCTGTTTATGGTGAACTCGGTCGATATCCTTTGACGATAATAGCTCTCGAACGATCACTCAGATATTGGTTAAAAATTAAAGATAATACAGATAGTTTACGGTACACAGTATACAGTGAGCAAATTATTATATCAAATCGCTCTAAATCTTTCTGGTGCAATAAAGTGAAACAGAAGCTTGATGATTATGGGTTTTCATATTTAATGAATTCTGATAATACATCCAGCTTATGTTTTAAAACTATTCAAAGACGCATTAGAGACACTTTTATTCAAGAATGGCTTAGTTCTATAAATAATTGCTCGAGATTAGAGTATTACTGTAAGTTTAAGAATTGTTTTGAATTTGAAAATTATTTAATGAATTTAAAAAATGAAAAACTTAGGATTAAATTTAGCCAATTTAGACTATCAGCGCATAAACTTGCAATTGAAACTGGACGATTCGAAAATATTGATAGAGCGAACAGAATTTGTAAACTTTGTAATTCAATGCAGATTGAAACAGAATATCACTTCCTATGCATTTGTCCGAAATTCAATGATTTAAGAAAAAGACTCCTTTCTATAACCTGGCCAACTGTTACCCAATTTACCAATATACTGGCATCAAAAAGAAGAAAGACGCAAGTCAATACGGCAAAATTTATTAAAGAAGCTTTGGAAATGAGAGATTTAAGTTTAGAAAATATAGTCTAATTATTTTAAAAATGTATTACTTTTTCAGCAATATAATATATGTATATATTTTGTCTAATGTATGTATAGAATGTAAATATTTATCATTGTCATATTTTCATGTATCTATTGTTTATGGCCAATGGCATGTCTATTTGCCGAATGCCTAATAAAATTGAGTTGAATTGAATTGAATTGAATTATAAATGATAGCAATAATTGAAAAGAGTTGAAATTAGTGTGGCAAATAGAGCAATTGAAAATCAAAGCTGTCGGATTACAAACGCACAATCTCGAGTGGACGAAAACGATGTGAACTCGTGTCGTGATTAGCATTCAGAAATTCAAGGAAACGTATTTCAATGTTCACGTACTCCGAAAGACTGACAAGAGTGAAAATGTGGGTATGTCTACAATGTTCGTACAGTCAACATTAATCCTAAAGCGGCCAATCTTACACTGGTAAGTTTTTCAATGAAACAATCAATGTACAATTCAATAGGTGGGTAAAGTCAATATTTTGTTAACCATTTCCTTAAAATATATGCATTTTAAAGCTGCTGCAGCAGACGACTTTTGAAAACATTGTGACAAAAGAAGAAACTGCTCACGAGGAATTTATCCTTTTGCTACAATGTTTTCTACTTTATGCCCATATATTATACCTTCATTTAGAAAGATTTTCCAATTTGTACCTAATGTGATACAGATGTGTTGTACGTGGGAAAGGCTTAAAAATTAAAAGACTGAAATCCAGATGGAAACGAAAAAAAAAAAAAAATAATAATCGAATTCGCCCTAAATGTTATTCTTTATGTTATGCAAGTAAAGCCAGGGTAGAAAATGTATCGTTTTTTATCAATAAAGTAAACTTGAGTCGTTTTCAATTGTCCCGATGAAGGGGTTTCCTATTTAAAAATACTTACCCCGTTACTGACAGGGTAGAATTTGCGATGGAAAAAGTATCGAAAACAAGAAAATCTCACCGATATTAGGGGTGTGTAATATGTCAGTTATCATATTTTAATGCCCCAAATACAAAAATAACACTTATTTTCTTAAAATTGGATTTTTTTAAATTTAATTATTTCTCAAACTGTTAAATCATGACTTTATATTAATAATAAGAGACTTGGCGTACTTTTATATAACAAACATTTAAATTAAATTTTTTGTTAAGCAAAGATATGTTAAAGAACATTTATACAATATTTTGTTAACTCTTTACCACATACAACAATTCTGCAACAAATGTCTTCCAAAACATTTACCGGTATTCAAACATAAGGACACTATCTACAATTGAAAAAACAATCATAATTATAATTGAATAAAGTTGAAAACAATTCTACTTTTGCCATAAAACATATTTCATGTTTTCAAAACATATTTGCTGCAGAGGTGCCTGAAAGTGTCTGTTTGTATGTAATACAGTTCAGTTAATCCGATCACACTTTGTTTGTACGAACCAGAAGTTGTCATTTCATTTAAGTGTCTTTGAAGTTCACCGCATCCGTGATAAGACATATTGTCGGCTAGACAAAACAGCGGAAAAAAACCGAATTAACTAGACGGCGTAATTTATCATAAAACAGATATGTCTGGTTTAAATCTTTACATGTCTGCATTTTGCGATGACAATTGTTCTCAAAGTTAACTTTGAATCTAGTATGTGCAAAAATAGACGAAATTTTCAACGATATTTGCGAAAACAAAATGCATAAATGAATGAAAATGAAAGATGATCGAAATCGTCAAAAAAAACTATTAGAAGAGCGACAGACGAAGTTTTCGTCACGCAACATAGTAAAATAGGAAGACATTATACTGAACATGAAAGTCAGATTGTTAAAAACAAAGCAAATGAATAGTTAGGTTGATTGAGATGCCATCTATGTGAATCAAAGCGCCAATGGCACTGTAGTGGCGATCGTATGGAAAATCCTGCAAAGTAACAAGCAGTATATCGGTGTAGGGCTTGCGATTTTCAATAATAGTGCACTCTGGTGCGGGTAAATTTGACAATGTATCAACCCTGCATCTTTTGACAGTAGAATAATGTTAGTTTGCCAGAATGTTGTCTTGGTGATTTTTTAGTTACGTTCTGAAACTGGTCATGATGTGTTCAAAATTAGGCCATTCCAAATTTATGAAAAATCTATTTGGTACTCGATAGACTATCGTTTTAGCTAATTAGAATGGCTATTTGTAATCTAAATTGTTTGGGTAATCACATGTTCATCACCAGGTCGCTAGGCCATATTAAGATAAAAAATTGTGTACACTTTAGAAATGACAAATTTATCAAGAAAGGAGAGAAAACAGTATCCATTAGTTTGGTGTTTGTTTCAATGATGTCCGATATTAAACAGGTCTGTTCAATTTAGTCCCTTCACATTGCATGATTGAGAGTTGTCAGGGACTTATAAACACAGTGTATTTATATGTCTCTGAGGTTCTTAAACTGCTTCGAAAGATTTGAGTGCAATAACAAACACAAAACATGCACAAAAAGCACAATTTCACTATTTGCCAAACTGTTCAATTTATAAAAATATAGGCATATAATATAATGCTCGATCTCCAAACTAAATTAGGCTATACTTTCAGCATTGATTGCTAATTGACTCTAGAACGTGCAGACGTGTATACATAACGTGTGTACACACTGACATCGTGTGTCCTTTAAACCTTTGTAAACCAGTCTTATCATCTAGACGCTTTCATATATTTAAACAAGTACAACATAAAGCGTTTATAATATTGAGCTTTAAGAACACCAGTCTCGCGAGCTATTTATAGAACCTTTTGGAATTTCCAGATTTGAGTATCATCAGAGTTATTTGCGAGGCAGATAGAACGCGCAATGATATTTATTATCTGCCCAATCATGACGAAGATAATATTATCATATTTTAACTCTATGTAGATATGTCTCGATAAAACTCAAATATTAGGAACAATACGGTACCAAAGTAGCATTGACATAATTATTATTAATCGCGTCTCTGATGGAACTGTAACGGATGTGAGTAAATTAGTTTGCAGTAAGGAAAATAAATATCAACTGGCTTTTCAAAACCGACTATGTTAATATTTTTCGTTGTTGTTGTTTCTGTAAGCATTGTAGCGATTGTCAAACCAATCGCCACAAAAAAACGATTAAAATGCAAATCTATAAATAGACTATAGATGAATGGTACCGTCTTTTGTTTTGGCTCCTAACTTTATTCGGGAACCAGAGTCGGTGCTTGGCCGCTTACAACATTTTCAAACTGGACTAAATTTAGATCGGTTTTAAACACGTTGGTGAATACAGACTAAATCTTAAACGCCGGGACACCAAAAAGTGGACTAAATATTTAGATTTAGATTTAGATTTAGACAATTATCTAAATTGAAAAGTTTGGTGAATACGGACCCTGGCTTCTTCCTCTAATTACTGCATAACATATCATAGGATGTAATTTGGAACCAGACTACATTTAGCGTTAATTTTTGGGACCCGGTTTGAGATACCATTGAAATAGTAAAGAGTATGAGGCAGGTAACCAATCCAAAAGAATGGTTCTCTATTTTACTGTTTAGACAAGATACAGTATGAATTTCGCTTAACTAAAAAAGTACAAACATTAGATTAATATACCGGCCTTTGTATTATTTTTTTTAATTTGTACAACTCACACATGTATATAGAATGTAAAAGAGATGTTTTAAAAGTAATTTACCTTAAATTAATATACTTAGTAAGGACAAAGAGAAATCCCGATATCAGTCACACTGGCAGGTCTATATATCTCCTTGTGCTAAATTTCAAAGCATTCCTACAAGAAGGCGGCTTCCAATGACATAGTTTTAGTAAAGTCTATCCCATACGATTTAAATATATCATGGAGGCAATCAAAACGAGCCTATTTTTAGCATAACTCAACCCTTTATTTCTAAAACTTAACTAGTTGTTAGCCGCAGAGGGCAAACTAGGGCAATGCAACTTATTCAAACACCGTAGACACCCGTTCAGTGGGTGCTAACATAAAGTCCTATTATTTTCAGAATCGTCCCTGTCGATAATTCAAAGTGAACATGTTGTTATCACATTTTAAACGCAAAACCATTTCAAAGAGTATCGAGATAAACATGGTTAATTCGTGTGATAGCTTGGTATGGTGTCAGAAGGGTTTATTCAAGTTTGCTGTTCATATATCTTTATATTCAGCTAAGATGAAATGTTACTTTTTTATAACAGACATATACTTTATTTCCCAACCAGGTTACATAGTAACAACATGGTAAATTCATACAATAGTAAAATACAATAGTCGCTGGGTACTTTTGATTATACATAATATGTAGTATATAGTATATAGAACTACATAATAAAATTTCAAAAATGTATATTTGTATGTAGTTTTATCGTAAACTTAATGGATTTAACATACATTTATTAATATTTTGAAATTCCCTAGTATAGATATTTCCCATAAATTTGAATTGTTTGATAAACTGATAGAACCAGTTATATCTTATAGGTGTGAGTTACGGGGTATGAATGAAACAGTTAGATTAGAAAATATTCTTTTAAAATTCTGCAAACAAATAATGAGGGTAAGGTCACAATCTCAAAATACTTACGTTTATGGAGAACATGGTAGATATCCACTCAAAATTAAGAGATTAATTAGAGTAGTAAAACATTGGTTTAAAATAAATAGCTCTACACATGGAAAATATTTTAAACGAGTAAATGACATGATGTGTAATGCTCTTCAATTGTTTCCATACAAGATCTCTTGGGCCATGTCGATTACAATTATTTTTGAAATCGTAGGTTTTAATATTGTATGGTTAAACCAATGTGTCGGAAATGTGAAATTATTTCTGGCTGTTTCTTAACAAAGACTTAAAGATAATTATTTTCAGATATGGAATGCTGATTTACAAGGTTTCAAGAGCTAGATCATATAAACTTTTTGTCTGATTTCGTTTTTCAACCATATTTATATTCAATTAAAGTAGATCAATTTAGAATTGCTATTACTAGATTCCGCATTGCTGCACAAAGATTAGAAATTGAAGCTGGAAGTAGGCACAAACCAAACAAAATACCTGATTATGAAAGAAAATGTAAATTATGTAAAACTATCGAAGATGAATCGCACGGTTGGTTACAATGTTCAATGTTTTCTGATATACGAATTCTATATATCAAAACATATTATTCGAAACATCCAAGTATGATTTAATTCATTGAATTACTTAAATTAATTAAAAGCTTGGCAATATTTGTTCACAAAGGTTTTTAAATAAGGAATGAAGATTATTATGTGGTAAGTAGTAAGTAATTTGTAATTGCGTCCATACATGGAGAGTACTATAAGTATACAACATACAAGAGACATGGATTATTATACAACAATGACAAAACATGAAACAAAAACAAAGTATTTCATATCATAACATATATATACATATTTGCAATGGTAGTATAAATTAAGGATTGGGTAAGTCGGTGGATAAAATAATTAGTTATTGCTGTGATTTGTGTGTTTGGTGTACAATTGTAACTGCTAGTATGTATATGTATATACATGCGTAAATGCACACGTAGTTATGTACATGCATGCACATAATACATACCCACTTTAAGTTGCAATGTTTGGCTGTGAATCCTTGTCGAAACGAAAGTCAAGGAAAGACGATACAAAGTTTATGTGATAAACCCTTTCGAGAAAATATTCAACAAAGGGTATGATAGCTTTTATTCGTTTTAAGATGCTTGATTGTGTATATGGAAACATACAAAAAATAGATATTTATATATAAACACATGAGAAAATTATGCAAATATACATTTCATACGGATATGTGTCTATATCAAACTGTTATGCTCATATAAACACACATATTTACGTACATTCACCAGTTAAATATACATTTCAAATTGCAAAACAGTTAATGTGGTATCAATATGGATAAAGACATAAACATAAGGCTTTTACATAATGTATGAATATACTTTAAACATTTTTTTTCTTCTCTCAATTGACTGCTAAACGAATGAAAATATTTCTAGTTACTTATCATAACTACAAAAGATTTTGTAAAAAGCCGTTTGTCTTTCAAACGGTGTAAAACGTATTTCTCTATATTGTTTTCAGACATTTATTCCCCCTACCCCCATTGGTTTTCCCCAGTAGTCTGCTATATGACATTGTTTAAGGCAAAAGTGTTATATGTACATGTATTAGTTATGTTGGGCAAACTTGCCATTTTTCCTGAATAAAACATAATATTTTATTGTTTTAATAGTGTTATCGACGTTTGCAACGTACTTTCAGTCTCGGCAGCCAGTAAAACTACATATGGTTTTTTTCCTGCCTTTCCGACACTAGTACCCGACACAGCCAACTTTCCAAGCAACAGGTTGCTTTCTCGCAAAAAGTGTAAGCTCATCATGGGTGATTCTTATTGCATTGACTTCTGCCAAGCATCGTAACGAATATTGGCCATCGACCTGGGTTTTGGACTCACATTCCCTGGAAAGACAGACCGCATCGCTACTGACTGTGGTACCTTTATCTCCAAATCAATATAGTTATGAGGTTGTAGTACAGTTTATTTAGGTGTCGCGGACTAGATAATGGGGAGTAAACTGGTCTTTTCCCCACAATATAACTCAACCAAAACCTATGCTGTGGGTATTCAAAATAATCGTCTCACTTTTCATCTTTCTTCTTACGATTCTTTTAAGCAAAGGTACGTTTAAAGTGTCAAATAAAGGTTTTAGAATATGAAAAATGCCCCTTATGGTAAAACTACGCCAAGGCTGATCTAAAGCCAAGTAGTCCATAAAAAGAACTTTGGTTGCCTAGGAATGGTTGTACATCTTCCCCGGACTGCATTGAAGATGTGACCATTGGTGTAAATATGTATAGGATGCACTGGAACGGCTTGATTTTATCATTTTAGGTATTTTGACCTTGTGTGAAACTGAAAATAAAGTATGTGGACAACCGGTTTTAGCCTAGCTCGAATGTGTTCAAAATTATGTTCAACATCTTCACGGTGCGATATTTTTTCTTGCCAAATGCATACCCCCCTCCCCCTATTTGTATTTCTTTTCATTGATGTATGGTGTTCTACCTTGGAAACGCCTAGAAATTGTGACAAATGAGGGTTGAAGACTTGTTGATTTACATGGAAGCAAAGAAGGAATTTATATAGTGTATTGTGACCTTATGTAGGAAGTCGCTATTTACCGTTTTCAGTAGAATCAAATTCATTATTTTCAAACGCCTCCTTGTCTGTCGTTCCGATGTCAGCGCTGATGACAACGGTATCGCCTGGATTGTGCTTCGTCTTGACCGCTGAATATGCGTGGCCGACCGATGGCAACTTCCGTAGAGACCAATCCCCTTGCGGGCAATCGTCAGATGTCCATAAGATTAAAACACCTGTATTGGATTAAGGAATTTTCTTCATCAGAAATTAAGTTGTATACAAGTCTGGTTTCAAAGTTAACCATTTTTTCCAAGTTTGGCAGACGTTGAAAATGAAAATTAAACTATAAAGACAATGGCTATAAATGAAAATATAAATAATGAGTTGAAATTTATTGTGACATAAATAGAAATTGCTCATAATGAGCACTTTTTTGAAGCCAAAATGTTTAAAAGTTGTCTGCTACAGATGTTTCAAATGCATATGCATTACGCAGTAAAGATGAGGCGTAACTCGGTTGACTTTCATGTGCAGCGGTGCGCAAATTTTTTCGATTACGTTCGTCATCATTAGAACAAATTTTACGCAATTCTGCAATAGCCGTTCGAAAATAAAGATATATTTAAATGGTGTATTACGTACGGACGTTTGTTGTATCGTGCAATTCAATTGGACATGAACACGTGCTCATGGGTATTGAAGTGTTTAATGGAGACCCTTTATACGGTTTCGTCAGATTCAATGTAAGGTCACTTCCAGACGACCATTTATGCGGGGTAGTCAGTTCCAATATATGTCATCGAAGTATTTTGGTCTGGTTTTAATGAGACTGTCGGTATTGAATGCACCGTTTTTATTCTTGCTGCATCACTCTGAGTTATTATTACCATTTCCCACTTTATTTTCAAAAGTCATCCGCTGTAGATACAGTGGCATTGTCAAACTTGTTAAACGGAGAACACCCTTCAAATGGACTCGGTGATTTCCGTACGACGTCGGTATATACCAATAATATAATAGGCTCGGATATGTCCGTCTCAAGTCATGAGAGATTGAATCAACGGAATAATTCAACCCTAACTTAGTGTGTGAAAATGCATGCATACAAGGATGCGATCCAAACGTTTGAAATAGCTATTTCTTATAAATGATCTATTCCTCCTTTTCCAGATGAACTAATCTGTACAATATGAATGTGTATGTTTGCTCGCAAAAGTTATCTAATTGCATTGCAAAAAAGATCAAACACTATTATCGCCGTGGTATTAGTAATATAATAGGATATACACACACTCTCAATGTATATGCTAATTAGTTTAAATGTTATTTAAAAAAAAGGTTAGATTGTATAGAAGTTATTCTGGTGATACATATAGAGCATCTCGTGTTACCATTTTTGGGCGAGGCTAGAGTTATCCCATTTTCCAATCTCATTAAAATCCGACCAAATTACATTTAAATATTTATGTTGTCATTGTTTCTGTCCAATGATACCGCACGATACAAACAATGTTCGGCCATCACCGATTTTCTATCTAGTTTATGTATGTGGGTTATGTCCCCTGTCGATACCTAACGATTTTGAAGGCGACAGTTTGATTCGCTTTTCAAAATGTCAAAATGAGACGACATGTAATAGGCAGTCATCAGATATATACAATCGTTTGCTACTGAAACGAACGTAACTGTATGTCTAGTTTTAAATGAGATGCATCTCTCCAAGCTTAGAACTACTATGGACTTGGGTCAAGACAATGGCAGAATTGCCATTAAAGGAACACTCACCTATGGTAATTACAATAGCCACTGGAATAAGTATGGCTATTTTCCATGCTATAAATTCGTCCGCTCCAAAGACCTTCATCAGCTCGAACAAAGCAGGCATGAGAATGAAGGTAAATCCACCTCCAAGGTTGCCCCAGCCACCAACCAACGCATTGGCGGTGCCAACGATCTTGACGTTAAACATAGCCGAGGACCAGAACTGGCAAGGGACGAAGGCACCACCAAGAATACCAACGCATAAGCGTACGATGATCAAACCGGTGGCACTTTTAACGAGACCAGCAAATGCCAAAGGAACGGAACCAATGATAAGAAGGGCTGACATGACTCTTCTGGGCCCGAATTTGTCACAAAGGGGACCAACGACGACTCGGACCAAAATCGTGGCGGCGATACATGCAATTCCGGAATTGGCTACGTCTTTCCTGGACAACCCCAGTTCCTTTCGTATGGTGGGTATGAGGGGCTGTATGCCGAACCAAGCAACAAAAGCAATGAAGAAACAAAACCAGGAGGAATGGAAGGCACGCATGTACGGCCTCTGGATGCTGAACAAGCGGAAGGATTTAGCCTTGCCGAATTCATCTTCCTCTATAGTCGATGCATGAACCTTCCCCATGCATCTATTACATCCTCCAGTGCCAGACATTTTGACTGTGATCTGAAATAAGAAAACAATCAGTATAACTGAGCCAGTGAATGAGAAGTTTGCGCTTCTAAACAGTGTTGGTTCAGATACTCTTGGCCACCTACTCAGTCTGATCAGAATCTACACAAGTTGACAGACTCTCTTAACAACTTTGTGTAAGTAATATGCATATCTTGATGATACTTTAGGGATGCAGACAGGCTAATCTGGTTCTATACTGATCACAAAAGCCAAAGTATCTAACGCACGGACTCATATGCGAATGAATAGAGTAATACCGGATTGTATCGTAATGTATCTGCAAAATCAATACGCAGGCCGTTTGCGAACAGTGTAGACCATGATCAGCATGCGCATCCTAACAGTTAACTCATGGCCGGCACTGTTCTTCTGAAGGTTTCGTTAAACTTCTTTAACCCTTTCCCACATACACCAAATATGCAGCAGACGACTTTGAAAGCATCAAGTTGAAAAGATTGTGGTAGAAGGAGAAATTTCTTCTTTTGTCACGCTGTTTTCAAAAGTCCGCGTCAGAAAGCGTATGTATGATAGAAAATGTCTAAACAGTTCCAAATTGATTATATACCATGGACACGAAGATTTGTGTGAATTACGTAAATGTTGGCTGGAGCACCGTACACGTACTCGTTTCGATGTTCTCGTTCCTTTTTTAAAGGTGCTCTGTGAAAACCAACATTTACGTAATTAATACTCTTGTGAAACCTGAATGTGTTTCCATACTGAAATATCAAAACAGACTGCCCTAGAGAAGAGTCTTTAGCCTTTCTATGACTAATTGCACACAGTGCAAAGGAAAGAAGGCAGTAATTCGGATCGGCTTATAAGACAGAAGTTCTCAAACATTGGACAAGAATGATTTTGTTGAAAGTTGAAAGTGTTTTAAATAAAGTTGAATACCGTCTGAAATATTTGTTATCAAAACATTGTTTGCTTTGAGCTTTATTGACAGCTTAGGAGCCATTTTCCGAACAATACGTATTTTTCAGAAATTCAGTGTGGGATAAGGGTGACCTTTGATTTGACGTTGAATATAGGTTTCTGGGTTATTTGGATTGTTGGGAAAGAACCATAGCCCAAAACGCTATAATGGTCGTCTATGAAAATAAATTTCTTACATCTGACCGAAACTATAGATTCTTATTTAGCGGTGCCCGGTGAAAAGCAACGTTTACGTGAATAATACGCGTGTTATAAATATACCTGCATGTATTTCCATACTAAAATATTAAAACAGACAGCATTACCGAAGATGCTTGTACCCGTCTAGAACTCATTTACACACAGTGCAGTGGCAGATCAGACTGAACGGATGCACTGGTT